>OU611896.1:3755000-5005000 GCA_914767815.1 Eupsilia transversa | reverse complement strand
GCTACCTGTAATCCTTACCCAAGCTTAGTTTACATAGCTAGCTTGTAAGGTTAACTAATTTAAAATAAACTCGCAAAGCTTCTGCAATCTACAACATTTTATCCAACAGCTATGATCTTCGGCACGACGTTTAAATCCTGAATACATAACGCCAGTACCAAGCCAGGATAGTATGCTACCGGTATCAAGCCAATAACTGGCTGGAATTGAGTAAACAACGTTTTCGATTCGATCTAGTAATACTGAGCTTAGTAAGTTTAGTTAGGAATTACTGGGTAGTTTGATCTATTGATTAAAAAAATATATAGTTTCGTATTACTTTTTGTATAAATACAAAAGGAGAAATTCAAAAAAAGTGCAAAAGCTTAAAAAAATATAAAAGTTTCCAAGTTTTTAAACGTTTTAAAAGAACTGCTAGACAAAGACGGTACTATCACAGAAGTGACGTCACGACTATTTTACTTCATACTAGCTCCATACATTGTCCGTACCGCGTGAGAAAGACGGGAATATTTCCTTCCGAAAACTTTTAAATTCTGTAGCTCTCCATATTTTCATCGATTTTGCAGATTTTTTCCGTGTATGTATAATATATTTAATTTTTTTTCAAATTCCCGTTCACCCCACCTGCACCAGTGGGACGACGGCAGTGGGATGAACGGGAATACACGATTTTTTCTATTGTATCATTTTACTATGTCTTCTTTGAAATTACATTATTTGTTCGAAAATTTCTAATAATAGTCATAATATTGTGGTCAAAAGTGGTCAAGAAATTCTGAGGTCGACTATGCCTACCGTAGAATTTAGTGGAGCTCTGAAAAGGATATTTCGTTGGGTCGTAATGTTTACTGAGCGTAACTTTACAAAACGTCTAACGAGTCCCTTTTAAAGAATCTACCGTCGTTCTTACCTACAAGTTCTTGTGAAGGATAAAAGGGTCCAGGATTATGCTAAACTGTGATAGATGTAAGTACGTATTTTATTAATATGCTATATTGATATCGACGATTGATATCGATAAAAATACACAAGTCAAGTAAATGATCATTATATTTGTGGTGCCATTGTGTACTATTGTGTAACTTATGTAAGAAGCGTCATTGCGCTTAAGATTCATGGTCAGCTGAATACACTTTATCTTGTACACCGGAATTTCATTTATCTTTTCCTCCAACTACGATACTTATAAGGTCCCAACAGCTTGTAAGGTTACTAATTTAGAATAATTTAATTTTTGTTTTTAGTAACACAACCCACCAAACCCCAATATAAACTACAGTACATTATTTACTACAGTATGCCAAGAATTCAATAAAGCATGTCCTGTAAAAAAAGTAACAATCAATAGTAAACCAAAATTTAATGAATGGGCCACTGCTGGCATTAGAAAAAGCAGAGATATTTTATATAATTTGTACCACGAGAAATCATTAACTTCTGATCAAGCCCTTCATAATTATGTCAGAAAGTATTCTAAGATATTCAAAATAGTCTGCGCTCAAGCTAAATCTAAATTAATAAGTAACAAAATCAGTAATTCAAATAATAAAATAAAAGCTGTGTGGCAGGTAATTAACAAAGAAACTGGAAACACAAAACAGCGGGACCAGAATGAATTGTCTCTAAAAATCAATAATGAAACCATTTCAGATAAGCTAAAAGTTGCTGAGACACTAGAAAATTTCTTTACGAACATCCCAATAGAAGTTACGAAATCGCTCCCCTCATCATCTATATTAGCTGAATCTCTTCTGAAAAAAAACTTCAGTAAGGACATTCCAAGTTTTGAATTCAAGCCCATCTCTGTTGTTACAATTAAAAAAGTATTCAAAAGTCTTAATATAAAAAACACTGAAGACTTATGGGGAATTTCCGTTAAGGTCCTTGGAGATATTATTGACACAATTGCTCCTGTCCTAACAGGCATATTTAATCAATGTTTAGATAGTGGTACGTTTCCTGATTTAATGAAACATAGTAAAGTAGTACCAATTTTCAAATCTGGTAGTAAGAGTGATCCCTCTAATTATAGACCAATATCTGTGCTACCAGCACTGAGTAAAATATATGAAAAAATCATGCTGGACCAGATGTTGTCACATTTTAATTCAAATGAGATTTTACATAGTCGACAGTTTGGTTTCACGAAAGGAAGTTCGACGACTGACGCTGGAGTAAAACTCATCAGTCACATTTTGGAATCCTGGGAGAAGTCCCAGGATGCAATTGGCATATTCTGTGACCTCTCAAAAGCGTTTGACTGCGTTGACCACAACACACTGATCTGTAAATTACACCACTACGGAATTCGTGGACAGGCTGCTGATCTTGTTCTTTCTTATTTATCAAACAGGCAGCAAAAAGTAAGCGTAAACGGGGTGACTTCCTCGGGGTCTCTAGTAAAGATGGGCGTGCCCCAAGGTTCGATTCTTGGCCCTTTCCTATTTCTAGTTTATATTAATGACCTTCCCTACATGATGGCTAACTTATCGGATATAATTCTATTCGCTGATGACACGTCTCTTATTTTTAAAATAGATAGAAAAGATACGGATGTCTTACATGTCAACGATAGTTTGGCAGTTCTTTCTAAATGGTTCGCAGCTAATAATCTTTTACTTAATGCGAACAAATCAAAATGTCTTAAGTTCTCTTTACCAAATGTACCCCAAGTAGGTCTAAACTTAAAACTTGATGGCAAAAAACTAGATGCAATTGCAGAAACTGTGTTTCTAGGAATTACTCTAGATTCTAAATTGCAATGGGGTGCCCACATTAGAGCTCTTTCAGGTAGATTAAGTTCAGCTGCATTTGCAGTAAGAAAAATAAGGCAGTTGACTGATGTAGCCACAGCTAGGTTAGTATACTTTGCTTATTTCCACAGTATTATGTCTTATGGCGTTCTGCTGTGGGGATCGGCAGCTGATGTAGACTCAATTTTTATATTACAAAAGAGAGCAATCCGCGCGATCTATAGAATGGGTCCTCGTGAGTCCCTTAGAAACAAATTCAAAGAAGTTGATGTACTAACTCTGCCTTCTCTTTATATCTTAGAAAGTATTTTGTATGTTCGCAAAAACTTAGGACTTTTCAAAATTAGAAGTGATTTCCATAATATAAATACACGTAGTAAACATGAAATTGTGATACCTAAATTTAGATTAACTAAAACTAGCAAGTCATTCCTTATAAACAGTATTCGCTTTTATAACAAGTTGCCAAAGTCGGTTACAGAACTTAACGATGGAAAGTTCAAAACCCACATAAAACGTGTCCTTATCAAAAAAGCATATTACAAGATTAAAGACTACGTTGATGACAAGGAAGTTTGGCAATAATTCCTTCTGTACATGTGGCCTCCCTGGTACCTCATTAACGGCATAATTATGTAAATGTCTATTAACTGCTCCCAAATTACGATATGTATTTTATTTTACTTTTTTATTTAGGTATGTAGTTTCATTATTTGACATTATATGCCTACAATTCAAATTTCATTTTAAAGTAGGGTTCTCATTCGGATTGGTTAAAGTTGTAGTGACAACCATTTGGGTTAAATTGGTTTTTATTATCTTATTCGACCTTTATATAGATTCCTTTATATTTTGTGAATGTGAGAACGTTGTAGGCACAACAGACTGTCGATTTGCAGACTATTTTCTATTTTTTTAAGTATCTTGTTGACAGGCCTACGCTGTCCTCGCATACCTATTCAAACTGTACATTTTTTAAAGCATTGTAAAACCCATTTATTTTTAAAAGAGTAACCGTGGAGTTTCTTGCCGGCTCTTCTCCATAGGAAACGACCAATTGGAACCGTGCACCTAGATTCTGACGTTTCATAAGTGCCCATGTAGGTTTATGTGAAATAAAATATTTTGATTTTTTTTGATTTTGACGAAATTATTTGTGAGTGTTAGTTTCGACTAATTACTATAATTAAGATCTATAACCAAGTAAGACGTGGCAATATTATTTGAATAAACTGACACAATATTTTAAGAAATAATTTTTTTGGAACTAATTACTATTGTCTTATTTAAATGTTAATTATCTTCAATCTTATTTATATCGCAGACAGTGGGTCGGTATTGATCCTATCCTATATTATGTATTTTATAATCATGTTATTTGTGATCAAATTCTCGAAAACGGCTCTAACGATTTCGATGAAAGTTGCAATTTTGCAAAGGGGGCGAAAAATCGATCTAGCTAGGTCTCACATCTGGGAAAATTCGTTTTCTCTATTTTCACCCGAGCAGAACTCGGTCTTCCAGTTATGTAGGATAGATAGTAGGCGTCAAACTTAATGGCGGCTCTGAAGTGCGGTACACGCTGCGCAGTACCCCTCACCCCCGCTGACATGTGAATTGGTTACTGCGCCGCGACTCGCCTCATGTTCCGAGCCGCCATTAAGTTTGCATCGGGCAGTATTATATCTCAAAAATCTACGAATGCCAGCCGGGACAAACGTGCTTTCTGAGGTACAGAGCGGACTCGATGTGAAATGAATGGTCACCCATCCACGGACCGACCGCGGCAAGTGTAGCTTAACCTTTGATCAACCCATGCGGCTGTTATTATTTGGCCACGAGTCCTTCCCGAACTTGCACAGCACAATTATACTTCAATATAATAAAAAATCTTTTCGACAAGTCTTAAAAACCTAAACCCCAGAACATGCCTCTCCAGAAAGTTCAAAGCTCTTTCAAGAGTCTAATCTCACAAAATTGTATAACAAATGCCACTGTGTAACGCACCAAGTCCCTTTTGTCAAGAAGATAAGTACTGCCTTAATGTAATCCCAGTTTATTTAACTTCCTAATATATTACGAAGTTTTTGGTCCTAAGTTACGCGAAAGATACCACGATGCATATTGGGGGATCTTAAATTTGTCAGTGTTTTGTTTAATACGATTTTCTTGTTTGATGTCAACTTGACTTTATTATTATTAGTATTGTTAGTATATTATAAGTATTGAGAGAGTAATTTTGTTAATACACCACGCCTGTTACCCCTGAAGGGTTAGACAGAGGTGTACCTATAGGACATCCACATTTTGCCAGTACTCGGGGCGGCTGCTGAGAAATTACTAATGGAAAAACCTAATCACACTTTGCCCAATCTGGGAATCGAACCCGAGATGCTTAACAGTAGCGCTGACGACCACTATACCAACGAGGTAGTCATTTTGTTAATAATCCCTTGTCCCGAAAGTCCGAAGTTTGTTGTAGACACTGGCCCGAAAGTCTGACAATCAGTCTTACTAAGGGGTTTCATGGGTCCAGTAGCTAAGGATTGTGTCTATTACCAGCCCATCATCTGATTATTTATTCATTTATTTATAAATGTTTCTTTAAAAAACCCTAATATTATAAATGCGAAAGTTTGTGAGGATGTTTGTTACTCTTTCACGCAGAAATGACTAAATGGATTTGAATGAAATTTTGCAAACATATAGTTTGGATTACCTGGATACTTTTTATTTCGATATTCCCACGGGATCGAGACTTATGCGGGTGAAACCGCGGGGTGCTGCTAGTGAATTATAAGTTTAAGTAACAATTATTACCCTTGGACTCAAACTCAAACTCAAAGCATTTATTTCAATTAAACCAATTACAGGCACTTTTGAATTGTCAAGGAGTCAGTCAGTCAGAAAATATGAAGCTAGATGCCCATTCCAAAGCGTAGTAGGTACCTATGGAGAAGAACGGGCAAGAAACTCCACGGACACTCTTTTAAATCAAATAAATTGTTACAAAAATTGGTTACATCATTCATGTTGAAATTACTTATACATGTGAGAACAATGTAGAAAGACTTGCATAAAAAAAGCGTCCGTACATAAAAATAAAAACAATTCAAAAATTACAAATAAGCCATGGCAGCTAAGAGATGACCAGCCCCAACTGACGGCGCCCGTTCACGAACATGACGCATGGATTAGCACCATTCAGCTCAACCATTTTGAAGGGAGCTAAATGATCCAACATACACGCCACCATCAGCGAGACATCTGAGTGAGCATGACATACTCACAGCCGCCAGGGCACATTCAAGTCAATGAAAGACATAATATTACCCGGTAAATGGTAGCTCAATAGTACATAGTACTCACATATGTGCTATGCAATTATATAATGCAAAAGAAATTGAGTCTATACACTTGAGACTTACAAAGTCGCCAATTACTGGTTGGTTAACCAACGTTTCCGATCCGCGGCTTCACTCGCGTGGAAACGCGGGCGAAGCCGCGGGTTGCGGGGCAAAAGCTAGTCGACTATATCCCAAGTTCCATTTACAGTACCTTTCACAGTCCCTTGGATCACTTTAGCAAAGACGAATTTCCAAAATTGAATTATGACGGCCCCCTAAAACGAGATCAGGGTCGACACAAAAATCTTAGAAGATCAAAGCCAATCTAGCTTTTTATTTTATCACGAAAGGTCACGGAATTATAAGACAGCGCCGGTGTCCATAGCAACGTCATTGGACATCGTAAAAAAGACAAATGTGACAATCAGAGTGACATATGGGTATTTGTGGTGTAATCCGTTTTGCCCTGAACTGGGAATATTTTATTGGCTGTTTCGAACAAGGTCAGTGCTAAGGAAAATATATTTGCAGCCTGATTGAGGGCTGATTCTTAGTTTACGGACTCCCTTTGAGACCAGATTGGTTGGGCTGATGGATGCATGGTATAGATCACTGCATGTTACTTTCCACGTGTTTATTTTGCTTTTATGTGCTCTGTAAATCACGGTTGTTAAGGCGACTAGCAAAAGGTATTTACAAGGCAGATGTTAGTGAAAACGCCGGGAGTGGACGCCCTTGAAGAATATTATAGTGACCTTATTGGTGATGTTCTTCACAAAGGTCAGGTGCCTAGTATTCGCAAACGGCGTGCATATATGACCGGATATAATATGAACGTAAACGAAGAAAAAGGAAAATGTAAGGAGGCTTTCTGTAGTTTCTGCATACCCCCATGGGAAGAAGCTGTGAGTTTATGTATGCACGAGTAATGTAGGTATGTAAATCACGGTCGTTTGATCGAGGTGTTTTCAACTCTTATGCATATAAGGACCAATCTTGGTTATCACGGCGGTGCACTTACCGAATAGACAGCCAGCTACTTTTTGGTCTTACGAAACAAACATTTAGAAAAAAAATCTCTAATTACAGACGAAAGTATATATTATTACAAGTACAAAGCTCATTGTCGTCATTGGTTTTAAACAAAAACACAAAAAAATGGCCCAATTTTTTTTCTTTTTTCGGTGGGAAGTTATCAATTAACTCAAAGCGGGAGGGCGTGTCAGACTCTTTCTGACTAAAACCCACCCGTGTTCCTTCAGTTGCTGGTGTGTTGCCAGGGGCCACGGTAATCCTTCGGACTTTCCGGCGACCCTGGCAGGCATGGGCCCTAGCGGGCCCCGTCAGTTGTGCTGACATATCTAAAAAATAATAAAATGGCTCCATGACATTTTAATTTAAAAACAACGTACACAAGTACTTTTGTAGGCCTAATTTTTAAATTAAGACCAAAGACCAACCCGAAGCTAAGTAGCAAAGTCAAAGAAAATCGTTTAAACGAACTTGGCCATAAAACAGTGAAGTTTGAGTTAAGAACTGAGAAAACTTTGGGAGACGTTCAATATTTTACATTTAATAAGACGTGACTAACGCGAATTCGGTTAATGGTCTTAATTTTCCTGAATATGATATATTATTTATTAAGTTAACGTGATTTCATTGCTAACAGGAAAATGGATGTCTCTACAGGCTGACAAAAATACCTAAGTATATCCACTCTCAAATTATCGTCATCTACCTAGCTTTTTCTCAAATGTTAGGATCGGCTTCCAATCTAACCGGATGCAGCTGGATACATGGTATCTGACCTCCACAACCCGCTAACAGGATACAGCGTCGAACAGCTGTTGTTGCTGGTTGGTCTAAGAATCTACTAAGTTACAAGTGAAACTTGCTGAAATTTTCTTCCACCTGGACATGAGTTTAAATTGACTCTGGATCCAGGTAGGCCGAACCTAGACAAACCTGTTCAGGTGGAGATTCAGAGATGACTACGCCTTGTAGTGTAAAAGTGGTGCTGTTCTACAAACAATGAGGCACTTAATATCGTATCCAGCATGTCCTGTTGTTTGCACGTCACAGGAACTAATACTGAAGTGAAGGTGTCAAACTCATACCCAAATTCTCGGCTGACTCAATTTAGATTACCATCCTCGCGCTAAGGAGAAAAAGAAGAGAATTCAAATGAACAATTTCTTTATGGTACATGCAACAGAAGTCAAGCCCAATAAAAAAGCGACGAGCAAAATCCAACTTACATTTCCGCAAACATCTCAAGCTTAAAAAGCGCTTTCCAACTTTAAACCAGTGTATAATGCAGCTTTAAGTAAGAAATCAAAGTATAAAGTATGCGGACTAAGATCAGCTGTGTAGTATAAAATACAGTACAAGTTTTACCGTGTGAGTCCACCAAGGCACAAGTTTGGCTGGCGTTGTTATTTGGTAGTTTACCAGTTCGGGAAAAGTTGATTTGGAATGGAGAAAAAAAAACGCTGGTTTTCAACTGGACCAGAAGCGTGAGGTGACGGATGTAAACCAGTATTATATTGCAACGTGTGATATGTTTTAAACCTTCTTTCCTGCCCTGGAATAAACATGGCATTTTGGCATACATTGTTGTACCTATCATAATAACGATATACCTATTATAATAATACTGGCTGACTGATACAGCAAAGTTCTTTAAATACAGGCATTTTTACATTCAACCCCAATATTTAATTGGGTCAAGCGGGGATTAAAGTTCACATGAAACAGTTATTAACTAACAACTTTAATTAGGTTTTACCGCCAAACTTCACATAAATTATAACACATTTATCAATAAGCGGTCGACCAACCTTATATTGTTCGCTCAATCATGTAATTATAACGGCGGGAACTGGCGTTATTAATAATTATGAATTTTAATTAGTAAATTAATGTCTGACGGACTTAATGTTTATTAAATGATTTTGTTTGCTTTTTTACTTTTGTCGTTTTTTTAAATGATTGGGTTAGTGTGGAAATAAAGTATTTATTGTTGCGGGTCATTTGTGCGGTGAAAATCTCCTGTGATATTTGAGTGTTTAACCGTTCAGTTTCTCAGTAAGTAATGGTCTAGGAATTTGAACCCGAATAGCCCCGATAAAGAACAATGACAGTTACCATTACGCTATACCTAGGCATATAGTTTTGCTGTTAAATAATGTACTTACTTAAAAGTTATACTTTGCTCACACTTTCTCACAGAAATATTATTATTACGTATTGTTAAACATGTGTTATCACTGCAGAACAAAAGTCTCCAATAAATTAAACTTATAAAAAAATTATAATCCCAAATACAAACTGCCGAACTAGAAATAGCCCGACCTAACACCCGTCCACCTCAACGTGGAACAAAACGAAACTTTTTAAGTATCCAAACAGTTTTCACGCGACGTTTTGACATAAATAGAGGCGCAAACGCCGATATAATAGACAGTTTTGCTTATGAACAATGTATATAGATGCGGTTTCTGCATAATACAATGTTTAAATTATGTAAATTACTCATAGCACCTATAATACATTTTTACAGTTCCGTATCAAAGGAACAGACAGATAACTTACGTGGGCCTAAGTCTACTAATTTATAAACGTTACAATGGTCTCTCAATGGTGAGTTTTTGACAGTTTTTGTGTGGCAAATCTGTCAATAACTCACCATTGAGAAACCATTGTAACGTTTATAAATTAGTAGACTTAGGCCCATGGTGTCATGTCATCGGTCAGTGTTTCGGAATCCTTACTGAGTAACTTTTATTATTAAAATTTAAATATTTGTACGCCACTAAGGCCAAACATGACTGATCTAAAATATATTGTAATCTAATAACTTGCATGCTCTGTATGTGTACTCATGTTTCCACAAATAAATAATCTTTAATCTTTAAGTCCGACTCTAACTTGACTAGTTTTATTAATTATAGTTCAAAGTTTGTATATTTCTGCGTTTCATTTTAGATTTAAAACTTTTATTTTACCCATGCTACGACTACAACCATTTAATTTGTCTTTTTCAATAACTACCATCTAAAGACTAGTCATCTGCCTAACTTTTTCCCAACTACGTTGGGGTCGGCTTCCAGTCTAACCGGATGCAGCTGAATACCAGTATTTTACTGCTGCTGTCTGCCCATCTGACCGCCACAACCCAGTTACTGGGTAATACCCCATCGTACCCATCGTAAGACTGGTTGTCAGACTTTCGAGCTTCTGTCGACTCGTAACGACTGTCAAAGATTCACGAATGACACCAGCTGTCATTCAAGGGTCAATGAATTCAAAGGGGTCTTCGTATGTAAAGATGGTCACCCATCCACAGACTAACCACACAAGCGTTGCTTAATCTGATCGATCGACCCTTGCGGCTGTTATTACTTAGCCCCAAGCCGTCTGAAGACTAGTATGGTTTTTAATTTCAACCCTTACATAACTATGTAGCGGTTGAAACAAATGAACATAGGAAATGTTGATTGTTCGTAGAACAACGTTATCTAGCACAATTAAACTAATGTTTTGTTGTTTTTGTGATTCGGAATTAACTCGTGTAGTATTTGTTTTCAGTTTAAACTGCAGATTTTGTTCTTTTTTCAACTTCTTTATTGAAAGACTGTAGTCAGCAAGTGCAAATATTTTTGCATTACCATTAGAGTCGATTTTTCAATCGTCAAATAATTTTCATCTGAGAATTAAATATTGTGGTTTGACAGCTTTTGTACAGAATATATGTTAAACCACCAGAAAGTTTATTCTTTTTTAATTTCTTAATTGTAACATTACATTATGCGTAGACTTGGGCTTGATGCTGGGTAATTATGTATTTATTTATTACTATTACTTCAAGCACACAAATGTACAGAGACGGTTGATTTATGTATCAATAAATCTACATAATAAGAATCTTAAATTCATTCAATCACTCATAGACAACACACTGACTAAGGGCGGATTTGCATATACATAATATTATAATAATGTATATTCAAATAAATAAATAAAATAAAAATACACTGATCGCGTTAATAACAATCTATCTTGAATTCATGCAAGCCTTTGCACTTTTTGTTAGGTTAATGCTCAGAACTTGTGCATACCGAGTCGGGAACAAAATGCCGTCGCATTTAAATTGCACCCGTGCGAAGCCGGTGCGGGTCGCTAGTATTAAATAACACAAAGCAGAATCTAAGAAATCAGCTCAGAGGAGCTCAGATAATCAAAAGTTTTCATAAAGCTGATTCCTAAAAGCAAAAAGTCTTGTAATAATTCCCCTTTTCCTCACAATGTTTACATCTTACATCAAGGCTTCCTCAGTATTAAATCCCGTGGAGTTTCCTTCGGTAAAATGTACTGAGAATTGTCTCCAAGAACATTGAGACGGGAAGTATTTTTACCATTATTAAAGATAGTGATGGCAATTTATTTTGGCTTAGGGCGATTGCAGGAATATTTCGGTGCATTCGTACTCGTTTTGGTTTGAATAAGTTTACGCGCAGACTTGATCATAAGCTGCAGTAAAGCTTTTTTAACCGACTTCCAAAAAGGAGGAGTCGGTGGCAAAACATGAAAATTCAAAACCAAAGACACCGACTTCCGAAATTAAAGTTATTTTTCACTTTGTGTTTTTTTTTGGAAGTCGGTTGGTTTTTTTTGTAAAAAGATTTTTTAAGATAAACAAAAAAACGCCACATGTAACAATGTCTGGCTTTGTCTACGTTCATACATCCGCGGTATTATTGCGTAATACAATTACAATGACATTGCCTTTTATTTTGGCAGTTCAACAACATTCATTGCGTTATTTTATTACTGAGCAGACGAATTTGTCTAACATATGAAACAAAGGATTAGCAATTTCGTTCAAATATTTTATTCAATTAGGGTACCTACCGGTCATAAACGCCCATCAACTGAAACAATGATTGATCAACAAATCAACACCTTTTAATTTCTTTTTAATATTCAGTTCTTTGTAGTCCTCATTAAAGGAAGTTCTCATGAACAAAGAATGTTGAGTCTTTTTTGTGATTAAAATTTCTTTTGTTTTGAGCCAGTTTACTTTGCTCTTATCATTAAATATTTTTCTATTAACTATTTTCTTTTCTAGAATTTGAGATCCAACAAAATCACAACTTTCCATTTTATGGACCTGTAAAGGATTTTTGTTTTTGCATTGTTTCATAATGGCAATATAATCATCCACGGAGTATATCCTTTCATATTGCTTGAGTCGAGTCTCAATTTTAGCGAAGTCGTTGTCATTTGGTAGGAAAGTGTGTCCTGATTCTAGGTAACGGAAGCTGATTGTCTCGAGAGTGGGGTGTCTATTTAATAAAGCCTTTAAAATCAAAACGATTTTGATATTCCTGTTTTGCCCTCCGCAACAGTCACTCCACAAAATCAATTTTTTTACTGTAGGAGGTAGCACGCACTTAATATATTTCCTCAAACATGAACCCACTTCTTGGGCCCCTCTGCCTGCCTCGCCTTCAGCCCAAACAAAACAATTCCCAACACCGGTGGAAGCCGAGTGTATACCGCAGTTGTATACCCATAACTGCCTTTTGTAGAAAACTATATTGGTCGGTATTCTAGGTAAAGGCAAGGTTTTCTCCAAATCGTAAGTCAGACATTCAGTTTCTTCACAAGTTTTAGCCTGTTCAAAATCTTCCTTCAGCTTCTTCCTTAAATCTTCGGCAATTTTTTGGTGTTCTTCTTTTTCTCTTTGGGCATTTGCTCTTTCAGCTGAGGTAGTAGAATTTTTCAATGTCATTTCATAAAGATCACATTTGTTACACGTGTCTTTCTTAAGGCTCTTGCACCTCAAATTGAATTTTTGTACAAAAATATGTCTAACAACATTGAAGGATGGACATTTTTCATCTTTTCCAAATTCTTTTTCGAATTCTATTTTGAACAATTCGTAGATTTTTGGTACCGTCATTCCTGGCTGCAGATATAAAGCATCGCTGTTCTTTTCTCTACGATAATGTGACTCGTATTTTGGCAACCTTTTGATAACATCGATAATAAGCTCAATATGTCTTTGTGGCGTTTTATTCCATCCGCCTGCTGTTTCTCCTCTTTTATCTTTTATTTCTCTGTCATTGCGTTTTTTTCGAAGACTGACAGTAACTTTTTGAGGTGTTATTTGCAGAGTTCTACAAAACATGTCTCGACAAACAGGTATATTGCCAAGTGTATACGTGCGAATAAATTCGCGAGGTTTCCTCTTCGACGGGGAGCATAATGTAACGTAACTTCGTTTCTTTTTGCTTTCTGTAATGTTAGATGTTATGTACAAAACTTGAGCTGCGTACGATTCAAGATGTACGAATCTATGAAATTCTCGTTCCCTATCTTCTTTTGAAACTAAATTAGCACAATCTTTTTTGCATGAACATTGAAAATCTATGAATTTTTTAGATGATACTTCCTTCTTTTTAGTTTGGTAAGGTAAATTTTTGTATTTCCTTTCTTTAATTTCCTGACGACTGTATTTTTGTTTGAGTTTCCTTCCTCTTTTTTTACGACCTTCATTTTCGTTTTCTGGTGCATTCTCTAAACTGCATACGATATCGTTAGCAATTTCTTGTCGGTAATTAATTTGTTTTTCAGCTTCTTCACTTCCTTCGGTGTTATTTTCTGTTTCACGTTCTATTTCTTCCATAACATCTTCAACATTAAGTCTCTCCGTTGATTTTCTTTTTTCAGTTGCCGTACTCGGAGAATGGATTAATGCCTGTGTGGTTTTGATTCTTACTTCATCACAATCAGTGTCACTTTCTGAATCTGTGGTATCTTGTGCTATAAAATCTGGATCTCTTACGCTATCGTCACTGTTATATGTTAGGTTATCATTATCTTCTAATCTTAGTGATGTTGGTTCTTCAACTATTTGGTCTAATGCAATGTGCGTATCATTAGGAACACTCTTCATTATATAAGGAGTCAGAGGTGAATATGACGGCGGAGGAATTGACAAATTGGAAAGTAGCGTTGGACTAGTAACGCCATCATTATCTGAAACATGAAAAATAAGTGGTTCTGACAATCCAATTTAATTTTCTTAACAATAATATGATATTAATCGGGATTGCTTTAAACGTAGTTTTGCTAGATCCTTCTGTGCCAGTAGGTAACAAAGTATTGTTTGTCCCCGCCTGCAGCGCCTTAAAGTATTTAGTTTAACTAATTTGAATATACATTGTGAGACTTGTTTTTCCCTTTTCAGTTCATTATTTTTAAGCAGTCGGGTTTTTTGTTTTTATAATAATAATTTTACATACATACATACATACATAAAACAGTCATCATTTAGGAATTTTAATGTAAATAATAGTACCTTCTAATCTCGGTGATGTTGGTTCTTCAACTATTTGGTCAAATGCAATGTGCGCATCATTAGGAACACTCTTTGTTATATGTGGAGTCAGAGGTGAATATGACGGCGGAGGAATTGACAAATTGGATAGTAGCGTTGGACTACTGACATCATCATTATCTGAAAGATTAATTGCAATAAAATTAAGATGTTGATTATTGTATTTTGAACTTTAGTCTAACGAACATTTTACTGTCCTGGTATTAAATAGTACCTTACCTTCAGATATTCGTTTTTTAAGATTAGATTAGATTAAGTAGATAATGTCACCTGCACGTAATAGTAATTATTGTAACAAAATATGATTATAAAATACATAAACCACAGAAGTTACTGCAATGAAAACAATTTAAAAGAATACGAGTAGGTACATAAACACAACGCGATCGTAAAATATCTACGAGACATATTAATAATTATTACCAGTAGCTATCTACAATAATAAAATTACTTACCATCATCTTTTTGCCCTGCATCTGTTCTTTTACGTACACTTTTTAATATTGAATCTTTTCTATTCATTTCTAGGTTAAGACTAAACTTTTGATAAAAACTCGAATCACCAACTTTACAAAACACAATTTAACAAATTCAATTACAATGAGATGTTACTCATGCACTTTTCTTTATTTTTACTACGCAGCAATAAATTTCACACAACGTTTCAATAGACGAGATCAGTACGAAATGACGACGCCCGCTCCCCACTCCGCCCGCTGCAGCCGCACATATTACGCGTTTGCAGCGGCGCGAGTAGGTAAGTTTATTTAAAGTACCTACCCACAACCTAATAAAGTAATAATGTTTGCAATGAGTGCAGTTTTTTGTTTTGAAAAATATTTAATGACACAATAGTATTTACTCAACAATTACTTAATAAACAAATTTGCCATAAATTGCGAAGTGGATCCTTTTTGTTTATTCAATTAAAGTATAATATAGTTTTCATTTCAAAATTGCAAAAACGTTTCAAGCTCTGAAGTTCATTTTGTGTTAAAATTTAAATGAAGAAAACACGCAGCAGCATTATTTGCAAAAAAGATTCAAGTGAGGTGGATCGTTTTTGTAAAACTTTAACAGTAATTTTTCACTGCGCTTAAAGTTTTACAAAAACGATCCACCTCACTTGAATCTTTTTTGCAAAACTTTAGCGCATTTGAAATGGTTGGTTTAGAAATATGCAAAAATGATCTTCAATAAGTTTGTCTACATGACCACATTATTCTAAAAAAATAGAATAAATTTCATGCAAAACATACAATTTTATTGCAGGTACAAAAAAATGCAATAAAAGATAGAAGGTTTAAATAGTTATATACGTATTTCATTAAAGTTTTCGGTATAAAAATAATATTTTGTTTACTTTTTAGCCGAGATATTAATGATAATTTTATATTTAACCGTGAATCGTTTTTTAAGAATTGAATTTTTCGTTTTTCTTTAATTAAATAGAATAGTCATGTGGTCTGAATCAGTATACTTCTGTAGTCGAATGTTATTTGGAATTGAGTTAAAATGATTCAAGGTTATTGGAACATTTAAGCAGAATGATTTTTATAATATTTTCCATATTGTATAAAAAGCATTATTGTTCCAAGTAGTTTGAATCATTATAGCAAAAAACAAAAAACCTATATCAGGGCAACCAAGAAAATGCAAAAATGATTCTAATAGCTTGAAACATTTATGCATTATGAAAAAATGATGTTCGCTATGACAGTTGTGGTTTGGACCATACGGATTTTCGTCAATTATTAACATAGAGTTCCGAGTCTTTGATATGTTAAAATATACCTTATTTAGAGTACATAAGTCACAAAAACTCGAAATTGTCGAGATTGTGGGTTGGATCATTTTTGCATAAATCGGTCCAGTTAAAAAAACGAGTATAAAGTATTTTTTTTGCTGATAATTAAATTCAAATATCCACAACAAAGGACATCACTACGCCAAAAGTAAGGCGGAATAAAATTAAGCGGGTACTGTCGAGGGAACTGTTTTGTTCCCACAACGGCATGTCCGGTGTCCCACATTGTTTCCTCATAAATTAACCCTTTTGAATGAATTGCAACTGCAACAGACACTAGATTTTTTGTTCATGCTCTAATTTAAGACAAGCTCTTCGTAACAAATAGCATAGTCTGATATATTTTGCAAAGTTTCGTGTTGGTCAATGACACCATTGCAAGGTCTGATTGACACTTTTTTATCTTTTTGAATTACAAAAAAAAAGTCCGGCTAAATTGAAACCCGATTCCAACATACGTACATAGTTGGAAAAGGCTAAGCGGATGTTGTTAAATCACGAACAAGTGTCTATAATTAATTATGAAAGACAAATCTAAAATAAAGCTCATGTGCGTGTTACCGGTACCCAACCATAAAACCGGTACACAGCAACGCTGCTTGGCTGTAAAGAAAGTTACGTTAGTAGTAATTTCCCTGATAAGGTCCTTCACATAGAGTTCAGCTGCTAGTAACACATTTAATTAATTACAAACAATATTACGCAACTCCTTTCGAAAACTAAATTCGGCCTGATTTGCAATTTAGACCGAAAAACGAAAAAAAAAATTGTTGTTTGTGACGATCATTTTTCATTGGTAAACGCAAAAAAAATGCGTCAATCGTTTAATCATTGCATTTAGCTGTTTAAACTTAAAATCACACGAACATTTAAGGAAAAGAAAAACGTTTATTTGTTACATAAACAAAGAACACAGTCATTTATGTTGTAACGATGAATTTTCTCTGAAAAATTAATTATTAGCCAGAACAAATTTTTTTCGACGTCAGCCGGAAACAACAAAAGAAATTCGCCGAAAACGAAACCGGCCAAAATTGATACTTCTGCCGAAAACCGAAACTAAATTCGGTCGGACTCAAGTAAGTATTTACTACCAGCAGCGCTCCGTTTGAACCACAAAACTACTTTTGCAACAATTCAAACTGCTGAAACATCAATGCGGTGCTCAGAACAGCATAACAATACAACTTGCAACTCCGGAACATACACAATGTGTATTGAAACTATACATAGATCTGTTACCAACATTTTATATTGGTTGCACAATAGTTGGAATTTGAAGTTAACATGCATGAAAGAACAAGTTGGATCAACATAATTCATGATACAAAGTGGTCTCGGGATAGATTTAAGAACTAGGTTTTTCACAGAGTTGTTCTTGGAATTCAGATTTAGACGTAAAAAGTAAATGGAATAAGTAATTCAAAGTCTAAAAATAATAATGTCTTAGACAACGTTTGTTTTTTAATCAAAAGTAATGTTTGTTATTGTTTTCTGAAGATTTCAATTATATTAAATATAAATGTTTTATCAGTAAGTACCTGCGATATTTTTTTCATCAGATTCAATCAAAAGTTGAGAAATTAATTTTAAATCTCGTTTATTTTCGCTTACGGGAAAACAATTAAAATGAATCTACTTACGTTGTAATTTTGAAACAGAATCAGTAAAATTAAATTTTATATTACTTTAGACGCTACACAGTTTAGATATTAAATTGTAAAAAAAAAAAAAAAATCAATGACTATAAAATTTTAAGGGAATATACAATTTGGGGAGTCTTAAGGTCGACATAATCTGACTACGATGATGACTTTAAAAGAGCCATCACGAAAAGAATAAAAATATTGTTGTTATATTGTTACATGTCAATTGTCAGTTTATGTTAGCATATACGTATTTTATAGTTTTTAGGTCATGTTATAGTATACTATCATAATATAAACACTATTATAGACCTAGCTCAAATTCTGACAAGTTGTATACAAGAACTGTGACAGGTAGACATGAGTAAATATAAGGTGCTATAAAAATATCTGCCACGGCTTTAATGAGAGGTAGTATTGTGTTTAAAGATAACAATAGTGAAGAAATTTCGTACCCCGGCACAGTTAAATCAATTTGAGAAAATAAAGTAGTTAAATAAACATTGACTCTACTCTGCATAACGTGGTTCACAAATTACGCGCGAAGTGCACTTCGTCAATGAAAACAACTGCTATCTCTTTCCATCTGTTCTGTGAATGAAAACTGAAATCAGCTGACTAGTTCGTCACTTGCAAATTTATACGTACAATTTTTTGTATGAAAAAAAATATGACACATGATCAATAATTTATCTTTACTATTGTAATCTATAAACACAATACTATCTCCCATTGCAGCCGTGGCAGATATTTTTATAGCACCTTATATATTCATTTAATTTGGAGCTTTAGAGATTTATACAACAAATTTTAAAACCCACAAAATATTTCAATGCTGAATTCTCTGACATGAAACAGCATAATATAATGCTTGTTTTCCTCATAGAGACAGGCAGTGGTATAATACTACACCTACATATTGGCCAGTTATGTTAAAAGTTCCATAAAAAGCATCCCGCAGAGAGGCGCGACGCGTCTCTGACGGAAAAATTTCCTGCCTGTCTGCGGGAGCCATAATAGAGGGCAAATCTTTAGCCAATAACAGGGCACAAATACAAACTCCGACTTCCACTGCGAATGTAAAAAAAAGTCGGTTGGTTTGGAAAATCCGGTTCGAACCAGGTTCCTTTCGCTGTATATTATGTATTAATACAGAGCCATCTATGTATTTTTTTAGAACCTAAAAGTTACACAAAAACAAAAAAGTTTGACACTTGAGACCTTGAAACTATCTTTTTCGGACTTAAGAGGGTTTATTCTGAAAGTTGGCAACGTCGCAAATAGATGTCAAATATTTCGCTGTTTTGATTAATTTGATAATATTTCTGTATGGAAATAAAAAATGTGGCTAACTAGCGAACTAGAATATTGATTTTGAAATGCAATAATTAATATCGTAACACCGAATAGTTAGTTTTAGATGTAAAAAAAGTATTTGGTAACTTTCCAAATGCCTTTTTTTCACCTAAAACGGGTACAACATCAAATTCAATGTTATAATTGCAATTCATTATTACTATTCTAGTCAATTGGTTAGCCACATTTCTTATTTCCATACAGTATTATTTCCAAATTAATCGAAACAGGTAAATATTTGACAGCTATTTACGACGTTGCCAACTTTTAGGCCCGAATTCCTCTGTCGCTGATATCGGTCACGCGTACGAATATACGTTGTGTTCTATGAAGCACCACACTGTAAAGCTGACATCAGCGGCGCGCGAGTTGCTACGCGCCGCTGATGACGCGCGTCGGTCTCGCTCGTCAGCGCCGCGTTCGTCGGTCGACTGACGCGCTATAGAACGCTATGGGCGTCCTCACTCTGTTCCCGACCGTCGGCACGCGCGCGTACTGTCGCCCGCCACCATGAACATTGATACCGAACGTGTGACAACAATTGGGTGAATGTGATATCTTTTTTTTCTATATTGACGCCGTCTCCGCTTGCGTAAGTATGCTGCAGCAACTAAACAATTTATAAACGGGTTCATAATAATATCCCAAATTCAAACTCCGCTTCACAAATCCACAACAAATCCACTTGGAGACGCCTGTACCGTGGAGCGGTCAGTATCGCACTACGGATGTTTTCATTGGCGCTGATGGTCAGCGCGCTACGCGACTGACGGTACGCGACCGACGTCAGCGACAGAGGAATCCGGGCCTTAGGATGCACCCTCTTAACGGTTTTTCGTTACGTGACGACACCAATCGCAAGTCACGTCAAAGAACTTCGTTCTTCGTTCATTATAATGTACGCCTAAGGTCGAGCCAATCAAAGCAACACATCACAGAATATTCCAATACTGAATTCTCTAAAAATAAACAAATCACGCTCAAATTATAAAAAACAAATGCAAAGAAAAACAAAACAGAATCGCTCATAAAGTAAAAGAAACAAACAAACCAAATACTTCAGAAACACGATTTGTAAACAATCACGGAGCTGCACAAAGAAATTAAAGAAACAATAAAAAGAACCATGTATCCTTACAAATAGTAAACAAAGTCGCTTTTCAAGTCCGTCTGTGTGACGAATTTCACCAATGAAACTGAACGCTATCAGCACATCTAAAGCGCGTTCAAGAACTGTCAGGGTCATTATTGTTACTGAATATTGACAATGACAGCTCTCGATCGCGCTGATCGCGTTCAATTTCGTTGGTGAAATTCACCTTTAAACTACACAATGGATTTAGAGGCTGTTTTCATCATCATTTACAGGTTTTAGTTCCGGAAGGTTTATTTGTATAATAAATTAATATTTAACTGGGATGTAGCACAGTTATTTTGACATGTCGCCTTTGGACCCCTGCAGAAGAAGCGAAGCAGGGGTGGATCGCTAGTCTCTATCTATACATAATATTATAAATTAAAGTCGCTTTTCATGTCTGTTTGTGTGACCGCGTTGTTCTTCTAATTTACACAACGGATTATGATTCGGTTTTCACCACCATTTAGAGAATCTATGTTTCTTTTTCTGCAAAATTTACGTACTTATAAACAACTTTATTATTTAGAAAAAAATAAAAGTATTTTATTTGGGACACGCACACGAAAATACAAACAGTAAAAAGGAGCATTAAAAAGTTTAAAAAAAAATGTGAAAAAAAAGACGACCTTTACGAGGCTAAAAAGCTCTTCAGCATAATGCAACGATATTTAAAAAAAAATACCGCAGCGGTATTCTTATAGGGCCCGCTGTGACTCAATACCTACTCTATATTTATTTGCATTCCACAATGTGAACTTAGGTGTTCGTTTTTACAAAGACTTGATCATTGTGGTCCCTGTCGGGCATAGCAAAGAAAAGGAACAGATGAAAGAGGGAGGGGGGAGAGGAGGAAGAAGAGGAAAGAGGACTTTAATCTGTTAAATTAACTTCGATTTAGCCCAGAAATCTCGATGTTATGACATGTCGCTATTGCAACCATGCGAAGCAGGGGCGCATCGCTAGTATTGTGTATAAATGAAGACGTCACCACAAATTCACAAAGCGTTGTTAATGAGTTCTGGAAGGCTGGTCGTTTTTAATTAACATTTTGTTTTAAGATCTTTGGAGTCACGAAGTTAGGGTGTGGTCCTTTACATGGCGAGTAGCTCAAATGTAAGTGCTATAATGGCGAATGAATTCTACGTTTTTTTTTTCACATTGTCTGCTACCTATTCTAGAAATGCATGCTTTGACTGCATAATAAAGGACATTGACACACAAACGGTCACCATGAATTGAATACATGATTCAGTAAACAGTACGAGTGCTTAAATTTTTCATCGGTTTTTAAATTAAATGAATTGTTTCATAAAAAAGTGATATTTTTTCATGAATTTCATCACCCGGCGAAAAATTTCTACGCGGGTCTAGAATCATGTGCTCGCGTCGCGTTGATGTGGGAGAAAAAAAGACTGCTGCTACCTACATTTTTACGAGCTATGAGAACATAAATGTACAGCACAGCTGATTTTTTTTTCTCGATTTCATGTTTTGTCCCATAGTAAAAGTTGTTCATAATTATGAGTAAAGTGACCTCTTAAGAGATTTCGTGTATGAATAGATAGACCGATATATACACTGTGTAAGGGAACGCTGTGTATACTGCAGGTCTGCAATCAACTCTTCCCCACATTTATGTTTACATAGCTCGTCAAAATGTAGGTAACAGTTGATTTTTTTTCGTGATTTTTATTTGTTCCCATAGTGAAAGTTGTTCATATCTTTCATTTCACTTGTGAAAGATGAGTACTTTTACCCCTACAATTCATCTGTGTAACCTCCATATTATGGAGGTTTTAAAATGTCCTTGTCTGTGTCGCCGCCATAATATGGAGGTTACACAATGCGTCATATTTGACTGTATGGAAATCTCGTATAAGCACCATATTATGGAGGTTTTATAAATTTCAACATCTGGGACGCCCTCCATAATATGGGAGGTTACTAAATGCGTCATATTTGACTATATTGATAATTATCTAGACATTTCTAAATCGCTGTCACAATGACACACGTCATGTCCAATAACCTGTCACAAACTCAACTCCAACGTAGCCCGCGAAATTTAAATTTTCGTACGTTTTTTGCAAGTCAGGTCAGTGTCAGGTAGTATGTTGATTAAAATATGACGTAAGAGTAAAAAAAAATTGTATTTCGCGGGCTAACTTTGAGCATCCACCTTAAGAGAATACCCATTGATTTCATTTCAACTTGTATAAGCGTGAAACTTCATACCCAAAAAATGTATCGGAATAGTTTAGATTACACGCATGAATAAAAATGTAGAATACGGCTGCAACACTTCACTTGTTTTTAAAAACTTTCCATGACGAAGCCTTAACTACAAGGAAAGTAATAGAAGACCATAATTATTATATCATCATGATACTAAATGGAATTTTCATACAAAATTTTTACAAGTTTCCAATACAAAACGAGTTGTAATATATTTTTATACAAAAATAGCAGAAATCCTAATAGTCTGGCCTATATTAAATCAAAACAGCAGCTCTGCTGAGAATTAAAACCATAGATATAAGTTATTTATATTTCTATGATTAAAACTATGGAAATAAAATAACATTGAATTTATATCGCTCTCAATGGGACTTGAACTGAAATGAAAGAAAAAAAAAATCTGCAAACGATACCTACTTATATCAAAACGTTTGTACAACGTATAATAATAGTGATTCTCAGTGCGTATTTTCCTTATTTTGTCCAGCATCATCCACCTTCCTGCTATTGAATTAACGTTTTTGGGGTCGGCAGAGCATGACTTCTCCGCAACTAATGTCATAATGAACAACAACACTGTGCAAAATAATTAACAACTGAATCTACATTAAAAATAAAACATTATATCAAAGAGATAAAATTGTTTGTTTGTTTGTGTGCAAGGGGTAAGTAACCGCTGGAAGTATTAATCCGATTTCACAGATAAAAAGGTACACTACAATTTCACGGATATAAAGCTAAGCTACACTGTAAATTCACTGATAGAAAGCTACACTACAATTTGACTGATAATAAAAAGCTACACTACAATAATTTCACTGATAAAAAGATACACTACAAATTTCACTGATAAAACGCTACGCTATCGCCGAGTACCCATAGAATGTAATGTTTTACTTTAAAACAAGAAACTAAACGCGGGTGAAGTCGCGGGTAGAAAATAGTCTTTCTTAAATAAATTATTTAATTAAAAAAAACTAAACTACATTATTGTATATGATTTAAAACAAAGAAAAGGTACCCCTTTTATTTCCAAATGTTCTTTAAAACCATGTAAAATCCTAGTACATTTTAATAGTTCCCGACTCAATTCCCTAATTCGTTCGTTTTCGCTTTCACAATCTCTCGCCCGTATGTCAGGACCAGGACCAGCTCATCCGCTTAGAAAATTTATTCCGTAACAAATACACTCGAACCCGTGACACTGTGGATCCTGTTAACTGTACTTAATGACTGGCCATTTGGTACATTAATCTGGTCCTTTATGGCCCTTTTTGTAGGACATTCGTTATACCCTCCTTCGGCTGTTGAAGTCGGTTTTGAATAAGAAAATTAAGCGGAGCTAAGGACCAAGTTTTATTTTTATGTTGTGTTTTAAAATGTAATAGGTATGAATATTAAAGAGTACTAAGGTTACGAATTGGCTGTTATAATAATGTTTTACTCATATTTTGTCCTGAAAACCCGTTCAATGTAAATGTATTTGAGTGTGTGAGGATTCAATACGTAGGAATATTAAAAGTTGGTCCTTCCAATCTCAGAAAGGCACTATCGATTTAGTGAAATAATTTTTTTAATAAGATAAGCTTACTGAGTACACCACATTTTCTTCAAGAATCATAAGAATTGTAAACTTTTAAAAATAGTTGAAAATGTGTCTCTAGAGAAATATTAAGAGTCATGCAATAACAATGAAAGCACATATAAAACATTATGCGAGTAATATTTAAACGTGACAGTAACAGTAATCGTGCGTTTGAGATTCATTATAAAATAACATTTCGCGTTTCAAATACACGAGGAGAATTTTAATTTTGTTCCTGTTTTGATAAAAATGTAATAAAAAGCTAAAATAAAAATATGCGTGTTTTTCCTTACGTTGTTTTTTTTAACCTTTGCCCCTTATTACATATTTCGTTCGTAAGCAAAACTGGGAGTTAAACTATAGTTCTTAAAACAATCATCTTCTCTAACTTTTGTTTTCCACGGTAATCCCCCACGAGCCTAAGTCTACTAATTTATAACCGTTACAATGGTCCCTCAATTGTGAGTTTTGGACAGATATGCCATACAAAAACTATCAAAAACTCCCCATTGAGAGACCATTGTAACGTTTATAAATTAGTAGACTTTAGGCCCCAGGTCGATTAGATCGAAGAATAATGTCGGACTTCATGTTGACCTAAATCATAAGGAGGCAGTTATTTATCCCGAACTAGTAAAAAAGGGCAGAAGACATAAAAAATTGGCCGTACCAGCCTATACCGCTATTGATAGAAACATTTATGGAAACCATATTCCTTAGAGAGATGTTTTGTTGCCGTGTAAAAGTGTTTGTACAAACCTACTTACAGAAATGAAATCATTTATCGTCTATATTTATCCAAAATCAAGTGAGTGCTGTAGGTCTAACTTTGTATACAAAATCAATCTGCCTAGCCTTTTTCCAGCTATGTTAGGGTCGGCTTCCAGTCTAACCGGATCCAGCTGAATACTAGTACTTTACGCGGATCGACTGCCTATCTGACTTCCACATCCACAATCCAGCAACTGGGCAAATACCCCTTGGTAAGACTGGTTGTCAGACTTTTGGGTTAATGACTGTTAAAGATCAGATATAACAGCTGAGTTTAACAGTTAAACGTGCTTTCCAAGGCATGGTCTTGATATGTAATGGATGGTCACCCATCCGCGAACCAACTTTCGATCGACTCGTCCGACTGTTATTATTTAGCCACGGGTCCTTTATACTTAGAACCAAAGTCAGGGTCGAAAGCCAATCATTCATGAAACCTATCATACTATTTATTGCAAGAAAATAAACAAAACTTTATTTCGATTATTTATGTAGTAAATCAAACTCACTGATATACTTAGCGAAATTACAACAGACCTTGGCGTGTTTTTTCCCGTAATTTTTATACCAGCACTATATTTTCTTCTCCGGAGACAGAGAATAATGTACCAAGAGATAGCCTTTGGACCATATTTATTTATTTTGTTGCCAGATAACTTCGAAAGGCTTGGACCATATTTTGTTCGAAGGAGTGTAAATAAGTTTTGTGAGCTGCCAAGGCGATGCTACAAATTATCTTTATCCCGAAAATCTGGCTGAAAAATGGTGGTGTGTGGTGTTTGCTCGAAATCGCGTTTGTTACTTTAACTTTGGTTGTGAAACTATATTTTTGTTGGTTTTCATCGTATAGTAGGTACCTATGAATTGGTGATTCTCAATAAAATATTATCCTCATATAATACCAACCTATTATTGTCCCACTGCGGGGCAAAGGCCTCTTCTCGTATTGAGAAGACACTTGAACCACCATCTTGAACAAGACTGGTCTAGTGGTTGGACCACCTGTCTCATACCCTGAGATTCCGAGTGGGCGCAAAATTTTCTGCCCGGTTTGGTTGGTGGTAGGTTTGTTCTAAGTCCACCTGGCTAGCTACCACCATCTTATCTAAGTCTGTCGCCATATCTTCCGACACAAAAGAATTTGAAAGCAGTCAATCTCAAAGACAGTTACGGAGCGTTAATCTCAAATAATGTCTATGGGAAAAGTCGTTATCACCGAACAAGTGTATAAACAAGGAGATTATGGGCACTAAAATGTATGATATTAAAACATAACATCACGCCTGTATTAGGTACCGAAGGAGTGGGCCATTCTACTTGTCTGGTATAAGTGCAAAAGTTACTGCCCAACTGTCTGTAACTTTGCACGCCTTAACCGCTGAACTGATTTAGATGAAGTGGCAGACGAACCTGGGTAAAGACATAGTATACTTTTATCCCGGTATTACCGATGGATTATTTCCAAAATCCTCGCGGGCAATGGCGCGGTTCCCGAGGGATAGTTTCCGAACAACTCACGGGCGAAGCCGTGGGCAAAAGCTAGTCTAGTAATATTACAGTGCATATTATAGTAACATAACTTGATAATATTCAAAGCAAGTTTGTTTTCACACAACAAACAAATCACATCACTTCGCAATAACAGGATTCCAGGAGAGAGTTGATTAGTTTAATATAACGCGTTCCTTGAATCAATAACTTGGTGGTTAAGGAGTTTATCTAGCAAACAGGATACATAACAATAACATAACAATGTCAGGCCTAGTTTCCCCGAATGGTTGGGCAGAGGTTTACTTATAGTACACCCATATTTCGCCAGTTATATTTAAGTCCCATGTAATAGTGACCAAGCCTATTGCCATCAACCGGGCACAAATCCGGACTCCGGGATGCTACTGAGAAATTCCAGATGGAAAAACCCAATAACACTTTGCCCGATTTCAGGCGCACTGACGGCGAAGTCGTCACTCTGTTGTGTTTCGTGCATACCCAGTTGGAAGAGTTGTTATCAGGGACACACATGGCTTAAATTGTAACGGATCAAGAAGCGCCTGCGGACTGTTCAGATTGCCAACGGTGCTATGTCCGCAGCCGCCCCACGATTCGCCCCTTATAAATTGGTAGGGCCATGGGAAGATTGGGGGGTTGTCCCCCCTGCGGTGTGCCGCATTGACGGACCTGGAATCGAACCAAGGACCTCATGCTCAGCAGTAGCGCTTACCACCACTAGACCAACGAGGCAGTCAAACAGGATATACCTTTAATATGCTTTTGTGTTAATCGCACAGCAATACATTATTACATTTCAACTCACGCCATTTTCTCATGGGGGTAGGCAAGTCTTTTTCATGTCTGTCTGTGTGACTGCATTTTTCTTCTAAACTACGCAACGGATTTTGATGCAGTTTTCACCATCATTCAGAGAATTTCCCGAAGGTTTATGTGTTTTAATACTTTAATATTAAACTTACAATAAGAAAAAAAAACTTGGTATTTTGTCAAGTCGTAAAAACGGGGCGAACCAGGGTTGCTAGTGTAAAATAATCCCTTTTATTAAATTATCCCCTACGTTTAGGTACTTACTCTTTCAATTTTTCAAGCAAATTGCACGACAAGTGAGCCCAACCCAAACATACATAATATGTACCTATACCTAAACTCGTAGATTGGAGGGCCATACATAGGTCTACGTTTTCAACACGACTGCAACTATCGATTGTTTCGACAAATTGCATGACATGTGTCATCGGACGCCCGTGGCCATTCACCTTTTAATGACTTTTGCTCCATTGCTTTGTTTAGGAATTTTCTTTGTGCCACTGGCAATTTTGTCTGTCATCAAACAAACGTCACTCAGTTTTGGTGATACTCACAACCTGCGTAATGGAAACTTCAGCAGGTTTAAGACAAAAATGGCTCGTGCATGCTGGGGCGACTAGTCGCGCGACGCGACACCGGTAATTGTTCTACCGTGAAGTTTTCTCACAAATTGTATTATTAAAGTCGCGTCGCGCCTGTTTATAGGAGCCTTAAAGCAGGTGAATATAAGACGAACATTTTCACGGTTAAGATTTGTTTTGTATTATATGCACATCAACTGCACACTATCAGTGACCTGCCCTCCACTTCACTTGCCTTGCAATCATTTGCACCCCAGAGAGCCTAGACAAAGTCATATTTTATCAGCGACTTGCTTCTGCCCGCGACTTCGTCCGCGTGAAATTTTGGCCCCCGACCCATCGCGTCGCATCCCATCGTCCGCCCGCGCTTTCACTTCGTTTTCGCTTAGCGTTCTTTCTGTTTTTTTTTTCATTTTTTTCGGCTCCTAAGGGACGTAGCGTGATGTTACATAGCCTATAACCTTCCTTAAGAATTGGACTATCAGATGCAGAAAGAATTGTTCAAATCCGACTGGCAGTTCCACAGATTACCCATTACATGCAAACAAACAAACAAATATTACATCTTTATAATATTAGTAGTTAATAATGATGGAAAAGCCAAATATTTATGGTGCTGACATAAGGTACCGAAAAGCTTATGAAATTCCCGTCAAAAGTCGTTGTAGAAATACGAATCGCTTTGAAAGCGATGCCATAATTTCAACATGAATGATGTAACCAATTTAATTATTTAAAAGAGAGGCCGGGCCCTTTCTTCTCTATAGGTACCTACTACGCTTTGGCATGAGCAACTAGCTTCATATTTTCTGACTGACCGATTCCTTGACAATTAAAAAGTGCCAGTAAATGGTTTAATTGAAATAAATGCTTTGAGTTTGAGCCACTTGATTATTTTCAAAGCGATGTTTAGAGAATAACCCTAGAACTATTTGCAAGGAACTACAACGCAAAATCTGAGTATACAGCTTCATAAGCGTAGGTACAATAGACAAAGTCGAAACTACAATATTAGTTAACAGCGAAGTTAGTTGTAAATTGAAAGTTTTGTGCGGTTTTGTTCACGTTAGATGTTTGCGTATTAGACCTAGGCTTTGCACACGCCTCGTGGAACAACTTAAGCTTCCCGCCTTCGGTGAGTCTGTGTGGAATACTGTGGCTTCTATGTAGGATAAACTTGGGAGCTCGCACTCAGAGGTTTTGAGTAGCTGGTTACCGGTTCCAGCTGTAGCTTTTTGCTGAAAATTGTTTTTATATGAAAAAAAATATGTTAAATACGCATGTATTATCAAAAAACATTGTAAAGAAGAAGTCTGGAAGTGTTTTCGGTTAACTGATTTTTTTAAATCTCTATAAAGGTCTGTAATTTGTCCTACTGCAGAGTAAGCCTCTTCTTACATAGAAAAGGGACGAGCGTTGATAAGATATGCTTACTAATAGACTCCGTTGGGCCAGGCACGAACGCGCAGAGTTAATGTGTAAATGCGTTCAATTTTAAAATTGAAAATACTCGTTTCCTTCAATCATAACATTTAATTAGTTTTAAGACTTCATTCTTATTATTCGCTATTCCTAATTGTGGTGGTCGTAAAACCAAAATGCTATACGAATTGACATTATGTTTACGAGCGTCCTCTCAAAACGGTGAGGAAGGAAAACATCGTGAGGAAACCGGCATGTTTTAGAACCAAAAATTCGAAGACATGTGACATCTACCAACCCGCACTTGGCCCGCGCTTGAGAGGATTACAGATTACATCATCACAAACATTTGATTATAATATGATGACCGATCCACCAATACCAGGTCTGCAAACTATACTATAGTCATGCGTAAGTTGTGTGCGTTTGCGTGTGTTTCACCACGATGTTTTCCTTTAAATCTTGAATATACCTATACCTTCCTAATACAAAGGTATTGGTATAACCAAGATGAATTGATTGAATTGAATGATTTAATCCAACGTAGTTAGCACAAAAATAAAACTGGTCCGTGGATGGGTGATCATATTTATATATCGAGAATCCTCCGTGCCTCGGACAGCACGGTGGAACTTAGACCATCGTTACGGGTCGTCAGAAGATCAGAAGCCCGAAAGTCGGACTTTCTTCTATATACCTACTATGCTTCATATTATTATGTTCTGACTGACCGACTTCTTGACAATTCAAAAGTGCCTGTAAATGGTTTAATGGAAATAAATGCTTTGAGTGTTTTTTTTGACAACCAGTCTTACCAAGGGGTATCGTATTATCAAGTTACTGGGTTGTGGATGTCAGATATACAGTCGCTCTATGTAAAATACTGGTATTCAATTGCATCCGGTTAGACTGGAAGCCGACCTCAATGTAGTTGGAAAACGGCTAGACAGATTTCGCACAAAACCAACCATCTTACCAGTCCTAATTTATTCTCTTAAAAATATAAGTACAACTTGCCCAAAAAATATCTGGGAAACCGGGTGAAATACACTGCGGACGGCGGTTGCCGTAACTCACTGGTTAATCCGATCGACCACTGTCTGATTTAGGTCCCCTAGAAGACTCGTGCTCATTTAATATACAGCGAATTAATTCCAAGTCTTGTTCGCGACATTTGTCTGTAGCAGATACTTGTGGACTTGTGTTGTACGGAAAGTTGATGGAAAGGTTTTTTTTGAAAATTTCTGGGAATTAGCGAAATGCAAAAAATTCAAATACTGCCTGGTTACAGCTACAGCTGAGCATGAGGTCCTGGGTCTGATTCCCGAGTAGGGTAAAGTGTATTGGGTTTTTTCCATCTAGAACTTCTCAGTAGCAGCCCGTAGTCTAGATTTGTGCCCGGTTGATGGCCATCGGCTTGCCCCCTAATATACGAGACATAAACATATTTGACGAAATATGGGTGTACTTTATCGGGACCAACGGCTTAACGTGCTTTCCGAGGCATGGAGGAGTCTCGGTATGTAAAGATAAGATGGTCACCCATCCACGGAACAACCCCGGCAAGCGTAGCTTAACCTGATGGATCGACCTGTGCGACTGTTATTACTTAGCCATGAGTTCCTCGATTTTGGGTATTCAATATAGGAACTTAAATATAGATACAATGATCTAAAACCGATAAATTTGTACCTCCACAAGGCGAACCAAGAAGTTGCAGAAACTACACAATTTCAAATTCCGACCGCGACATAGGCCGTTTACTTTTATAGTTATAAAATAAATATAATACGACAATGGAAACGTGAGAAAGTATTCGATATTTCTGCTGTTCTATAAAGAACAGTCAACAAAAGGGTTCATATTTTTTTCTTTAATGAATTGCCACTTTTATGCTGACACACTTCATTTCATTCTGCCTAGCCTTTTCCCAATCATGTTGGGGTCGGCTTCTAGTCTAACCGGATGCAGCTGAATACCAGTATTTATGGAGCGACTGCCTATCTGACCTCCACAACCCAGTAACTGGGTAATACGATACCCCTTGGTAAGACTGGTTGTCAGACTTTCGGGCTTCCGACGACTCGTAACGACTATCCGATATATCGAGATCCACGAATGACAGCCGGGACCAACGGCTTAACGTGCTTTCCGAAGCACGGAGGCGTCTCGGTATGTAAAGATGATCACCGATCGACCCGTGCGGCTGTTATTACTTAGCCACGAGCTCCTTATGCTGACACACTTATTTATGTAAAAGACTTAAAACTATATAGTTTAAAGTACGATTTATTTGTTAGATACTAGTATGGTGATATCTTTGTTTGGGGTCTACCTTTTTTCGCAGAACTTTATACGGCATAATTTTATTTCGCATAACAACGGATAGCATAATCTTCATTTCGCAGAAAATCATTTGGCAGAAACTCATTTAGCATACATTCAAAACGCATAATTTTGTAAGTCAGAATCATCTTTTCGCATAAACGGCACCACGAATTTTACTAGTAATGCCGTGTCTACACGCTTCCGACGCTCCGATTCCGTGCTCTGTGGTTTGAGTCTGTGAAATGTATTGTCTGCTTATCAAAGACACACTTTACGCACCTTTTGTTCGATATTTCTTAGAAAAGTGTGTTCTATACCTATTATAACAGTTTGTTTATTCTTAGGGTTCCGTACTTCACAAAGCAAAGTGAGAACCCTTATAAGATCACTTCGGTGTCCGTCCGTCAGTCTTTCAGTTGCAAGGCTCTTTTTCTTAGGAACGCGTGGAGGTATCAAGTTGAAATGAATATCAAATACTCAAATCTGCCTTCCCTTGGAGCACTAAAAAAATCAAGCTCCTAAGTCAACGCAATCAGAAAATCGTTAATTTGTAGTTTTAACACACAATATTTTTTTTGCTGTTACTAACTTTGATTTGCATTTAGAGAATTGACCGTGTCGTACATCTAAGTATTGGAGAACATTTTTTCAACTACAAAGTTAAGTTTGTTCTTGGGATAAATTCATCTTAACTACGAAACCCTTCATTGTGCGTGGTCCGACACGCACTTGGCATGTTTGTTGTGGGTAAAGAAATAGACCTCGGAATAGATGGAAAAATAGACTTAGGCATAGCCATTGTCCTGCTTAATCATTATCTTGTATCCAACCAGTTGTAAACTGAAGGTGGTTCCCGCGTCCGATTCAGAGAAAAATAATCTATAAACAGTACCTATAGGTACCGTTTATATAGCGGAAAGGCAAACAATAAAAAAACGAAGATCCTGTAAATAAAACAAAACCAGTCAATTTTCTAAATTAAACATTTATTTTCCCCGATTTTTTGCAACAAAAAAAAACTATACGCCACAAAGGGCTTTAACAATTCACTTACCTTTCGACAAAAAAACAAAGGCAGAAACTTTTTCTCCCACCATTTTTAATTTTCACACAAAAATCGCGGTAAACGCCAAAAAAATATAATAAAAGACCTTTACTTAGCGCTACATAACTTAAACACCCTACATTATGCCCTCTCATTCTATCTCGCGTTTTGGGGCAAAAATATCTAATGTTACTGCACAAGCCAAAACAGACCTTATGTTGTGAGCAAAAAGGTGTTTATGCTGTAATGTTATTTGCAAAATGCGGATATGTTCAACGTGCTTAAAAAACCGCGTTCATTTGTCACCGGCAGATGCAGTCGAATCAGTTGTGGGGCCATTAAAACAGCGAAGGTTTTGGGCCCAGGGCACACCGCTGGAGGCGCAGCGCAGCGCATTAGTCACTGCCAAACAAATATCAACGTTGCATGACTTAAAATAAAGTTGAGAATAAATAACCTGAGTGTAATAGAGATAGTAGATCAGATCTACTATCTCTATTACACTCACTTACATCTACTACTATCTCTACTATCAGTGTAATAGAGAAAAAATAGCCTTCGTGTAATCATAAAATCCGACCAAAACGAGTAACGAGTCACCGTATCCGTATCTCGCTTCATTGATATTAATAGAGGTAAAACAAAGTTTTTTTCGAGAAAAAGTTGACAAGTTGGCTATTAGTTAACTGATTTTATGACAACACTTAACTTTTATGACATTGGCGAATGTAATTTATGGAATATTGTAAAAATCCAAGATGACATATGATGATTGAATCACGAGCATAGCATAGCACGAGTGATTCAAGTGTTAGAATCCTGAGCGACGCGAGTGATTCATGGACTTAATTTTGACATTTTAAAGTAACTTTGTAGGTACCTAAATAATAATACTAATTCCTAATGGACATTTTATTGTAAATTACAAATCTTAAAATTATTATCGAATGACAGTTTAATATTTGTAAACCACAAATATTGTGGTAGAATGTATAGAACTAACAAAAATATTAACACCATACTATGTAAAACTACATTCTGATAAATAAATAAATTCTAATTCTGATTCTGACAAGTGCACTTATAACGGTTATAGAAAGACCTATCACTTAACTGAGAGCCACTATATTTCTTCCATTAGCCATTATGAAACCACGGTGTCAAAGAAAAAAAATGAGCTGGAGCAAACGAAAATAACATCATAAAGAAACATGGATTTGTGGTCTGAAATCGCTAACACGCAATGCTTGACCCGGTTGGCGATCAGCAACACACTATTTTTGTTAAACATTATTTTCACTTTTTTATTTTGATTTTTGTATTTTGTGTTTTCACTAGTTTTGTCCAAATAAACGTTATTCTTCCTCATTCTGTCTTCCTGAGGAGACCTTGCCATGCATAAATTACGAACACATTCCCGTTCTTCTGCTAGCCCAACCGCAGTCGGCAGGTGATTGAGCACTGTCCTTTGACACGGCCCAGAGGAAAAATTACGCGGGTTTTTTGCGAAGAACCCAGGTAAGCATTATGGCTGTGACTGTACGTACCTTCATGCCGACTGAGATTTTAAAGATTACTGTAAAGTATGTCGCTCTTTTATCTTTTTTTGCTCCACATTAGATTTTTTTGCGAAATTGTGAGTTAATGATGCTAGGAATATTGTTTGCTACGCCTGTACTAAGCGTTTGTTACGAATTTGAACATTAAGCTACGGAATTTGTGGCGCTACGCGACGGAGAAGCTTTACGCGGCATACGCTACGCTATACCTACTGCGATGCAAAAGCTACAATTTTGATGTTACGTTCCGCTAAGCCTACGATGCTACGCGTTAAAGCGTTAAAGCGTCGTAGACGCTTTGATTACGAAGCTACGCGTAGCGTTTTATGCGTTACATAACGTAGAGGTTATTAACAATCGTTACGTTACATAACGAAGGGCCAAAAATAGAAAAACACGGTTACTACGCAGCGTAGTAAACAGCAAGATGCCTCTTTGTGCGAATTCAATGCGTACGAAAGCGTCAAAATCGTAGCCAATGCTACGCGTAGCTTCTAAAACAGCCTACGTTACGGCCATTTGTTACCTTTCTTTTGGGTCTCACCGCAGTTGAGTAAAAAACAAATCAACACCTACCTTTATCTCTAAATCCTTCACACAATACAATTCCGAAATCGGCGCCGAATTCCGGATCCCATTAGCAAGATCTAAATGGTGAACAAAAACCCAAATTAATTTATACAGACCGCCTTCCACTGAGAGATAGGGATAAAAACCTCCCGCCTTTCGGCTCGTTTCCTTGTTGTATGATTTCGCTACCCATTCGTCATTTCCCTCGCCGGATTTCGCAGATCACGGCTGGTCGAATACATATCCATTTACTTTGGTTGGTAGGCAAAACGAATCGGATTGCGAATGGATGTAATACCTAATGAAAATGTGTTTGGTTTTTAAATGGATATTGGTGTGGACTGATGGATTCTGGGTATACATTTCATTTAGACAGCGTGTTTAGAAAATAAAATGTTAATTAATCAAAGAAGTATGTTTCATTTAAATATTACTCTGCATTTTCAAGTCCAGATATCAGGTTAAGCTGCGCTTGCCGGGGTTGGTCCGCGGATGGGTGACCATCTTTACATACCGAGACTCCTCCGTGCTTCGGAAAGCACGTTAAGCCGTTGGTCCCGGCTGTCATTCGTGGATCTTTGACCGCCGTTACGAGTCGTCAGAAGCCCGAAAGTCTGACAACCAGTCTTACCAAGGGGTATCGTATTACCCAGTTACTGGGTTGTGAAGGTTAGATAGGCAGTCGCTCCATGTAAAATACTGTATTCAGCTGCATCCGGTTAGACTGGAAGCCGACCCCAACATGATTGGGAAAAGGCTAGGCAGAATGAATGTTCCTCTTGCTGGGACACCAGCCTCCTCTCTGTGAGGGGGAGGGGGCCGTAATCCACCACGCAGGCCCAGTGCGGGTTGATAGATATCACATGTCTTCGAATGTTTAGATCTAGGACATGCCGGTTTCCTCACGATGTTTTCCTGCACCGTTTTGAGAGCAGTGGAGATGAAATAATTTTCACAAAGTAAAGCGCCTGTCAGGTTTCCAACCTACGACCTACAACCCGTAAGTCGCGGCCGTTACCTCTGCGCCACCACTCTTTCTATTTTAAAGGGATTGATTTTTTCTTAAACCCTAATTGAATTTCAGCTAAGAGAATAATGGTCAAACTTGAACTCAATTTCGGAGTAAATCGAAGCTTAGCTGAACTAAAGTTTTCCCGGAATCCCTACTCACTTACACTCACACTTCACTTGCATGTATCGGTCATTCAAGTCCATAAAATCTATGGAAATACGTGCACGTTATAGCGTTATCGTGGATGGAAATTTAAAAGCGTCTTCATATATTTCCATACATTTTACTTCCCTGTGATATAAAAGCGTACTTTCAAATAAACAAATGAATCAGGAAATCTTACCGAAACTGCTCGCAACATAAGTCTGTGCGCGGCGGAAATCGGAACTAATTATATGCTACCGACTTGTCGTTTATGTTAGGTCAAATTAAGTGTAGAATTATTTAATAAATCCATATTAATATAAGATTAAAATGAACAGAACAAAATAGCCTGAATTTGACGACACAGGGAATCCTATTGGGAATCAACGCATTCGAATGTAATTTCTTAAACAATAAATTATTCTATTCTATTCTATTAATAATGTTAAGATTATTAAATTATTAACATGAATATTGTAAATATTACAGCGCCATCAGTCGCGCGCAGCCTTATCTTGCTCGCACTCTATATGTAGAATTTCATTAAAGCATCTGATTACCCCAGAACCAGATTCGAATTCTATTACTCGTAGTAACCATCACGTTCACTCAAAATTTATATCAAAGATATTCAAATCACGTCGAATTTGATTCATTGGGTTGTATTCTGCTAAAATTGTATCTTAGTCTGACGACACACCTGCCGAAAATTACGTCACGTCATTCTGCACAGAGGTCCAATGTTCGTGAGGTGCGACGTAAACGTAACGTAAATTCGAACTAACTATTCAATGGTAACTATTCTATAGTATATTGGTTTTTTGCGACAAGTAGGTAAACCAACCATAGATATGAATAAAGTATTTAAAAAAAAGTTATTATCATGTGCGAAACGAGTATTTCTAATTTCGAAAAAAAAAAAAAAAAATGAAACTATTTATTTCTTAATGCATTCCTAAAATTAATATACCAACAATAACGCTCAAATATCAGATGTCGACCAATTTTTGCTTAGGGACTGATTTTTACGCGTATCTCAAACCGCGACGCAATTTTCAGTAGATGTTTTTCTGTTATTTTAAAAAGCATTGCTAGCGCAAGGACGCTGAACTTGCGTCGCGTAACTTCGGCTGGTGTGTCGCTCCACTAAGATAAGAATAGAACCTTCTTCGTAACGAAGTGTTTGCGAACATTATCCTCAAAATCAATAGTGTAACGAACTCTTCAAAGAATTGCTTAAACTCGATTGCTATTAGCCGGTTTCGAGATTGGAAAAGATTCCAAGAATTTCTTTCTTTTTTCTGTTGGAATAATTTTGCGGTATCTTTGGGTATTATTTTGTGTAGACGAGGTGGTTTTCTTTGAGATTGTATTATGAGTTAAATCATCATTATTTTAGGCCTTAGTTTAAATCTGTTTATTTGGGTAGTGAACAAGTTGACAATCCACCTGATAGGCCGTTAATGGATGTCTGCAGTACTAGAAGCATTGCAAATGCGATGCCATCCAAAAGATAAAACTGAAAGGTCTCTTGTTAGCTATACGTTCTAACTTGAGTACAGACATAGAAAGAAAGAAAGAAGGAAGAAAATACGTTTATTTGCGACAAACGTGACGCAAAAAAAAAAAAAAAAAATTACACGTAAATAACAAGTTGGGGGAAATATGCCTCAACTCCCACAAAACGGCCATCGCACAGCATAATGCTGCGACCCTATGCGAGACAGAGCCCCAGCGCTGGTTTTCAGCGACAGCCCGCGTTGACGTGATGACATGTTGCTTGGCGGCAACAATAGCCACGATTGTTGTAAGCTATCTATACATACATACATACAATACTACATACTACAAATACTACAAACAACAAATAAATAAAATTGAAGTATCTGTTTATAATGTCAAAATAAAAGCTTTTTACTAAATACATCTGAAACGAATTTAACGACTTAACATTCATCAAAATAGGTTCAGCCATTTAATAATTACGAGGGAACAAAGAGACGGACATACATACACACATAAATACATACGGCGGACATACATACACACTGTTATAGTACATACATACCTACATACAGGTCCAACACATAATCCTCCTTTTTTGGCTTTGCCGCAGGCGGGTAAAAAGGATAATACCTTTTGAGTTAGTTTAGTGCAGTGTAAGTGAACTTTAACTGTAGGTAGTGCAATTGCTGAGTATTCATATGAACACGTGAACCAAGTGTGTTCCCCTTAACAAAAAGTGAATAAGAAACCCGTTATTGGACGATTTCTTAATTTTAGAATTACTTAGCCGTTTAATTTATATTAAAATTATTCAATATTAGCTAATTGTAATATGAATAAAATATCACCAACTGTAAAACTTTTTAAAGGATAAAAAAACTATTAAATATTGTTCTACTAACTAACAGAGTCACCTTGAAATTGTGACAAACATTTAATATGAAATTTTATAACATTCTCTCTGGGGGTTTTTGTAAAGTAAATTCGTTGCTGCCTTCAAAGGGCAATGTAAACTTCAAAGGGACTGCTTAATATGTAAAGTGGGAAATTTTACTAATTTCGGATAGTGGCTGCTTTCGGTACGTTTTGTTTTATTGTTGCTTATATTTTTTAAGGGCAAAGAAAATGTTTTGTATACTAAAATACAATAGACGTAGATAATTATATTTAGGTAGACGTAGAGTCATAAAAAACCCCGTAAAAAATCGACACGTGTTTCACCTCTCAACGAGACCTCCTCAGGATGCCATGCAACACGATACCCCAAAATAATTTAAAAAAAATATTATAATACTAAAACCCAACTACCACAAAAACGCCAACTAAAAGGTATAGACAAGAAATCACAGACACTCAAATAAAAAATCCGAAGTCACACGTAATCTGTTCGATTTAGTTTTATAACTATTTTTTGTCCTCACCAATAGTATCGGCTCTATCGACCATTGATCTGTCGGTGACATTGATCAATTTCTATTGTAATAAGGTCAAGAAATAAATCCTTAAACTTTTTACAATATTTCAACAATACCCAAGACCTCTTTAACGATAAGCTGCTATGGTTTATAATGCGTATAAAATATAAATACTTCAGTCAAAATACTCAAAACTCGTTTTATACCAACAAAGTACGTCATTATTAAACTCTGGCAATGAATTTAGTGGATTGGTTTAATTCGCGAATTATACTGGACGATAACGGTTTTTATGTGTCTGCGCTGCTAAGTAAGATTTAGTGCAAATAAAGCTGTACAGAGTAGGCAAACTTTAGAGCTTTTCTTCTCCATTATAAGTTGTCTTCAAAAAAATTAACGTCTTTTTGGGCTTCGCCACATTCAGGCAAAAAGGATAGGTGGAGCGCATCGGCGTAATGTTGCTTGCCTATCGGTCTTCTACAGACTGTACTTCGAAGAGTGTGCGCAGGAGCTCCACGACCTGATCCCACCGTCTCCATTTCACTATCGGACTACCAGACGTACTTCAGGGTACCAGTCAATATACCGACTAGTCGTACCCAGCGCTTCTCCACCACATTTTTTATGCGCACGGCCAAAGTGTGGAACTCTCTGCCAGCGCCTGTGTTGGATTCCACGGATAGCCCGTCAGCCTTCAAAGCAAGAGTGAACAGTCATCTTCTGGGCTTGCTCGTCCCATTATAGACCTCATCCATCGCTTTCCATCAGGTGAGATCTAAGTCAAGAGCTGGCCCATATCATAATGAGAAAATATAAAAAGAGTCTGCCACAGATTACTAAGGATTATATTATACAGATTATATTATATTATATAGGTATCCAGCTCAAATCCATTTTAGGGTAGCAGTTTTCGTTATTTTTGAGGTGGAACGGATAGCTAGTTGTTCCGATATTTATCCGAGGAATTATTTTGATTTCTTGTCGTCCATTTTATTCCACCGAAAAAAGACCAGCCTGAAATCAATCTGCAAGTATACTCCCTGTATAGGTACTTCATTAAAAATAGAAATATTCCTTCATGAATGTCTAGTTGGCTAGGTTCTCATCAGACATTCCAAGTGGCGGAGTGTCACGCTCTCAAGCATTCGTCAGAACATTGTTCTTTGATGCTTCCCTGCAAACGCACTCAATGGTTTGTTCCATAATACTGTATCAATGTTTAGCTAAAAAAAAAAACTGTGATTACATGTCACTATTTTTGTTTTAAGCCATTTGTACATTATTCTGAAAATAAAACAGTATTTTGATGTTGTTTAACATCACGATTATAATAAATTATGTAGTAAGGCGGCGAAAACACAATGTTAACATTTAATTTAATACGTACAAAGACTTTTTAAATTTATTTTACGCGAAAAAGGTTTTTTTAATTTTGGGTATGTTTTTTTGCGTTGAAGTTTTGCAGCACAATGCTTTTATTTTCTTTTGAAAATAATTCAATCATTTTAGATAGGTAAATATTTTTATATTAAAATTATTCAAAAGTGAACTGACATCTGTGTCAGTCGACGAAATACACATTATTTAAAATAAACAAAGAGTTTATAATTAATGTTGCTAGCTGCGGCACATTTTAATGATGTTACCTTATAATTTAAATAAAAGTTTCTGCGTGTGGCAGTTTTTAAAACATTAATGGAATTGACATGTTAACAAACATATTTATTCGACAAACTTTACAAAGCAACGATTTAACAATTATGTTCTATAATTATATAAAAAAGTTTTCATTACGACCATTGCCGCTAAAACAATGCCTATTTAATATAAAAATCATTCTGAAACAAATCAAATATGAATTTTGTGAAAAAATACAAACTTTAAATCAGGTAAGTGCTGTTTTAATGTTGCTGCTTTCATTTTCAAAAAGTTTACTTTTAAAAACCTGTCAAAATTGTTAACGTCACTTCAAATTTTTTTGACACACAGACTTTTAATAAATAAAAAGGGTTTAAAAGGTTTTTTACCAAATTCTTAATTTTTAAACAATAAGATGTCTGCAAACTTGCTATAACAATAAATATTTAAAAAAATACCATACACATTAGAAAACTGGTTTAAGAGATACGCCTCGTGCAGACTGAAGCGAACACGGTAATTGTTCTACCGTGAAGTTTTCTTAGATATTGTATTGTTAAGAGCCGCGTCGCGTCAGTCTGCATGAGGCTTTAATCAAAATCTCGCTTTGATGATAGGCTTGCAAAAAACTCAAAAAAAATATTTTCTATAAGTTTAAGTAGATATCATGCAAACTATCACAAAAAGAGAAAAGAATACAAATATTATCATCCAAAGAAACCAAACCTAACATACCATTACATCAAATGCGAATCCAAAGTCTAGGCCATAACTTCCAATTCCGTCTATAAAGAATACCATACATTACAATATAGTCTTCTACAAACATATTCTCGTATATTCTTGGCTCTAAATCAGCCACGAGACAAACATTATAACAGCGGCTATCCTTCTTCCCTCTCATGTTATTTCAATACAATCAATATCTATTATAATAATAAAACTAAAGAGTTTGTTTTTTTGTTTTAAAGCCTCGTGCAGACTGCCGCGACGCGACTAACAATGCAATATCTAAGAACACTTCACGGTAGAACAATTTCCGGTGTCACATCGCGCCTGTCTGCACGAGGCTTAACGGACTAATCTCTAGAACTATCCGACGGATTGAAAAAAATATTAAGAAAATGCGTAACGCAATTAGATAGCTGGACTGCGTTTTATTGTGTAAGATTTTAAGGCATAATTAATAAGGCATGTATTTAACCGAACATTTAATAATTTCCACATTACACTCCTAAAAATATTATTGAACAATCTAATAATAATGCTTGCGCCTTTTTATGTGAACCTTATTCTTCCTATTTTGGAGTCCTTAAAAACACTAAGCCTTGTATTCATCAAAATTTGAAATCAACTGTTTAGATATTTAATCAGTTCTATATTTAAAATTTCTTTAGGAATTTTGACATAAGTAAACCAGCTGTTTAATACCTAACCGGTGGGTGGTTTGGATGTTGATGAACACAGGCCTTAATAGCCAACTAAGTAACTGTGACCAACTTAGATGTAGCTATTGGTGACAGTTCTAACCTTACCTAACCCATTGGATCGGGGTGCCCTAGCGTCGTTTCCTAGCGTCCCCACATGGTATGTCTTTCTACCCGACTGCCCCTGCAGGAGGGTAATGTTTTTTATGTGTGAGGTGTGTGTGTGTGTGTGTGTTGTTGTTTTTTTATACATAATAAAGAGTATCTATTCTATTCTATTCTATGTCTATTTCTTTAAATCCATCAAGCCGTTTAGCCTAAACGGCTTGATGGATTTTAACATAGAAATATTTACCATATGAGGTTGTGGGAGTGACATAGGCTTTATAATATTTATATAACATTTTCAAGTACATCCCTGCAAACCAATTCAGTAAAAAATCAATAACAATTTCTCTGGTACTACTCAAATATCGTGCAATATAATAAAGTGTAAGGGTGGTCGGTTTGTGCATGGCTGACCAGACCATTAATTACATATCATGACCTCTCCGTGCCCCGGAAAGCAGGTTAAGCCATTGCTCCCGGCTGTCATTCGTAGATCTTTGACAGTCGTTACGGGCAATGCGGACTGTCCATCACCAACCGTAGGACCAAAAGTGTGACAACCAGTCTTACCAAGGGGTATCGTGTTACCCAGTAACTTGTGGGTTGCGTTGTGGAGGTCAGATAGGCAGTCGCTCCATGTAAAAGATTGGTTTTCAACTACATCCGATTAGACTGGAAGCCAACCCCGATAGCGTTGGGAACAGGCTAAATAGATTGTCCAGGTGATGTTGCCACTTACTATACTAAATATGAATAGTAACATAATATATCATTGAGACAATAAAAAGAAAAACAAAAAATAAACGACCACAATTTATCCAGAAAATAACATATTTCAACAAAAACAATGATTTGTATTCCAACAAAAATAATGGTTTACTTCATACGACAAAAAATATTGTAATGATTTTATTGTGTAAACAAAATATGGAGCGGTATTTAGATATGGATAACGGGAGGGTGATCAATCATATATAATTTATGTGCCATTACACAATGAAAGGGAGCAGAGGATGACGAAAACGAAGACGGAAAAACGGATTTTTTTGGCAAAATAATGTACCTACTGTTCTTTTTATGAAAATATGTTTTTGGGTCATGTTTGCCACACTTCTTAGCCACAGCAAAATTTGATACCCAGAATCTACAGAGGAGACTTACCAGAAATGCGAAGAACTAAATGAAGCTCAACGACTCTCAGAGAAATTACATCTAAGGTGTAATTTCATTTTATGTGGTCATTTAATTTAAATGCATCATTGGCCTAGTAATTACAAGCGTGATGCCGTTTTTTTTATACCTGGTATTTCGTTTAATCAGAACAAAACGAAGTGCCACCGCAGACTGAGCGTCTTGTCGCTGCGTGTAGTCGGTGCAACAAGACGCAGAGTTGTCGTATGAATCTGCGGCTTATAGCTGCAACTAGGCTAGCAAAGCGGTCGTTTACTTCTGCGAGTATTTCATAAGATATGAGATAAAATCAAAAGTTATTCAAACTAGGCTGAGAATCAACATTATATAAAACAGTCCCCCAAAACCCTTTCCACCCTTCACCAATTCCTTTTGCTTTATTTTCGAAGAAGAAGTGGCGCAATAAACTCCCCAGCAGCACAGCTGTCTGATCAGTGAATCTATACAATAGTGAGTAAAATAATTAACATTACGGAGCGCAAAACATTAAATTATTAAATGATTTGCCATTATATGTATAAATGTCAAATTATTTGCCTTATGTCAGCTCGCACACGCCAATATACCAACATGTTCATCTCGTGAATGAATTAATGTGGAGCCGTTATTGGGTCTATCTACTACTACAGAACGCGCTTCGACGTCCGATACGGAAATATCGACATCAAACATATGTTGAAATTCGCAATACAAACACATGCACCTTCCTGAAAATCAGCGTCAGGTGGTACACTTTGTGTTGTCATCTGACATTATGCTGAGCTGAGGCCCTTTTGGCATTATAATCATTATTTTCTGTTTGTTTTAGTTTTAAGGTGTATTTTACCAAAAAACGCATTTTTCTTTCTTTCTTTCCTCAGTGCTCACTGCAAGACTGACGCTGAACTGTCTCTTGCGACTATCGTCGGGTGTGCGCCGTGCGTCTAGTCGCTCCAACAAGTAGCAAGACCGTGCGAGCCTGTCGTGGCCAAGAGTGCAACTTTGAACAAAATATTATGAAACTTGTCGGCCGCAGCCGTCGCCGAGCTGTCGCAGTCACATGACAACTCATAATAATTAACCGAAAAGTCTTTAAACAAGAACCAATTTAATTTAAATCAAATAAACAACAATTTCCCATGATGGAAAATTACATGAAATCAAATCGTAATTTCTCGAACAATCTAATTTTACTTTAATATTTCAGAGCAAAATATTGGGCTCTTCATATAAACATAGGGTCCACATTATAGATAAGTACAGAATGTCGGTTCCACACATCGAGCGAACACGCACGCACATACCCCATACACGCCTCACGCGTCGCATTCGCGACTGGCATTTGTTTGAGATTGCCGCCGTACGTACACGTCTATGTGTGGGTGCGTTTTTTTTCGCTCGTTTGTATGAAACCGTCCTTCTGAACCTACCTATCTATTTTGTGAGCTCACGGGGGACACCCCAAGGACCTCAGTTGGGCCCAAAGTTTAATTAGCTAAGTTTATGGGAAGCTCAAATGTTGGTGTTTAGAGGATTATGTGGAACTCATTATAGATTATGTGAGTTTTGTTGTGAGGTAGGACTGTGGCTGGCATTTAGAACCAGCGAAAAATATGTTTATAGGAGAAACAAACCTCATTTCGATACGATGATACAACATAAGACTTGTTTATTAAGAAACTTTGGCCCAAAACTAAACTAGAAACTAACTATGGAAATAAGGAACTGAACCTTTATAATATACAAGAAACCACCCGCCATTTTTAATAAAAACTGACCTAGGAAACTTTTTGGATTAGGACGACCAATCAGGTTGACATACCATCTCACATACAGACAAAACCTGTGGGAAACAATTAGATTAACTATATTTTACTTCTAATTCATTCAAAGGAAAACGTGTTCTTGGGAACCTACTTATTAAATCACATTTTTTCGCTCAATATTAAAATTGTTCGGCGACCCATATCAAAGTCAAAATCGACATGAAAAAACGACAAGAAAAAAACTTGAATTACAAAATGGTAGACTCTAAAATTCATGTGCATAAAATATTTGACCAAGATTTTGATCCACGACAGGATCGCTCCAATCTTCCTTCGTACTCCGAAATATCAACTTTAATTTTTTAGAATCTCTTTTGCAAAATTTCATCAATGAAAGAGGAAGGTTCCAATCTTCTCAGCCGAGCTTTCATATTGTTTTTTTTTTCTCCCTTTTCCACCCAGCCAAAGATTCGCCTCATTCGAAGATTAATAAAATGTAAATTTTCTGACACGGCTCGCGTTTCCGAACAATTTTGCGAAAGTGTTTCTTAAAAATCTTCGAGATTCGAGAGTCTCAAGGTTGTGGATGATAGAACTAATCTTTTCAACAAACTGTATATTTTAAAGTTGATTTTTGGGCCAAAGCTTTTGTGGGTAGATCGTGTAATGATACTAGAGCTCGGTTTATGAAGTAGACCGGTTTATGTAATCAAATCTTCAGCTAGAAGTTTACGATGCTGGTGGATAATGGGTATTCAGATTTATTCATCGTTGAAGAGCTTAGTAAGTCATGAATGATGGTATGAAAATTCGCACTAAGTTATTATACTTAAATGCTAAGGAGACTGCCTCTACTTGATTCAAAATCAAACCTCTGAACTGAATTTTGATATAGGTGACATGGTTTCTGTAAATAGGTACTCTTATTTTTTTTGTAATAACTAAACCAACTTAAAACTTCTCTTTTGTAGACTAAGGGTGAATTTCACCAATGAAACTGAACGCGATCGCGTTCAAGAGTTGTCGTCAGTGACATCATTGTTGTGGAATATTGTGAAAGTTCTGGAACGCGGTTCAAATGTGCTGATCGTGTTCAGATATATTGGTGAAATTCGCCCTTAATAATATGATATGACCCATTCCCAAAATCAAAATATTAGCTTCGAATAAAAAATAAAAGAAAAGGTTCAAAAGCACTGGACTCATCGCTTCACACATACCTAATCAATATTGACATCAAACACACACGAAACAAGACCAAAATTCTGAATAAAACATGATGAGAATGTAAAAGACCAATTTCCCTTACCTTCATCAAATAAGTACAAATGTATAAAGTTTGTAAGTAGGTACAGAAAGTAGGGACCTACCGAAACTTCGGTTACGGTTTCGGCTAAAAACTGGTTTCGGCCGCAACTTCGGTTTCGGACCGGCCGAAGCTAGCCTTCGTGAGTTGACGGTAGGTTACTAAAGTCTGCCTACCTCGTTGGCCCTGTCATGGGTTCGACAATAACACTTGGAACCTGGAACCCTGGAACCCAGGATCCCATGCGATGAGAAATCAACTCTTTATGAAATAGAACTTAAGTTAGAGTTAGAATACTAGAAAAACAATTGTTATTAGTGTATCATATGAATTTACATTAACTCAATTACATAAGTTTTCGTTTTGGCGGAAACTAGAAGTGGAGCCGAATATTCGGTTACGGTTTCGGCGGAAAATCGTGTTTCGGTTAAACTCTAACAGAAACAGCGAGTATAACCTTTTAAAACGAAAGTGACCCGTGGACGGTCGAATGAGGAAATTAAAGATATCAACGTGTAGAATTGCTCAGGAAACGAACGAGAGACGAAGCGAAATATTGGCAAGTCATTCCTTTGGCTCGACTGTATGTGTGTATGTATTTCATAAAATAAATTCATAGTATTTGTGTTTGTGGAATAAGAATTATACAAACATTAATAAGACTTTAACAATAACTATTAAAAGCAGGATAAGAACGAATTAGGTATTATGCAAAAAAACTTTTTAATTTTATTCACATCGTTGTAAAATTTAAATAAATAATGTAGGTACCTACTTCATTACTTTATTAACAAGAACATTGTTGAAGAAAATGCCTGCCATGTCTCGTGAAGAATAGGCAAAAGATGGGCGATGTCTCGATATGTAATTTTCTAAGAAGATTCTGGTTATTAATATTGGGAATTATCTGGGTTTACTGTAAAAAAAGTATAGTTATCACTAGTTAAAACGTCAGGCAAGTTATAAACGAACAAACCCTTATTTATTCATCAATTATTTCTTACACTTCATAATTTTCCGACCGGAAATATAAAGTGTTTCAAAAATAACTTTACAAACTTTAAAGAGTGCTTTAGACCATTGAAACGAACGAAATCGACAAAAAAACAGCATGCAGTTTAGAACAGTAGGTATTAAACTTTAGTATGGAACAGCTGATTTTTCTTCTCGATTTCACAGTTGGTCCCATAGTAAAACTAATTCAGTTCAAAGAAATATTTTACAGAATCAATCATGAAATGAAATCCTTTAATATAAATTCCGATATGAAGTTATTCTGTACCTGTAATCAATATTCAATTTGTATTTATTTAAGGGTGAGTGCGGAATTTGGGAAACATTATAGTGTTCGACAACTGTAAGATCAGTTCAGACGAAAGATGTACGGCAGCAGCTATACCTACAACTGATTGGACAGTGTTGATTTTACAAATCACTATGCACACTTCAATACACAGGCGTTTCCAAAATCCCTATTGGTATTTTACTTGTAGCGAGGAAGCAAGAACATTCATATATTCACTTGATTGATTCTTCTTCAGTTTTCCTTACGTGACGATATTTAGCTGTTGATCATTCGTAAATCCTTTGATACTTTAAATGTAATAAATTCTATTAAAACGCCTGAACAGCGAGCATACATCATCTTCTTAGCCTTTTCCTAGCTATGTTGGGGTCGGCTATCAGTCTAATCGGATAGAACTGAATACCAGGATTTTACACGGAGCGATTGCCTATCTGACCTCCACAACCCAGTTGCTGGGTAACACTACCTGAACAGCGCACGTTTCTGCTTGACAAGTCTTCTCACCACATCATAAGCTGTAGGTAATTATGTAAAGTGTTAAATTAATAAATCCGGCAATTAATTTAATACATTTATTTTCTACCGATTTTACGTCGAAATAAAACCAGAGAAACATCACATACACAGTACACACTCGTCATATTAACAGCTTAAAAACTTAACAACACTCCAAACGCGCGTTTTAACGTTTCTCGTCTGAACACACCCTAAGGGCCTTTATGGGAAGTTGTTGAAACTTTATTCCAATTAACTAGTAATATTTCAACATTTAGCAGGGTTCGACGCTAAATAATTTGGAGTGAAATTATGGAATAACTGAGAGAATTTCGTCGAACAACTTTTCTTCGTTGTGTCTTCAAGAGATTTTTGACCTTTAAGGGACTCTTGGCTGAGCTAAATTAGGATTCTATCGAGTTTTTTTATGTCGGTAAAAGAGAAAGTTACTTGAAGTTGTGTTGTTGAAATATTAAGTTCAAGAACACAACTATTACACAGGCCTGTGATTATTTTTAGAGCACAGAGAACACAGGGTGTAAAGTTCACTCATCCTCTATAGAAAAGGGAGGATCCTCCGACCAGACGGATGTCGTGTCTGGCGGGCAACCCAACGTTTGATTTTGGGAAGTCTTATATATGTTGATCGCGCGGTAAACTCTAATTGCGAGATTCAGTATTTGTGTGATGTCAGGTCTTTGATGCGTAGTTCGCATGTGGCGTTGTAGATACCACGACAATTTCATTATTAGAGAAGCAGGGTATTTTCTCCTCAAAGGAGAGAGAAGAAACGAGAATTGTTCTCTGCGTCCGCCATGCGTTCAGGCGATTACAAACCATAATTGCGCAACACACAATTGCTCGCGCTGCTTTTAATTTGGACAGTTCAGCCACATTCATTGCGTTATTTACGTTGTTGAGCAGGAGAATTTTTCAAACCTCTGAAGCAATGGTTTAGAAATTTTCTTCAAAACCGTCGGATTGTGAGTGAAGTGAAAGAGTGTGTTACGCAATTCATTTACAGGTTTCCTTGTTATATTTGCTTTCACCGTTATTCAGTGAAGTGCAAGATCATAGTCCAGCATTTAATCAATTGAAAAACTCATGAATATTTCCTAGGTTTGAATTTGGACTTTGAAAAACTCATTAATATTTTCTAGGTTTGAATTTGGAAGTTTGAAAAACTTTGAATTTCGAACATTGTCGAATACGACATTCAGGACCATTTGATATTATTTTCAATTTGATACTTCGACGCGTTCCTGAGAAAAAGCGTCTTGACAGACTGACAGACGGACAACGAAGTGATCCTATAAAGGTTCCTATAAGGGTTTTTTTCATTTTGAGGTACGGAACCTTAAAAATGGAACATAATATCAAGGATCTTTAACTTACACCGCCATCTTGTTTTTTTTTACAAATGTGTACCAACAACGCCGCCTCCAAAATGACCCCTAAAGAGACAGAAACATTAAATCGAGAAAATGATTCAAACTCTAATCCAATTTCCTAAAATGACATGAGCAAAGATTTATCAGAATAAGCTTTAAACATTTTCAAAGTAATATTAAGATTTCGATATTGACATCACATGACGCCCTTATCGACTCATATCCTGCGTAGAGATCAGGGTCTTATATACCTTTTTGAAAATATGGGGTCTGGAAGTTGATTGGTCTTGTGAAGTCTTGTCATCAAAACTGACGGGAGGGGAAAAAAGACAGATTTTGTGAGATTATTTGATATTATGGAAGAATGTTATTGTCAGCCGGAGAGAGTGGAGTTGGTGTCAGCTAAATATCTTGAAAATCTAGTCATGGCCTCATGGAATAGACAGTGTACATTAATTTTGAAAACGAAGCAGCATTCGAATTACAAATACAGTATTTGAGAAAGACGAACTTGCAGGTCCGTAAGTGTAAGTTCGTTTTATCTCGTTACTATTCGTACACGACGCAACTTACTAACGCGTTATTAACTAATAGGGTTTTTTTTCCTCGTGTACGGACCGCCATTAAAATACTAGTGCTGTACCTTTGTGACAACTCTTTGGCGATTTGAGTTTGTGACCCGTTACTTTTCAGTAGTATCTTGTGTAAATTAAACTGATTTAATTCCTACTTACTTTGACATTTAACTGACTAATTTTATATACATTTCTTTGATGAGTAGATGACACTATCTATGCTTGTAAATTTTAATTGTTATCCTTTAATTTGGATTGTTAATTGTTTTGTAAAATGGATTTTATAATTATTTGATGTTTACTTATTTGTACGCCGTTGAGGCAAAACATGACCGAGATAGAATTTAATGTAACATCTTGCATGCCATGTGTGTATATATACTCATGTTTTGGACAAATAAGGAAGGATTCGACCAAAAAGGAATAAATTTTATATAATATAAGCCTTCTCTTTCGAATAAATGTTGAATATTTGACAGTTTCTCCATACGAAAACTGTCAGAGTAAATCTTATTCCGCGGATAAAATTTATTCGTGTTTGGTCGAATCCACCCTAAATGATCTTATCTTATCGTGGAAGGTGGGTCTAAGACTACTTTCCACCAGTCTTTTGTTTACTTGCATTAAGCAAAACTGACTGCTACAACTTTCGGCGCACGTTTTACTAGAATAAGTCATGACGTAGTGAAAACTTTACCATTATCCAGTCAGCAAAGTTAGTGAAAACTCTTTTCTGGGCGAAATGGCTATATTATCTTGCCGTCTGTTTCGTAAGCCATTTAAAGCTAGACAATGCGTAGAGTATACGCAGCGACATTCTAATCAGATTTAGAAAGTATCTGGATTTTAAAAGAGACTGTGACCTCTGAGTTTGTTTCGCTGGGTCTTCTCAGAGTACTCGGATAGTCGGATAACACCGACTTCATCTATTTTTAACCCCCGACGGAAAAAGAAGGGTGTTATAAGTTTAACATGTATCTGTCTGTTCTCTCGTAGCTCCCAAACGGCTGAACCGATTTTGATTATTATTTTTTTGTTTGAAAGGTGTCTTGATTGAGAGTGTTCTTAGCTACAATTCAAGAAAATCGGTTCAGCCGTTTGAAGATTATTATCTCGTTTCTATTTGATGAATGGATGTGCGCATCTTCCACAGGTCTGATCGATTCGGCATTTAGTATTCTGTTACTTCAATGATATTAGAAGAAAATAGTAACCTTGAACTTATACTGCAGCATCACTTGGAATTGTCTTTGTTTGTGTCGGGGGCGGGGGTTATTTAAATTTTTCATTTTATCTTGTTAACGTATAAGGTTTTGGATGTGTAAAATTGTTGACATCCATAAAAAAAACTCACGCCTTCTTCCCACGAGGCTGGTGTACGTGTTTTTTGGACCTGGGAATTTAATAATTTAATTATTTTGTTTAAAATTAGAATCATTATTATTGTCACATTTGGAGAATCGGCAAATATTATAGGGAAGCTGGTCTAAGCACCAATAGCGACCACACATATCTAATTAGATAGGCATTTTAATATAGAGCAATAACTTCTATGGCGGTTCATTTCAAATCGCTGTGTGAAAAAAGTTATTGCCATGTTTCGTATGACTGACCTGGACGCTAGATAACGGAATATTTGAATAGTTAGTCACTTCTAGTGGTCTTAGTTAACTTACTTGCGTGCCTTTTGATGATTATAATAATAACTTGGTACAATCGAGCTGGTCTGATTAAGGACCTGGACGCCAGATAACGGAACTCTTCAATGGCTACTAGTAAACCCATCGAGATTGGGCTCATTAGATGTGTCTCAACGAGTCGTGTTCATTTTACCTGATAACGAGGACCTGATGACTGACCTGGACGCTAGATAACGGAACTCTTCAATGGCTACTAGTAAACCCATCGAGATTGGGCTCATTAGATGTGTCTCAACGAGTGCTGTTCATTTTACTTGATGACGGGGACCTGATGACTAACCTGGACGCTAGATAACGGAACTCTTCAATGGCTACTAGTAAACCCATCGAGTTTGGGCTCAATAATGTGTCTCAACGAGTCGTGTTCATTTTACCTGATAACGAGGACCTGATGACTGACCTGGACGCTAGATAACGGAACTCTCCTTTGATTACTACAGTTATATTATCTACCCCATAAATAGGAATTTGATATATAGGCGTGATGGCTAAATGAATGGAACTTAAGCAAACCTCCAATACTGAGTTTTCTAGTACATAAGCTGCAAACGAAGATAGATTTTGATGGATGACTCAAAAGATGACGCTGAAATCTTCTGTTGTGCAGTCCGCGTCGACGCATAACGCAATTGTTGTGATGTTCAACACCAACGGCAAACATGTGTAAGTTTCTAGTCGGTGTCAGTACCTAGTCGTTTTGTGGTCTTGTCTTTTGACTTATTTTGTTTTTCTAAAGCCCCAGCACGTTGGCTGACCCCGCTGGCCAAGCGCGCTCGGCCAGCGGGCAAATACACGCAATTCATTATTGTCATCGGTATGCATACATTTGCGAATGTTCAAACTAAGACCACTCGAAGTGCTTAACTATTCAAGAGTTCCGTTATCTAGCGTCCAGGTCCATAATCAGACCAGCAGTTGTGTGGTATTTAGGATTTGCCTGACATCGCCCTTCCAGGGGTCCTGCTAAGAACTTATTGGATGTCATTATGGATGTCATTAGGTATGTTGAAACTGTTTGTATTCCCCTCATTAATTGTCCTTTAAGGTTAATTAGAAAAACAGCATCAGACTGCATTTGCGTGGCATTAATGCTGAAATGAACCTTTTTGGCGCAGCCGTGAGGCACACACTATAAATTGTTGACATTGTTTTCACTTTTTTACTTTGTCTTTTTGTATTTGTGTTTCACGAACTGTGTTCAAATAAAGGTTATTCTTTATTTCTTTTCTTTGTTTCTATGACGGTATATAATCACTGTTTACTCTTTATACTGACTTGTTTTTGATCTCCTAAATATATATTTACAGAAAAACAACAAAATAAACCTAACTTACTCAACTTCATTTCCATAACTTTTTTCAAACAATATTAAAATAAACAGGACTAGTTGAGACACATTAAATGAGCCCACACTCGATGGGTTTACTAATAGCCATTGAAGAGTTCCGTTATCTAGCGTCCAGGACAGTCATCAGGTCCTCGTCATCAGGTAAAATGAACCGGACTCGTTGAGACACATCTAATGAGCCCAAACTCGATGGGTTTACTAGTAGCCATTGAAGAGTTCCGGTATCTACCGTCCAGGTTAGTCATCAGGTCCTCGTCATCTGGTAAAATGAACAGGACTCGTTGAGACACATCTAATGAGCCCAAACTGGGTGGATTTACTAGAAGTCATTCAAGAGTTCGGTTATCCAGCGTCCAGGTCCATAATCAGACCAGCTCGATGGTACCAAGTTATTGTATTACCATCGAAAGGCATGCAAGTAAGTTAACTAAGACCACTAGAAATGATTAACTTTTCAAGTATTCCGTTATCTAGCGTCCAGGTCAGTCCTACAAAACATGGCAATAACTTTTTTCACACAGCGATTTGAAATGAACCGCCATAGAAGTTATTGCTCTATATTAAAATGCCTATCTAATGACATACGTTAGGTTGTTATTGGTCGTGGGGACCATTTTGTCCGGTCCTCCTTTGCATGCCGAACTGAGTAGGCGGAATATGAAGAACTATTGTGTACCTATGTGTTATAAAATCTGTAAAATACCATATTTCAGGCAAATAAATGAATCTATCTATCTATGATCCTTACTTACTCCATTTTCTTCATTTACGTTCTCACACGCACGCCGATTGCGAGTCCTACGCACCAGACCTTTCTAAAGAACTTCACGAATAAGGTCACTATTTGTTCGTCTAGGGCGTCCCCTCCGGGCGTTTGAAATTGTTTGTTTAAGGCAATTAACAAAAATAAATATAAATGATATTATTCACTTTTTCGAGCAACGATAAGATGTTTTTTTTAATTTAGTCTGTTGTCGGCATAGGCTAAGTTAACGCTACGCAAATTTTGAGGGCGTGTAACAGTACAGCGACTTTTTAAAAGACGCCATCTTTCGGTAGTTTTACCGCAAACTACTGCCTCGTTGGTCTAGTGGTCTACTGCTGAGCATGAGGTCCTGGGTTCGATTCCCAAGTCGGGCAAAGTGTTATTGGGTTTTTCTATCTAGAATTTCTCAGTATCAGCCCGGAGTATGGATTTGTGCCCGGTTGATGGCAATAGGCTCGCCCCCTATTACATGGGACTTAAACATATCTGGCGAAATGTGGCTGTACTATATGTACACCTCTGCCTAACCCTTCAGGGAAACAAGGCGTGATTTTATGTTAACTAAAACAATTCTTTTGGACCATTTACTTTTATTGTTTTGTTGTATCGCTATTTTCTCATAATTGTTATAAATTCGTTTATAAACGTTTATAAACAGTACATTCCAATAGTTGCTTTAATGTTGTACTTAAACTTTACACTAGTATTATTTAGAGTCGAACAATTAAAACAATTGTTTTAGATGTAAACAAGTTTGTTATTGTTTGAAGTTTTATTTATATTTTGTTTCTGTTTATTCGTTTCAAATGGTTCTTATTGTTATTCTAGAATTAATAATAATAATATGAACACTGGCCTCTGCAATTTATTACTCAAACTATACAAAATTATTTTCTGATTAGTTTATGATTATAATATCGTAGGACAGTTTTAACAATTTTCACACTCAAGTTCATTCAAGTTGTTTTTTCCTCGTTTTATGAAAAGCTATTCTATTTAAGGCTCCCACAGACAGGCCCAACGGAACTCTGCTTGAACAATTTCTATGAAAATTTCACGGAAATGGTTCTACCGGTGTCGCGTCGCGACTGTGCGGGAGCCTTTAAAGTTCATTCCGACATCATATGATTTACTGATCAGAGAATTAATAGATAAGAATTTCAGAATGAGACTAGATTTATTTTTCATCTTTCTTTATCGGTATTTTGTCAATGCAAAGTATTTGCAATATTCAAACAAACATAATTTACTGCAGACTTGACCTAAACGTTACTTGGAACTCTGCCACGAGGGATAAGCTGATTCGCTACTTTGTTGAAATGTAAGCAGATAATATTATTATATGTTCTTATGTATTTGCTAACCAGCAGAAAGTGAGAGAACGCTTCGACTGTAGGTATTTTGAATTATTCATGTTTGCTATGATTCAGCGTTTTGCAGATCTTTGCTAGATGCAATGTACTCAAAATAGAAGTACTAACGCATTGTACGGATTCGAATTACTTTATCAAATATACTTTATTTAAATTACAAAATGATGGGGTCTGTATTTGATAATGATGAACATCCAATATGTCAGTCATCTACGTATAAGTCAATTGTATCGAGGCGAGAGTGAATTGATCAATTAAGATAACAGACATTTTAGTTATTATAGAGCCCAAGTGCTCAAATACACGGGCAGCACGTTCCAACGACCGAGACCACACGTAGGAGGGAGCCGTAGTCGCGTTGACACCGACGGCAGCCATCGACGCTTCCAACTGCAGGCGTCGACGCATCGTCGGTAGAGATGGGACTAACATTAATAATGTGCTTAATTAACAGTGAAAATTTATTTTTGGTTCAACATCTGTTAAATTAATTCTGAGATAAGTGTTAAATTTTTCAGTCACACTCGAATAGATGATAAAATAAGACGATTATGGATATCCTTAAAAAACAAAAATTCGGAGAACTAAAAAACTATATAAAAAAAACGTTGTGAATAAATCGATTCTCATTTTAAATACACAGAAAAAGTTGACAGTCCGAAGCCTGTGAAAAGATTAAGAAAAGAATAATGAATTATGTTAACAATCTGTCTGTGTTTCAATTTAACAGTTGCTAAAAATAACTGCTAATTTTAATTGTTAATTATTATTAGCATTAGCATTTAGCAGTGTTATTATTTTTCAACGTTAAACCCATGTCTTATCGTGGGTGGTTACCGTTGGCAACATGCCGCTCCTGTGCATGAGCACTAAGGTGTGAATTATACAAAAACGGCGTGGTGAAGGCGTGTTGCAGGCATGATGCCGCTTCAAAAAGTTTTCATACAAAATGTCTTGAAACAATTGAAACTCAAGCCGCTTTCTCACCTGTGCCGTGTCGCTTGATATACAGTATGAGCAGTATTTATGCACTGAAACGTCAAAGCTACTCGAGCACCCTAAATGATTATGACCACGTGGAGAGGAAGACATCGCAACAAAGTCTGCCTGTATAATGATCATCGTAACGTCTGTTCGCCTCTTCTATATAATTTAAATCGCGTCCGTGCCTTATCCGTTCCACGCCTGCGCTGCGCCTATACCGCGCCTTTACCTTACGTCTTCTTTGTATAATTCACGCCTTAGAGGGATATGATCCATACAGCGAAGAATCCTTCCGAGAAGTGTTCCAAACCAGTACTATAGAAAGATACTCACGATGAATGTCACCAATAAAACTGAACGCGATCAGCACATCTAAACCGCATTCAAAAGCTATCAGTGTCAAAATTCCAGAACAAAGATGACACTGACTGCTCTCGAACGCAGTTTAGACGTGCTGATCGCGTTCAGTTTCATTGAATCGAAATTCTAGCCTCAGTCTAGCATCTCGATTTGAAACTGTTCGAATACAATGGACGTAGATATATTTAGTAACCTATTCCGCTTAACTATTCTTAAAGAGTCTTAAAAAACTCCTGTAAGAAATCGACTTGATTGTTTCACCTCTCAACTAGGCATCCTCAGGATGACGATTGACTTGTCGCGAACCCGTACACGGCGTCTTAACACGCTGAGCGCGTCCAGCGCTCGGCGTGAAACACGTGTCGATTTCTTACAGGATTTTTAAGACTCTTTAAAAATATTTAAGCGGAATAGGTTACTAAATTATATCTCCGTCTATTGTATTTTATAATGGATTTCCGCCAAGTCACGCCTGAATCAATTAACTGTTCGAATATTATAATACCAGTTTATAATATATCTAGTTCTTAAAACCTTGTAGCCTTGATAGCCGCACCCGCTTCCCGCTTTCAAAGCAACCATCCCATAGGTACCGTCATGACGAGCCATCAGGCCCGAGATGTCTTAATAAATTAACATTCAAAGCGTTGTTTGCTAAATGACGTGCACGACCTTCGCTTAAATTATTAACAGCATTTCAGGGTTAACGCGACTTCTCAAAACTTGGACCGACCATAGAGAATTATAATGAGGAGCGGTTTTGGGTTAGGTTCGTATTAATGTAATGGTATCATTTGAGAGTGCTACAACCTTTTTAGTGTCAACTGAAATGTGGATTTAAAAACCAGCCAAGTGCGTGTCGGACCACGCACGCGGATTATCCCAAAAACAAACTTAACATTGTAGTTGAAAATCATGTTGTCCCTTAAATCGATATACATCACGGTCAATTCTCTAACTGCAAATATAAGTTTGTAATCGCATATTTTTTTAATGTTGTAAAACTACAATTTCATACTACAATCTTCGGAATTTTTCCTTTATTTGTGCTGTGAGACATTCCTTCTTGCCAAATTTCATGATTCTAGGTCAACGGCAAGTTCCCATGTAGATTTGGATTTATTTGCGAGTATCAAAATATGCCGCATAAATGGCTGTATTTTTTTATTGCGTTGATTTAGAAGCTTGATTTTTAAAGCACCATGGTACCGTAGACCTACGTATTTGATATTAATTTCAATTTGATACCTCCACGCGTTCCTGAGAAAAAGGGTCTTGACAGATTGACGGACAGACACACGGGCGGACAGACGGACAAAAAAGTGAGCCTATAAGGGTTCCGTTTATTCCTATTGAGGTACGGAACCTTAACTATGGAACATAATATCAAGGATCTTTTGGCGCGTGGCCTAAATCGGAACTTACACCGCCATTTTGTTTTTTTCAAATACAGTTCGGTACACAAATGTCCACCAACAACGCCCGCCCCCCTGTCAATGTCATTCGTGCGTCAAAAGATCCTGGTAGCACTCTAGTTTTATGTTGTCAAATGTATTAATATCCCGGTTGCCTCATGCAGGGACTATGCAATAACTACGCTATGTGTCGCGGGTGGGTTAATAATCCGCGTTTGTGCAAGGGGCAAAGTATTAAAAAAATATTTGAACGGCCAAACCATTCAAATAAAGACATGAAAGGTATAAGACTTATAAAACTTTTACACAGTGTAGTGTATCTATTTAATAGATATGTAAACCCTATCTCATGCACGTCAGCAGTGAGATCGCTGTCACTAATGTCAACTGTCAGTTCACCACAAATGGCGGGAAAGTGGGAAACAGTTGAAAGTGAGGTGGTACCTGCACAGGAGGATTGGTGTGGTGGTGAACCAGTGTAGTGATATAATCAGCTTAAATACGGGATCAACAGGATTCTACACACAGATACGTCAAATATACATTCTTGATAGTGGCGTTTGTAACTTGAATTTATTAAGATTCTCAATAATGGTTCTCTCAGACGTAATTTCAATAACGGTTTATCAATACGCCTCAAAGCTTATAGATAAATCTAAAACAAATCCAGATAGATGATGATAGGTCTTTACCAGAATTTTGTTAGGACCTAAAATCTTTTTGATATAAAAGAATAAGGCTAATGGAGTGCGCAAAAGAGTTTGCTTTATGAAAATTTGAAGGCATAGAGTACCAAATCATTACTTATATGAAACACATTAAAGCACTTTAGCATTATTCTATATGAGATTCAGAAGTCTAGCTTCAGCGTACGGTGGATTTTCCAAAACCTTAACCTGTTTTTCTGAACTTATCTTGGTCTAAGGTTAAGTTTCACTTGCCGAGATCGGTCCGTGGATGGGTGACAATCCAGTACATACCAAGACCCACCCGTGCCTTGGAAAGTATGTTAAGCCGTAGATCTTGGATCTTGTAGATCTTTGACAGTCGTTACGCGTAGTCAGAAGCCGGGGACTCTGACAACCAGTCTTACCAAGGGGTATCGTATTACCCATTAGCTGGATTGTGGAAGTGAGATATATGCTGATTAGGCGCTGATTAATTTGACAGGACTAAACTAAAATTTACCTTCTGTCCTTTCCTTAATGAAATAGAAATAAAAAATTGCACTGAACTTAAATTTAGTTTAGTTTGTGAACAAGGGAATCGGCACCATTATTTGTCTAATACTAAAATAAATGGAGTAGGTAAGTATAGTATAGATTGATGGCAAATACATGCCAGGTGCTGATTCTGCAGTCTACAACCTAAAGCTCATGAAATAGGTCCTTTAACCTTCTAACAATACAGCTTATTTTTCTGCGTAATGTCATCTTCCTAAAATTAGTTTACTAAGATTTTTTTTCGTATCAAGATTTATTCTTTCATCTCACAATGAACCTGAGATCTTTGTGTTTCGTTTGTCAGTTTTCTAATAAAAGCTGACATCAAATACTTGATTAGCCTGTAGAGAATCCTGAATGAATGAAGTCAGCCTTTGTACCTTTATGAATAATAAACTCTGTTGCTTAAAATTCTTTGATCTATCTTAAAGGTCATGTTGACGGCTTACGTGCCCTATTTAACAAAGCCTTTAGCCTTAAAAAAGCCTTTACGCTTCACATTTCAATTAGACTCACGACCTCACTAACTTACAGCATCTCCACTCCAACTTTCGGATAGCATCGCATGCATAGCATAGCATAGCATGTATAGTCTAAATCAGCCTATGTTTCCACAGCTGGGACCCAGGCCTTCTCTCGATGAGAGGGACCGGGCCGTAATCGGTTTGGTAGATGTTCACATGTCTTCGAATTTTTGGTTCTAGAACATGCCGGTTTCCTCACGATGTTTTTCACCTTCTTGAGAGCAGTGGTGATGAAATAATTTACATAAAGTTAAGCGCCTGTCTGGGATCGAACCCACGACCTACAACTCGTGAGTCCACTGAGCCACCACTGCTCTTGTCAACTGCGGACAAATTGTCCATCGTTTGCTCAGCGCCTAAGTGGGCATTGTGGCGTAGGTGATTTGAAAGTAATGTAGATAATGACGCGTGGACAACGCGCATCTACGCGACATAATACTATTACTAGCCGTTTTCTCTACCATTAGGAACAATATACCTAAATGACAGCCTTTTTATTGCACTATTGGATGTTCAAGTCTCGACGCTGGGCGGAGCGTTCAAAATCCAACAGTGCGCTTTTACTAGAGTTGTAGTGTTAGAGAAAACGGGCATACTTTCACTTAAATTCTATTGTACATAACACGACATAAAGCTCACATTTCAATGTCTCAAGTACTTTGAGTGTAGTAAATGGGTCGTTAAGGTAAGTGACAAGCTAAACTTGCCCAAAAATGCATAAAAAAATCATAGCTTCACAGAGTGCCCTTGACAACCGCCATTACAACAAGAAAAGCAATCCCGAAAGTCATCACGTAATCCATGAAAAGTTAACTTTGTCTAAGAAAATTACATGGAAGGTGAGAGGATGTAACTTTTAATTTATTCATATACCAATTTGACTAGTAAAGTGGGAAGCTGCAGGTTTAAAGGTGATGTCTTTGAATGCAGTAAATACGACTTAAAGTTGGGTATTGCCCTGTGGTATACAGGGTGTGGGATGATAAATATACTTGCATATACCTTAATAGTCAATTAATGGAAATATAAAATAAATACTTAATAGGATATATAAAATGATTATTCAAACTAGGAAAATGAATAAAGCGCTCTTCCTATCTCTACTTATTTAAAAATTTGCTGTGCCCGATAGGGTCCAATTTTTTTTTACCACCTGTAAGTGTACATTATGGATTGCAATAAACGATTTGCGATTTAATTAATTTTGAGAGGTTTGAGGTACGTTTGAGTTGGTAGTTGTGTTCTTGCACTAACGTGACATTTAAGAATGATGTTATAGTCTTTTCCAAAAGTAACTCATGAAAATGTAAACTAAGCCTCAAATTAAATCCTTACGCAATCACTTACTAAAGGGAATTAGTAACAAATCAGCAGCAAATCATATTAAGATCAACACACAGCCTAATCATACTTATAATATTCTGTAAAGCCATATTTCTTACGATCGCTAATCCTATTTTAATCAACATACAACCTGACACTGACCTGCAAATTGCAAAAAACGTAAGAAAATTTGAATTTCGCGAGCTACCTTGGAGCATCCACCTTAAAGCGAAAATGAGAAATATATACATACATCGATATAAATAAACATCAACTTTTCGTTATGAATAGGGTGATAGTAAAAACATTTTATCCATTCAGTGTCGACCCTCACATTATCTAGGTACTTAAAACAATAGCCAACAGAATTACCTAATAAAACAACCTTCCTAAGTGCTCCTCAGTAATATGATCCGTGTCCATTCTAGCGTTAGTCTAGACAAGTTTCAGGACAGCAAGAAAACAAAGTCATAAAAATAAAAAGTGAAGATCGTAAGAACAGTTTTGTAGGGATGATCGTGTTCGATTACAAGCCCCGTAGTATTATTTAAGGTAGAAGCGTCAGGGTACCCCACGAATGCGTTTTTCTTTTTTTTAAATGTGCGCAGAATAAAAAAAAAATCTTTCTTTTTTTTTTCTTCTAAATTAAAATTTTCTTACGTGTTTTGCAATTTACAGGTCAGTATCAGGTTGTATGATGATATAAATATGATTCGCGGCCGTATCAGATATTAGTTTATAGAATTATAATCATGTCAATACAACTCTCTAAGTTCATATAATCCTGTTGAATGACTATTTCATGAAATCATGACATTTGAGGATTATGCTAACTTAAGGAGTTGTAAAGCTGATTGTAATAATTATAATTCTGTAAAGCCATATTTCTTACGATCGCGAATCATATTTTAATCAACATATAACCTGACACTGACCTGCAAATTGCAAAAAATGTAAGAAAATTTGTGGGCAACCTTGTCGCATCCACCTTAAAGTTATTCACCGCGAGCATTCGCTTTACGAATTTGTTTGGCTAACCTTCGATCGCCAACATTCATTCGCGAAATGAATTTTAACATTTATAGACATAGAGAATGGACTGAGCGTCAGCCTCACAAAGTGACCACTCTCTAGAAAGAGACAAAGCGACTGTGCGGCCAATACCCTGTAGTAGAGTGCTCGCAAGATAAGTCTGCGCGCGGCTGAAATCGAAAATAATAAATATACCACTCCAATAGAATGTAATTGTGGTTTGGTTAGATATTGGTAACATTACCACCCACTTGTTAACTATAAACAATGATTAGAGTTTATGTTTTACTCAAAACATCGATTATGGTTTTCAATGGGCTCTAATGGCTATTGTTTGGGCTATAAATAGACCATCTTAATACCCATGGGTATCGTTAGGGTAGTGGGATAATTTATTTAACGGTTATTGCGAACTGCTTAAGGAGAACAGCGGGGTGATTCCGTAACATATTAACAATTGCAATGCCTTTAATTTTGACAATTCCATAACATTCATTTCGTTACTAGCTGTCCGCGGATTAACTCGCGTCGATTAATTATTTTTCTAAAATTAAAATAAAGCCCCAATCCTTAGTGAATCCCTATAACAGAGCTATCTGCCAGTTAAGTCCCGTCAAAATCGGGCCAGCTGTTTCAGAGATTAGCCGCAACAAACAGACAGAAAAACAAAAAAACCTCTTTATATTAACATAACATATCATCACGCCTGTAATCCCCGAAGAGTTAGGCAGAGGTGTACCTATAGTACACCCACATTTCGCAAGTTATGTTTAAGTCCCATGTAATTTGGGGCGAGCCTATTAGCGGGCACTAATCCAGACACCGGGCTGCTACTAAGAAATTCCTAATGGAAAAACCCAATATCACTTTGCCCGACCTGGGAATCGAACCCAAAACCTTATGTTCAGCAGTAGCGCTTGCTCTTTATAATATTAAACTGTATAGATTTACAGGGGGAGATCCATTATCTAACCTAGAACAATAAAACATGAATGTGTCTTTAGATATTTTGATAACATATCTGTTATAATATGTTTACATTACATTCTACAAAGTTACCGGAAAGCCTTTCCAAATCCTTATCTATACATGTTTCAAATTCGCAACATATTAAACAGTTTTATGTCCAAAGACAATTTTGTTGTGGTTTTTAGAATGATGCTCGCGTGTTTTCAAATTCGATAAACTTCCAAATCTCATCTTCATACCGTTTAGTACTGACATCGGATCAGAGTCGCGTTACCCACAGTCCTATGAGAGTGACAGAAGCTATGTTATAAGACACTAGCGCTTTTCCTTTGACTTCGTTCGTGTTGATTTCTGATTTTCCCATTTGGCGGCAGAGTTCGATATGGCGGTAGAACTTCCGAGGACAAGCTTCTTCACAAAGAGCTGTACTGTTGAATATGTTGCTTACATACAGCCCGATGCAAACTTTATGGCGCCTCGGAACACGAGGCGAGTCGCTGCGCAGTAACAAATTCACGTGTCAGCGAAGGTTACGGGTCCTACTGTGCAGCGAGTAGCGCACTTCAGAGCCGCCATTAAGATTGACATTTACAATAACTACATTTAACAATACATGGGTACAGTGCATGAGTTTCGTCTAAACGATACCTACAGGACAGAAATGTAAACTAGGACAAAACGACTCAAACTATGTATTTTTTTATTTCAATCTAATAAAACATCACAAAAATATGTGATGTTACTTGGAAAGCTGCTACGCTGAAATGAAATTGAGACGAGACACATCTGCCGAATTTCATACAAGCATGGGCCGAATATGCAACCCAATGGTACCCCCTAAATGACGTAGACGCAGATGGTGGGATGAGCTGGGCTCCTTTAGCCTAGACTAGACTAGGCTGTAGTAGCTCTAGATACCTATGGAATAAGAGTAGGAATCCTTTTTCCCGGTTTAACATAACATACTATCACGCCTTGTTTTCTCGAAGGGTTAGGCAAATGTGTACCCATAGTAGGACCCGGTATTTTTTTTATATTTTGTTATTTTCTATCGCCGCGCCTCGCTTAGCCCACGCAAACAGAACGCAGCAGTAACATCAGATCAAAGACACGTAACCCTTCAGTTTACGACCCTCAAGTCTCTCATAAAATGTCTTTTTATGGCGTAACACACTCCGTTATATGTTTAAAGGTTAACTGTTTTCGGTCATTTACTACATAAAATTTCATATACTTGTTGATAAGGCTGCGGGTGGAAAATTGTCGGTTTATGACAGCGACGATGATTTGAGTGAGTGAATGAGTACTATTTTGGGAATTGAAGATTTTGTAGGTTCTGGATTTGGTCGTGATACATTCTGATTTGTTACGTAAACCAACGCAATTGTGTGGTTCTGTTTTTGAGTGGTTCTGGTACTATCTACTAGTTTAGTGTCAACACTATGAGAATAGCTCATAACACTCAAACTGAAAAGATAAGATAGAGGTCCCGAGGTCGATAGCCAGAAGACTTAAGGCTAATTTTCATTGGTCGATAGGGCTCGTAACCGGGATTAGTCGACAGGACCCGCATTTGGGATGCTGGTGATTTCTGTAAAAAATGCCAAAGGTCCCGTATTCGGGGAACCGTTTTAACTAGTTGATAGGGAACGATTGCGGAATACGAAGAACCTGCATCGCACGTTTGGCAGTTGCTTTGAGAGTCATTTTCATTGGTAACTTTCACTGGGTGTGAGTCCCCCCGCACGCTTTTTATTGATCGATGAATTTCATTGGTCGTGACGCCCGCTACGGGGTTTCCCCGCAGACGTACCGACCGCATTATCGACTTTTGACTTTTATTTATCACCCCGCCTGCTGGGAGTCGGGGGCATGCTGTATATCGACCGAGTTATTGACTAATAAAAATTATGCATTATTGAGGCTCTTTTGTACACCAATTTTTTTGATGAAGGGTTTTTAATGCCACTATTCTGTAACCAGATGCAGCTGATTACAAGGTTAGGCTGAACCTTGGCAGGGTTATCAGTCTTTCGTATATTCAAACTAACCGTCAAAAGCGGCCAAGTGCGAATTGGACTTGCACACGATGGGTTCCGTACCACCATACAATATTTAATACTGCATTTTTTTTTTGTTAAATACTTTGTTTAAAAACACGTTTCTTGTATAGGGACCGACCTTCTTTAATTTTAACTTTATTTAATTTTTATTTTTTGCTATTATTTGCCGTAATAGCGACCATAGTAGTATACACTCAGTGAAAATTTCAAGTGTGTATCTATTACGGTTCAAAAAATACAGACGAACGGACAGACGGAAAGCGAAGCCTTAGTAATAGAGTCCCGTTGGCACCCTCTGGGATCATAACCCTAAAAACTTACATCAACATTCGAATCAAAACCTCGAAACAAACAAAACTGCACTTTCTACAATAAAATTGTAACTCTTCAAAACTGTACGAGGGAACGGTACATTCTCTCAAACAAATTATGTGGCACTGCGTTCTATCCGGCAAAGCCCTGTCGCTTCACGTTACCGAGTGTGCGAGAGAAATGCTCCACAGACAAATTTATGAAAACGTAGAGTCTTCATGCAATTTGTTTCGCGAATCTAACCATTAAGGCTCTTTTGAATGTTGAAAAGGAAGGTTGGGGTGTAGCTTTTTTGCAACTGCAAACGCTTTAATACGAGTTTTTAACAAGCTATTATTTTTTACATCTCATAAAATAATAACAGAATGGAGACTCGTACGACGTACCTCGACTTGTTACAAACTAAAAAGTGGGTTTGGAGAACATTTACCGATACATTAAGGGCATATTAGTATTATAATAATATATACTCATTTTAATCGATAATATATGCACTTTTATAAATACTTCTAGTCCAGCACCCCGCGAATTGCAGCCATCTTATTTTGGTATCATTTTGTAGATATCATTATACTTTTAATTAAGTAATCATAAATACAACATTCAGGGGTTATTTTTGCACTAGAGTCGAAAACGTAAAAAAATTAGTAGTTTTTGTGTAAAATTTCGTAATATCATATTCTTTGGCTCTTTTTGCGTATTATTTTGGGTATTGTATTTACCCAGTTGTCGCTGTCAGACTTTCGGGCTTCTGACAACTGTCAAAGATCCACGAATGAAAACCGAAACTAACAGCTTAACGTACGAGGCACGGAGGAGTCTCGGTAAATAAAGATCGACGACCAATCGACGGACCAACCCCGCCAAGCGTAGCTTAACCTGATGGCTCGACCCGTACAGCTGTTATTACTTAGCCGCGAGGTCCTTTTTTAGAGAATTGTGCGTAACTATAAGGTATTTATCGACGTGACTGTACGTAAGTAAGACCATTACAAAGTTATGAATCGATTAAGTATGTTCAACTGGAGTTTTTCTAGTACATGATATTAACCTCATTACAAAGTTTTGAGTACCTATAGCAACATTTGTGAACATTATTATAAGGAGTCGCGCATTACACTGGTTTGTTTTAAGGGGGAATCGCTAAGGTAGCCCGCGAAATTCAACTTATCTTATTTTTGTTGCAATTTATCGAAGGCCAATTCTCATACTTAAAAAACGTTCACATTCAAGTCACAATCTGTCAAACTTGTCAAAAATGTTGGTAAATTGATTGTATTTTTGACAAATTGCGAATGAGATAACGTTGTTAAAAATACGGGAATTGCCCCTCAAGGTCAGTTAGATGTTGATTAAATTATGTTTTGCGGCTATAAACAGTAAGGATTCATATAATTACAATCATAAAAATCTTGGTGTGTCTTATTTGTTCCCAACGCTTAAGCCTTAAGAGTTAGGTTAGCTGGTCTATTCTGTCAAAATCTCACCGTGAAAACTGAGATGAAGTGAGCTGTCATTCCACGTGATGACACTATTGACAAGTCAGTTCAAACTCACTTTACTTACCTAAGTTTTCAGGGTGACTACAGAATATATAAAATGTTGAGTGCTACATTAGAAAGAGAAGTTAGAATGTCTTGAGAAAGACTTTTATTAAAATTATATATTTTTTATCTATAATTCATGAAACACTACTAAAACTGAAGAATATTTTGTCTTTGCGAGTTTTAGTTTTATTCTAATTCAAAGACAAAAGATATTCAACGGTCCCATTATAAATTCGTCTATTCTATAAATGGAAATTGTGATTTAAATATCGAAAATAATTCATTAAAAAAGTAAGAGAATGAAATAACCCTGTTAAATCATTTAAAATATCAAATTAATTCTGAAAATTAAGTCTAAAGAAAATCTCATATAATTTTACTTTAAATGGAAATACCACCCTACCTTGCCATTTATCTTAGATTCATTACAATTTATAATTACAAAGATGAACATTTAAAGGTTCAAAATTAAATGATCTTTAGTATAGGTACTTAATTTCTAAAATACATAATATTTGGATTGACACTAACTTTCTGAACCAAACTGGCCAAAATATCCACCTGAATTAATTTTAGAAGTTCGAGCACCAGATTCTTTTCTTCCCAGTATTTAGACACAAACATATCATCAATAATAATATTATAAATGCGAAAAAAACTCTGTCTGTCTGTTACCATTTTACGCCTTAAAAGCTGAACGGATTTGGATAAAATTCCGCACACGCCCAGCCTGCACGCGTGGAAAGACCACCGTAGAAACGGGTTTTGTCGACGGAAGAATAGACAAAATGACAGATTGTCATTGTGAATCTGTTGTTAATTTACTTTTTATCCCGGTAGTACGTTTCCGTGGGAAAATTTTCACCTCAACGCGGGTGATACCGCAGGCAAAAGCCAGTTTCTAGTAAAGGAAATGAAAATGCATGTCAACTTCATCTTCATTGAATCCCAAAGTCACCTTTGACGTCACTCAATAGAACGACACACAACACTCGTAGTCAAAACTACAACCAATTCACAACTACCGACCTATCCCAAATTGCACACGAATCACCTTACCCTCACAAACTTGCCCAAATACTATTTTATTTGACTTTTAATCACAGTTTCCTGAAAATTAAAAGGCTAGGTACCCGATACCCAAATTAAAGTAAACAAAACAGATTTTCGGGGGTAACCCTTCAAATGTCAAGTCATTCCCTAAAACGAAATTGCTGGGGCCGTAAAATAAATGCTTGTCAGCCGTACCAAATGAAGTTCGAATGAATGAATGTCAGTCCTCATTTGCCTAAAAGTTGGGTGTAATTGCTCGGCGTTTCCGTACCCGGGTCATGCGTACTTTTTACAATGTGTTGATTTTAAGTATGTCCCTTAAGTGATGGAGAGTTCTAATTTTGAAATATTTGTGTTTATAATTGGAACTGATGAAGGTCGACAGCTGATGAGACCATGGCATTGAAACGTGGTCGCTCACAAAGGGTCTTATTAAAAGGCTAAAACAAACCACTTCCAAAAAAAGCACCACAAAGAGAGAAATAACTTTAATTTATTCAAATATTTCTGCGTATTTCGCAACAAACTTTTAAAGCTAATCTCTAATACTAATGAGGTTTCTTAATTTAAAGTAACCTAATTATCATTCTATCTAAGTTTTCTTAATAAAAGTAATTACTAGACTAGCAAAAAACATTAAAATAAAAAGTTTTCTTCGTCTATGCAATCCACATGGTGAATAACGGCCCACTTCCTCTCACGGAGAGGAGGCTTGATGCCCAGCAGTGGGAAGATTTTAGGCTGATTATGAATCCATACTTATAAACACTTCTGTGGCTATCTACACGCTTACATTTGGAAGATATGACACTAAGTACCTAAAGCTGAACTCCTTAAGTTCTGAGTTGAGCTGCACGATTACTGACAATGGCCCTTATAACATGGGGCTTAAACATAACTAGCTTAAACACACCCACTTGGGTGTACTATAGGTACACTTCTGCCTAATACTTCAGGAAAACCAGGCGTGATGTTATATTATGTTAATTTAAGAGTATCCTAGTTCATCAGAAATGTAAAACAATTATCTTGCTAATTAATTGTTTGGAATTTTCAATGTTATTCAAGACTGTCAGTCTTACCAAGGATTATCGTGATACCCAGTAAAGGCTCGTTCACACCGGCGCGACTTGTCGCGCGACGCGACTTTAACAATACAATTTCTTATAAAACTTCACGATTGAACAATTGCCGGTGTCGCGTCGCGCGACAAGTCGCGCCGGTGTGAACGAGCCTTCACTGGGTTGTGGAGGACAGATAAGCATTCGCTCCATGTAAAATACTGGTAAGTATTCTTATGCATCCGTTTTGACTGGGAGCCGACCATAACATAGTTGGGAAATAGCTAGGCAGATTGATTGCGTTGTATGTAAAAATTATTTAGCTTTCATCGCGCGTTTTTAGGGTTCCGTACCTCGAAAGGAAAAAACGGAACCCTTATCGGATCACTTTGTTGTCCGGCCGTCCATCTGTCAAGTCCCTTTTTCTCAGGACCGCGTGGAGGTATCAAGCTGAAATTTATATCAAATGCTCAAGTCTACTGTCCCTTAGAGCTGTGAAAAATAAAACTTAAAAATAAAACTAAGCCAACGCAATCAAAAGATGCAGCCGTTTTCGGAACTCGCAAGGGAATCAAAACCTACAGGGTACTTCCCGTGAACTTAGAATCTTGAAATTTGAACGAAGCAAGGTCTTATAGCACTGATAAAGGAAAAATTGCGAAAACCGTAAATTTTTAGTTACATCAAATAATAAAAACTATGAAAAAAAAATACCATAACTATGACTCGATTGTCGTGATGGGTGAACTTTTACTTAAGTATATACTACAGGTTTGTACGGAACCCTCGGTGCGCGAGTTCGACTAGCACTTGGCCGGTTTTTTTAATATCGTGTTTGTTTTAAAAAAAACCGTCTGACGGTTAAATCTTGTAATGGATTATTCAGCTACTTCCCGTAGTTTTGGTTACAATACAATATTAGAGTTACACAGCTGATCTGATAATGAAAAATAAAGCTTAACTGGTTATATTCTTTAACAAGATTTTTTTGCTAAAATATAAGTTACGATAAAAATGTCTACATTCCTATTTTTTGTTTTAATACCTATTCAATTTTCCTTTGACATTTTTGAAACAATGTCTACCCCAGCATTCAAACCAACTTGACCCAAATACAAATACTAGCAAAAAAACAGGGCTACCCGAAATACGTCAATTTATTAAATTCACACAATAAACTAAATAAATTGGAACGAGCCAGTACCGAAACAGTATAAAATATAAACCCTTTTTCAACAACTTTGCCAAACAATTGAAAAGGTACAATTATGTTTTAGGTATCTGGGGTAAGTAGGTACTTACCTACCCCAGACACCTAAACAAATGAAAATATTTCCAAGGTGAATTATTGTCACTGGATGATTTCATTTGATTTCTCCTGAATCATTGTCAGTCGTTATCATCGCTATACGTAAATTAAACCTTAAGCGCAGGCCACAACGTATAAATGACGTTGGGCGCGGACATGGCACGGGCGGCTTCCTATTCCATTCAAATTTCATACAAAATGCATGTAAATAAAGCGCAATTTGGGACACACGGTATGTCGTTGCTCGGACGTGTACGTGTACATATAATATAATAATACCAGACTGTTACGGTCCCACTGCAAGGCATGAGCATTGACTACACTTGATCAAGACGGGTTGGCAATTCAGACTTATTATATAATAACTCCAGGTTTCCTCACGATGTTTTCCTTCACTGATGTCGATAATATCCAAGATAAAATCAGAAAATACATATGAATTGTCTCAATACAGACATATTAACGTTACACGAATCCATTTATTCTCGCAAACAGTATCGATATGGCAGCTGTATCTATTCAGTTGCATCCAAGCTGTTTCTCGATGATATTATGTTTGCGTTCGGTCATTAGAAGGCCATGTCTTCAGGCGTCTTTATTGAGTCTGTACGCTTTCGGCATCCTTATCGTATCCTTTTAGTGGTTTTCTGGAGTAGCTTTTGTTTGTAGTATTCTATTCTTTAGTTTTGAGATACTTTTCCAGTAGGTACTGTTTTTTTTTTAATAAGTTTCTTTGGTTGCTGGGATCCTTGGTTGCTGTTTAAACTATTATTGCTCTCTTTTTGCACGTAGGGTTAAATGAGAAACGAGTAAATGATATTTATTTGTGTTTCTGTCTCTCCATAGAAACCGACCAATCAGAAACGTGCACCTAGCTTCTGACGTTTCATAAGTGATTTGTAGGTAGGTTTATAGGAAATAAAATATTTTTATTTTTCACTATTATATTAGTGAGAGGGGAAGAATTGTAGGAACGTGACAGTTAGATATTTTCAACCTTTGGGAAGTTTTATTTTTTCTAGGAATGGTTGTCAAAAGTGGTAAAGCAATTACGAGGTCGTCTTAATATTAGGTTTAACCGTGTAACACAAAAACTGATTTTAAACCGGAATCTAAGAGGGCAATTTTAAATTTTGAACTTTACCTTAGTCAGAATAAAGTTCGAAATACCAAAAACTATCTGAAAGGTTTAAGCTTGGGCATTTCTCGCGTCAATACGGAACGGAACCCTAACAGCGATTTGATAGATGCTTTCCTCGTTCGTACCTTCCTCCAGTTGGGCCTATAAATTATACAGATCGGACTAACTTACCTAGTGACGTCCGATCCTTAATTATGTGAAGTAATCTCGTCCTCATTGTACACTATGTAGTTTGCACTCGTTGCACTACTACGCTATCACATTATTTAAAGATGAAATACTTCATCCTAAAACAAAAAATGTTATCTGTGGTCCACTCGCTGGCGGGCCCGCATGACGTCTGTCAAATCATTCTTTCAAAGCATATGAACGGGACTTCACGATGACCGGTGCGGGCATCGTATAGTCCATACAGCACAACACAACTTTTAGAAGGGGTTTAGATAAGGCAATCCAATACACATAGGTATATATATAGGTTGATTATCTGGGAGGGGTTGGGATACAATGAGGACGAGATTACTTCACATAATTAAGGATCGGACGTCACTAGGTAAGTTAGTCCGATCTGTATAATTATGCTTCATAATCTCGTCCTCATTGTACACTATGTAGATGTTCAAAGAATAAAGTTGTGTTGGTAACCAGTTCAGCATTATTTACCAACTGAACATTATAACTTACCATGTTATTCCAAGTCTCATTATAAATGTATTTCTATTTAAAAATCAGTCTTCCATTAAGTTAAAGACATACTTAGTTACCTAACTTTAAAATTCTCTAATTAGGTACTATGAGTCCTGGAATTCTTATTCAGTCTTGAATCAACCATGTCATTAATAATCCTATACTTACAAACATCAATTATATATAAACAGACAATTAACATTGACATAAAATGTAATAATTTTTTATGAGCAGCCACTCTCTATAGAGCACACAGCCTGGGCAAAAGCATTAGGACCACAATCAAAAATTTGTGTTTCGGCGTGTGAGTTCGGCGCGCGCGCTCGTGTTAGTCGCACGCCTTATCTATCTATAACCCCTCCCAATTATTTTGCACCGCAACTAGTGATGGGAACACTTTCGATAAAAAGTTGTCGATATGGATCGTTTTCTGACGCGCTCCAATTCTGTAGGCAAACGCCCTCTAGAAGGCCCCATTAACACCAATGAATGGAAAATACCCAGAAGAGCTGCGCGTCAAGCCGAACAACGCCCAACGGAGCCAATCAAGACTACTAACAGATTCAGTCCTCTGCCAGGCAATCAATCATCTGCGACCGATTCCAGTACTAGACTTCGTGATGCTGTCACCAAAAAGGCTAGCCGCATTCCTCCTATCGTGTTGGAGATACAACCCACATGGACGCATGAGTACATCAGGAGCACAATCATGTCTTACTCGAAAAACTTTCACCTGCAGTACAGACGTAATAATCGAGTAGCTGTTATCTGCCACACGTCTGAAAGCCACCAAGTCATAAAAGAAGGTTTACGTACCAAGGACATTGCCTTTCACACCTACTCGCGAAAGGATGAGAAGATGTACAAAGCAGTAATCTTCGGTCTTCCTGACTACGTCGAGGATGTACTTCCAGCCGAAATCGCCTCACTTGGCTTCGAGAACGTGATTGTTCGGAAAATGAAAGTACCCGCCGAAAAGACCTCCTATTGCCCTCCCTTTCTGGTTCAATTGCCACCTGGCGCTGATTTTGTCAAGTTTCGGCAGATCAGGCTCCTATGTAACACCGTAGTACAAATTCGAAAATACCGAAGCAACAATCGTTACGGAACACAGTGTTACAGATGCCAAGGATTCGGCCACTCATCCACCAACTGCAACTTGGCACCCCGCTGTGTGAAGTGTACTGATCCCCACCAGACTGAAGATTGCCCCAAAAAGACCCGAGAACAGCCAGCCAAGTGTTGTAACTGTGGTGGAAATCATCCTGCTAACTACCGTCAATGCAAAGAGCGAGAAAATTATCTAAAGATTCTGCGGGAACGCCAAGAACAACTTAAAGTCGTCAGGACTATGAAACCGCCACTGAAGTCAAACATAGTAGATGAGCGACCCTGGAACTTTGTTGCTGCTACTAATTCACAAAAAGACACCGTTAAAGAAAATGCCCAAGATCAGACGACAGCTGACATGCTAGCTATATTAATGACAATAAAAACCATCAAAAGCCAATTTCTGGGATGTACTAGTATGATGGATAAAGTTATTTTAATTTTAACCCACCTTGGTAAATATGTGTAGAACACAAAATGTGCGTATCCTCTACTGGAATGCTGATGGCATTCGCTCCAAAATCACGGAATTGTTGGACCTGGTAAGCGAGCTTTCTATTGATATCGTAGCTTTGTCGGAGACAAGAATATCCCCTCATATCAAGTTATACACCCCTGGGTTCACCTGTTATCGATGCGACAAGAATCCCAATGGACACGGCCAAGGAGTCGCAATCTTAGTCAAATCGGACATAGACCATACCCATTTAAATATACCTGTAACGCAAAACCTAGAATGTGTTGGAATACAAATAGCCCTATCTAATCATGAACTCGCTGTTATCTCAGCCTATCAATCGCCCAACCTAGCTTTACTACCTGCGGACTTAGACAAAATTATTAATGTTCACTCAAAAACTCTAGTCATGGGTGATCTTAATACCAAACATCCCTACTGGCGCTGCTCTCGCTCTAACATCCATGGCGAGGTACTTTTCGATCACATGATTCACAACGAATATGATATCCACGCTCCTTCTAGCCCCACCCTAGTACACTACCACAGCACACACATACCATCTACTCCAGATATTGTCCTCGCTAACTCTGTCTATCATCTTTCGGAGCCTCAGGTAATCTCCAGTCTTTCCTCCAACCACCTGCCTGTATTCTTTACCGTAGCTGGTAAAGTTAACAGACCGGCGCGTATCATTTTCAACTATAGAAAGGCGGACTGGAAAGGTTATCGATCCTATCTGAATGAGTCTATAGTCTTAAATCAAACAACATTCAACTCACCCGAGACAATTGACGCTGCCGTTGAACACTTAACCCAATCAATTTTAAATGCAAGGGATAAAGCCGTTCCTAAATTACCCATTGATGGTGGTCATAAACTCCCTCGACGAATCAGGTCCCAAATAAAAATAAAAAATCGCTTACGAAAACTTGCTCTAGAAGAATCCAATCCGTGTAACCGACGTCAGCTATTCTTCCAAGTCAACAAAATGCAAAAATGTATCAAGTCAAAGATCCAAGCCCTAAACGACAATGTCTGGAACAATAAATTAGCTAAAATATCCAACCCATCATCAGACTTATGGAGAGTGGTCAAGTCAATGAATCATCAGCCTATCTCAATACCACCTCTAAAAACGTCGGATAATACCACCACTTCCTCAGATCTTGAACAATGTGAGACACTAGCCAAAACCTTCGTAGATAATATGAATCTAACCAAACATTGGGTCAGTGATCCCAATACTGAAGAGGCAGTCAAAGACTCGATTAGGTTGCTCGACTGTTACCCGATGGATGATTACCCATCACTTGTAAGGCCGAATGAAATCCGAAAACTCCTAGGAAAATTAAAATCAAATAAAGCGCCTGGGTTCGACGGCCTGGGAAATGGCTTACTAAAAAACCTCCCTCAAAAATCCATTGTGTATCTGACTAAAGTATTTAATGGCTGCTTACGCCTCGCATACTTCCCGAACACATTAAAACACGCTAAAATTATAGCTATTAAAAAACCTGGGAAAGATCAGTCCATTCCATCTAGCTATCGACCAATCAGTTTATTACCAAGCATAGGGAAACTCTTAGAATCTATTATTTTAGCCCGCGTCTCTAAAACAACTGCGCATATTCTGATCCCCGAACAGTTTGGATTTCGAAGCTCGCACTCGACCACGCAACAGTTAGCCAGAGTGGCTGAACACATAACCCATGGGCTAAACCTCGGTCTTTCTACAGGTATGATTTTGCTTGACATTGAAAAAGCTTTTGATTCTGTCTGGCATGATGGCCTATTACACAAGTTAATAAAACATGAAGTACCTCTTTGTCTAGTAAAATTCATCCAAAACTACTTACGTAATCGGTCCTTCTCTGTTTTTGTTGGCAAAGAGCATTCTGCTCCTAAAACCATCCCAGCTGGTGTGCCCCAGGGTTCGCTCGTGGGCCCATACCTTTTCATTGTTTACCTGAACGATATACCTAAACAGGCTCACACTCATCTTGCCATATATGCTGATGACACAGCAACTTTCACCACAGACAAAGACGTTGACATTGTTACTGGACGGTTACAATATTCACTCGATCTACTCAGCCAATACTTTACGACCTGGAAACTGAAACTAAATTCTACAAAAACTGAAGGAATTCTGTTTACCAGAAAGCGAGCACTACCCACTAGACTTGTTAAGATTGATGATTTCCAGATACCATGGAGTGAATCTGTGAAATACTTAGGCGTAATATTAGACAAGACACTTAACTGGAACAAAAATACGGAACTAACTTTAAGGAAAGGTGCTAAAGCCCTAAATTCATTGAAACCTATTTTAAATCGCAAATCCATTCTCAGTCCTTCAACAAAACTGCTAATTTATTCTACGTTGGTCAGACCTTGCTTAACTTACGCAGCACCTGTCTGGTCCAGTCTAGCAGAAACAAAGTATAATAAACTCCAAACTATCCAAAACAGAGCTTTAAAAATATCATATAATACACCTTTTCGCACAAATCTTAAAATATTACACAATCGAATAAAGTATCCATCTCTAAAAGACTTCATATTAAAAATTTCACGTAAATTTTATTTGCATAAAAACCCATCACACCGTAATAGACTAATATCTGCAATTGGCAAAAGTAGACTAAGTACAATATCTTACGCTCGCACGTACAATCGATACCGACTGCCCCATCACTACTTTCTCCGTGACGCGTCATGACGATAGCTCGCTTACTAGCTGACGCCGACACTCCGGCCGTGTATTATGCATGATCTTTTCGCGGACTACCCGCTACTTACTTTATGTTATTTATAATACAATATATTATAATACAGCGTACACTTTGTACTCAAATATTGTAAACATTATGTGGGTCCATACTAAGACTTGCACATACCTACTTGTTAACAATGTTTAAAATAAAAAGTAAATAAGCCATGTCAACGCATAATTAAATCGAAAATATTATGTCTAAATGTTTGTAAAGGCGACATAGCCTATAGAACAAATAATTCACGATTTGTATACAAATAGAATAAGATCATTTGTAAACAGCTTACAACATAATTATGTGTAAATAAAGACCTTGAAAAATCAATCAATCAAAATCAATAATCCTATACTTACAAACATCAATTATATATAAACAGACAATTAACATTGACATAAAATGTAATAATTTTTTATGAGCAGCCACTCTCTATAGAGCACACAGCCTGGGCAAAAGCATTAGGACCACAATCAAAAATTTGTGATCCAATCAGCAGCTCTTCTTATGACCTCAACATCGATACAGCCCTTAGAGGCCTTTAAGGTAGAGGTATGTCTGTCTATGTGAATTTAGAAACATCTATTCTACTACTGGGCACAAAATTTTTGTTTTATCCATCCACTAATGGTTAGATTAGAGGCGGCATGAAAAGATTTTCTTATGGATATAATTAATGATTTAAAATCTTGTCTTATACTCTTAGTAAAATCTGGATAGAACAAAAAGGGTTGTCGCAGGCCAGATAGATAAATTCTCTTAAAAAAATTAAAAAATATCAAGTTCGGTTGAGATCTTCCAGGTGCAGAAGTTTCAAATATTTCTGGTATCTATAAGATCATAATTATCCTTATTATAAGAAATGTTATCTATATTAATGAGTGATAAGGTTGAATTCAATGTACAATTACAAGAGCTATTATGGTTACAATTTTTTTGGTTTGTAATATTCTAAACCAAAGGTTTAATTATGAAAGATATTAGATAAACCCGTATGTTACTGGAGTCCCAAAATTATATCATGTTTGGGGTTATTTGCTCTTATTTCAAATATAATTACCTACCCTAAGAAACCTTGATACTCTACTCATCTGTGTCAGCTAATAGTAATAGTCGGTAATTTCTCCAGTTTCAGTTATATAATTATAACTCATTCAATACCATTAGGGAGTGAGCCATAAGACAATCCTTGATTAAACTTAGTGGTTAATAAATAAATTATTAAAAATCTAATAATAATATCACCACGGTGAATGAGCCTGCCAATATCTTGACTCTGTCAGAAGTGAATCCACTGATCTAACAGATTCATATAGCTTTCTTGCTTTGCTAGACAAGAAAGTTAAGGGATTGGTTTTCCTCTTCTCAGGGAATCGTCCCTGATAATATTGCGGCCAATCAGTGTCAGAGACTCCTGCGCAATGGGTGTGGATGTCCCATTTTATAGTGAATGCATCTACTGAGCATGCACCTGGATCAGGGAGCCATGATGTCATTCTGACACTTAGTATTGGACTTTTTGCAAACAGGTTTAACTGGGGCTGACCCAGTTTAATAACAATTGACTAGAAAAGACCTGCAGGTCTTCCATTCAATTTCTATGTTAGGATGTCTAGATTCTAGATTTACCATAGTGTTTTCTTTGGAACTAATATAAGATGCAAGAGCTCATATTTGTCTTTCCTTGCACCATTGCCATAACTGTCTAGCTAAGCTTTAGGTGAGTATAGCAAGTACCACCCATCTTATTGATATAGGCTATGACTGTTGTGATATCTGTTCTAGGTAATACATCATAGTATCTGAGTTTGCTTGCAATTGTTTTGATCCTTACCTGCTGTTAAAAGTTCAAGGTAATTTATATGGAACTTTTTATCATAACATACCAGGCCCAGTCAGTCTGAGAAGCAACAGAGAATATTTCAAGAAAAAAGTCAAATTGTTTAATTATATTGTGGTTCGTTGAAATGTGAGACAACCTTTGCAAATAAATGATTTTGGATTTGATTCTAGTTCTATTGTATTTGCAAATAATTTATTTTGAATTTTAATCTAGTTCTATTGTATTTGATAATAATTGAATTTGGATTTTTTAATAAGAACACCTCTGCCCAGCCCTCTGAGGAATACAGGCGATATGTTATTATAAATTTGAATTATAAACCAGTTCTGGCCTTGTTATTTTCATTGTTATTCTTTAAGGCTACTAACTGTTGTGTGTGACCTTTCATGATCTTGGTGTAAAGCCCTCTACAGCTGGGCATGTAGCAACAAAGATACCTAGTAATTAGGCAAACTCTATTATTTGCATCTCCTTTTGGATGGAGTGTCTAAGTGAAATGGCAAACTGGACTGATTCAACAAGAAACCTAGATACTGGCTGGGTTCTAGGGCACCCTTTCCAGTTTCCAATATTAATAATAAGTCCTAGATTTCTTAACACATTTTGAGTAGTAGACACATTTTCTATGCAGTTTGCCTATGAATCAGCAAGGCACAGAATATTGTCAGGATATAATTATAAAAGACAACCGATGATCCCAGCGAACACACATGGTGCTGTGCTAAGCCCGAATGCGAGGCATGTAGGCTCTTACAATGTATCTTAAAACAGAAACTGGAGATATCTTCTAACATATTTTCTTATGGGTAACAAATATAGGCAAAAAACCATAATAGCTGTCCTTAAGTCCACCAGTTTAAAGTGGAATGTGGCACCATAGTTATTTAAAGTGCCATCTGATTTTAGTAAAAATATACTGAAGTTGTTATTTAGAAGTTTGAACTGGAAACTCAGTAAAGGGTAGTTTATAACCCTTGATTCACAAATGTGAACCATGCATAAATTTAGAGAAATACTGCAATCCACCACTCCGTATCTGAGCCAGTGACAATCCTAGATCTGACAATGTTTGGTGGCATTGAATTTATCTTGAAACTTAAAAATACCTGTTAGGTATCGGTGTCCACTCCATCAATTCTTTCATATCCTTATAAAGTTGGGTAGGGTTAAGGATCTTCATGTGATGCAATCATGATAAATGACACACAGTAGTCACTCCCTCGGGAGGCTATTAAACTGTTCAGGACCTTGTCAATGGACATAATGGCAGCCCCTGTATTCTGCCCCCCTGATCCTTTGTTCCCATTTGATTCCATCTTCATTCACTGGTGTTCCCCCCCCCCTTTCAAACTTTGGTGGGTTCAATAGGCCACAGATTATGGGTGCTTCAGTCAGCTTAGTCTATTAATCATAACTTTTAACCATTGTATGGCCAGACTGCAATGCAGTTCCATAGGTGAACTAACCACTGCACCCTCCGAGCAGATTCTTAACACTTGAAGGCAAGGCCTGAGGTTGGGGTATAGATACCATTTTACTCTCAGTCTCCTTCCGGCTGCATTGTAGTGGAAATGAAGCAAGTACTAACACAACATATTTAACTTAAATCGTATACTGTCTGTATCGAATGACGAATATCTGTAACGAATGTAATCGTATATCTAGAATTTATTATTGTTAGTATTTTGGAATTTTTTAAGAGAACATAATGTTTTCCGATATGTAAATAAACATATAACTGGCAGCATTGAGTACGGCTATTCAGTCTGGCTGCATCAGCTTCAGTCACGTGACACACAGCCTCTCGACCGTGCTTGACTGTAGTGTCTTCCACAGAGACGAACTTCGTACTCCTCTACAAAGAATATGAGAGTAAGGTCCCAGACTGCTAAAATCCGCGGCTGATAGCTCTAGGGATGCAGCGGGGACGTGTTTCGTGTTTTCACAAATAAACCATTGGCCCAAATTCACGGCTAACCTCTCGTGATACATTGGCCCAAATGCACGGCTAACCTCTCGTGATAGCCCTAAGGATGCAGCAGGGACGTGTTTATAACACTGAACATAATTTTTTTTTTTTTTATAGACCATCGGCTAACCTCTCGTGAAAGCTCGTGTGGTGTCGTTCTCTTGTAAGTTATACGGCACAGTTAATGTTCTCATGGTTAACCTCTCGTGAAAACTCTTGGAGACTGCTTGGGATTCAACAGGGATGTGTTTTTCTTAACACTGAACGATATACCACCGGCTAGCCTCTCGTGAAAGCTCGTGTGGTGTCGTTCTTTGTAGTTATATAGCACAGTTAATGTTCTCATGGTTAACCTCTCGTGAAAACTCTTAGAGACTGCTAGGGATTCAGCAGGCATATGTTTTTAACACTCAACGATATAGGTACCATCGGCTAGCCTCTCGTGAAAGCTCGTGTGGTGTCGTTCTTTTGTAAGTATACGGCACAGTTATTGTTCTCATAGTTAGCCTCTAATGAAAACTCTAGAGACTGATGTGCGTATGGATCGCAAGGTAATTTTCGAAAAATTATTTCAACTAACGACAAATTGGTAGGTATATCGAGAAACTTACCCGAATGTCGATGAAGACTCCGCTTTCGCGTCTTCACTCAATTTTCCAGTTCTCGCAGACGTTCGTTAAGGTCCTCCATTTCTTTTTGCCACGTTTTCTTCGATGGTTTCCCATTTCGTTAAGAAATTTCGGAGTTTTTAAACGGAAACATGATTAGCGCGCGGCACAAAAAAGTACAATGTGATTTGACAGACGTCATGCGGGCCCGCCAGCGAGTGGACCACAGATAACATTTTTTGTTTTAGGATGAAGTATTTCATCTTTAAATAATGTGATAGCGTAGTAGTGCAACGAGTGCAAACTACATAGTGTACAATGAGGACGAGATTATGAAGCATAATTATAATATTGATGTATTTACGAGTAAAAAAGTCCAACAACTTTCCCCCGGCTCATGTTGAATATTTAATTGTAGTTTCCAACGAGTTTCATGATATTTTTTTCAGGTTTTTTTGCTAGTTAAATCTGGTTGTTTTGAATAGTTTGAACTATTATGGAAATTGGTAATAAATATTTTAATTATTAAAAAAAAAATAGACATTGAGTCGTCGAAAGTGTCATAACAAATTGGATGTACGGGTAAGGTCAGTGACATTAACCTCCTTACTAATAAACGTAATATAACGTCTGTATAGTTACACTATGCTTTGTCTTCTTCTTTCGAACGTCAAATTACTGAAGACTGAAAGAGAGAAATCGGTTTATAACTATTCACCTGAAAAAGTACGTTTATTAGTAGTAGTAGGGTGTTGATTTTTAGCAAATTGACTACCAACTTAGACCGTATATTCAATTCACAATTGTCATTCTTAATTGCGCAGGTCAATGGTGTTATGGCGAGAAGGTTGGTCCTGGCAACCGGCACGGCCAGCAGTGGCGGGCGGTGCCGCCTCCGCTAATAGCGGTCTGGTATACATACACTCAGGCACTACAGTACTCCTGGGGCCTAAGTCTACTAATTTATGGTGTCATAGTGATAAGTTATTGACCGTTTTTGTATGGCAAATCTGTCAAAAACTAACCATTATGACGCCATTGTGACGTTTATAAATTAGTAGACTTAGGCCCCTGGGTTGATGGCGGGTTTGCTATGGATGTTTTTACATCCTGTATTAACTCTTCTTTTAGAGTGGTCGGCTTATCCTATCAGAAGTATGTTAAGCTAAATTAAAGCAACAATTTTCTAAACGACATTTTCATTCAACGCAAATTGTAAAGGAACACAAACATTACTTGTTTCCAGAACAGCTGCATTTACATAATCACAAGAGAAGTTTCCTAGTGTCCATCTAAAACACTGGGACATTAGCAAAGTCTCAAGGACTGGTCCCATTTGCTGAGAGTACAAGCGACGCAATATCTCTGTTTTAGGATAGTGTAAGCTGATTATGTGCTAAGAGAAAGGGACATACTTTGACAGAGTGTAGTACTCATGAAAATGAACAGCCATATTCTGGGCTTTCTCGTTCCATCATACATCTCATCTATCGCTTTCCACTAGGCGAGATCAAGGTCAAGATCTGGGCCATATCGCAATAAAAAAAACAAACTAATATATACTAATAGCCAAGAGTGTCGCCCAACACCTGAGGAGGCTCTCGTTGGGCAGCTGGATCAAGGGCTTGTTTCAGAAAGCGATACTTCTGGACACGGCTCGCATTGTTAGGAGGTTCCTCTCTCTGGAGCCTTGATTGCCGGTAGCTTGGACTCTGTTCCCGATACCGGTGGGGTACAATTTTTTATAGTTTTAAATATTTTTATACTTCGCCCGCCTGGATGTCGGAAAATAACTCACAGAAACGAATTTCGAAAAATCCTTCCTTACTCCTTGTACTTACATTATAAAGGAAACCTCTGTGCATTTCAGCTTTCTAGGTCCAAGGGTTCGGGCTGGGCGTTGATGAGTCAGTCAGGACTTTTCATTAATATAGATAAGCATTAAATTTTTATGAAAGAAAGGAAATAATAATACTAGGCTATTATTGTCCCTCGGCAGGGCAAAGCCCTCTTCACCACGCTTGCTCAACACGGGTTGGCGATGTCAGACTTACATTAACTAGAAGTCCAGGTTTCTTCACGGTGTTTTTTCTTCACCGATGTCAGTAATGCTGTCGCAGCCCACTGCTGGGCCTCTACTAAGCTGCGCCACAACACCCTGTTCTCCGCCTTCAGCATCCAGCCTGTTCCAGCAACCTTCTTAAAGTCGACGGTCCATCTAGCTAGAGGGCGTGCCACACTACGCTTGTAAAACCTTTATAACCATTTTTTTTTATTTTTATTTAACCTCTAGTGTTCCAATGCTGGGCAAAGGTCAAAAAAAATGACCATATTTATTTGTAAATAAATCTTTGACTTTGACTTTGACTTTGTCGATACGCGGTCTTCACTCCAGGACTGGTCTGCTCCACCGTCCATCGATCCTTTGAGAAACTTAGCCCACTACCACTTCAGACATTGACTGACTTGACTTTGTATTTGACATTCAGGTGTCAAAAAACACTGGTGGAGCTGGTGGCTAAATGACAACAACCACACGAGTTGATCGAAGGATGAGCTACACCTGCCGCGGTCGGTTCAGTGATGGATGACCATCCATTATAAACCGAAAGCCCGCCGTGCCTTGGAAAGCACGTAAAACCGTTGGTCCCGGCTGTCATTCGTAGATCTTTGACAGTCGTTACGGGTAGTCAGCAGCCGAAAAGTCTGACAACCAGTCTTAGCAAGGGGTATCGTGTTACCCAATAAATGGGTAGTGGAGGTCAGATAGGCAGTCGCTCCATGTAAAATACTGTATGCAGCTGCATCCGGTTAGACTGGAAGCCGACCCCAACATAGTTGGGAAAAGGCTTGGCAGTTTGATATTGTGTCAAAAAACGCTCTGCATTTGGACAGCCGTTATTGTGTGACCGTTACTTAGAAAACCAAATCTTTACTCAAAAATCAAATTACGTCACACCGTCAATGTCCATTTTGATTCTAGGAAAGCTATTTCATTTTATCATTTGGTGCCGACCATCCTACAATTTTAGGCGTACTATCGAATTTGTTATCCAATAGTTGGATGACATGGAAAACCGATTTTTTGCGCCATTTCCTAGCCTGAATTGAGCGTTGGGAATAGGATTTTATTTTATGTGCAGTGTACGGTGTTAATCTTTGTCCACGAGTTTATTTGTACTGTGACGTGTTTATTAAAGAATTAATTCGTTTCGAGACATAATATCACGCCTGTATTCCCCGAAGGCTTGGGCAGAGGTGTATCTTTTTAGCACACCCACATTTCACCAGTTATATTTGTGTCCATGTCCCACGTAATAGGGGGCGAGCCTATAGCCATCAAACCGGGCACAAATCCAGCCTACCGGCTGCTGAGACACTTTGCCGGACCCGGGAATCGAACCTAGGACCTCAAGATTAACAATAGCGCTAGCGACCCAGGTTAGTAAATAAATAAAGCCCAGTGGCATAGTAAAGACCTTTAAAGAAAGGAAAGAATAAAAAAAGTCTTTATTGGGACTCACACAGAAAGATCACAAAATAAACTAATGGAAAATATATATATATATAAATATATAGTCCTGTACGTGGCCAAACGGCCACGCCTCTATGCATAAACGCTCAAAAACAACAAATAGCCACACAATCAACATCTTTACTTTAATTTTTTTAATTTCTTCACCAAAAGATTCACTGGACGGCTTTATCTGAACGTAAATTACCAAGCCTTATGGCTTTACTCGGAGTAACCTTGAAATTACTGGCGCGAACGTTTTCATTCTCAGCCGTAACTTACGCAAATTTACGCGATGTTTTAATCTAAAAAGCTGAGTGTGTTCACTTGGAAAATCCCAAATTAAAGGGACCTTTCGCGTAGGTGACTTAAGAGTAGGGATGGCATGGAGGCTACGATGTTCTTATGACTATGATTCCGTTAAAATGATTTTTCGATTCGCAAATCGGCCAAATTACTAATTTCGTTTTTTCATTAGTGAGTAGCACCCGGAGTCTAGACACGATGTGCTTGTTTGATGGCATATGCGCGAATTGCGGTTCCTCCTACCTCTACCAACCCCATCTAGGAATATACAATATACACAACGCCTATATAGGCGTCATGTAATGTTATAAGAAGGTAATCTATGAATAAATTAAATTACGTAATTGGAAAATTACATTTCGTATTGAAGGGCTGAGCATCAGTTAAAAAGACTTATAATATTCAAGGAAAGACTTTTGCTATATTCCACGAAAGTATGGGTAAGTAGCTAAGTTCTGGGTAAAGTTAATGCCACTGAATATAGTAATTTTTACGTCATTTAATCAACTGTATTAACCTCAATCACTTATTAATTCAAAATTGTGACACTTACAAAACTGACAAAATTGTGTATTACTTTTGTATTATATTTGTCAAGGACCTGAAATAAATGATTTTTATTTTATATATTTATTTATAGCCATCGACATTAATTTATTTATTTATTTATCTCCCTTACCACTATCATTACAGGTGTATACCTAATGCGATAGCGCGGTCTTAAAATTTACTTACAATTTAAAACTATGAAAATCTTAAAAAAATAAAAAAATAACACAATGCTAAGAAGGGTACGTCACATCCCTACTAAAGACCATGATTCTCAAAGGAACAAGAAATATGAAGACGGTGTACGACCGATAACGTAAACCTAATGTCTTTACGTAAGGATACTCATTAGAGTATTTAAATAAATTGAGGTAGTCCTGTATTATTCCTTGCCTTTTTAGCAAGGCGAGGTCAAAAGGTTTGTTAACTTTGGTATGTAAACATTCTTCGCATTTTGGGTTGTTCTAAGTTTGAAGCCTTGATTGTTTGTTAAAGGGAATTTATAGTAATGGCTTTAAGTAGATAAAGTCTTGAGGAGTTTTAAGACCCCGTCGGGTTGTGGAGTTTAGTGCCAACATCGTTCCTATTTTCTACTCGCGTAAGTGTTAGGAATCTTTAAATAAAATAAAAAAATCCCATCTTGGGCAATGTCTTTCAGAATTTGTTCGATCTTGTGCTTTTTCCACAGTACACTGCCTTTTTTAATCTTTTACTAGTAGATCGTTGTTAACCAATTCTTCAAAGTATACTAAACAACAAAGAACAACAGAGCTCATGGCTAAGTAATAACAGCCGCACGGGTCGATCCATCAGGTTAAGCTGCGTTTGCCGGGGTTGGTCCGTGGATGGGTGACCATCTTTACATACCGAGACTCCTCCGTGCTTCGGAAAGCACGTTAAGCCGTTGGTCCCGGCTGTCATTCGTGGATCTTTGACAGTCGTTACGAGTCGTCAGAAGCCCGAAAGTCTGACAACCAGTCTTACCAAGGGGTATCGTATTACCCAGTTACTGGGTTGTGGAGGTCAGATAGGCAGTCGCTCCATGTAAAATACTGGTATTCAGCTGCATCCGGTTAGACTGCCGACCCCAACATGATTGGGAAAAGGCTAGGCAGAATGATGCAGAATGAATGATACTAAACAACAAAGTCTAGGGAACATAAACCAACCAACTATATCAACTGATTTAAAAAAAACTCTTTAGAAAAAATACTGGCCAAACTTCACTTGGTCACAGCGTACAGCGTTTTGAAACGTAATAACTTTGAAAATCACTGTCCTATGAGACGTCGTCATTTAACGTGGGAAGAGATACTTAGGGCTGCGGGTATGCTGGAAGCAGGTCACGCAGTCAACGTGAAACTACTGACGTTGTCAACACGCCGCCAAGCGTAATTTTCCAATTGAGGGCGCTTTACAAGGCTACAAGATCTTGCTGAACGTTACCGAGAACCATACAAGGTTACTACTCAGAGACAAGACCGTTTTCTGCATAATGCTACGAATAGATAGTCGCAAATTACGGCTCCCCAGCTTGTAGGAAGACTCCAGTCTCAGTACCAAGTGGTCATCAGTGACCAAACCCCCACGCCAGGAGAAGATTGCATGAAGTTAATCTTCACGCTCGCAGACCGCTTATAGTTCCAGCTCTTCGATGCGAAAATCGACTCAGTGGGGTCGTGTTCCTTTTAGAGTTCCGTACGTCCGAATGAAAAAACGGAGCCCTTATAGGATCACTTGTGTGTCTGTCTGTCCGTCCGATTAAGTTGAAATTTGGTACACATAATTATGAATTTCTGTGACCGAAACACGTATGTGTAACGCTTTTAGGGGAAACATTAAAAAAAAATACCATGTGACATATCAAATGAAAGGGCAATTGTGCGTACAAACTGACATTTGCAATTGGAATATATTTTTGAACTAGCAGCGCCCCGCGGTTTCACCCGCATAAGTCTCGATCCCGTGGGAATATCGGGATAAAAAGTATCTTAAGTGTTAATCCAGGTTATAAACTATATGTGCGCCAAATTTCATTCAAATCCGTTCAGTCGTTTTTGCGTGAAAGAGTAGCAAACATCCATCCATCCATCCTCACAAACTTTCGCATTTATAATATTAATAGGATAAATTTTATGATTTATTTATCTATATGGGACAACCTATTTTTGAACTAAAATTCTTCACCTTAGGAGTATGTAAGAATGGTAGCAGGTATAACGGTACCTGCTACGATCCTTTTCATTCCATTTCTGCCTACCCCCATGGGACAAAGTCGTCAGTTTATGTACGCATGTAATTCTTCATCCAATACACAAGGCCACTTATAATAATCTACTTATTACATGCCGACGTACAGCAAAGAATGTTAGTCACCATATAAATTAGAGGAATTTACTCACAAGTATGAACCATTTATCACGAGGCGGGACCAGAAGATGTATCGTTCGTGTATTAAAAGCTGTTGTAATAAAATAGTGAGAGTAGCTGAATATAGGAATTTATTAGAAATAGAAGCGTAGTATGTATGTTTTAATAGTACATTATGATACAAGTGTGCGGTGTTGGTCATTACACACGAGACGGTATTGTCCGCGCGAGCCGCAGGCGAGCGCGATAAGGTAGTCGAGAGTGTAATGATCAACGCACTCGCGTTTCATACGACGTTTTTCAACACACTTGCGAGGAAATAAACAGACTTGTAAGAATGTATGCTACAATAAGGTAATTATAAAGTTCAACTGACCATTGTTGCCATGTACTGATTATCCGGAGCTTCTTTTAAAAACTTTTCAACGTAGGTTGGTGTTACTTTAGATTTCGTATTGATAATATTATTTTAAATATGTATTAGTCTATGAAAATAACCACACAGCGAAACCGGGAACAAATATGTATAGAAAATGGCGCGACGGTTTTGTTTTTCCGCAGTTGTAAATAAAGGCACTGGCAACTGGCAAACCCGCTAAACAGCCTACACCTATTAAAAAATGTATAAAAACAAAATAATATTTTTAAAGACGAAGAGATGAAGAAAGATTTTCAGCAGAAAAATACACCTTATGTTACTATAAGTATAGTAATCAAATTGTAAATGGTTAAATAAAATATAATAAATAATGGCAACATTCCGTTCAGTCGGCATGGACATGGCATAGAGTCGCGCGCCGCCTCCGAAAAACTATACGACCGCATTCCGAGATATGCCCTAATCGCCCACACTTCTCACATCAATATTTTGCGTTCCAATTTAGTTATGATATGATTATGAAAACTGAGGGCTGTCATCAATTTGGAACGCTAGTGAATGTGCTAATGCTGGGGCCACACTGTCGCGATAAAGCGAACTTAACTCCACGGGCTCTCTTTTATTCAGCGAGACGTCGAGCTGTGTGCGAGAGAGAGCGCGCGCAGTATAGTTTGTCTTATCGCGACAATGTGGCCCCAGCATATCAGTGCTCGCCCAACGTCAAAACTTAAAACGTTATTTATTTCTTTGTGTATAGTATTTCTTTAATTTCTTCGTGTATGTTATTTCTTTTTTGGTTAGGTGGCGACGGTAGCCAGAATCACAATTTCGAAAAAATGCCTATAACAACACAGCCAAATAACGGTTCACGGAACAAACATAAGTTATCACGCTCAAATCGATTCGATTTCATTACATTTACATCGTAATTCGGAACGCAGTCTATGACTAAAGTTTTGACACCGGAAAAAAAAAAAGTACTCTGTGATCAGAGGAGTATATGTGTTCTGTGGTGATCAGTAAATGTAATGAGTGCTAAGATGGAATTTTGTTTACACTGTTATTTTTGGTCATAACTGTGCTTTTTAACATGGAATAGATACACCAAAGCGAGCTGAGCTTGTATTTATTTGCAAGTTCATTGAAGTACCTATGCCAAAAAAACGTTTTCCGAATATGACTTGGCATTTTTGTTGTTTTTCCACTGTATAAAAGTTTCGTAGGCCGCTACGTATTTCTCCTTAGATTTTGGTGGCAACAGGCTATCACTCGCGTTTCGTGCCTCGATGAGTATTTCCGGCGGAGTCAAACCTACGTATTGCCCGTGAAGTCGACATTTTTGTTAATTAATCACAACGAAAATGATAGCAAGTAAGTATTGGAAAATGACGAGCTGGTTTGTATTTTCGCGCGCCGCGCCAGCGATTCGCGCGCAGGTTTAAATAAATGCGCTGGAAAAACTGCTAGACAGCCTATTAAATAAACACAAAATAATAGGTATTTTTGTTTTATTTTTGTTCTGAATACGTACCTATTAAAAACATTATAAGGTTAATATGTAAGTATCGAAAAATATGAAATAATATATGATGAAATATGTTCATCATATTTTATGTAATAAATATTATGCATAATATAAAGGCATGAAAGTCTCTTTGATGAGATTAAAAAAGCGCACATCCTCGGCTCGGGTGACATAGTGGTTTGCGTATAGTATTATGTTTTACAAAAATAAAAAGCTTCACCAAATTCAATTTCTACAATATAAATTCCATGCCGCCATGATAGTACTTACTAACTCCACACTGCCATGTCATAGGACTGGTATAGGTACTAGGTACTCCGACTAGTAAATAGTTATCTGTGGCATTACAGCACTAGTTCGTTATGGTAAAGTAAAAAGCACGCGTTTTTAATACACTGCATTATGAATCTAAAAGCGGTTCAATAAGAGCCACTTTACGAGCAAGTGTGTTGAAAAAGTTATTACGCACACAATAAAAATGAATATTGGTAGTGTACCGAAAAGATGAATATTTTTGCCCTTATACTAAACAGCTCGTTCGTTTGTACGTCTGACGCACTTTGGGCAGTCAGCCTCGCTACCACATTGCTGATATGTTAACAATGGCGTAAACTTAGTGTCAATAGAAAAGAAGAAGAAACTTATTTGAAATTACGAAAAAATAAATCTACGTAAACAATGTTTTGTTCTATTTTTAAACGAATTCCAAAAAGGAGGAGGTTCTATGTTCGTAGCGTATGTATTTTTTTTTTATGTGTGTCCATCGAATTTTCGTCTATTGTGAACGGATTTTGAAAATTCTTTTTGCATTTATTACAGGAAGCTGGCGCGATGGTCCCATATAAATTGTATTAACTTTGCTTGGGTAGTTTTGAGTTAGCTTCAGAAATACGTATTTTTCCCACTTAGCCTATATGGCTAAAGAAGAAAAAACGAAAGATTTTTTTTTTGTTTTGCACAAACTAAACGCACATTACATAAAACACACATTTACAAAAAAATGGATGGATGATGGATAGATGATGTTCTAATAAGTTCCTGTCACTATTATTTACATAGCGGGTCGTGATATTAGAATTTGTGTGGGGAAGGTAGGTACCACAACTAAAAAGTGAAAAATAAAAACTTTTTACAAAAAAAATAAACGACTTAAAAAAAACACAACAAAGTGAAAAATTTCGAAAGTACTTCCAAAATTAAAGTAATTAGTTAAGTTGTTTTTTTTATAGGCTCTTATCTTATCTAGGCATTTATCTTAACCGTTTAAAAACCACGCCATCAAAAACTGATAAGGTAGAACGTCACCAAAGATTTTCTGGACCGTAACTGCATACTATAACAAAGTTGCAACCCTAAGAAATGTTGACAACACACCACACAGTGTTTTGCTCTAAGTCCTTTGCGAACTAACAGGTAACAATGTTACTTCACTACGTTATACTACAACCATCCCACTTGACTCTGGAAGTGCGCACAATTAATAGGTGAACAACATACAGTCAAGACATTAAAGACTAATGAGGACCCAAGACCTGGTTATTCTTTATTCCATTTATAAACATTTATAATTAACGTTTTTTTTTAATATTATCATACAAAAACTCCTTTAAAATATTTAATATAATTATTTAAATGAAATGAAATTTTATTTATTTGCTAGATTAAAGATGTGACGATGGCTCATACACAATATTAAATAAATTATACTACAAAAATAATTAACATTACAATACAATACAAAAACTAAAAACATAAATACAAAACAAAACCCCCCCTTACATTACAAGGCGACCACTGTACATGACGTGCAAGTCACTGCAGCGTCGTATGTATGGACAGTCGAGCATGTCAGCTATCGCCATCAGTACGCTGTTGGGGTTGCCGCGCACGCCACGCACCAAAGACACGATTCGCTTACGCATCGTTGCGTTGAAGTAGTCGACGCTAGCTTTGGCAAACATGGCGATGTTATCAAGTGAAGAGAAACCGTTGATTGCAGGCACCACTGGACTAGTAGTTGTGGAAATTCTTAGTAAGTTTATCTCCAACAGTAGACATCTTTCGACTGAAAGTATGATGAAAATCTTCGGTCAATTGTTATTGGATTCAGCAGCCCAGAGTCTAGTTTTGTAGCCAATTGATGATAATAGGCTCCCCCCTATTTTATGGGACTTGAACATAACTGGCGAAATGTGGGTTTACTATAGGTACACCTCTGCTGATCCCTTCGGTATGCAAATCTGCGGGTACACGCACTATCGCTTCACAAAAGGAAGCATATTTTCGACAGTGACTCGATAGATATCTCCAAACTGGTATATGGAGAGACACCAACCTTGTTTACAAGACAAGATACATTGATGAATTGTTTACGGAAACCAATAACAAAGTTACCGCATCGTTGCTGCGTCGCTGTCACAGACCAGAGTAACTGATAGACAGCGAGCTTCATTCAATATCTATGCGATACGTACGACGTGGATGGTACAACTGTGTGTGCCAGATTGTAAAGGGATCGTTCAATCGTCGCGCGTATGTGAACGCGCCGCATGCAATATCAATAAAATAATTGACTGAATCAATCTGCCTAGCCTTTTCTGCGTCCCAGGAGTTGGAACGTCATAGGCTGATTGATGATTATGAATATCTGTTTCAATATCTAGTCTATGCCGCTATGTTATAATATTAATATAACTAACAAGGTCATGCAGTCTCGAACGCGCTCTAATTGAATGATAGTCTTATGCATATGCAGTGTTTTCGTACCACGCAAGAGGAGTTTGTGGCGAAAAGCTCCCGAGTGATCGCTTTATTTTAAGTGCACTCATTTTAAGATAGTTTATTGATTCAGGCGTGACTTGGCGGCAATCCATTATACAATAGACGTAGATATATTTAGTAAGCTAACCCGCTTAACTATTCCTAAAGAGTCATAAAAAACCCTGTAAGATATCGACACGTGTTTCACGAAATAAATCGAGACGTGTTGCCACGCCGAGCGCCGGACGCGAGTCTCTACGTCGGGCGCTCGGCGTGACAACACTTCGTGTTCGGGTTCGCGACAAGTCAATCGTCATCCTGAGGATGCCTAGTTGAGAGGTTAAACATGTGTCGATTTCTTACTAGGTTTTTTATGACTGTTTAGGAATACATAGTTAAGCGGAATAGGTATCTAAATACGTATATCTACGTCTATTGTATTTTGCACCCATTGTGCTCGTACATGACTCAAACTCAAACTCAAAGCATTTATTTCAATTAAACCAATTACATGCACTTTTGAACTGTCAAGGGGTTGATCAGTCAAAAGATAAAGCTATTTGCCCATACTAAAGCGTAGTGGGTAGGGATCGGGTCTTTGATTTGGTGATTACTTGTGCCCCTGCTGAGCTGAGGGTCCTGATTTTTAAAAAGGGAAAGTATGTTTGAGTTTTTCTATTAGGAACTTATCAATAGTGGGTACTATTAGGTATACCTCTACCCAACCTTTCGGGGATTACAGGTGTGATGTTATATTGTGTAACTATAGCCAGTTCTAACTGACACGAACCAATCGATCTCCTAACAATAACAAGGTCAAGTTCAAAAGACCTGTAAGACTCTGGAGGCCTATCTCTAGAGAAAGGCAAAGTTAAAGAAAACGTGCAATCCTAACGTTTGCTATTAAAACTTTTTGTTCCACGTATTTCAATTCCAGACTTAGGTAGCTCCCTAGAGAGTTTTTATATTTCTATGCTGAATTTTTTGCGGTATGAGGAACAGGGTGTAACGTTCACTCATCCTCTATTGAAAAGGGAGGATCCTTTGACCAGACGGGTGTTGTGTCTGGTGGGCAAAACTCTAATAGCGCGATGCAAGATAGGCAAGAAGAATTTAGTATGTATGTATTTTATAATAGCTAGCTAGTCTGTAGTAGTTATACGTTACAAAAACACCCTGGACAGGAACGGCCTGCGCCTGATGACCATCACGGGACACGGCTCACTAAACAAACACTTCCACACAATAGGCATAACGGACACTACGGACAGTCCTCTGTGTAGGGTATGTATTGAGGCTAAGGAAACCGTTGTGCATGCGCTCTTTGAATGCACAGGCGTCACCCAGATTAGAATAGAAACCCTCGAGTCACTCTGATCTTTTACAGATGTTTTGAACAGACCAGGAGATTTAATCAACTTCTGGAGGAAGGTGGGCTGCTTGTAATAACCACAGACGGTCACCATGGCCCACGCACAGTCCACCTGAAGGACTAAATGAGTAAAATTTTAACTTGATGATGTAACCAATATTTTCACTCACTCTTTTCCATAGGAAACTACTACGCTTTGAAATGGGCAACTAGCTTCATCTTTCGGACTGATCGACTCCTTGACAATTCAAAAGTGCCTGTAAATGGTTTAATTGAAATAAATGCTTTGAGTTTGAGTTTTAATGCGTTACCTTACGATCAGCAGCCCTCCTTACGAACTAGACCATCGAGGCAGTCATTGCCTACCTACTTTTCTAAACAGGATTTTCAACCATGTTACAAACCTAGGTTCGCTTTCTAGAAGCACTGACATAACATCTTTCACTCCTTTTCCCAAGAACTACGGAATGTTTAGAAGAACAAGACACGTATCGTGTTTTTCTTTTTATTTCCTAAAAACCTGACCACACAAAGTTTAGACCTAAACAAAGAACTAAGGGCGATGTATGTCTTAGCTTTCCGAATATTTTTCCAACTTAGGAATTCTTAGGGTGGTTGCCCAAAGGAATGGAAGTATTTAAAGTACACAGAAGAAAATGGTTTGTTAAAAAACATAATAGGTACTACAAAACAGTCTATATACGATTAGCCAAAAACAATTGAAGAATCTCTGGGTACTTCAAGAACGTGGAAGAAACGGTGGAATTTCATATTTTCCCCTTTCTTCTCCATACGAAACAACCTCGTGGAAGGGGCGACTAGAATTAATTAATTTTTTTTTTTTTGTAAATTTTGACGTTCATACGTGCCTTTTATGTGCCTATTTGAAAGAAATTATTTGACTTTGACTTTGACTTTGAAAGATGACGAAGAGAGAGTGCTAAAGAAAGAAAATTGTGAAAAAAGTCTTCCCCCACAAAGGGCTGCAGCTCCGAAAGAAGTTTTTAAGTGAGTTTCCTGATAACCATAACCTGGAAGTCTGCAAAGACTGGATCACTTGTGTTGTAAACAAGCTTGCACCATCGTAAAGCTACGGTTTCTTAGAAGAGCGGTGGCCGCCACATAGCGTCTGCAAATGACGTCACTGTTACTCATGAAAGTAAGTTGGTTTCCTAGAGAGCGTTTTTTGACACTGTAAAGTCAAGCCCCGCTGCAATCATTGCCATGACGGCCGTTATGTGGCGGCCACCGCTTTTATAGTAAACTATAGCCTAATTGACTATGCGATTTTCGTAAATAAAACTAAAGGCACGAACAAAATTGTAGACGTGTGTTATTTAAAGTGTAGCAAAAAGACTACGCGCCCAGTCAGATGATACCCTTATACAAACTTTTTGGTAGTTTACGAAGAAAAACGTAGGTCTTTTGAATTCTTAATTGAGTTTGTTGGGTCTGAAGATGTAAGTCGTTACGAAATAAAAACGAGTTGAATAAAATGGTAACGAGAAACGTGATATTTTTAACCCAAATAAATCTACAAAGGTTGTATTAAAATACATTTTCTAGGATCCTTGAATAATATTATTATTCGTTTTATTTTAAGTTGGGAAATTATCAAATAACTTCTCCAGCTCTGGACGGAGCGAGAGGGCGTGTCAGATTCTTACTGACTAAAACCCACCCGTGTTCCGTCAGTTGTCTGTCTGTTGCTAGAGGCCACATTAACCCTTTCGGACTTTCCCGCGACCCTAGCAAGCATCGGCCCTAGCGGGCCTCGCCAATAGTGCTGACATCTCTTTGAGGCGCGCGTGGAACACAACGCGCCGTCGACCCGGGCCTGGTCCTTATCGGGGGCGAGCTACCCATTGCTCACCGTCCGCAAGCACAACTCTACAAACCTCAAATCTTGGTCAAAATGTATTGCTTGACTGTTTCCATTGAACTTTTGCATGACACATCATTAAAGCACTGGTCTTTAACTTGAAATTAATTTCATACTGAGGCCCATAGGAGTGTCTGTGCGATGACCGCTAGACGGCCAGGCCAGATAAGGGACAGTGGCGGGCAATAAAAACATTTTCATTTATGACCCTCCTAATGAGATCACGAAACTGCAGAAATATCATTTACTGAACTGAATTTTGACTCTTGAAAAATAATATTATAAATAATTCAAACTTCAAAAAAAAAACAAATGACAAACCGTTTTCAAAATAAAAACACACATCACAATTTTATCACGAGATTACCCTCAAAAAAGTATCGTTCCAAAACATACCATTATAGGTGACAAAGTATCGACCATAATAAATCGTCATAATTTTTAACGACAGGGTCTGGACATAATATCGATAACAGTGTACCAATACTGTCAAATAACAGACTATAAAATTTTACGCAAAACATAACTCGTCGCAAAATTGAAGTGCACAAAATGGACAGACGGAGTGCCACGCACGAAGTGGACACACGGAGTGTCGACTACAAAAGTGTTTTAGAGAATTTGGTTTACTTTGACCAAAGGGTATCGTGGGTATACTGGGTTGTAGAGGTCTGATAGTCATTTGCTTCATGTAAAATAGTAGTATACAGTGTGAGTCTTCATAATGTGCACATATCGAAATGGGGGAATCTATGCTTAATTTTATCGACGGAAAAAATAAAAAATAAAATCTAAAACATTTTTTTTTTCCATTTTTTTTTATTTCAAAAAATTCGTCTTATTGTTTTTTTTTTACGATTACGATTGTAAAAATTGATTAAAAAAACAGATTTTTGGACGAAATACCTGTTTATTTTCAATTGAGGGTTTTTTGGGTTTAATTGGGAGGGGTTTTTCCCACAATTTTCATTTTATAAGAACACTTAATTACTACCAATCATTATGGAGTTGAGTTTGTTTCATCGCGATAGATCATTTAAAAGTTACACCGTTTTTTTACGTTGGGGTAAAAAATACAAAAAAAATAAAAATAAAAATAGATTTTTTTAAATATTTTTTCCGTTTGTCAAATTAAGCATAGAATCCCTCATTTCGATATGTGCACATTATGAAGACTCACACTGTATAGCTCCATGCCATCCGGTTAGACTGGTAAATCCGCTACCACCGACTGCTTGACACTAAGCCAGCTGTATGGAAATCAAAAATGAGTCGAGTAAATCAAAAGTAACTTTTATTTAGATTTAAATAAATACAAAGTAATTTTTGTAAAGATGCACTGATTTTTCCTAGACTTAATAATTCACAAGAAACTTTTCTACTACTAGAATACTATAAACTTAAGATAAAATCAATATTTACGAAAAAAAAACATTTTCCAAAATAGTTTTTCATGTAAGTACTTATTAAATATTGAAATCTTGTCATGGCATATTGAAAGCCTTTAAACCAACAAAAATATCTTATTATTGGATTTCACGTCATAAATTCCGATAACTTTCCCTTTTTATTTATGTCCATATTTTTATTTCATTACGACTTGTTGATGGGACGTATATTTTAAAGTTTTATTTCGTGTGTGTTCTGTGGAATGACACTTTGACATTCATTTATCATTTTCTGATTTACGTGTGCCGATAAATATTTACTTTGGATCGTCGGTTGTTTGTATCGAAAATATGAATAAATAATCTTGCAGTTTTATGAGTAATAAATAAAAAACACTTGAGGATCAAACAATGATTATTCATTCATATACAGTTCTACGCTAGTCTAGAGGGGATTGTGGATTAATAAAAACAGCTTGCGGCCGGATCGATCAAGGTCGGTCCGTGGATGGGTGACCATCGATTGGTCAGTTTAGTAGAAAGGACTCAATCCACAATATGGTTATAAATGAGTTGTGTAGGTTTACCAAAGAGGTTTTAGGGCCATTTTGGTATACACAACTCATTTTTGACCATATTTTGGATTGAGTCCTTTCTGCTAAACTATGTCCAATTACATACCAAGGTCCCTCCGTGCGTGCCTTGGAAAGTACGTTATGCAGTTTGACAGGCAGTCGCTTCATGTAAAATACTGGTAATCAGCTGCATCTAGTTAGACTGGAAGCTGACCGAAACATAGTTCTTTCTTTTTCTTGTAGTTAGTGACTAACCTGGTGTCAGAGTTTTTATGCCGCCCATGGGCCTCTGACTTGGCTTCATGCCGTCGAGAAATATCTCTCAGACATGCCGGTTTCCTCACGGATCCAAACATAGTAGGGAAAGATTAATTAATAAGGATTAAACAAGAATAAATTCATTCTTAAATAAAAGCCCTAAGCGACTTCGATCGCGAGATTTTTTTGAATATTACTTTAACTATTATCAATAAACTCGATCAGCCGTTTGATTGAGTAACAAGCATCCAATTCTGGCATTAATAATAATATTAGTTTAACGTAAATTATTTCTAGTTCATTGACTTTTACAAATGACATGTACATGTCCATATAACAGATATTTAAACAATGTAAATATTCTTATTTTGTAGTTTAATAATCTCGTAAGCAATTTTTTGCGATATTAGAAAGTTTTTCACCCAATTTGTATTTTGATTAAAAGACAAATGACCGCTATTTAAAAAAAAAATGTTTTTTCTAGAATTTTCAATGTTTGTCCCACTGTGTGAATGACAAGAATTTGTTTGTTGAAATAGGACTTTTATCAAAGTTACTTTCGAAATTTTGAACATAATGAGATGTTAACAGTGCAATGAAGCAAAAAGTATTTTTTTTTAATTTATTAAAAGTGTAAATAAACTACAAAAAAAAATCAGTTTGCTATATTTACACTGATAAAGTACCTTCATTTTTTGAAAAATACAATCAGTTAGATGTTTTGAACCTGTATGTTCAATTCATGGAGGAATTTAATTACGTCTTCGAACTAGTGAAGGCAAACTGACATATTAATAATTAACTTCAGATTAGTTGTATTACTCATTAGTCAGTAATTAAAACTTATGTAAGAGATTGTACAGACTGACTGGATAAATGCTTCTATATACTGAAAATCCTTCTTCAGTTGGATTCTACCACCTCTACGACTTTTCGCACGGCTCTTACGACTTGACTAAACATCGAGATTTCTTCATTATAATAATGTATTACTAGCTTCTACCAGCGACTTCATTCGCGTCGAAGTCGATAAAATACAGCTTAAGTTACTCGCTGATAATGTAGCTTTCTATAAGTGAAATGATTTTTAAATAGGTTCAGTATTTTTTCAGTTTATCCATTACAAACAAACATACAAAAAATCAAATCTTTTCTCTTTATTATATTTTTTTATAAAAAATTTAAATACATAAGTTTAATATTTATTAATTAACACAGAAACCTTCCGGAATAACTTTTTTACATTATGGTTAGAACCGCATCAAAATCCGTTGCGTAGTTTAGAAGAACAACGCGACACAGACATACACAAAAAGCGACTTTTTTTTTCACACATTATTATATGTTTTACGATTTTTCATAATTTAAAAACTTACAGACTTAAAATAATAAGATGTACAAGTATATAAAGAAGGATGGGAAATAATCACAGGCCATGAAATAAAATAAAAATTCAAGCACAATTCACAATAAATCATACTTAGTTACCTATAAAAAAAATGTCCGTTGAAAACTACACAACAGTTAGTAGTTACCTTTATTTATGTCGTGTAAGACGATTGGAGGAAATTAGTTCTATTGATTAAATTACTTCGAAGTTAGTGTTTAATTATGAAAGTGGTAGTGAGTTGCGTAATGAACAACTATTTGTATGAAATTAAAATAGACATATATATCATCACAGCCTCATAAATACACCAGAATGCCCCAAAGGGTTGACAGAGGTAAACCCATCGAGAATCATCCATAAATACTCAAAAAGTTAAGGGGTATTCTTCAAAATTTTAGGATAATTTCAGAACTTTATTAGTGAAGTTCTTTGTGGGGATCGTGGTTAAGTAATAACAGCCGCACGGGTCGATCGATCAGGTAAAGCTACGCTTGCCGCAATTGGTCCGTGGATGGGTGACCATCCTTACATACCAAGACACCTCCGTGTCTGCCATTTCTAGATCTTATCGTGTTACGCAGTAACTGGGTTGTGGTTAGATAGGAAGTCGCTCCATGTAAAATATTGGTGTTCAGCTGCATCCGGTTAGACTGGAAGCCGACCCGAACTTAGTTGGGAAAAGGCTAAGCAGATGACGATATAAGTAAAGTTCTAAAATTATGCTTAGTTAAGATCAAGCAAAATAAACTGGAGTTTAGGCTTCTGCTTACTTCAGCTGGCTCTTAAAAGAAAACAGAATATCTTAGAATGAGTGTTAAATCTAGCGGCTCCGGCGTCATGTACAGGCAGCCTTAGCTTTGGGATTTACCCAAGGCATAGATAGCACCAGTTGAGTGCGTATCACTAGCTAAACATTTGCGCCTTAGAGAGCAAAGTGTAATTTTAAAAAAAAATGTATGGGACTGACATAAGCTACCGAAAATCTTTAGAGGTATAAGGAAGGGGATGTAAAAATAGAGGTTGGTGTCACTCAACCTCTATTGAAAAGGCATCCTGCCTCGCACCAGACGGGTGTCGTGTCTGGCGGGCAACTGCCCAACGATTGATGTCGGAAAGTCTTATATATGCTGATCGCACTAAACTCTAATTGCGCGATGCAGGATTTATGTGACACGTCTGTGATGCACATAGTTCGCATGTGGCGTTGTAGATACCGCCACAAATCTTAAGCCAATTCTGTTGAAGTCGTTGTAGAAAAACGAAACGAAAACAAATTGTCACTTGTCAAGGCTCTAAGGAAAGCCACATGGTGGTTTAAATCGGTAGATAGACACCACATGTTGCAGATATACATGTAGATTTCGCACAAACAAAACGAGTCCCCACATTATAACGTTACCCTATACTGACAATCTATTAAAAACTGCATTCTGAAGGTAAGCAAACAAATGGTAATTTTCTTCAACTGTCACGTTCAATATTCCTAACTTAACGTTCGATTTTCGAATCACTCGTAAAAATAATCACTCGACATGAGAAGCGAGTGTTTAGTATCGTGTTCGTATGTTGATATGACCGAAGTTGTTCTCGAATAACATTTCAACAGACAATTTCATTTCATTTTCTTTGGTGGTCTGTCTGATTTATAGGTGAATTATGTTCGTATTTCTATAAAAGAATGTGATCAAGCGTTTCATACGAATATATGAAAATGAATAAACGAATTATGATCTATATATCTCACCGTGAAAACTAAGGTGAAGTGATCTTGAAGTGAGATGTCATGCCTAGCGTCAGGTGGAATGACAGCTCGTTTCAATCTCACTTCACCTAAGGTTTAACGATAAGATTTTTACAGAATAGACCAAACCAGGTACATAACAAAATGGTAAAGAACTTTAATGAAGTTATCTGCCAAATAAGTTCCCCTCCCCAATATAGTTTTAATAAAAAATAAAAGTAATAAAAACTGAAACCCAGCTACGACAAAAAAGTCAACTAGAAAAGGTATAAACAAGACGTCACAGACACATCGTCATCCGGAGTCACACGTGTTCGATAAATCGAACAGATTACGTGTGACTTCGGATATTTAATTCTTATTTAAATTATTTTGGGAATTTTAATATAATACATAAGGCGCTATATTCAATTTAATGTGACGTCACATAGCTTTTAACCAGCGGACGACCAAGACGCTCCCAACGATACTCCATTTGTCAAATTATGATGATTTAGAAGTTATGAGGGAACTGATGAACATACATACATACCGGTCAAAATCATAACCCTCCTTGTTGCTTGGTCGGGTAAAAAAAGGTAATGTTTCTTCAAATATATCCCGTAAAAAACTTCTTCTATAATCGACCCCCACGTTTGCATTTACTTCGCCCGAACATTTCGTGTGATGTTTGCTAGTAATACCTACATACCTATTGTTATATGTAGATATTGAGCGGTGTCTTCTTACATAGAGGCTTTTGTTTATACGTAAATGCTTCTCTGATATTATGTAAATATTTTGTTTGACGTGTTTTAATAGCAGGTAGGCGTTTGACACTGTTTGATATATTATGTTGTGTTGGAACTAACATAGTGTATGTTTTCTTACATAATATACATTATATCACGCCTTTGTTCTCATTAAGGGTAGGCAGATGTGTTTGGTACACCCACATTCCGGCAGACTCTGACTTTTTTTTTTCTATTTGCTCGGCAGCGTGATGTTATAGCCTATAACCTTCCTAAAGAATTGGGCTATATTATGGAAAAATATATTTTCAAATCCGACTAGTATTTCGGAAGATTACCCCTTACATAAAAACTTACAAACAAACAAAGGGGTTTGAAGATCCGTGGCATACCTACTGATCCGCCATTTTTTTTTTTTTTCAATATAGCGGCCTCTCATGAAACCAATATAGATCGATAGCTGACATCAATGCAAACAGAAGATCAAACCCCGTAAAGTGTCATGTTTCCGAGATATTAACGTTCAAAGTGGATCGAGTGACTTTAACACTTACACACACACTTACATATACCTAACTTTGAACGTTAATATCTCGTAAACATGATGTTTTACGGGGTTAACATTGATATCAGCTATCGATTTCTAAAGGTTTCATGCGTGGCCGAAATTTTGAAAGAAAAACAAAATGGCGGACAGTAGGAATGCCAGGCTCCATATAAGAATCTTCAATCCCCTTTTAACTCTTTATAATATTAGTATAGATGCAATCACTCACGTCAATTACAAATTCATTTCTACATTTGACTATAACTATTCAAAATACTTTATAAATACGACACTTTATTGATAGAGGCTATAACTTCGAAACCGGCGTATTCCAAAACATTTTTCTGTGCAACCGGAATACGTGCCAAGTCGTAGTTTACCGACTACGTTCGACATGCTACCCGACGGTTGGTATCCTAGTTAACGTGGAAAAGCCATGTTGTCTACATAGTGAAGTGAAGTAGGTCTAACAAGTATCGATAGCCAATAGGATAGGTGAGTTGCAGTTTGTGTGACATGTAACAGAATAAGTAAGTTCTGGATGGCGGCGGCGTTGCTTTGAAATCGATTTTAAACATTTTCCAAATATTTTTTTAGTTGGCTTACTTGTCTCAAGAAAGATTATTTATTATTTTATATAAAAAAATAAACAGAAACAAAATAATTATTTTCAATTTTGTTCGATAATAAGAACCTTTTCTGTTTCCACTTATGTAGTTACAATTTTTTTTCGTTTGAAATGAAAATGAATTTGAAAAACTAAAACCCAACTGCGACAAAAAAGTCAACTAAATAGGTATAAAAAAGACGTCACACGCGAAATCCGGAGTCACCCGTTATCTGTTCGATTTATGCCCAACGGAGTAACATGTGTGACTCCGGATGTTTAATTTGTCTGTATGTGACATCTTGTTTATACCTATTTAGTTGACTTTTTTGTCGCAGCTGGGTTTTTCAAATTCATTTTTTGTAACAATAGTTTTTATAAATTTTATTTTTATTTACATTATTTGGAGGTTATAATATTTATATTTTAACCCCAAAATAATGGATGTCACATAGCCAGCGGACGATCAAGACGCTTCCAACGATAACTTATTTGTCAAATTATGATGAGTAGTTTAGAAGTTATGAGGGAGCAGATGAACATACATACATACATACCGGTAAAAATCATAACCTTTTAATTATTTTTTATTAAATATTCTATATGTATAGGAATTTTCCCTTTTACTATGGAAAACAAAGCAACACCAATGACCAAAAAATATTCCTACAATCCTATCTTCTCTATAAAAACCTGAGCCATCTGTACTTGAGCAGTCAATCCGTTGTTCCCCATATATTCTTCAGATACCCCAAATCTATTCAATATGAATATTTCAGTACAAGGAAAATGTATACAAAAAGCTTCCCTCACATAGACACGTCGCCTCAAGTTGTGACGTCATTATATTAAAATATATGAGGTCGTTGAACCACAAAAAAGGACATGCTCTAAGGTTTAGAGGCTAATATATTCGTCCCTTCAGTATGGCTAATGGATGATGTAATGTGGAGCAAAAACTTATGTGGACTTTGGAGACGCTTAACCTTACAAATATCATTGTCATGCTGATAACTGAGAGCAGTGGTGGCCCAGTGATAACGATCGCGATTTACGAGTTGTTTTGCTTTGTGTAAATTATTTCATCACCACTGCTCTGAAAACGGTGAAGACACTTCTACCGGCCACCGATTTGTCGTGAAGGTTTGTAAGTTGAGTTGGTATAGAGAAATACGTTCCACTAAGCTGCACTACGTAAGCAGTTAAGTTTATTTAAGATAAGAGTAAGTAACAGTATTAGAGTGGAAGGCGATTATTTCTCTCAGTTGTTGATAGCTACACAGTTATAAGTTCAGTGCATTTTAATTCGTTAGTCGTGTTATTTTATTACGCTTAATCATGACGCGCATCGTTGACCTAAAGTAGGTTACAGAGTAAGCAGACAAATGTACGGGGTTGAGACCGTACAACACTACATATATTCACTAGATAATCACCACAAATGACAAATCATCACGATAAATGAAGGACGATCACAATTTGACAAAGCGAAGGCTGTTATTGCAAACCATGACATTGCATTTTTTTTTAATCACTATACTTACGAAAAGGACTGGCGTTTAGATAAATATGCTACTGGAGTTGATTTCGCTATTCTAATCACAACCCTTGAGAGAAATATCCTTAGATAAGGTACTTCATAACCTCGCAGTTTTTTGCCTTGAAGTTGAAAGGTATACCTATAATACAATAACACCAACAAAAATGGAAACACGGTAGTAGAGTGACGGGGCTGGAGTCAACCAAACTGCGGAGGGCCTGAAGTAGGTACCTGCCGAGAAATGGGAAACTAATTCGCGTTTGCCGCTATCCGAACTAAAAATGGAACATCGTGGGATTTTACCTATTAAGAGCCCGACAAAAACCCTTTCCCAACTTACGGAAGGATATCTATAAGGATTTACCCACACAAAAAAGGGTTTGACAACAGACCTTCACTGCGATGCAAAAACAAAAAACATGGTATCTACTAATTTTTTCGCCCAAGCAGTCCCGCATTCATCATAATATTACTTATCATTACCACGTATTTTTATAAAACAAAAGCACATCATCAATCACTGTCTAACGAAAAACGTGTGTTTGTTACGAACAAAATGTACATTTAAAAGGTTTTCTTTGCTTCCAAATGTACGTAATTCTGTTTTGCCTGTTAAAATATTAAAATTTCGTGTGTTTCGTGGAAACGGAGTGTACTCCAGTGGTCTATTATAGCGTACTCGGTCTTCTTTACTCTGTTTGAGTTGAAATATATCAGGTATTTTGTTGTTAGATTTATTTTTGTGGGAAAAAGATATCAAAGCTGAATTATATCTGTCACCTTATGATAATGCTCGCGGCCTTTTTTTTTATAAAAAAGCCGTTCTTTCCTGTAAAAAACTTAGGTGAAGTGAGCTTGAAGTAAGCTACAATAGACGTAGATATATTTAGTAACCTATTTCACTTAACTATTCCTAAATAGTCATAAAAAACCTGCTGAACGTCAAGTCAAACACTCAGCGTCCAGCGCTCGGCGTGACAACACGTCGTGTTCGGGTTCGCGGCAAGTCAATCGTCATCGAGGTATTATTTCTGTTGGTTAAAGTAATGTCCGTAAATTCTTATCATCCATCTGAGAACCTTGTACTACGTCAAAAATAACGCGACTACAGCACTAGAAGGTTCTTTTGACGCGTGGCCAAAATCGAAACTAACGCCACTATCTTGTTTTTTTCAATACATTTCACAAAATAATTGCAAAACACCAACACCCACGGCATTAGTCAAGTGCATTATGACACTTGTAGCTGTGTATAATTATATCGAATGACAAACAACTAGTTTAATTAAAGTGACAAAGTGACAAAGTACAAAGTGATCAACGTTTTCGCAAGTATAATTGCACAGACATATTACATAACCACTTCGCACTTTCAACAACAGACACATATTCCAGTAAACTCTTGAAGCAATCGAAGTAAAAACAAAAGCGAGTGAAGTATTATTTCAGTCGGTAAAAACAGTGTTCGTAAATTTCTCTCCCAAGCTATTTGTCAAGGGGATTCGGTGCCACCTGAGCGCTAAGCGGGTTCCCCAAGCTACGGATTCGAATAATCACTGAAGTTTTTAGTGAAGGATAATAGAGACGACGGTCTTATGGATTTTGCTCGTGATATTTTTTGATTTTGAAAATTCTTTTTTTGTTTGAAAGGGTATGTTCTCAAGGTGGTCCCATATAAATTTTATTAACTTAGCTTGAGTACTTTTTGAGTTAGCTTCATTAATACGTATTTTTCCCACTTAGCCTATATGGATGATCTTTTAACATTTTCCTGTCACTGTTATTTACATAGCAGGTCGTGATATTCGAACTAGTAGGGGGTAGGTACCACAACTTAAAAGTGAAAAATAAAAACTTTTTACAAAAAAAACCAACCGACTTCCAAAAAAAACACTAGAAAGTGAAAAATAACTTTAATTTCGGAAGTCGGTGGCTTAAAACGAAATTTCAAAACCAAAGACACCGACTTCCGAAATTAAAGTTATTTTTCACTTTCTAGTTGTTTTTATGTTTTAATATAATATTCATAAACATATGTCTATTAATTTATTACAATATATTATATCTTGTATTTTAATTCAATAGATATGAATTACTTCTCTTTTCTCATGTAATGTTTAACTTAATTTTTAGTATTATCATTTAACAATGCATGCTGTCGGGTGGATTTTTGAGCTACAATAAAATATTTTTAAGACTCATATTTTTAAGTTTCGATTAGCAGAAGATCGATTCCAAATTCTTGAGATTGCGTTTTACACCCAAAAAAAACTTCGCTCCGAGAAATAGCAATGTTTTAGTGTTTCCAAATAAGCTTTTTCACGATGAGGCTTTCTATTATTTTACGAAGAAGTAGAGAGAGGGCAATAGTAGTCTAATTCACCAGTTAAGTTTTAAATGTGTGTGTCAAAATGGTTGAGCTGAATGGTGCTAATCCATGCGTCAGGTTCGTGAACGGGCGCCGTCAGTAGGGACTGGTCATCTCTTAGCTGCCATGGCTTATTTTAATTTTATTTTATTTTAGAACCGTATTTTGAAAAAAAAAAAACGACCTCTTTTAACATTCAGCGGTGCTATTCTGTAAAAACGATGGTGAAGTGAGCTGTCAATAGTGCCAAACCCTAGCGTCAGGTGGAATGATAGCTCACTTTAAGCTCTTTTCGCCTTAGTTTTCGTGAGATTTTTACAGAATAGCACTGCTGGATCGTTGTCACGTGTATAATTTCAACATGAATGATGTAACCAAATTCTCCAACACTTTTAAATCAAAATATATATTAAAATTGTTCGTGGAGTTTCTTGTCCGTGCTTCTCCATAGCCCTACTACGCTTTGGTATGGGCAACTAGCTTCATCTTTTTGACTGACCCCTTGACAGTCCAAAAGTGCCTGTAATTGGTTTATTTGAAATAAATGCTTCGAGTTTGAGTTTGAGTTTCAAGTCTCGTATAATAAGAGGCGAGCCGTCTTAACTTTTATAGTCACGAATCTCTATATCAACCCTTTTTCCCACCAGCCTGAATCGAACCTAAACCCCAGTCTAGTCACTCTAGCAACCACTAATCCAACAAGGCTTAATTAATAAATATTAGTTATTAGCGATAGTTTTGTATTTTTACAAAATATATTTTTCTAATTCAACATTTTCAGTTTCACTATTAAAATAATATATTTTATTATATTTATTTTAAATAAAATTAAAATTACAAAAAATATAAACAAATATTTTGTTATATTAAATTATTTTATTTATTTTAATAATATTATATTAAATAAATAATATTGCCTGCACACATTATAACTTCACAGTCAGAGCAGTTTTTCCAGTTCGAATTCCGAGTGCCAAAAAAGGACACCGTCCAATATAAAAGGACATGATACAAAAAGGTAATCAAACTTTCCTAATACCCAAACTATCGGCTATCGTCTATATTTAGATATTGAAACATATACAGGGAGGATAAAACGCCTGGAGTGATATAATGAATAACAAAATTAGTGGTATAAATAGGTTGTTCTTATGTTATGTTACTGGTCATCCAAAAAACTGATAACATTTTTACTTAAGATCTAATTAAATTGATTAGTGAAAATTCGCAGGCGTGTTGCGTGTTGACAAAGTAATTACGCAATCTGTATTGTCTTTGGTCTTGGTGTGACCATTAAATTGTGACCTGCCCTGACAACAAGCAATAGAAAACATTGTCAAACTTTGAACTTTTATTTGTTTAATACGAATCTTTTGGCTTATTTGTATTAGTGTGTGTAATTTTTGTAATGTCTTGTTTGTGCAGACAATTTTTATTTTCTTTTCTTTGCCGGATATAGATATCTAACAAACGATAAAATATATATAGGGTGACTGGTAATTAGTGACCGATACTTAAACACGAGACTTTATTTATCATTATGAACAACTTTCATTATGGGACCAAACATAAAATCGTGAAAAAAAAAACAGCTGTCCCTACATTTTGACGAGATATGCGAACTTAAATGTAATGAACAGCTGATTTTTTTTCACGATTTCAGGGTTTACGCATACGGGGTCAAAATGGCCGCTATTAGTTAGGTACTAGAAATATTAATTGATATCAAGAGAGTTTTAACCCGTTACATAAATATGTTCTTATTCTTATTTGACCCGTGTCCTAATTTGTGACACACAAACACAGGATCCTATGCTATGTAATGAACAGCTAATTTTTTTTCGCGATTTCAGGGTTTACGCATACGGGGTCAAAATGGCCGCTAGTAGTAACTAGAAATATAAATTGATATCAAGAGAGTTTTAACCCGTGACATAAATATGTTCTTATTCTTATTTGACCCGTGTCCTAATTTGTGGCACAAAAACACAGGATCCCATGCTTTCTTTGAAATAAAGCTTTAATAACTAAAATCTACTACCTACTTCAGATACACGACTACACTTAGCGTATATTCACACCCTGTATATACAACGCTATCGAGTAAATAACAGTTCGATTCACACATGGAACCATTAATACCACAAAATAGATAGAAACAGAAGGTCGGCTCTATACAACGAGCGAAAATGCACGCTGTACGTGAACCGTGTCTATGTGTGCGTGCGTTTTCGCTCGTAGTATGGAGCGGACCTTCTGTACCTATCTATTCTATGATTAATACCTTCCCGTGAAATATTTCAATTGGAAGGATCAAAGGATTGTACGCGATTTAGTTTTTGTTTGGTACTCTTAACAGCTTTATATTTTTTTATACCGTCGAAGGTATTGAAGGTATTACAGGTGTTTTGGATGAAAAGGATTTGGTTAAAAGCTTTGGTTGAGTCAATTTTGGTTGGAATAGGAAGGCCGCAAAGGTTATATTTTTTCTGTTGTCTGTTGGTCGAAGAGGTATTTTTTTTTGTGTTTGAAGCAAACTTCAAAAAAGCTGAAAAAGAAAGTCGATGCTGAAGACTAACTTAATGAGAAAAAATATCGTAACCGAGGACCAACTTTTGAAACATTTTTTCGCACAAAACCGACGTACCGTTGTGCGTGCGTAGATTTTTTAATGTGACTACAACTTTATCCCCCTCAATCAGTATCACTAATTTAATAAATAAGCAATGTGTCTTGTTTGTGCAGACTAAACATTTTTTTTTGCTGGGTATCGATATCAAAAAAACGATAAAGAGATATATTTTTTCTAAACCCATTATTCAGTAGTTATTTAAGTAACTACAGCTTACGGAGTCAAAATGGCCGCTCGTAGTATATAGTTATACATATCAGTAAACATTCAGTGTGCTTATTTATTGTGATTACATCAGACTTTCCACATAATACTGTAATTGGGATGTTTGGTAGTGTGCGTTAATTCCGGGACATGTTTAATATAATACTATGTCATTCATGACACAAGTTTTCATTCACAAAATGCCCTTACAACAACCAACAAACACTAAGAGCGAATTTCGCCAATGAAACAGCACATATAAACCGCGTCTAAGAGCCACCCAGACAAACAGACACACAAATGATTACGAGGTTAATTAACCTTCACTTACTGCTACTACAGCATGTCGGCGATACCAAAAATCGCTCAAAGCGCATAAAGAAGGTTTCACTTCAAAAATCAAACCACGTTCTACTTTTAAAACTCGAATGCGAACTTCGAAATTCTCATGAGTGTTTGACTGCCAGTTTTTTTTCTAATTATCACATTTATGGTTCCGTTTTTTCATTCCGCCATACGAAAGCCTAAAAACAAACCGAACCTATTATAAATCATTCCGCCTACCTTTTCCCAACTATGTTGGGGTCAGCTTTCAGTCTGACGGATACAGCTGTACGCCAGTATTTTATATGAAACGCCTGCCTATCTGATCTCCACAACCTAGTTACTGGGTAATACGATATCCCTTAGGTTAGGTCCCTATTTGTCATACTTAGGGCTCCTGATCATCCGTAACGACTGTCAAAGCTCTAAAAAATGACAGCCGCGTTTATCGTACTTTCCGAGGCACGGAGGGTTAAGTTCTGAGTTGAGCTCCACAAATGCTTGCACTGACTGGACAGATACCATTCAGACACTCTAAATACCATTTCAGACACTAATCTACATGATCCTCATATGGCCTCACCAAGATTATGTCTGGACTTTAAAAGAGACTGCGACCTCTGAGTTTGTTTCGGCCTTTCTTCTCAGAGCAGTCACATAGGAAACGCCGACCTCATCTAGCTTGGATATTTTTTATATGACGTGTAAAAGTGATTCCAGTATCCTATTTACAGAATAAACGATATTATTTAATTTCAACGTATGCTCACCCATCGACGAACCGTAGCTAGCATAGCTTAACCTTCGATAAACCTGTGCGGCTGTTATTCTCACTAATCACAAAACATAGCGCAAAATCGTATGTATTTCACCTGATTGTTTGACTCCAACCTGAATATTATTCAAACCTCTCCTCAATTAATACAAGTAAACGTTAGCCGTTTAAGGAACCTAATCCTTCGTGGTTTAATTAATCATCGTGTGTTTACTCCGTGTCTTGGTGTTTGCGAGAATCTGAGGGTTATACAGCAAGTCTGATAGGGTTAACGGCCTTGTTCAAAGTCGGGAGCTTAATTTTTGGTCCTTAGTTTTTGATTTGAAATTGAGGTTTTTTGTTTCTATATATTTCGGCTCTGTAGGAAGCTGTTTTCGAAATAATTCGAGGATATATTTTACATAAAATAGCATCACGCCTTGTTTCCCCGAAGGGTTGGGCAGAGGTGTCTATAGTACACCCACAATTCGCCAGTTACTTTTAAGTCCCATGGAATAGGGGGCAAGCCTATTGCCATCAACCGGGCACAAAACATACACGCGGCAGGCGGATATATATTTTATTGTGATGATTGAAAAATATCATAAAGGCATCAGAGAGAATAATATCTGGGACCGACAATTAAACTTGTTTTGTAAACCTAGTGTTTAGATATAGTGTGACGACCATGAGCAACAGTTGAACATGCTTTCCAAAGCAAGAAGGGTGTCGTAATGAAGGAGAAACCAGCCTAGTGAGTGTCGGACCACGCACAATAAAGGGTTCCGTAGTTGGGATGAATTTATCCCAATTACAAATTAGCATTTGAGTTGAAAAACATGTTTTCCCATACTAAATTTATGGCAGAACATTTATGTTTTTGCAACTGCAAATGTAAGTTGGTCGATTATTACTCGTTAACTTGTAGAGCCTACTTAGCTGTGATAGTTTTTCTTTTAGTTTCATTATTTATACTACTGGCGTGAATTTTTTCACATATCAGAAACCAACCATTTAGCTGATTGGCTCTAACAAAACATTAAAGTTTAATATTTCGCAAACGAATCCCTGAATCAAAACATGGTTTTCAAACACTCACAATATTTTTCAACAACCTTTCCAACAACACCCGAACAGACGAAAAAAAAAACATCCCCACTTCACGTGTAGGGGAGTTCGTTTTTTTGTTTTTCTTGATTTTATTTTACCACTTTTTCGACGTGATTAAAAATGTACCATGCTAAATTACAGCTTTCTAGTACTAATATTCTCTGAGATAAACCGTGGACTGACTGACAGACAGACGGACATGGCGAAACTATAAGGGTTCCTTGTTGACTACGGAACCCTAAAAAAGGGTATGTCGTTATGACCATATTATAGAAGTGAAAACCTACGACTGGGGCCGGATACACGCGATCCATCGTCACCGACCCGAGCGTGACAGTTCAGTTTCGTTCAGAAAGAGCACAAAGTGTGTATAAATAAGTTTTCAGTTCTAAAATGGTCATCCATCCGCATACTGACCGCGTGCAACGCAACTTAACCTCACATATCGATCGATCCAAGCCACGCACATTTGTAATTAAAATAAACCAATCCCCTAAATTCTCTGAACTCAAATCCAATTAAGGTTATTGTGGTATTCAAAGTCAAATACAATAAAATAATACCACACGTATCAGTATCGAATTAAATTACCTACATACATTGCTCTCTAAAGTTAGCAGCCTCTAATCTAGTTAAACATAATCCGACGTGTACAAAGCGCATTTCAAATGATTCAGAATTTCAGTAGAGATGTAACGGTTAGTCGGGAAAGCCGAGTATTCGGCCATTCTTGTAGTGGGTGCGTAGTCGGCAAAAAGCACGGACTAGTCGGCTCTTTACTTTATTCATATTTCTCAATTCTTTATTGCGTACCATAATAATAATTTGGTAAAAGGTAGGGAAACAATTATATTAGTCACAATTAATGACCCTGTATTTCGATGCCCATACTGAAATCAAATCAATTGAAATCAAAAGTCATTTATTTAAATTAGGCTAAGAATCAGCACTTTTTGAACGTCAACATTAATTATGACAGTTCCCCAAAACGCCCGCCCTTCACTAATACCAAGTGCCTACAACTCCTTTGATAATTAATAATAGAACCTAAATATTTTTTTATCAAATAAAAATATAATTAAACTAAATTCTAAACTAGAGTTTTTACATCTCTGAATAAAAAACCAAAACCTATTATTTATTTTTGGTTTTGTACACTCGAACTTCAAAGCAAAGATTGGCTTGACTGGCTAGTCAGCCGACTAGTCGATCTTTTTGAAACCGACTAATATTCGGCTGGTCGGTCAAAGTCATAGTCAGCCCATCTCTAAATTTCAGACTGCAGGTCCTTCGAGACGCAATACCAAACTTCATGTATGATTATACTGTGAGACGCTTGCAAATGTTTAAAGTTTACTGAAAAATGTTTTAAAAGAAAATTATGTCGTCTAGGGAGTTATTTAAAATGTCTTGAAATCATAACTTGAAACTTTATATTCAAGGACGGCTAAAAAATAACCTCACTTGTTTAAGCAATTTTATCTTTATTTTAGATCGCTGAATAGCCGAAACCTATTACTTTAATAATGCAAGTCGATGTTTGTAGGTCTGTGTGTGTTTGTGAGCTAAGAATATAATATTCTTATATATTCTAAGAGTTAAGTTTGGGAGTTCACCATTATTCTTTGGTTATTCAAAATTCTGGCATATCAAAATCAAAAGTCATTTATTCAAACTAGGCTGAGAATCAGCACTTTTCGAACTTCAAAATTACATAAGCCAGTCCCCCAAAACGCCCACCCTTCACCACTTCCTAGTACTTTAGCTGGAAAGAAGAAGTAGCGCAACAAACTCCCAGGCAGAAGAAAAAAAATATCAATGCAATATTATGCAAAATAATTTGCATTACGCAACACAAAACATACATTAAATAAGTCATCATCATCTCCAAGAAAATATCAAATTACTCCAGCAAAAATTTCAGACAATTCTAAAACAAACTACTAACCTAACCCTCACTTCGCTACTGAAACTACCAACCCACAAATCAATCTATTTACAGACTACATGTAAACGGTGGACAAATCGAACCAAGATCTATATTAATTGGATGCTGCAGTGTATCAAAGACCGAAGAGATGGTACAAACGTGGCTATCTCTTAGCTATCTAGTTCCGTAAGTCTAGGATAAGTTGGTATCCGTTGAGAAATGTCAATGCACCAGAGAGATGTCGGGTCTTAGAAAGAGAGAGGTGGATATGAAACTAAAAGAAAGATTTTAAGGTGAAAGCGTCAGGGCAGCCCGTAAAAGTTTTTTCAATTTGCAGGTCAGTATCAGAGGCCTAAGTCTACTAATTTATAAACGTCACAATGGTGTCATAATGGTTAGTTTTTGACAGTTATTGTATGGCAAATCTGTCAAAAACTAACCATTATGGCACCATTGTGACGTTTATAAATTAGTAGACTTAGGCCCCAGGTTGTATGTTGATCATAATATGATTCGCGGCTGTATCAGATATTTGTTTATGTAGAATTATAATCATAAAAATCATCAATAAAACTGTCTAAGTTCATGTAACCCTATTGAATTACAATTTAATAAAATCATAACATTTGGGAGGATTAAGAAATAAAATATTTTACGCAATTGATGCCGGTTATTGTTTGGGGCACATAACTACGTCTTGCCTTGAAAACGTCCACACTTTCTTATCCACTTTTGTTAATTCCAAGTTTTATTTGGTGTGGAGTCAATCCAAATGCATATTATAGCACATGCATGACGAAGATCCGAAATCTGTACACTTCAGTCAGTGCATTGGTTGTCTTTATATTTATTATTTCGAGTATATCTTAAAGCAAGGCTGGCCGATAAATTTTCCAGGTGAGCAAAATTTCTTAAACTGTAGCGGCGGCGCTGGGCCACTACACCACACACTACTAAGATATTCATAAGGTAATCTATACACAAAAAATACAAAATATGCTTTAATTGACTTGATTCGTAAATGAAATGAAATAATCTAATTTCATTTATTTAATGTGAGTTGTGAAGAGGTTTTCCTGATAGTAATTTGTCGATATTAGTGCCGGCTAGCTGGCCGACTTTACAGCTGACTAAAAAAGGCAGTAACTGATATGACTAAGATGAATAAATTACCACATATATCTTTCGTGGGTCCAGTGCTAGCAAGTGCTGTACTGTGGAGCATGAGGTCCCGGGTTTTTTCGATTTCAAGATCGGGCAAAGTGTTATTAGGTTTTTCCACCAGGAATTACTCAGTAGCAGCCCGGGGTCTAGATTTGTGCCCGGTTGATGGCAATAGGCTCGCCCCATGTTACATTGGACTTAAATAACTGGTGAAATGTTGGTGCACTATAGGTACACCTCTGCCTTACCCTTGGGGGATGCCAGGCGTGATGTTATGATTGACTGACCACCGTAGAAACGAAAGACAAAATGACAGATTTTCTTAATGTCAAAAATAAAGAAAAGAAATGTCACTTTTTTAGCATCAGATAATACTAATGGCGCATTGGTCTCTTCTTGTAGAGTATAGCGCACTATGATTTTACGATGTGTATTTTACATTTATGTGTGTTTCACAAATGTCGAAGTCGCAATGACTAAACATTCCATTTAAAAAATGAGAACATCTTCCCAAGAGCTCATAACTTATGCGCCTCGTAATAATATGCTGCGGCACACACAACGGATGGTTCACTGTGAGCCATTTCCCAACTATATTGGGGTCGGCTTCCAGTCTAACTGGATGCAGCTAATTACCAGTATTTTACAAGAGCGACTGCCTATCTGACCTCCACAACCCAGTAACTGGGTAATACGATACCCCTTACGTAACGACTGCCAGAGATCCACGAATGACAGCTGGGACCAACGGCTTAACGTGCTTTCTGAGGCACGTAGGAAAACATGGTCACCCATCCACGAACCAACCCCGGAGATACGTGCGGCTATTATTTCTTAGCCACGCCTCAAAATATCCCATGTCTCCATAACAAGTTTTCAGTACAATAAAACCGCAAATGTGCAATTTCGTTCACAATTTTAGTATTCCTGTATGTTTTTATTTACAACTTACTGTTTGGCAGCCAGAATAGCGTCATATTGTATTTCCAATGGCTATTCAAAAGTTGGGACGTAAACAAGGTGATTTGTATCTGTGTTTTGACAAGGTAAGGTGCAAATCGGAATGTCATGATACATGCAAGTAATTCTGGAGCAGTACAACGTCGACGTCCTAGCCATAAAGTAAGCAAGTAATAAATATAAGTGGTTATTAATAAATTAATTAAATTATTTAACACTAGTGTCCCGCCCTTGTTTGGCACGGACTTGACAAAACATTGAGGTTTCTTTATTATAACACAACATAACATCACACATGTATTAAGGGTTAGGCAGAGGTGTACCTATAGTACACCCACATTTGGCCAGTTATGTTTAAGTATCATGTAATAGAGGACAAGCCTATTGCCATCAACCGGGCACAAATCCAGACGCAGAAATGTCAGATGGCAAACCCAATAACACTTCGCCTGGCCCAGGAATCGAACCCAGGACCTCAAGCCCAGCTGTAACGTTTGCAACCACTAGACCAACGAATTATATGTATATAAGTTTACTATTAATTTAATAATTATTTCCTTTAAATGATTTAGAAGAATAATGCGGTCACACAGACCGTTACAAAAAGCGATTTTAATTTATAAAATGGATAGATTGCTTTATCTAGCAAATTCCAAATAACTTTTTAGGTAAACTGATAAAGAACAATAATAAATAAAGTTTAGTTCCCAACAGCAATATATTCAGCTCAGCAGATTAAACTTCTAAAAACAAGTATTTAAAGTTCTAAATGCAGTTTAAAATGTTTCAATTTTAAATCTCGAAACTTTGTGAAAATTTAGTTTGTAAGTAACTTTAAAACTGAGATTTGCAAAAACATGTGTTTTTGCTGTAATGCTTTATCGCCAAAACAGAATTACTTTTTTCATATTAAATACCAGGCCTATATTCATGCTCATTATTTGCGAAGGAATTTACACAGCAGCAACACCCGAAACAATAATTCGTGTCTGAATATTTGACCTACAAAACGTTGTTCATCAGAAAGAAAGAAATAAAACATAAACAATTGGTCCAGAAACACGTGCATTCAAAAAGAAAGGAAAAAAAAAACGATCTGTAATCACGAGCACGAAATAGCAGGCAGCTGCACGTCGTGACTATGCAAGGGTTCCACTCAGCATAATGCTGTGCAGCTGACGACGACGACAATAGACGACTAACATTGTTCTTATGTACCAAATAGTTTACGTGAATGTAACCTACATGTTAATTATCAACTCTCCCTAAACAATCGTTAACGCCTTTAACTCGACATGAAAAAAAAACAACCCAAAACTCTAAAAACCAACCAAATTGGATGTTGCTGTCCATAGAAATGAAAAACACAACTGTCCAATCAGAACAAAGGCGTTCCTACGCCGAATCACGTCGTCAACCAAAGTAAGCCTAGATTTTGAACCAGTGCTCAAAAAGAAAACAATTTCTAACTCCATTTTCCTTGTATTTTGCTCTTCATAAAAAGGGGTTTTACTAAAAATCTTGAAACGTAAGCAAAATCCTACACGATTTTAGGGATCCGTCATTTGGGTAAAAATGTGAACAAACAGGATCGAACACGTTTACTTACCTTTTCTTTCGCATCGTATTAAAAAAATCTACCTCAAGGTGGAAATCATGTACAGGAAAACAAAGTAAATGATTTATTTTCTAAAGAAAAGTAATCGGTTACAAAATACACTATTCAGCTGTGACCAACAGTTTCTTAGAGGATAGGTAATTTCTTCCGTTGTCCAATGATGTCATTACAATCTGTGAAAAAATAATTGGTGTGGTTTTGTTTGGTCAACCAGTCCAGACTATATCAGAATGACTAGATTAACTACTAGCTGATGTTGTGACGTTTTTACTGATGGGATCGTTGTCTGATTTTTTTACGTAAATAAAAAGAAACATCGATACAGTGTCCGGAAAGTTATATTAGTCTTTAAAGAGCAACATAATACATCATTTACAGTGTAGTGAGGTCTCGTGAGTGCTCCTAAAGTGCATAATTCTTGCTTAAACGGTTATATATAAAAAATGCCATTTGCTTCTACTCCGTTCACCTATTATACCCATTTTTTTCCGAGGCGGTAAAAAAAGTCATCCGGTATATAGATAAAAGCCTCCAGGCCTAAAGGGCGTGTACATATAGCAGTAAATGGAATATGTCATAGCTAATCATCATGATCTTCCTGCCCTTGTCCCATGTTACCTGGGGTCGGTGCAACACGTTTTCTGTTTTCTGTCTCCCCTGCCACGCTATCATTCACCCCCTTCACTTTCAATTGCTAATATCACAGTTAATCACGGAACAAATATTTATTTGTATACTAAATCCCTATCTGTACCGGCTGCCTTCCAAATAAAAGCTTACTGAGAAGTCGTCCAACATTCCAAATACGTAATGTGACCTTCTCCAGCCCTACGGACTTAAACTCAACTTTAGTGGAGCCTAAACAATGAATCAAGGCATTAGAGTGGAATAGTATAAATGTTCAAGATAAGATCTTTGAGGGTCAAAATGGAAAACAATGTGAACGATTATCGTTACACATTTTCTTGAGCCGAAAATGTTTTTGCTTAGAAATGATTATTATCTATTACTTTATCCGTCACAAATAAAAGATACATACATACATTCAATGAATCTTTAGAGGTATGAGGAACAGGGTGTAAAGTTCACTCATCCTCTATAGAAAAGGGAGGATCCTCCAACCAGACGGGTGTTGTGACTGGCAGGCAACTGCCCAAGGATTGATGTCAGATAGTCTTATACAGGGTGGCCGGAAGGTTGACGTCCAAAAATAAAATTTTGTTCCCTAGTATCGTGAGGTATCCGAATCACCCCCATTTATGTTCCGCGATTATTAATAGTTTTCGAGTTATGACTTTTTTTCTGAATTAAGTATTTTTAGTACTTTAAAATCGTTTGAGTTTACCGTTATGTTCGTGCTAGCTTCACGGATCACATTTATTCTAACTTCTATTCCATTTTTTAAGGAAAGGGAAACAATTACCCATCAGAAATAAAACAATATTCAACCCACCTATGCAGTCTGTAGAATTATTGACTACCCTGTAAGTAATGTACGCATCTGGCCAAACCAGAGGTCATAGCACGAACGCACGACGTAAACGTAACGGAAATTCGAACAATTTTTTAATCGAAATATGACTATCATTTATACCATTTTGTTTGAAAGGAGAATCGGCAAGAATGTATGGAAGCTGGTCCAGACACCAATAACATCCACACATAAAGGTATGTCATTAGATAGGTATTTTAATATAATACAATAACTACCTACTATGGCGGATCATTTCAAATCGTTATTGGTTGTGGGGACCAATCACCCATTGATATTAATAAAGTTTTAAAAGTAGGTTAACATTTCGTGCGAAACAAGCATTTACAATTTCAAAATACGTTTACGTTACGTTGACGTCGCGCGTTCGTGCTAGGGCCTCAGGTAAGATGTATGCGTCCATCTCAGTATTTTACTGGTCAATCGGATCGGGCCGTTTGCGTGAATCCAGACCTTTATTGAGTTTGTAAATCTTTACAGAAGGTAAAATATGGACCATTTTGTATTAGATTTGGGAAGCGATATTGTTTTTTTTGTAGTCTGAAGGTACTGGAGTTTAAGTGTTTTGTATTATCATCATCATTTCAGCCGAAAGACGTCCACTGTTGGACAGAGTTTGTTATTGGTGCTTGTCATTTTAGAGGGGGTTTGCCATAATCGCCACGCTTGGCAGGCGGGTTGGCGATCGCAGAATGGTGTAAAAAATTCATAGAGAACGCTGCTGTCCATTCTCTAGTAAGACAGGCAGTTACGACAACCGCGGAAAGAAATAGGGTGGTGTTATTCAGTCCGGCACCACACGGCGCATTTTGTATGTGCACGAGTTAAGGCTCCCGCAGACAGGGGTGACACGACAGCACGACGCGACTCTGACGAAACATTTTCTATGAAAACTTCACGGTAGAACAATGACCGTAGTCGCGTCGTTCCGTCGCGTCGCGCTTGTCTGCGGGAGCCTTTATTTTTCAAAGGTCGTTTTGGATAGAAAAGTAATTAATCGCATTAGTATGTATGCTGAATATAAATCTACCGACAGTCCTTTAACATTTATTTTACCCTGATTTTGCTTTACAGTGATCATTATTCTCGTTATTATAAAAGTTTGCTAACATTCTGTCTAAAAATACCTATTCTGCTATTTAAAATTCGCTTACGTTAGGAAACGTGATATCAAAATTCCAGTCTAGCCTTGCAAATAGTAATTTAACAAATATTTGTTTCTCTTTCTTCTCGACCTTCACAAGACAAAGGGCATTGAGAAAAACCTAGATAGTATAGGTCGACTATTTTCAGGCGCTACAATTTATTGGTCCAATGTTGAATTGTTGACACAAAATCAAAATATATCTACTAGGAAAATAGTGTGAAAACGTTTGCTTATGTGCTTCAATGGACAGTCAGGGAAGTTAGGTATAAAGTTAACACACTACGTCATTTTGCCATGTTATACCCATTTCATACAAGTGTCAAAAAGATGACAGTAGTTGTGATTTGAACATTTGAATACCGACAATTTAAGTTGATAGTCAATTTGATAAACAATGAATTGCCTTGACTTTACAATACCCGGCGGTAATACGACACATCGACTTATAGAAGGACACCGATTCGACGAACGCAGGAAAAAAAAAAAACACTAGAAAGTGAAAAATAACTTTAATTTCGGAACTCGGTGTCTTTGGTTTTGAATTTTCGTTTTAAGCCACCGACTTCCGAAATTAAAGTTATTTTTCACTTTCTAGTGTTTTTTTTGGAAGTCGGTAGGTTTTTTTTGTAAAAAGTTTTTATTTTTCACTTTTTAGTTGTGGTACCTGCCCCCTACTAGTTCGAATATCACGACCTGCTATGTAAATAACAGTGACAGGAAAATGTTAAAAGATCGTCCATATAGGCTAAGTGGGAAAAATACGTATTAATGAAGCTAACTCAAAAAGTACTCAAGCTAAGTTAATAAAATTTATATGGGACCACCTTGAGAACATACCCTTTCAAACAAAAAAAGAATTTTCAAAATCCGTCCACAATTGACGAAAATATCGACGGACATACACAAAAAAAATACATACGCTACGAACATATAACCTTTTTGGAAGTCGGTTAAAAATGGTAGGTACACGGCTATTCCATAGAATTTACTAATGCTAGGAAATAGAATAGAATCTGCCTAGCCTTTTCCCAACTATCTTGGGGTCGGTTTCGCAGCTAAATACCAGTATTTTACATGGACCTATCTGACCTCCACAAGTAACTGGGTAATACGATATCCAAGAATAGAATATATTTATTTGCTTTTAAACATGGTACATTAAGGTCTTATTAATATAGTATGATCTTACATGATTGATAGAGGTTTTGCAAGAAAGTATAAAATAAAATAAATTGCCGATTAGCCTAGCCGATGAAAATCTTCAGTTCATACGAAATACCGTTGGTCAATTTCTGACAAATCCATTTTTACTTTGAAACTTGAATGCAAATTGAACATTTTTTCATGAAAGTCTGTTAATATGCCGTTTTTAACGTTCAATCTACCATTTTCAGTATGAATAGGTACCTACCGGAGACCAACTAGAATATAAAAAGAACTTCATATTTTTCGGAACATTGCACTTTACTTGAATAAATTGGAAAGTGCACTCTGTTCATAGTAGAACCTTATTTTTCATTTTATTAGATTAGGTGTCTCACAAGCATCTCTTGCTTGCTATTTGCAAATTAAGTACCTAACAAATATTAACTTTAAAAAACCATAATATTATCTAAAATATCATATTGATTGGTTGGACATTACAGTAGGATAAATGTAATTGATTGATGGCCCGGTTGCTGGCAATAGGCTCGGCTTCTATCAGGTCAATGGGACTTAAAACATAACTGGTGAAATGTGGGTGTACTATAGGTACACCTCTGCCTAACCCTTCGGGGAACACAGACGTGAAGTTATGTAATAAAATAATATTTTTTAAATCTTACCTATTAAAAGGATTAGGAGCGATATCGACTAATACTTTTCACTCTTTCACCATAGATTTTGATCATATTACCAAAAACAAAACCTGCATTTTTACCTTTGAAACCTCGGTTCAGCGATTCAAAAAGAGAACAAATAAAAATCATTGTTACCGGGCAGTATTAAAAAAAAACCCATTCACCTTTTCGAAAAACAACACGTCAGAAAAAGGTTCAGCCCAAAGTTTGCATACGTTAAAACCGAAAATAAAAAAAACAATAACATCAGTTTTCAGGAAAAAATCCTCAACATGAAAATAATATTCATGGCAATGCTTGCTTTGTAAAATGCTACAAGGTTCTTTTGGCTTGTGGCCAAAATTTGAACTAACACCGCCATCTTCTTTTGTAAATACAATAGGATATTACACCCATTTTTGAAAAGTGTCTCAATTAGATTCTAAAGTGCTAATGAACCACAAAAAAGTTCATAAATTTTTTATTCAATCGTTAAGTGCCATAAAAATTCATTTAAATTTTGCATTTTCAACGCGCGTAATTTTACGAAAACAGTAGACGCCATATTGCTCAGTGGTCATAACGTCAGTTGGCTATGTAAACAAGAGATGCCATAGTTGACAGTTGACACTTCTAAGTTCACATAGCTGTATAACGTAATAACATGGCGACTACTATTGATCAGTGTTATGAAACAGATTAAAAATCCTGAAACCTTTGAATTCAATTTTAAAATTATATTGCTATTTTATGAACTAAAACTAACACTTTCCGACTGCTTTTTGCATAAGCTATCACAATAATATTTTTAGATTTTTTCTCTTAAAGAATAAAATACCCTATTCTTGTGACATTTTCACAAATGTTTACCAACACCCGCCCAAAGATCCTTGTAGTACTCATGTACTTATAGAATTTCAGACCATTCTTATTGTCCAAACTTTGAACAAGTCACATTTACTTTCCAACCACAAACTGGTACTTAAAGTTAGAATTTCCTAAGACTGCAGTGGTTGCCACATAGCGTCCGCAGTTTACTTAATGACGTCACTGAAACGTTATATAAGAAAGTAATTGGTGTGTTTTCCTTGAGAGCGTTTTGTGAGACCTTAACGAAAACCCCGGTGCCATCAATTTCATGACGGCATCATTTTCTTGGCTTTACTGAGATCTTTGACACTATAGTATTTAATTGAGGTGCCTATTATTGCCACAAATCTAAAGAAAATACCCTTTAAAGTCTCATAAAGGCTATTTATTTACCTTTATTAGATACAAGATCAGAAACCAAATTCAATTACTGTGTCATTTGCAATACCTTTTTTTCGTTGAGTATTCAATTTCAGTGTTACCTTTTTCATTAACAGAACTAATAAGACCATCTTTTATATTTTATTGGAAGATAAAAGCCAACGAAAAACAGTCAGTCCAGGTGACTTTTACTATACGCAAAGAAACATGCCCACCTGTGGCCTTAAATAACGTAGAATTACACCAAGCAGAGGTCACACGATACCTTGCAATATACCTTGATAGACGCCTTACGTGGAGACACCACATATTTACCAAACGCAAAGCCAAAAAGACACCAAAGACAAAAACTCCGCAGCTTACACTGGATGCTCAACAAAACGCCCCAAATGTGTCTGGAAAGCAAACTACTTTTACAAAAATGCATTTCAAGCCTATCTGGTAAGCTGCGTACCTAGTATGGTATGCAGCTTTGGGGAACTGCAGCGAAGTCTAACATCGAAATCCTTTAAAAATTTCAATCAAAAACCGCGCGAAAACAACCTTAACTATACCAAGAGTATTAAGTTAAAAGCAAATTTCATTGAAGGCAACTTTAGCACCTCTACGGTTAGACATTAAATATTGATGTATATACGAAGATGGCAGACCATTACATGAACTTCTCTCACAAGAAATATTAAATTATTCTCCATGTTCGAACGTGATAATTGCTCTAAATATGGAACGGGAACTACCTACTCAGTTTATTGGTAAAAGTGTGCTGCACTCACTCGAATCTTTTGCAGTTCATGGCCGTTATTATAATTCATAGTTTTAATACCAGCAACTGTTTGAAAAGTTAGCTTGTTTTGGATTTTTTGTCGTTTTGGATTCTATTTTATTTTCAACCTTTTATTGTATAATATTTTTGGAATAGTGTCTTCAAGCTCTTAATTTTAATATCTCACATGAGTGACCTTGTGGGGTTTTAAAATTAAGGGAAGAGGAACAAAAAAAAAGCAGGTCAAGTTCATCAGTACCTACATAAGTTATTAACCCACGCGAGCACAGCTAATATTACAGCAGCTGGTCGACCGAGCTCTGCACCGGTGAAAATAGAGAAAACGAATGTTCCCAGATATGAGACCTGGCTAGATCGATTTTTCGCCCGCGTAAACCCCGATATTGCAACTTTCTTCGATATCGTTAGAGCAGTTTTCGAAAACGTGATTACAAATATATAAATGTCGGAAAACCGTCACTGATTTGACTAATCGGGGCGCCAGCGCTGCCTAGCGGCGCTCGACAGAGTCTTCAAGCAGGAATAAGCAGAGTTTCTTGGTGGCGGTCAAGCAGTGAACACATTTAGAAACTGTCGCGCGTTCCGTATAGTTGTGGTGTGTACCTACAGTGTGTGAATTGCTAATAAAGTGTGATTAATTTGATCGTAAATTATAATTTGATCTGAACTGCAAACGGTTTTTCTATTGCACAATAACCAACACTACCCATAGTACGCCCACAGTAGTTAAAATATGGCTGATAAAGGAAGAGACAGCTATCGTTCTCTGTCATTCATATAAACACTAACTGCGCCCTGCGGTTTAACCCGCATAAGTCTCGATGCCATGGGAATATCGGGATAAAAAGTATCCTATGTGTTAATCCAGGTTATAAACTGTGTGCCAAATTTTATTCAAATCCGTTCAGTCGTTTTTGCGTGAAAGAGTACCTAACATACATCCATCCATCCTCACAAACTTTCGCATTTATAATATTATATAGTAGGATACAAATATTGCTCATTTAATAGTAAAGGATAGGGAAACACCACCAAACACACACTCAAAATCAACACAAGAAGGTAATATAACAGATTACGTTCTAAGCCACGTCGGACATTATCTTAGAACAAACATAGATCGATTAACCCCTTCCCGGAGAGTAAGCAACTTCGGTCCATTAGGAAGGGCAAACATATTTGTGTTATTAGATGGCAAACGAATATGAAACTCTGATACGTTGAAAGAGGGTTGACTGCAATAAGAGGATGTTATATGATTTAGGTATGTGACCGAAGAATATGTTTAATAAAAAACTTTTTTACAAAAAATAACAACCGATTTTAAAATAAAAACACTGCAAAGTGAAATTACTAAAAGTCGGTGATTTTGGTTTTGAATTTTCGTTTTTTGCCACCGACTACCGAAATTAATAAATGTTTCACTTAGTAGTGTTTTTTTTAAGTTGGTTGTGTTTTTTTTTAAGTTGTTATTTTTCGTTTTTAGTTGTGATACCTACACGTTCGAATACCACTACCTGCTATGTAAATAACAGTGACAGGAAGTTACTATAACATCATACATAAAGACTAAATGGGCAAAATAGGTATTATTGAAGCTAACTCACAAAGTACCCAAGCAATATCAAACAAAACAATAATTTTGCAAATAAGTTATTTCCCGAACATACATTTAAAAAACATTGGTTCCTTGCCTTTTTCCTCACGATTTTTTCCTACACCATTTTGAGAGCACTGGTGATGAAATTATTTACACAAAGTAATGTGGTGTCATGGGTTCGAAACCATGACTTACACAACTCGTAAGTGGGGCCGTTACCACTGCGCCACCAGAGCTCGCTTACACTAGTCGACACCTAACTGAATGAATATAAGCGCGCTGTTGGATTTTCACCTTACGGCAACAACCGTGTCACCTTTTTTTTTTTGACTCAATGGTATTTATTTATCAAACTCTAATATTATAAATTGCATCTATGTTATTTTTTTCGACATCCAAGCAGACAGAGTCGCAAGCACAGCTAGTATTATACTTCTAAAATTCAACATTAAATAAAACTAATTTCATAAAACGTTTTCCACATACATCTAACATTCAGCACAGTTCTACAAACGTCAGAATTCAGACAGATCTGAACTTCTGACCAAGTAACCTAAAAGCAGAATGAATTAGGATATTCATATTCCTAATTTCGTAGTTATTAACCTAATTACTGTTTCGTGTACAATTTCCTTTCTCATTTTAATAAAGTTAGAGAAAACTGATCGTGTTTAAATAGCCTTTGTACACTCATACAATGAATAATTTAGTAGCTTAGAACTGTACTGATAGTAATTAGTTTGTTACCGGTAACAAAGACTGTTGTAGTATCAGTTTTTCGCTCGGTTCTGCCTTTGGGTTTAGAATTATTAGGTAGAAAACTGAATCGATTTAACAATCGATAAGTCATTTTAAGACACAATCATAACTTGAAACGACTATCCTATTTTGTAAATTTTATGATGTTTGAAAAAAAACTGTAAAAAGTTCTTGTATGTGCCTAACATACAAAAAAAATTACCGTTTTTTTTAAACGGTTTCCAATATTAAACCGTAGTTGGTATTAGCTCCATAATTGAAGGATTAATTATTTAATTAATTAAAATCGAAAAATAAGCTTACAATGCATGTGACATAAAAAAATAAGCATCTATCATGAGTCGTTTCATCACAAAATGAACAAAGTAGATAAAATCAAAACAAATGTTTAAAACACAAATCTCGTTAAATCAAATGAACAACTGAAACTTGTATAATCGCAAATTATAATACCATAAACAAATGCGACGTAAACGTGCGACAAACAGCACTACGACAAAACGACAGAACCGCTTCACTAAAATTTATTGCGACATGTTTGCCGCAAAAATACGCTAATAAATTTTCACAGCAACTTTACTGCATGATTTTTCATAAATCTGCTGAAAACTTTACTTTCAGAAAATAAAAGTCTCTTAACTCTTCTCTCCGTTGTTTCTTGTAACTCTTTTATAACTAAACAAATATAACATAACAACATCATAAATATAACATAACTGTTTATCTCGAAGGGTTAAGGCTCGTTCACACCGGCGCGACTTGTCGCGCGACGCGACACCAACAATTGTTCAATCGTGAAGTTTTATTAGAAATTGTATTGTTAAAGTCGCGTCGCGCGACAAGTCGCGCCGGTGTGAACGAGCCTTTAAGCGGAGGTGTTTACCTATACCTAGATTTCGCCAGTTACATATACAGGGTGGCAGGAACATCGACAAGCAACTCGTTACCATGGATTCAGTACATGATTCTGGACACCCATGCGTTGCATTTTTCGTCATTTATTTTAAAAAAATGCTGTATATTTTGACCGCGTAGGTAGGTATTGCCATTTGTAGGAAAAGCAGATTTAAAAAAAATAACCGGCGAATAATATCACATAAGCCAGTCTAAAAATCAACTACTGAGAAAATCCCTGGATTAGATCCCAACCTAGGCATCTATCAAAGTGACGCTTGCGACCAAGACCAACCAGGCTATCAAAAGATAATGATGTGATAAGTAATCTACCTCATTATTTCCCCTTTTACAAACAAACAAACAAACAAAAAATATCACTATAAGCATAAAGAATAGCGAGTCTCACATACCACCACAAAATTATCATATAATTATAATTTACCTAAATGCACTTCGGGCCGTATCGCATTCTACTAATTGCCTTTAACTATGATTCAAAAATGAAATTGCTACAAAATATAAACACGTAGCAAAGTATCTCTACTTGTTACTGTTTTTATGTTTGTGAAAGGATTTTTAATTAGCTTTTGTGCATGGGTTGAGATGTAGAGCAGTTTATATAACGTTATGACGAAGAGGTTTTTATAGAACTCTTTGAGGCTAAAGACGTCCTAGAAGGGCCTAGACTAAGTGACATTCTATCAATGATAATGATTATGGTGAAGTCAAATATTGTATGAGACTGATATAAGCTACTGAATAGCTTATGTCATCAGCGACACCGCTTACGGTATAGTAAAAAAAATGAGACTGACATAAGCTACCAAATAGTAAGTGATCAACGATAAAGATTATGGTAAAGTCAAAAATTATATGATACTGACATAAGGCTAACAAATAGTAAATGATCAACGATTAAAAATATGAGACTGATTTAAGCTATTGAAATACCATATGTCATCAGCGATAACGCATATGGCAAAGTCAAAAAAAAAATGAAACTGACATAATTATGCTATCTAATAGCAAATTATCAGCCGCATACCGATTATGGTAAAGTAAAAAGTTGTATGGACTGACATATGTCATCAGCGATAACTATTACGGTAAAGTCAGAAATTTTATGAAACTGACATAAGCTACCAGCTTATGTCAGTTTCATGTCAGTGTCATGTCATCAGCGATAACGATTATAGTAAAGTCAAAGATGTATGAGAGTAACATAAGCTGCCGAATAGCTTACGTCAATCTTGTTGAAAGTCGTTTTAGAAATACGAAACGCTTTGAAAGCAATTTGGTACTTGTCTAAGCCCGTCCAACTAACTAATATACGTAAGAGTGAGGTCTCATTAGTGCGTTGCGTTGCGACGACGCACGACGTTGCAACAACTATTCGTGCCTCATCTATAACTGGCGCCGTCAAAGTCGCGAGCAACTCAAACTCAAAGCATTTAAAACATTTACAGGCACTTTTGAATCGTCAACAGCTGATTGTCGCAAATTTTTTTCACACAAAGGATACATAATCAGCGTTAAAAACATTATAAAGCCTCGTGTAGACGCGACACCGGTAATTGTTCTACCGTGAAGTTTTCTAGAAATGGTATTGTTAGAGTCGCGTCGCACCATCGCGTCGCGCCTATCTGCACGTGGCTTAATGCTTTTCTTCTTTATGAGTCGACGGTATTTGATTAAACTACAAAATAAAACCTACAGATTAAAAAAATCAATCAATCTGCCTAGCCTTTTCCAGACTATGTTAGGGGTCGGCTTCCATTCTAGCCGGATGCAGCTCAATACCAGTATTTTACATGGAGCAACTACTTATCCACCCCCACCCCCACAACTCAGTTACTGTGTAACACGATACCCTTTGGTGGACGGGTAACAATTGTCAAAGAACTTCGAATGACAACCGGGACCAACGTCTTAACGTTGCACGAAGGGATAAGTACTATTACTTATCGGATCCCTCCGTGCAACCATCTATATGGATGGATGACCATCTATATAGTCACCCATCCATGCACCGACCACGGCAAGCCTAGCTTAATCTTCGATCAGCCAGGGCGGCTTTTATTACGCTGTTTCATTCTAAATGGCAGGTCCTACTTCTATGATACAATTTTTCAAGTAGTACAGAATACAGGTGTTCCACTAAAAAGTATTTTATTATACCAGCATACCCGCGGATTTTTGCATAACTTTTTAATTAGTCGAGATTTTTTATTCATATTCTTTATGCCACCTCTATAGGTCATGAGCAATCCGAATATCGCAAAATATTTGGCCTAATTGATTCGCTATTACAATGTATAATAGAGTAGTAATGCACAGTTTTGCTTCCATAACTTGTGGAAAATCTATAACACTGTTTTTGGATAGAAAACATAAAATTATTACTTAAAAAAGTTACCTTCTCATACTCATCGACGATACTTTGATTGAAATAAAGACGAAGAGGAATTGAAATCAAGGAAATCGAACTTTAAAACTCACGTCCCAAACAGCAAAACAATGTATTCTCCATCACCACCCAAAGTCTCGACCGTCGGTGGTTAGTCCCATAATCCTCAGTTGATATAAAAACTTCCCCTTGCGTCCGCGGTCGGTTCCGGATTCTAACAAAACCCTCTAGTTTACCGTTTTCGTGGAATTTCGCCAAACTTTCGTTTGGTAAACATCGGACATGGAATAGACAGTAAATGGAGTGAGTTGTCAAAAATAACAGTGTGTTATTGCCCCATTGCGATGCAAAGACTATTTTCATACAGAAAAGGATCGTTCCTTTTTTAATTGATCAACACGTTTGCTTAAACCGCGATGGCGCTTATAGAATAGAATATACTTTATTGTACACCAAGATTGTTACACAACTCTTTTCCAATATTACTAATTCCATGTGTATAATGGCGGTCTTATCGCTGATAGCGAATCTTCCAGACAACTTTTGGATGAACTGAACGAACTTAAAATACACATACATACTACACATTACATAAAATCATAACGTATGGCATACCATAAGGAATATTTTATACAGATAAAAAAATAAACATTGGTGTCTTCACCGTGCATATTGATTCGTAGGATTTTTTTTAAATAACTAGGTGCTATGAAATTTCTCTTATACAATCACATTTAGAAATAGGTACACATCTTGGATATACCATAACAGCAAACATTAAAAGTATGAGCTGGCAATAGAACCGAAAAAAACAAAAGACAAGAAAAATGTACCTAACACTCCATTCACTCAAAATCCTTAACCTAAAAACTAGTAATTAATATAAATGTTGTAAGTAAAGGGACAACTGCTATAAGTACGAACTTAGCCCGTATCTGTATATCTGTGAACCTTCAAAGTTATCTGAGTGAAGTAACACCGGCTGACAAGGGTCTATTAAGTTACGCGCTCAAGTTTAGCATCGGAACAACTCGAGCAATCATTTTTAATAGGTTTAACGTCGTTCCGAGTGAATAATCATGATTTAAGATTCGGAAATCAAGGGTTTCAGAAAGTTAATGGAGATATTATTATGTTTCAGATGATTTATTCCCGGTATCTAAAGATACCAAGACCCAGTATCTAAGATACCGGGAGGAACGTTGGCAAACCAATAGCCAGGAGGGTGGACGACCTACAGAAGATCGCGGGAAGACCTGGATGAGACTCGGACGAACCAGGGAAGCATGGCACAAAAGGAAGGAGGCCTACTTAGCAGTGGGTGGAACAAGGCTGCCAATTATGATTCTGATGATAATGTTCCCACTACTGGCAGCCTGGCACACAGGCCTCAGTGGCCACAGTGGGCTGTAATCTATCACGCGGGCCCAGTGCGGGTTGGTAGATGTCACATGTCTTCGAATGTTTGGTTCTAGGACGTTCCAGTTTCCGCACGATGTTGTCTTCAGCGTTTTAAGAGCAGACAATCAAAATCAAAATATTTTATTTCACTTAAACCTATGTGGGCACTTATGAAACGTCAGAAGCTAGGTGCACGGTTCCAATTGGTCGTTTCCTATGGAGGAGAGCCGGCAAGAAACTCCACGATTCCTCTTTTAAAAACAAATGGGTTTTACAATGTTTTCAAAAATGTACAGTTTGAATAGGTATGAGAAGACAGTGTAGGCCTGTCAACAAGATACTTAACAAAATAGAATAGACAGTGGCATAGCAGTGGTGATAAAATTATTTACACAAAGTAAAGAGCCTGCCTGCGTTCAGAACCACGACCATACACAACTCGTAAGTCAGGGCGCTACCACTGGGCCACTACTGCTCCCGAAAGCAAAGCTTAGGAAGAACTTTGGCTAAATATGTAACTTTGTCGAATCAACAGCAGATTTTCTTTAGCCCTCGGTAACCCAGCAAGTTATTCTATGACTGATAAAGCCTACTGTAGACTAGCGCGACGCGACCGGTAATTGGGCTACCGTGAAGTTTTCTTAGAAATTGTATATAACAATTAAGGCTCGTACACACTGGCGCGACTTGTCGCGCAACGCGACACCGGCAATTGTTCAATCGTGAAGTTTTATTAGAAATTGTATTGTTAAAGTCGCGTCGCGCGACAAGTCGCGCCAGTGTGAACGAGCCTTTACCGGTGTCTCGTCGCTCGACTAGTCCCGCCAGAATGCACGAGCCTTAAATAGTACACGATCAATAATACTGACAAGAAAAATCATTTAGACGCAACCAATTCTCCTATATAGAAGGTTTTCACCAATGCTTGATAGCTGGTTTTTTTTGTACTCTTTATATGTACTATAGATACCTACACCTCTGCCTAACCCTTCGGGGAATACAGGCGTGATGTTACGTTTTATGTCCATTCGTGGTAGTAACTACTTACTATCATTTGGTTCTTCCAACACAGCGTTAAGGCTCAACGGGTAAGTTATTAAAGGAATTTATAATTGGTGTCTAAACTAGCTACAAAAGGTAACCATTTGGAAATTACTCAAGTAACCGTTTCAAAGAGCCCTTACCTTTCCGAGAACCAGTCGCAAATTCCAAAAAACAATTATAATTTAGCATTCTTGTAATACCTCCGAAATTCAATGTCAAAATTGCGTCATATACCTTCGTTATCTAAATAATTATTTCCCCTTAATTATTCAAAGCTAAATTCTGAGGAAAATTCTTGACTGCATACTAAAAGAGGGTCACTTGGACTGTAGGACTGTCACTCAATTTTGAACGCCGCTTGCCTCCGTAATTGAAAATAGGGTTGTAAGATGTTCGTGGTAAGAGTTTTTTTTGACCCGCGTTGTCTGGGGAGGTTTTAAAATGTATGTTTTGAATGACAGGCCTTTAATTAGTTTAGAAGGGATTGTGGATTTTTATAAAGCGGGCAATATGAGGGCGAAAAAATTAAAATTCATTCATGCAAGTTTTGGGATATTTTTCTAAGATATTAAGTGCGTCAATGTTATGTAGACATTAATACATTATGTTATTTTACGCAGATATACAAATCTATTGAAATTAAATGGAATGAGATGATATGAAATAATATGTATTGCTGTAAGTAATAGATATTGCATTTCCTAGCTGACTGTACCTGAAAAGAAATTCCTAATTTTAACCTAGATACTTGATAGTTGTTTGTTAATATAACTGGCGAAATGTAGATATATCTTATATGGGGTACACCTCTGCCTAACTCTTCGGGGAAACAAGGCGTGATGTTATGATGTTTTATTTGATTCGACTCTTATTTTGTAAATAGCTCAGCTCAGCTCAGCTTAGTTCAGAATTTCCTCCTTTTAAATCTTACCTACCCATCAATCTTCCAAGGAAAACCTAGTTTGTTAAATGAATTGTTACTTAGCCTAATTTATAGCTACATAGATAATCTAGATCCACTTTAGGAATCTAATAGGACGATTAAGGGCGATAGAAATGTCTTAACCCTCTTCCCTGAAATTGGGATTTTCGATGAATATTGGGCCAATAAGGTCAGATTCCTTAGAGACAGACAATCCTTTATCACATCACTAGTGACCCGCCCTTGCTTCGCAAGGGTACAATATACTTATGTCAAAACATCGCGATGTCTGTGCTTTTTCAATCTGCCTAGCCTTTTTCTCAACTATGTTGGGGTTGGCTTCCAGTCTAACCGGATGCAGCTTAATAACAGTATTATCTGAACTCCACAACCCAGTAACTGCGTAATACGATACCCCTTGGTAAAACTGGTTGACAGACTTTCGGGCTTCTGACGGCCCGAAACGACTGTGACATGTGACATCTCCTCTCTAAATCGAGAAGTATTCTCGATTAAGTTCGCGCCAACTTACACAAGAATGGAGCACAACATGCATCTTTAAAGACATTTCAATTCACCACAACACACTGGTCCGGAATGCTTGAAAGTAAATCCTTTCAGACATTAAACTTCATCATCAGATAATTGGATTGTGTTCGGAATATCAATTGAGTACAGAATCGTGATATTTTCTTTGATAACTTTTCATATTTCTCGGGTCAAGCCACGAGTAAGGACGATTTCCACCGAACAGCTCGCATCGCATTGGATCGGAACGGATTTTACAATCTTTAAACGATATTAAATCGTGTACACAGGACTTAACGCCTATATTTCCAAGCCGCGCGCTGCAGCTTGACCGCGGGCGTCTTCCGCGACACGCGATCGTAGCCGAAAGTAAACTGGAAGTTCGGCTGTCGTCGTATCCGATCGGATCCTTTCGGCTGCAACACGGTAGGAATGAAACGGTTAGACTAGGCGCAGAAACGGATACATTCGCAAGCGACGGTACGGAGCCGGTCATATGCGTCGACACCCTGCCGGACGCGATCGGCTGTCGCCGCATCCGTTCGTATCCTTTCCAATCCGATGCGATGCGAGCTGTTTGGTGGAAATTACTTCTAGGGTAGTGTACATTATGGTTGCCCACATCATCGCTTACCATACGGTAAGACGTAAGTTTTTCAAGTCTTTCCGATTTTTTCAAGTCTTTATAGAGGCTTTTGTGGACATGATAATTATTCAGATTTGTTACAGTTGTAATAGCAATCATGTCATTTGTTTTTTATTTTTTATAATTTTATTATTATCCTTTATATCGATTTTTTTCTATTTTTTACAAAAAAAACAACCGACTTCCAAAAAGACACTACAAACTACGTCATTTTGGAAATCGGTTGTTTTTTTTTGTATTTAATAAAAGGTTTTGTGAATGTGAGAACGTCGTAGGTTTAGTGGACTGTACACTTGTTGACCATTTTCTATTTAGCTAAATACCTGGTACTTGTTGAAAGGCCTACACTGTCCTCCGAAAAAAAAAATATGATACGCATTAACACTGATATTGTAAAAGCCAATTATTTTTAAAAGGGTAACCGTGAATTTTCTTGCTGGCTCTTCTCCACAGGAAACAACCAATTGGAACCGTGCACCTTGCTTATGACGTTTCATAAGTGCGATGTAGTGTGTCATGTAAGTCATGTGTTATATTATATTTAGATTTTTTATTTCTATACCTAGGGCCCCACGAAACTACTTACACATTAAAGAAAGTACAAACAAAAACTCTTATGACCGTTTCATTTCGCTTCATAAAGCCTAAAGCCATTTTGCAATAGTTGTTTGCATAACTATGCGAATACCACCAGCACCAAGTTTCAGCCATAAACAACGAAGGCCCAGAAACTACAGTGGAAGCAAAATAAATGTATACATTATGAATTCTTTTCCGCATTTTTGCAAACACGACACCGTGCGGCAATATGGAGATTTCAAAATTGAAATTTATATTCCTTTAGGAGCAGTTAAAATTGTGACCGTAGGTGTAGCTGTAATTTTGGCACGTAGTGTAATGGTTGCGGTGCAATACGTAAACTAGACTTATTGCAACATGGCTGTAATGTCCCATAAACTTTCATGATTGAACCAACGATATCTTATTTTGCTACCGTCCACAACTTTAAAGACAATGTATATCAACTATTCTTTGGCATCTAGTAACCAATCTCACAATCAAAAGAAAAAATAACAGCACAAACAAGCAAAACCCCTTGTTTTTTTTCTATTGGAAAGTACGATTACAACGAAAATATCAGATGTCCTGACCAAAAGATTAGCCAGATAGCTCGGCTACTTGCGAAATACCGGCTAAATAGCCCATGAATAAGACTATCATTCATTTAAAATTAAATGTCAGTCATCTCATAATGCCTTTTTTCCAAATACACAACATTGCCTTTCACATAATACCTATTTTATTATTAATTCTAACAACATTTGAAAATGTCAAAGAGTTCATTTGTCAAAACTCAAACACACTCCCAAACGTTTGTATATTACATTACATTTTCCCCTTTTATTTTAACCTCCACTGCTTATTATTGCCACCGCGTGGCTTTTTTTTTTATTTTAAATTTTATTATTATTTATAATTCAATTCCCCATACAAGAAATGTGTTTTTATTGTCATTTTTTGCTTAAACCTGAACCCTTCGTGTGCGAGTCCGTCTCGTACTTGGCCGGTTTTTAACATGACATAACATTACGCCTGTATTTCCGTGAAGCGCAAAGCGTCGACATCGTCGCGCTGTCGACCTTCCGGTTTTCCAAACAAATGGGTGACAAATCACGCGATGATCGCGTTATGGCACGACGACGCAACAGTCGCTTACACGCGAGAGAGAGAGACTTTTGGCTACTTTGTATTGTGCGTTTTATTTGTGCAGAACAGTCTCACTAGTGCCACTAATATTAATTAATATAAATGGTGGTACTATAGATAACGAAAGTTCCCGCTAGTACCACCGGTGGTACGGTTCGATGGTACTAGTGGGAACAAAGGGTTAAACCATTTTTCTTGCTTTTTCTTTTTTACACAGAGTCATACGGTGCCCATGGTACAAAGGTACCCATGCTGCATAATAACATGGGTAACAACCTCGTCCAGAATATAATCACGAGAACATATAATTCGATGCTGCTATAAACGCATGAGGAACAGGATCACTCATCCTCTATAGAAAGGGAGGATCCTCCGACCAGACGGGTGTCGTGTCTGGTGGGCCCGATGATTGATGTCGGGGATATATATGCTGATCGCGCGGTAAACTCTGTTTGCGCGATGCAGGATTTTGCGTGACGTCAGTGTGTTGCCTAGTTCTCATGTGACGATGTAGATACCGCCACACTGCTAACCTCAAATGTGCGAGTACTTCCAAAAACGACTTCCAATCTAATAATTAATACCTATGTTTTGCATTTGCACTCTCTACGGTAATTGCCAATTAGTTCACTAGTGCAATAAGGTCGAGATTCGAACGGAAAAGAATAATAAGAACTATAATTGGGGTCATTAAACGTAAAGCTGAACACGGGTATGTCTTTAAAGCAGGGACCATTTTGGTTACCCATTTAAAGGGTTTTCGATAGGGTTTTTCTAAACAGTTAATTAAAAACCCATACTATGTGGGTAATCCTTTCACTGGGTTTCAAATAAAGAACCCATTCAATGGGTTATCCATATTGAAGAGATAACCCCTTTACTGGGTTTCAACCAATTCAAGGAGTTACATCATGATAAAGGTAACCTCGTAAAGGGCTTACCCCTTCAAAAAGCTTAACTCTTAACCGGGGTTGTACGGCCCCTGCTTTAAAGAGGATCTTTATCGTCTTCTGTTTAAAAATATACTTCGTATGTCATCTAATTTTACCGATAAAATAATTCAATTTCGGTTCATTATAATTATGGTTTTGTTATTTATTTATTTAAACTTTTCGCACTCAAAAACAGGTACAAAGGCGGGCTTAATGCCATCTCAAGACTAACGCGACAGTCGACCCACGATTAAATATCGTGTGTCAACTGTTGCGCCCGATATTTAGGCGATGTGTTTTTTTTATTGGTAGATTAATTAATTCCAGCGTGACTTGGCAGAAATCCAATAAAAAATACAATAGACATATTTAATAACCTATTCCGCTTAACTATTCCTAAAGAGTCATAAAAAACCCTGTTAGAAATCGACACGTGTTTCACCTCTCAACGAGGCATCCTTAGGATGACGATTGACTTGTCGCGAACCCGAACACGACCTGTTGCCACGCCGAGCGCTGGACGCAGAGTAACGACGGGTTTTTTATGACTCTTTAGGAATAATTAAGCGGAATATATTATATTTAATAAATAGGTTTTTTTCAGGTTTTAAGTACGACAAAAATTTAATCAAAAATCGTGACCACTATTTTCGTCACTGCTCATGCGGCCGTCAAAAAAGCATTAGTCAAACTCTCGTAAAATCTGTTCCTACTTATGTAGCAACCATTACAACGTCATTAAACACAATCGTTGCCCCCGGTCACGCGCAGCGCTGCTTGTATATTGCTGGGTTTTTTTTTCTTGCATCCCTAAAAGTGTGGTTGGGAAGGAAGCGATGGATAGGGAGTGGACCGATTTGATCAAAAGAAGATGCTAAGGAATAAGATTTGATGTTTTTCTTAAATAACTGGATGCAGATTTAAAGCTGGTAGGTATCAATGTTTTTAATAGTGTGTTTGGGATGGAAGCGATTGATGGTGTTGGCGCCGCTGCTCTCCAATTTGACGCTGTCAATGTCATCGACGTCAAGTGTCATCCAGATGTCAAAAGAACCGCGTGTGCAGGCCATTTCTTCCCGTTTAGTTCCGATATAGACTGAATGACACGAGTTACCGTATCATCATAAAAGCTGTATTTTCTTTTATTCATTGTAATAGTAGAATCACTATTATTAAACATCAAACACCACGGAGTACGTTATTTAACTCCCAAATTGTGAGGAGTGGAGCATGAGTAAAAATAGCCGGTCGAGGTTAGGGTTACCATTTGACAGGCATTCGCCGCATTTGACAGGCATTTTAAGGTTTAGACAGGCGTGCGGCCGGCATTGGTCTGACACAGGCATTTTTAAAGTTCTCAAATATTAAAGAAGTTCAGATAACATTTTTTTTTCTGAAAGCTTAACTACACAGTGGTGCAATTTTCTCAAAAGTAGGGAAGTGAATGGTGACATTACAGAATTCATGAAAATCTGCCAGTTTGTGTTCTCTATTTTGGCACACAATGCGAACGTAGAACGTACGTTTTCTCTCGTCAACGCCCAGTGGAGTAAAGAAAGAAATCGGCTGACAATTGAATCAGTAAAAGCAATATTGATTACTCAGGAAAATTACAAAACCGTATTTTGTGAAGATTTTTACGTTTATGTTTTAGAAAAGAAAGAACTATTAAAAAAAATAATGTCCTGTGACAAATATCAGTAATAAATATCCCTCTTCTTTTTAATTATTATCTGTTGGCTTTTACTTATTACCTACAGCGTTTTGCTTTAGACAGGCATTTTTCTGAAAATTCTGGCATTTTAGGTACCATAGACAGGCATCCCTCTATTTACATATGGTAACCCTAGTCGAGGTTGGCTTCCAGTCTAACCGAATGCAGCTGAATACCAGTATTTTACATGGAGCGACTGCCTATCTCACCTGCACAACCCATTAACTGGGTAATACTGGTTGACAGACTTTCGGGATTCTGGCGGCCTAACGTGCTGTCCGAGACACGGAGGAGTCTCGATATGTAAAAATGGTCACCCATCCACGGACCAACCCCGGCAAGCGTAGCTTAACCTGCCGAATGGGTCGACCCGTGAGGCTGTTATTACTTAGCCACGAGCTCCTCAAAATACCGCATGTTTCCATAACAGAACGACTAGTAACGACTGTCAAAGTCACCGAAAATAAGTAATAATTAAATTTTCCCGCTGATTTCCTAGCCAAACGCTAAAACAACGTAACAGGCGCGCGGATCGAATGAGAAACGCTCTCATTACAGCCGGCACATCTATCGAATTTATACACAGAGCTGTTCTTTTGATGCCCAACATCAAACTTGGGATATTTATCGATGTTATTTAGAGGATAATTATGTTTTCGTGGTTGTAATAACGATAGTAAAACAAAATGTTTCTGTGTACTCAATACTTTATTTCGTATCTGTGTTTTTTGTATTTTCTCTCTCTTTCTCAGTCACACCCAAAAATCTGGAGTTGTCAACAGTACGAAATGGTTTTAGTAGCTCAGTTATAAGAAAACAGGAGTGATTTTATTTATTAAATAGTACCTAACTCCTAATGCAACAAAAATATCCTCCAAAAACTCCATTTCCACCAACCCCGGAAGACAAGCAAGCCCAATAACAATTAAGTAAAATTGTTAACATTTTCCTTCACAACTAATGTTTAAAATCCTATACTTATAGATGTTTCCGTACCCAACCCATGGCGAAAACAACGGATTTACGTTTTATTATCATGGGATACCCTAAAGAACTATTGGGGTTATAAGCAGTAGTAATTTGAAAATAGAACGTTTGTAGGTTGACAGTTGTTTTTTATTTAGATGTGTCGGAAGGCCAATTCTCGTATTTAAATAAAAAAAGTTCATATTCAAGTCGTAATCTGTCAAACTTATCAAAAACGTTGGTAAATTGATTGCATTTTTGACAGATTGCGAATTAGATCGAATGCGAACTTTTAAGTGGCTTTTTTTAAGTCGCTCTATGTAAAAACCTGAAAATTCAGCTGCGTCCGGTTAGACAGGAAGCCAACCGGCCATCTAGGCAGATGATGATGAATATGTGTTGTTATGTTTATTGCTTGATAGGCTTATGTTTTGGTACCTTTTTCAAAGTAAATCGGATGAGAACATGAGAAATAAATACTTACCCAAAGGACTATTATATTTATATTATTTACTTGTATTGACTCATAACTTGTATGTGTGGTGCAAGCTATAAATATAAGTTGGTAATCTATACTTATAATAAATCTGTAGAAGTGAAAATTCTGTACATTGAAAATATCAAAAAAATAAATGGCAGGGGGTGTTACTAGACCGACACCGAACCCAAAAGTGTGATTAATTTTTTTTTTGTCTGTCTGTCTGTCTGTCTGTCTGTCTGTCTGTCTGTTTGTTCAAGTATCACGCAAAAACTACCGGTTCGATTACGATGAAACTTGGTATAATTATTCTTTCATATCCTGGGCACCACACTGGGTACTTTTTATCCCGGAAAAGTATCCTATCCTACGGTTGGGGGGTGTCAAAGTTTGTATGGAAGAATTTTAACGCGCTGTCCGATTAACTCGAAACTCAATATTTATACTTAAACCCAAAAATTAAGAATAACGTGTATCAGGATTTTTCGAAATTCAATCCCTAAGGGGGTAAAATAAGGGATGAAAGTTTGTATGAAAGATCTTATTCCTTGAGGTAATAAACACGAAACTTCGCACGAATAGTTATCTAAATAAAGTTTGTAGTTTTTTGTTTTTCCAAATTACCCCCTTTTTTTTTTTTTTCTTTTTTTTTTTTTTTTTGGGTGGGAAATCATCCAATGACTTCTCCCGCTCTGGTCGGAGCGGGAGGGCGTGTCAGACTTTTACTGACTAAAACCCACCCGTGTTCGTTCCCTTGCCATGCCAGGGGCCACGGTTTCCCCTTAGGACTACCCGCAACCCCGGCGGGCAACGGTCCTAGCGGACCCCGTCAGTTTTGCTGACATCTCTTTGAGGCGCGCGTGGAACACGACGCGCCGTCGACCCGGGCCTGGTCCTTATCGGGGGCGAGCTACCCATTGCTCACCGCCCGCAAGCCCGCGCCTACGGTGGCCGGGAATCCTCCAAGGAGTCCCGACGCCCAGGGCGTCTCCTACGGCGGCTAGGCGCGTGAGGGCGCGAACTTTGCCTCTCCCTCACGCGCTCCGCCTCCTCCTTCGTCTAAATTACCCCCTAAAGGGGGATTGGGGGGTGTCAGTGTTTGTATGGAAGAATTTTAACGCGCTGTCCGATTAACTCGAAACTCAATATTTATACTTAAAACCCATGGGGATGTATGGGGTAATTTCCGACACTCACGCGGGCGAAGCCGCGGGCAGCAGCTAGTTAATAAATAATTTAAACCTTAACTTATTTCTCTGAATTTTCCCCTAAAATAGGTAACTGTCCCATTTTAGGCCAAAACCCAGTTTTCTTACAGAGAAGAAGTGTTGGAGATTTAAAAAAAAAATTATTTTTAAGGATGATTTAGAATACAGTTAAAATTCCAACAGATACTTTTATAAACATGGCCATTATCCCCACGAACTTGTAACGTGGATCGCCAACCTTCAACTCGATCATTACAAAGGACACCTATCCTCGACGGTACACATAACATTCAGGGTCAAATAACAACACATGCGAGACAGGCCAAGGTTCCCGGAAGAAGATTCCCCCACCTACGCCATAAAAACTAAATGCTTACAGCCTCCTTCCTGAATTTCTTCAGTAATCGTTGTTTCAGGCCATTTAACTAAGACTTTAAATAGAAATGGCCTGATTAAAACAACGGTGTTTCACAATTTCCTAAACAAAATCGTTTGGCCGCAAAAATGTGAACACTAAGATTAACATTTAGTACTGTTTATCTTGCCATATCTCTCGCAAAGACTGTTTTTTGGTTATAAAGAAAGAATGAAAAACAATTTTGTTTAGGACAGGCACAGGAAATACAAACAGGGAAAAATATTTAAAAAAGAAACGAAAGTGAAAAATATATTAATTTTTTTACGACCTGTGCGAGGCCAAAAAGTCCTATCTCAGCATAATGCTGCGATATTCAAAAAAGAATACCGCGGCGCTGGTATTCTGATAGGGCCCGCTGTGATGCCACGGACAACAGACATTTAGACATAAAGAAGGAGAGTTACCTACTAACGTTTGCAATTATGTATAAAGAACAAAAGAAAAATACATAACATAACATCACGCCTGTATTCCCCGAAGGGTTAGGCAGAGGTGTACCTATAGTTCACCCACATTTCGCCAGTTATGTATAAATCCCACGTCTAGGGCGCGAGCCTATTGCCATCAACCGGGCACAAATTCAGACTTGCGAAATGCCTAATGGAAAAACCCAATGACACTTTGCCCGACCTAGGAATCGACACCCAGGACCTCATACTTAGCAGTATCGTTTACGACCATTAGACCAACGAGGTAGTCTTAAGAGAAATAATGCTAACAATTACTTAAAAAGCTTAATAAAAACTGAACTAAATTGCTTTGAAATATTAACGAAGAGGTTTCGACTGTCCTTGCCCAAGTCATTCAAGCAGTAACTAATTTAAAAGGCCTAAAAAAGGAATGGATAATTAAATTAGGTTTTTAAAGTAAATGGACGCAGAGTGACGCGAAAATTTTGTTTTCTTTGAATTTGTTTTTTACGAGAACTAAAGCCCCATTTACACGATGCAAGTTTCTTGAATACAATTGAACAAATTGCTTTAACAGTTTAACACATTTCAGATGTAGTAACTGTGGCGGCATCGACAACACCACATGCGAACTAAGTATCAAAGACCTGACGTCACACAAATTCTGCATCGCGCAATTAGAGTTTACCGCACGATCTGTAAATTACACCACTACGGAATTCGTGGACAGGCTGCTGATCTTGTTCTTTCTTATTTATCAAACAGGCAGCAAAAAGTAAGCGTAAACGGGGTGACTTCCTCGGGGTCTCTAGTAAAGATGGGCGTGCCCCAAGGTTCGATTCTTGGCCCTTTCCTATTTCTAGTTTATATAAATGACCTTCCCTACATGATGGCTAACTTATCGGATATAATTCTATTCGCTGATGACACGTCTCTTATTTTTAAAATAGATAGAAAAGATACGGATGTCTTACATGTCAACGATAGTTTGGCAGTTCTTTCTAAATGGTTCGCAGCTAATAATCTTTTACTTAATGCGAACAAAACTAAATGTCTTAAGTTCTCTTTACCAAATGTACCCCAAGTAGGTCTAAACTTACAACTTGATGGCAAGAAACTAGATGCAATTACAGAAACTGTGTTTCTAGGAATTACTCTAGATTCTAAATTGCAATGGGGTGCCCACATTAGAGCTCTTTCAGGTAGATTAAGTTCAGCTGCATTCGCAGTAAGAAAAATAAGGCAGTTGACTGATGTAGCCACAGCTAGGTTAGTATACTTTGCTTATTTCCACAGTATTATGTCTTATGGCGTTCTGCTGTGGGGATCGGCAGCTGATGTAGACTCAATTTTCATATTACAAAAGAGAGCAATCCGCGCGATCTATAGAATGGGTCCTCGTGAGTCCCTTAGAAACAAATTCAAAGAAGTTGATGTACTAACTCTGCCTTCTCTTTATATCTTAGAAAGTATTTTGTATGTTCGCAAAAACTTAGGACTTTTCAAAATTAGAAGTGATTTCCATAATATAAATACACGTAGTAAACATGAAATTGTGATACCTAAATTTAGATTAACTAAAACTAGCAAGTCATTCCTTATAAACAGTATTCGATTTTATAACAAGTTGCCAAAGTCGGTTACAGAACTTAACGATGGAAAGTTCAAAACCCACATAAAACGTGTCCTTATCAAAAAAGCATATTACAAGATTAAAGACTACGTTGACGACAAGGAAGTTTGGCAATAATTCCTTCTGCACATGTGGCCTCCCTGGTACCTCATTAACGGCATAATTATGTAAATGTCTATTAACTGCTCCCAAATTACGATATGTAGGTATTTTATTTTACTTTTTTATTTAGGTACTACTTGACAATTGTAGTTTCTTTATTTGACATGTATGCCTACAATTCAAATTTCAACTTACAGTAGAGACTTGTGGAATACGGGGTTCTCACTCGGATTGGTTAAAGTTGTAGTGACAACCATTTGGGTTAAATAGGTTCTTAATATTTTTTTTCGACCTTTATATAGATTCCTTTATATTTTGTGAATGTGAGAACGTTGTAGGCACAACAGACTGTCGATTTGCAGACTATTTTCTATTTTTTTTATTTTTTTTAAGTATCTTGTTGACAGGCCTACGCTGTCCTCTCATACCTATTCAAACTGTACATTTAAAGCATTGTAAAACCCATTTATTTTTAAAAGAGTAACCGTGGAGTTTCTTGCCGGCTCTTCTCCATAGGAAACGACCAATTGGAACCGTGCACCTAGATTCTGACGTTTCATAAGTGCCCTTGTAGGTTTATATGAAATAAAATATTTTGATTTTTTTTTTGATCAACATACAGGATGTCTCAAACGTAGTGGTCCAAAGGCAAATGTGATAAAGCGAATGGGTCCACCTATCATTAAGAAATTTAGATAATTATTATAAGAGGTATAATTTACGATAATCTGCGTTAATGGCAGCGAATAAGACATAAGTCTTATAAGATAAGTTTTTTTTTTTCCTCATATCGGAATATGGTTTGTCCGCGTGAAATTTCAACCCCCGATCCACCGCCTCCATCCCATCGCCCGCCCGTTGGGTTATAGCCTATAGAATTTTCATGAAAAGTTACTTCTTTCTACAAATATTATAAACAACTGAACGTAAACAAAAACCAATGGAAGGAAACAAAACCGTAGCCAGCACAAAAACAAAAACACAATTCATCCCCAAAAACATTTCAACCCAAACAAAATAACTGAAACTATTTAATAATTGTTCAAAACTTGTTGAAACAAAGATGGTTGCCCACGCTACAAATTAAACTATAAATTAAAAACAACAATGTATATTTAATTATCTGATACCCATTTCATTTCATATTAACTCGAGCTTAATTTCTCGTAAAACTTACCTTGTTCGTGTAATGAGATCCTATTCAAAATGTCTGACTTTCCAGGTTATTCACGGCTGTCTTTTGTTTTCATTCTAAAGTCATTTGAATGTCTTGAATTTATTTGAGTTAAGCTAACTTCTTTTCTATAAGAACTACATACATCCATAAACTCACGCCTTCTTTCCATAGATGGGGGTAGGCAGAAACTACAGAACTCCACCTGCTACGATCCTTACATACTCCTTTTGCCTCGTTTACATTCATACATCTGGTCATACACGCACGCTGGTGGCGAGTACTGTCTGTACTGTACTGTCAAAGATCCACAAATGACAGCTCATGCGCTCCTAAACTGCGCGGCGGTCGCCACTTACAGGGCAAAGTACTTCGGTAACCCAGGTACCCTCTGTGAAGTTGTCAGGAACATCAAGGCGTTGCTGGCCTTTCTTGAGGAGCTGGGGTGGATCGAATAACCGATTTCCCACCCGTACGCAAAATACGCGCATTGACGGAGTTGGAGTTGGAGTTGCGGACACCAGCCCGTTTTACCTATTACCTATTAAATGACAGCCGGGACCAAGGGCTTAACGTGCTTTCCGAAGCACGGAGCAGTCTCGGTATGTAAAGATGGTCACCAATCCACGGACCAACCCCGGCAAGCGCAGCTTAACCTGATGGATCGACCCGTGCGGCTGTTATTACTTAGCCACGAGCTCCTCTACTAAGATGACGGCTATATATATATATAATAGATTTGTATGGAAAATATGCTGCGCCGAGTCCAAAATAAATTGGAATACGGACGAAGGATAATGATTATCAGATTTTGTAAATGGAAACTTCTTGAAAAGGTCGGTCTGATCTCCGGGCAAATTGATATTCGGTTTTCCATTAGTAAAGTTTTCGTTACTATAGTCACCGCGTTAAGAACTGAGTCGTTCGGGTCATAAATCATTGTTATTAGTCTGTCTCGCTCGCACTTATGAAGCTACCTGCTTCATAGAGCAGGTAGCAAACTATCGATAAGACGCAAGGCGTTGCACATTCTTATTGCTACTGACATTTATGGCTCGACGACTCAGTTCATAACGCGAGTACGCTAGGGTCGTAGCTGGCAGGGAAGCTACGACTATAACTAGGTTCCTTCACAAGGAACTTTACTACTACTTATAGCTCCTTATTTTAGTATTTCCATAAATTAGTTATAGTAATTACACATACATAAAAGTAATTTAAAAATTTGATAACACCACCGCTGCTTGTTTTTCTCTTTTCAGTTATGTACTTTTGCAGTCGGTTTTTTTTAGTTTTTTTTTATTACCTTTTTTATTTTCAGCTTTTTAGTTTTTTATCATTTGTCATTCCAAATTACATTTCAACATATTATTTGTAAATATTTTTTAAATGACCTTTTAAAAACTTTAATTTATACCCCACTCGATAGGTTTGCGAGGTTTTTCTTTTAACTTACGTTTTTGCGCGAAAAATCCCCCATTTTTAAAAATTTTAATATTACTAGTGACACTTGCGCAATAAAACGAATTTAACGATCATTCATCAAAATCGGTTCAGCCGTTTATTATTTACGAGGGAACATAGCGACGGACATACATACATACAGGTCAAACACATAACCGTCCTTTTTGGTTTCGCCGCAGTCGTGTAAAAATAAAGTGTGTTCTAATGACAACACGATAGAAGTGAAAACTCACGACTCGGTACTGAGTCGCACAACCGAATAAACGCGATTCAGAGTCACTGACCGACTGCACTGTTCAGAAAGAACGCAAAAAGCACCAAAAAGAAGTTTTTACTTCAAAAAAATTCACCCTAAATGAATTTTAAGCTCATATACACACACTCTAAGCTGCAAATGTTCTTTCACAAACATTCTAAAAATATAGAAATGAAAAATACAGAAATTGTTTTCCCTTCTCACCGAAAGAATGGCACATTTATTTTGCCTTTCGTGACGTCACTGACGCCAAAAAGTCTGCAGTAAGGGGTCAACATTCTGATAAACGTGCAAAGAGAGTTGTTTGTCGACAAGCCCGAAAGATTGTAGTTATGGGGAGCGGTTTATACGAGCATGTTGGTGATTTTTTTTTTCAAGAGTTACCTGCATTTATAATGTAACCTTTACGCATTTAAATTATACTAAATACTCAATACTTTTACTACTTTACCATAATGTGTACTTAGGTGGTAAGTATATAATTTAGATCATTATGGGCCCTGTAGGGCACAGCAAAAGAGTATGAGAGAGGAAGCCCTGTTCAAGGAGATCATTAGCCTCATTCACGACCAAAAAAATTACGAATAAACGTGTCTAAGATAACATAACATGTATTTCCTCGAAGAGTTAGACAGAGGTGTACCTACCTATAGTACATCCACATTTCGCCAATTTTGTTTAAGTCCCATATAATGAGGGGCGAGGTTATTGCCATCAATCGGGCACAAATCCAGACTCCGGGTTGCTACTGAGAAATTCCAAACGGAAAACCCAATCACACATTGCCCGAGTTGGAAATCGAACACGGGACCTCGTGCTCAGCAGTAGCACGTCCACTAAACCAACGCGGCAGTCGAAATAGCTGGCTGTCTACTTTCAGAAATAAACATTATCATTTCATTACCAATCATCTTCTTACCACCACCATGACCATTATCGTCATTAACCCTTTTATTTATTTATTTATTTATTTAAACTTTTCACACACAAAAAAAGGTACAAAGGCGGACTTAATGCCTTAGGCATTCTCTACCAGTCAACCAAGGGTGGTGAAGAGATTAGATGGCAGGTGCTCTGTTACAGAGGAACAAAGAGAAAAAAAAGATAATATTTATAATTATTAAAAATATATCTAAATACATTATATAAATGAAAAAGGTAGGGTTAGACTTATAATAAACATACATACATATTTACTACAATATATATACCAATATAATATATATATTTATATATATATATATACGAAGTCAAGGGAAAGAGGTGTTGAGATGACTCTACTCTATTTGTTTTGAAAATAACTCTGCAATTTCCGCTTAAATGCATACCGACTAGTGGCCGTCCTGATATCAAGAGGAAGCGCATTCCAAAGAAGAATGGACTGAATATGAAAGGAAGAATGAACAAAGTCAGAAGTATGAGAAGGACAGAGTAGGAGAAGATTGTTAGAAGAGCGCAGATTCTTAGCGTGTGAAGAACATAGATATTGGAAGTGAGACACAAGATAAGAAGGAGGAGTGGGAGAGTTGAGAAGAGAGAAAAGCGTGGTCAAGGCGCGCAAACTTCTTCTCTGGCGAATGGACATCCATTTGAGCTCAGACCTATAGCTCGACACATGATCATATTTCCTGAGGTTGAATATGAACCGGATGCAATTGTTGAGTAGTCTGTCGAGCTTATCCAGCAAAACCGCATTCAAGTCAAAGTAGCACACGTCCCCATAGTCGATAATAGGGAAAATCAAAGTCTGCACAAGCATAGTTTTTGTCTTAGCGGGCAAAAAGTAACCACCAAAAACTTTTAAATACTGGGTAATTTGACCACAGTAGAATACAGTTATTTTCTGTATACCTTCTCGACACATTACATTAATTACGGTACCCACAGTCAAAAAATGATGGCTGAAAAAAAACTTCACTGCCAACTTTTTTTTAAATGTCTTTGAAAGGTTTTTATATTAACTTTAAAAAAAACAACTTAATTACAAAGACTAAAATATGGCGTCAAAAATTCATTTCGCATCGCTGGCGACTGGTAATGTACCAAAGAGACGGGTGGCATTGCCACGTTGTATGGCAATGCTTAGCCTCTGGCCAAGGTAAACCAGCCCTTGGGTCACGGGAAACCATCCGTTTTGCAATTGTATTAGTCTTTCAATTAGTCTTTTACTACGGCTAAATAAAATGAGTAACACTGTTACATTAAAAACCTTTTCGACTGACGACGACGCTAAATACGTAGGTACAGTAAGTTGCACGTCCGTGGTTCAAAACCAGTATACACTGGTTTCTAATTCTATTGAATTACGCTAGACTGACGACTCGAGGAGGCCTATACAAAAGCACTACTACTACTATCAAAATGCGGCGGGTCCTAATGTACAGTGGTTCCCAGTGGTATTAGGCAGCCATCTTGGATTTTTATTTTGACCAAATTAACACTTTCTCTCTCTCTCTCTCTCTCTCTCTCTCTAGCGAATTAGAAGAAGACAGTCGCAAATATGAACGCTTGTTCGCGTGACGATTTCCACCTGTTTCTCGAACTAATGACATACACTCCAATAATGATGATTATGACTACGCGCTAAAATGTAGTGACAAAAATTAAACAGTACTGCTTAGATGGTTTGGTCATGTTAAGAGGATGAGTTAAAGGCGAATAACAAAAAGTATTTAGTAGGCAGATGTCAGTGGACACGCCGTGACGGGACGCCCTAAGAGGACATACTATAGTGCCCTTATTGGTGATGTTGTTTAGAAAGATCGGGTCGAAGTACTCGCAACCGGCGAGCGTGCAGGACCAGTAGTGCTATTCTGTAAAAATCTCACCGTGAAAACTTAGGTGCAGTGAACTTGGAGTGCATTCCACCCGTTGCTAGGGATTGACACCATAGACGGCTCACTTCACCGAAATTATCACGGTGACATTTTTACAGAATAGCACTACAGATGTATGACAGTAAATGAAGCAAAAGGGGTATGTAAGGATCGTAGCAGGTGGCGTTCTGTAGTTCTGCTTACCACCATGTAAAGAAGGCGTAAGTATATGGAGCTCAAAGTGTTACCACCATCATACAGTCAACTGTAGGTACATACTTTGGTTAGTTAGCCTCACTTCCACCTTTGTTGACTGGCTAATCATATCATCACTTTGTGGGCCTTTGTTGCTAAATAAATGTATTTTCTTTCTTGCATTTTTCTTTCTTGAACAACTCGACATAAAACAAACGAACACTATTACAAATCCTACATCAACATTTACGGATAAACTCATAATTCTTTCCTGTCTACGTTAATACCTAGATAATAGCAAAACGATTTAACTTCACTTGAGTTATACTTAATTTGAGTTAAACTTAACTTGAGTTAAACTTAACTAGCTTAAAACGCGATTTCATAAATCTCGTTTAAGCGCATAAAACTTATTTTTTATGTCTTTTTAGTAATACTGCATAATTACTTAATACTTTATGGACCGTATAAATTAGCTAATGGCTCGAAAATCTAATTAAATTATATACGTGCTTTGCATAGATTTTCTGCTGTTTTGCATGGAATAATTAATGAGCTACGCTTTAAAACCATGTTTGTACTTTATTTTTATATTGTAAAAATATCAGTTTAAACATAAATAACGGTTTTGCTCCATTTACTTAGACTCACTTAGCTGACAGTGTTCTCCCATTGTGTGTTTTGATATATCGTAGACGTCCACGTCTACGACTCGGCATCACAGTATCACAGGAAGGGAAAATGTATGGAAGAAGACGCTTTTAGATTATTACACTAGAAAGGATTTTGTATCATGTTACCCGTTTTGCAGGTCTTATAGGGAGTAGCTACTTTTAAAAATACTGGTACATAACTGCATCCGGTTAGACTGGAGGCCGAACCCAACATAGTTGGGAATAGGTTAAATATGTCGGCAAAGGGCGAATTTCACCAATAAAATTGGAAGCGATTGTCACGATCTAAACCCCGTTCAAGAGCTGTCAGTGTCAATATTCTACAACAATGATGACACTGACAGCTCTTGAAGTGGTTAAGATAAACTCGCGTTCAGTTTCATTGATGTAATTAAGAGAGGAATTTTACTAGGGGACGAGTCTAAATGTCAAACTATGGTAAAGTTTGAAACCAAACAAAGCCACAGACAAAAACTAGTTAACTAACAGACATATTATTTTCTAGATAAGAAGTGAAGTAGCAAAGGTGTCGCAAGTTAAAGTGGGTAACTAAACTGTCAGGCACAAGAGGACGCCGCGATGTGTAGTGTAGTGGTAATTCTGAACATTGTTGAGATACCATCGGCGATTGGGACACACGGACGAGTGAATTGGTTAGAGCTTGTTTTGTAAAATTGTTAGAGCTTGGTTTGTAAATTTTAAAGTTGTCGTTTTTATGGCTATGATACAAATAAGAACTTTAGCTCAGTTGAAATGAAGTTGCAAATACAAAAACTGGATCAAAGGTTTTATTTAACTCGGGTTAAAGTTACGTCTCGTTTTGAATAAGACGGGAATAGTCTTTCAAAACCCCAGGGTCTAATTCCAGCTATTTCGGTCAAGTATATACCTACATTTTTTTATTCCATTGGTGGAAACTAAGTAGGTAATCACAAAAGCTTACTTTTATCATTAACTGTTTGCTGAACTCATTTTATTCCTCCAATTACTGCATTGAATAATATGCTATAAGTCTAAGGAATAATTTTGAATCTCCGACAGTTTTTCCATACAAAAACTGTCTCAACTCAATTTTATTCCTCGGATAAAAGATATCTAAAGTTGGAATAATCAGCCCTAAGTGGGTTAGTAATAGGCCAACATTGAAACCGGTTTCACATTTAATAAGCCTAATAGGGTTAATATCGGCCTACACTGAAACCGGGTTCACATATATAATAAACCTAACAGGGTTAATATCGGCCTACACTAAAACCGGTTTCACATAAGTATAAATCGGTTTGCTAATAAGACAGAAATCCCCATCCTTCCTCACCCATGTGTCTCATAACAGAGTCCTCTTTCCCCTCTCGCCCGCAGGACTTTGTCGTTGACAGTTGTCACAGCTGCAGCTTGTTGAGACCCTCAGGATAAAAATTAAATTAATTTATGTAGGAAAGCTGGGGTAACGAGATGCAAAGCGTGTTCATTGTAGGAGCCTGCAAGATGACGGAAATATTATTTAGATATTATTCTGATTGCGTTTGCAGTGAGCGGCTTGGATTGATATTTAAAATGTTAGGGGTTCGTAATCTTAAGTTTGTGATGCAGCAAATATTTATAAGAACTGTTTATTTCCGTATTGAATGTTAAGGCGATCCAACTCTTGACAACACTGAATTAGAGCGTAGACTAAGTGCTAATTTTAGCAATGCAACTGAACGCGATCAGCACATCTAAGACGAGTTCAAGAGCTGTCAGTGTCAATATTCCATAGAAAATAACGACACTGACAGCTCCTAAACGTAGTTTATGTGCTGATCGCGTTCAGTTTCATTGAAATTCGCCCTAAAAAGGTTAAAATCTTTTGTGTTAGGTAGTTTAGTGCAGTGTAAGTGAACTTAAACTTTAGTGCAAGTGCTGACTTTTATAAAGAACACGTGCGTGAATCAAGAAAAGAAGTTATTGAACGATTTCTTAGTTTTATAGACGCTGAGCAGTTTAAGTTATATTTAAATTACTTATTAGCTAATAGGCTAGATTGTAATGTGAATAAAGTATCACCAATTGTGATACTTCATAACAGGAAAAATATACGTGTACCTATATTAATTCGCCATGTTACATAAGTTGGGTTCCTATAAAAAAACGAATCGTTTAACTTACCAATGGTAACTTTTTTATAGCCAAATTGGGCATATAAATAGACTCGTAAGCTAATTTTACCTGTGATAGCTACTTCCATATGACGAGAGGGTCTAATATTCAAAGGTATGTCGTATTTGCTTCATTATTGGTAAAGATAAAAAGAGTCTTAATTCCATCAAATAACGGTTCGTACATTATAGGTATTGGCCATCAGGCACTTCGCATTCACCCAATAATCTGACACTGACACAAGTACATTCACGGTCATTTGGTTTAATCAGTTTGTATGGCGTGCAGCCAAAAAATGAACGTGAGTCTCGAATCTTGAAGTAAAACTTAATGATGTCGTGCCATTGATTTCAGCCGGTTGGTTTTTAGTCAAACCTATAAGGGGCAATTCCCATATTTTTAAGGAACGTTCGCATTCGCATCTCATTCGCAAACTGTCAAAAATACAATCAATTTACCAACATTTTTGACAAGTTTGACAGATTGCGACTTGAATGTGAACGTTTTTTAAGTACGAGGATTGACCTTCTGATCAGTCTTTGATCGTGAAACTTAAATCAAGGATTAAAGAGTTACTGTGAAGGTTGCCTATCAAAGAGATCATGTGATAATTAGAAAAAGAACTGGCAGCCAAACACTCATGAGAATTTCGAAGTTCGCATTCGAGTTTTAAAAGTAGAACGTGGTTTGATTTTTGAAGTGAAAACTTCTTTATGCGCGTTGAGCGATTTTTGGTATCGCCGACATGCTGTAGTAGCAGTAAGTGAAGGTTAATTAACCTCGTGAAAAGTTTAAATTGTGTCTTTATGCCTTCTTTTATATGGGACACAGTTGTTTGTATCAGCAGAGCTCAGCAGAGGTTGTGATGCGGATTGAAGCAAACTCAGGAAGTCTTCGTCTCGTAAGCTAAAAATACAGATTAAAAAAAACACAATTTATTCTCAAGACCAACACTGTTCAAATCTAGAAGTTCGGCTTTAAACTTGATTTAAGTAAACCACGACAGTGAATCCTGTGATAAATAACGTTAATTGCCTATTGGTTAAGAGATTGGACCAATCGGAGAGACCTATAGCTTCCGATGGTCGCGGGTTTCTTCCTGACCTATATTTAGTGGAAAATGGTGTAGATTTAATTGTTTATTCCATACTAATATTATAAAGAGGTAATGGTATGGAGGTAATCTCCGGATCTGAAATATTCTTTTTGCATTGGAGACCTCAATTCTTGAGGAAGGTTATAGGCTATGTAACATCACGCTACGACTCTTAGGACTCGAGAAAAAAGAAAAAAAAGTCAGAAAGAACGCTAAGCGAAAACGAAGTAATAACGTGGGCAGGCGATGCGATGCGACGCGGTGGGTCGGGAGCCGAAATTTCACGCGGACGTAGTCGCGGCACAAGCTAGTCGTTTAATAAATTGTTACATAGATTTTGTAATGAGTTTCCGTATTGAGGAGAGGGGCTCACCTTTACCCTTTACCTTGAGGTGACCATCTTTACATATCGAGACTCCTCCATGCCTTGGAAGGCTGTCATTCGTGGATCTTTGATAGTCGTTACGGGTAGTCAGAAGCCTTAAAGTCTGAGTACCAGTCCATCTGCCTTGCTTTTAATTGGGGTCGACCTCCTGTCTAACCGGATGCAGCTGAAGCGGCGCGGGGAGTTGTGCGTTACAATGCATATATTTATATGGAACTGGCCTGGAAGGCAGTGGCGCGGGGAGCGGCGACAGTTCCATATAAAACTATGCATTTGAACGCGCCGCTCTCCCGCCGCCGCTGCTGACTTCGTGTCCGCAGCCTAAGGCGCGTCGCTCACTGGTAAGTCGAAGCGAGGTTGCGGCACGGTCGAGGCGTGGTCTCTATGTAGGACTGTATGCTCGTCCACCCATTCCTAAGAAAACGTAGAAACGGCGCGCCGCTTGTGCGCCCGCGCCTTGACGCCCCGCCTCGACTTGGTCGTGTGAGCGACGCCCCTAAAGGTTCTAATTTCCCGCTCGTGACATTTTTGACTTGCCTCACTCTAAGCATGATTAATTGTAACATGGTGTGAGCTATTTCCAAAACTTACTGCTTCTAACTAAACCACATAAGTACAAATCTGCAGTGAAGCCCAAGTACGCACGGACGTAAAAATATCGCGGCTGGTTTTTTCGCGCACTAGATTTTCAACTCTAGGTGTAGAGCCGAGAATTAAGAATCAAACGGAGCGCATCTCAGCGCGTCAATATTATTGACGATGGATTGACACACTGATGGATTATCAACTCTCGGCGCTAAGCAGTGCGTTGAAAATGCAGTACGCGAAAAAAGTCGCCGCGGGAAAAATCGCCACGGGAAAAAATCGCCGCGGGGAAATATATCCGGTGCCTACATGGGCTATAGCTATGTTTGCTATAGCTATGTTTGTTTACCCAGTAATAAATAGTTATAGTGCTGTCGGCAAAACATATCTACAACATCAACATTGGTTCAAACTGAATCCTTCAGAATTGCGGCGTACCATGTTTGAGTAGGATAACAAAATATGGAATATACATACTGTGTGTTTATTGATACTAGGGATGTAATATCACGCATAGTGTGATAATGGAGATGAAATTCCCATTCTGAAACATATTATACAGGTTGGATTATATTACACTATCACCGTTGTTGCTACAGAAAAATGATCGTGGGAGGCTTTCCTTAACGTTTTGAGAAATTTTGATGACTGTATATAATATGTATACTGTATTTTTTTTCTAAATCAGTGAGATTTAGAAAAAAATACAGTCAGCAGAACTGACTCCGTAAAAGAAGGTGGAATGAGCTAGATAAAACAAACGTCCAGTGGTCCATATTAGCACTGGATCGCAAGCACTGGAAGTCGTGGGGAGAGGCCCCATCGGCCAACTGTTCTCAGAGCAAAGTGCAATGTGCAGTGGGTCGACAAAGGCTAGAAAAAAACTCGAAATTAATATCTTGACCAATTATTCTGAAACACGCTTTACTTTTGCTACAACCATTGTCATATTAAATATATTTTCAAAATCCCTCAAAAGTAATTTTATATGCCTTTGACAACATTACCGACAATTCTATCAAGCAACAATAACAAACGTTCAATATAATGACACATATTTCTCTTCAAACCTCTCGAACAACATAAAATTTCATCAAAGTAACACAAATCGGACAGAAATACATCAAGCATGTAAACGAAACAAAACAATATCTGTGCTGAAACAAAAAAGGTAAAAGTGTATGTAATTTTGGCAATTCACATAAAAGAAATATTGTAACGTAACCCGAATTCTTTTTGTCAATTCGTTTGTGTCTCTTGCTTTCTTTCAGAATTTGTTTATTCACCATTTATCATTTCAAACCCCTTTTTCTCGAGACATTAGTACGTCGTACCAGAGACGTATTATGAATGGCCTCTGTCTTAGGCCTGTCGTCCACGACGCTACTCAAAAGTAACGTGTTAGAAACACAAATCACCAATGAGTAGCCAGAATGTTACAGCACTAGTGTTTCAATGCTGTACACGTGTACCTACTTGACGCTCAAACTTAAACTCCAGCATTTATTTCAGTTACAGGCAAACCAATTACAGGCACAGCAAAGAGATGAAGCTAGTTGTCCATTCCAAACCGTAGTAGGTTCCTGTGGAGAAGCACGGGCAAAGAACCAGACTTCCTCGGGACTATTTATAAAAAGACATTATAAGTAAATAAATTATTTCTAATTGACTGCCTCGCTGGTCTAGTGGTCGCAAGCGCTACTGCTGAGCATGAGGTCCTGGGTTCGATTCCCCGAGTCGGGCAAAGTGTTATTGGGTTTTTCTATCTGAAATTTCTAGTAGCAACCCGGAATCTGGATTTGTGCCTGGTCTATGGCAATAAGCTCAACCCTTAAGCCACAATTCGCCAGTTAAACATAACTGGCGAAATGTGGGTGTGACCACGACACTACAGATACACCTCTGCCCAACCCTTTGGGGAAACATGGCGTGATGTTATGTTATGTATGTAAATGATTTCTATATCTATCGTTGCGAACGCGTTATTAACTAGTTTGTGATTGGAGTTCATGTTACACGTTACTTTTGAGTAGCATCGTGGACAATGGGCCTAGGTCTAAATAAATAAACTTCGGAGTGACTCGGGTGTTTTCGACAAACTTCGGCCTTCGACGGACACATTAAGAAAACTTGATGCGATAATTAATTGGCGTCTTGAATTTTAGCTTTATAATTTAAGGTGTTAAGATGTTGTATTTTGAAAGGATATTTATGAATTTACCTTTTACGATGATTTGAAGTTTACTGTTTACACTTTCCCCTTTGTTTATTTTGCTTAAAGCTAAGAGACGTTTAAACATTATTGACATTTAAAAACATTTAACCTACATACATTTCTCGAAAAACCTCATAAGCCGCCTAATAGTTAAACAATTCCTAAGAGCATAGATGCCCTCGAATTTCCAAGACGAAAATTGAAACTGAGATAAAACGAACAGAATTGCTCTTCTGAATTCCGTCAAACAAATTCCAATGGTAATTTTAAAGGGTAATGTCTATAGATTGCTGAATTCTGAACGTGCCTGAGTTGGAGAAAAGAAAAGGGGAAAAATCTTCGAGTACTCAGATGATACTTGAACTACGCAAGGAATTGCTATTAAGGAGCAATGTTCTTATAAGGTGAGGGAGGCGCATATTTGTGACTTGTGAGCATGTTAGGAATTAATTAAGGATGTTTGCCGTTTATGATTTCCTGGTACATGAAGACGAAATTTCCGTATGGAACAGGATAGTGTGACAGATGATGATAATATAGTTGGATAAAAACCTTAAGACAAAAAAAACAACCGACTTGAACCGACCAAAACCTTAGGTAAAGAATTTCTCTTGGTGCAATTCAAGGTGAGGGTGGGCGAATATTTGTGACTTTAAAACTTAATTAGGGGTTCTTATCGTTTATGTTTTCCTGGTACTGGTAGGTAGACGTATATATCTTGCTTGGGATTTTCAATCCATTTACGAATGGATACTTTGATTGAAAGAGAATATTGCTAAAACAGGAATAAATAATGAGACGACGATGAAATAGCTAGATAAAAAAACTTTTTACGAAAAAAACAAACAACTTCATAAAACTTAGGTAAGGAATTATTCTTATAGGGTGAGGGATGAGAATATTTGTAACTTGTTAGCATGTTAGGGAATTAGCGATTCTTGTCGTTTATGATTTCCTGGTACTTGAAGATTGTATATTGATTTTTATTATCCGTGTGTGAAACGATGTGAGATGACAGATAATGCAAGAAAAATATTTGCTGTGGCCTATGAAGGATAGACGGAAGGATGGAGGATGATGAAGATATTCGAAAAGCAACTGATTTTAATGGAATGAGTGCTATTGAGTATTATTGTATTGTCTTAGGCAGATTTTTTTTTGCTAGCCGCAAAAATAGCGAGACACAAGATGATGAGTTTGTTACTCCGTCAGGATTTGATACTTTAATGTGAAAAAAAAAACTATCAAACTAATTACTTTAAACTATCAACACGAAATGCCTGTAAAACAAGGTGTGAAACAATCAGAAACCTGTTTTGGACACCACTCAATATTCTCCACCATTTATTTGTTTGAAAAATAAAGTTCTCTCAAACAAAACCAAGCGTCGACAAGCGAAAAATAAAGAATGCACTATCTGCGACATTTTTACCGGGAACTTACAATAGATTTTGAACTTAAAACTTGGAAAGATAGAGCATAATATTAGGTGCAGTTTTTTCATGTTCTAGTAACTGAATTCCTGATTGGAAACACTTTCCTTTGGGACAAAACTCACTGCAAACGTTATTAACTATGAATTATTTCTCCATTTTCATATTTAATTGAAATAGTTGGCTCATATATAGAATTGTTTCGAGTTTGTTTTTGTAAATTACCCTTTGAAACACGTGTTTTAATTACACCTGTATTTGAATTGCTATCTACCTGGCTACAGCAATGCTGAAAGGTTTTAAATATTCATAAAGTTTTTGAATATCACAGGCTTTGCATGCCTCGTACTGCCTACCTACCTAATTACTAAACAGAGGGGCAATTCCCATATTTTTAAGAACGTTCGCATTCGCATCTGTCAAAAATACAATCACTTTAACAACATTTTTGACAAGTTTGACAGATTGCGATTTGAATGTGAACGTTTTTTAAGAACGAGAATTGGCCTTCAACGAATGAGGTGTCGGTAGATTTGTCCCAATATAAAATTGATTCCATAACGTATGCTCCTCCCTTGTTCGGGTTGGGATTAATCGGCACAGCACTTGCTTCAGGTCGGCTTTGTTTTTCAACGAAAATAATGCCGAATCGAATATGGCACCCGGACATGTGTGGAGTACGCCTAATTCTCTTACCATATTATAACGTTACAGGGAAATTCAATATGGCGGACACTATATTGCGGATTTATTTTTGGCGGATAATTTTTTATTTTTAACGTAGTAAACTCTTATTTAATTATGTAGAACGTCACGTCTGCCTAGGCTTTTCCCAACTATGATTCCAGTCTAACCGGATGCTACTAAATACCAATAGTTTACACGGACCTCTACAACCCAGTTACTGGGTAACGCGATACTCCTTGGTAAGACTGGTTGTCAGACTTTCGGACTACTGAGTACCCGTAACGACTGTCCAAGGCCTACAAATAGCAACCGTTTAACGTGCTTTCTGAGGCACGGAGGGGTTTCGGTATGTAATTTCACCAATCCACGGACCGACCTTGGCTACCGTTGCTTGACCTGGAAGATTGACCATACGGCTATTATTATTTAGCCCCTCAAAATGTAGAATTATGTAGCCCCCCTAATCAGCTCCAATTATGCAGAACGTAAACGAAGCAAAAGGAGTATGTCAGTATCGTAGCAGTTTGCGTTCTGTAGTTTCTGCCTACCCCCATGGGAAGAAGGCATGAGTTTAATTAATTTTGTACGTAATTATTCGACTCATTAAGTATGCGTGTCGAATTTATCGAGTTTTGCTGAAAACACGCGCAAACAGCATCCTTTAATAACAAGGATATCATTATGAAGAGTACTCGTATTTACCTGGTAAAACCAGTCACCATCCATTTTTCAAACCGAATATTTTGAACTGAAAAATCACCTCCCCTACGGCTTATCGTAACTCGAGCTATCACCACGCCTCCAGCGGAATAAATCCGAACTAAGTGAAACTTATATACGTTTAGTGCGAATCTGTTCTCGATTGAATCGTAACTTGCAGACTTATCGATTTAGAATCGTATTTATTCTAGAGTACGACCTATATTTCTGGATTGTCTTTGCATGGAATATCTGTTTTTTGAAAGCTTTATTCGGTTTACATAGCGTTATGTAAGGAATGTAGGTTAGTACGTTTTTGGTAAGTAATAATATCTTTGTGCAACTACTAAAACCATTGCTGTATTTTACTGGCATATTGAGTAAGAGAGAGATGGAAGATAAAAAGAGCTGTCAAATTATTTTGAAATTCTACTTTTTTAACTTATAGACAGCGAGTTAAGGCTCGTACACACTGGCGCGATATCGCGGACGCGACAAAGGTAGCGCTGCCTGTCGCGCCCGCGATATCGCGCCAGTCTGTACGAGCCGTTAAGTTGGGAAAAGGCAGGCAAAAGATTATTCTTCGACAAGTATTTCTCGTTATTCACTCAGAATAAAACACTAAACTTGAACGTTATTTAAAAATAAAAAGCGAACGCGTTCTTGTGACGTCACCGGACGTGCTGGCGTCCATCTTGCATCACAGCTTCATATTTCATACCCCTGTCAGGAAAAGAAAACGATATTTATGTTAACTCGACAATGTTTAAGAAGTATCTAAACCTATGACCTATGGTTTGTGCTCTAAGCAAAGTCAGACTGGAATGTCATGTAAAACAGCGGGCTATTAAGCAGAGAGCGCGTGAAGTAATACCTATACACTTGATACTTACATTTACAAAATTGGAACTATCCGCCATCTTGTTTTTTGAATACATCTCAATTGACATTTCACCAAACAATTGCATCAATTTAATGTGAAATATCATGTCAATTGACTATTTTGTGTAACCAATCACAACGGCATAGAATTTGACATCAGTTACACCAATCACCGATAATATATGATCATTCTTTCAAAAACAGAATCCCTATTCCAAATTCAAAATGTCGCCGAAATACATCAGAACATCAACTATCAAATTCAAATAAATCAACGTAGTGTCGATTAGATTGATCGACAATCGAGAATTTTGATAAATCGATAACGCTGTGCACTGCACTAGTGATTAATCGTCGTTAGCTAATTGATTTTCGTCTCGGTACACCGATCACGACAGTTAGAATCGATTATTATGTAATTTGTGATCGATATGGTTTTGATGGTGGTGGCTTGCGATTAGTAAATAGATACAGTTTGGAGTTAATCCAACACCTTAGAGCGAATTTCACCAATAAAAACTGAACGCGATCAGCACATAAACCAAGTTTAAGAGCGGTCAGCGTCATTATTTTCTTTGAAATATTGTCATTGACTCTTGAACGCGTTTTAGATGCGCTGATCGCGTTCATATTCATTGATGAAATCGGCCCTTAATCTTAAACTCGCAGTTTTTGAGGTGTAACGGCTAACTTCAAGAAGATACTACCCATAAACTTTCCTATAATTATTACCCCGCGTTTACACCAAATTATAAACATTGTATTCTAAATGTTATGTCTACTAATTGCGTTTATTGTTTACACCTAAAACTAGTTGTGAACAGAACTTGTCAAAAATGTCCAAACAGTGAACAAAATAGTTAACCGTCTGTGTCTGAAACAACCTCAATACATTTATGAATGATACTTGTTCAGGTTAAGCTGCGCTTGCCGGGGTTGGTCTGTGGATGGGTGACCATCTTTACATACCGAGACTCCTCCGTGCTTCGGAAGGCACGTTAAGCCGTTGGTCCCGGCTGTCATTCGTGGATCTTTGACAGTCGTTACGAGTCGTCAGAAGCCCGAAAGTCTGACAACCAGTCTTACCAAGGGGTATCGTATTACCCAGTTACTGGGTTGTGGAGGTCAGATAGGCAGTCGCTCCATGTAAAATACTGGTATTCAGCTGCATCCGGTTAGACTGGAAGCCGACCCCAACATGATTGGGAAAAGGCTAGGTAGAATGACTTGTTTTATGTACACAACATATTTTCTAGTAGGTGTCACAACTTGTATAATATGGATGTAAACGGTTTAGTATTCGATTATAAAATAGAAAGAATTCGTTACATATTGCCACTCAACAAATACATAGAATAATTAAATTAGCTAGCGAAACTGATGCACTGATGAAACTGATGATGATGATGATGATGACAAGGCAACATGATGTTTCAACTACTACAGTTGGGCCAGTTTCTTAAAATTTTAATATCAGTTTGAGTTTTGTTTCGTTTTAACTTAGTGGGTATCCATATTAAAAAAAAATGATCAAATCATTTTTTATTTTATTCGTATTTAAATATCGATGCCCACCACGTATGCGGAGTTTCGCTACCTAATTTAATGTGACCCTGTATAAGTAAAAGGTGTCTTTTAGATAATGGCTCAATTGGAGACCAACTGATAATGAACATCATTCACAATCATATTTTGTGCTCTCAACTAGTCTCAACACCATCTTTTAAAGTCAATAGGGAATATCATTTAATTTTTTTTTCACTAAATCAATAAAATGTCGGTAATATAAACCTACGAAAAGTATTTAAAGTTAAAATTGAATACTGCATGTTCCTCAAAAAAGAAATTCTAATACAGTTCAAACATCCGTTCCTGTTGCGGTCGGGATGTGACGTCATTTGGCACGTTACTGATTTGTTTAAAAAGTTGTTCATAAACATGCGACAAAATTTAAGGGAGTGTTTTACCCATCAAGGGTAAAACACTCCCTTAAATTTTGTCGCATGTTTTCAAAGTCAGCCTGTATATTTAAATAATGAATAAGTTTTGAACTACGAGCATATTCCCTATTGTTACTTTTTCAAACTAAACAAATAATAAAAGTACAAGTTTCAAATGCCATCAGAAATCTCTCCGGTCTAATTTAGCTGCGGCTTCCAAGGCAGTCCCATGTCTCCTGAGACAGTCAAGTTTAATTGCTTTGAGTCCAGCGCTGTTGATCTTAGCTGGACTAAGTTACGATAATGGGGAAAAAGGACCACCAGTCTCAATAAATTAATCCCAGTGCAGGCTTTATAAGTGCAACGTTGTTAGATTTAGCCTTTTTTTATCGTATTGCACCACAGATCATTAATGCTTCGGTTTTCTAGGGAAGCGATTCCCTCATATTATAATTTCGTGAAAATCTGTATTTTTAACAGCATTTAATATTAGGTAAGGTGTCAAAAAACGTTCTGTATTTGTACAGCCATTATAGTGTGTCCGTGGCCGGTCATCGCTTTCTTAGACTTAGACTCTAAGCGCAGACTACATAAAAATGGCGTCGGGCGCGGACATGGCCCGAGCGCTTCCCATTTTTTCTCTGCTTTTGTGTGTTGTGTAATATAAAATAAATAAAGGATAGGTATATCATATTTCTATCTAAATACATTTGGTGAATTGTGGTGCAAACCGGCCCTTAAGTAGTGTGTTTCTTGTCGAGGGTATATATTTAACAAATTAATCATTGCTCACGCTTTGGTGAAATGATTCCCCACTCGGCAACGTTGGTAACAGGGAACAGGGCCTATTACACTTCTTTTAATGATACATTAATAATAATAATGAAAAAAAAATCTAAACAAGTCTAATTTCAAAATATAATTCAACTCATATTACAAGAATAGCAAAAGATAACGAAATTCTATCGAATTTCGATAAAGACTGTTATTTATAGCAAAAGTTTTCAAGGGACATTTTTTTTTTCTTTTTTTTTCGATGAAACTTTTTAGTTTAGAACTATTATAAGTCTAGATATTACAGTCTTCAGGTTTGAAACTTTAGAGCTGGGCTTAAATGTTCGATAGTTGACACGTGTTTGGGTCCAAACTTGGGTATTATAAGGATTCTTCTCTTGTACTATCTTTGTTTTTAAGTGTTAACTAGTTTCAGTACAAAATAGCCCATAATTTTAGCTGGTTAATTTATTTTTGTTGGCAAACAAATCGTTTTCTAAAATTGAGTTTGTTTTATTGATAAAAACGCGTGTTTAGGAACACTGCTGTAAAAAAATAAGATCTTTAGAAACGTCTGATTCGTCGTGTGATATCGTTTGTTGAAAATGTGACAGAAGTCGCTCACGGGTAGTAACTACTGAAACTTTAGAGAGTCCCATCTCCAGCAATTAACAAACCAGGCTAAGTTAGTAATTTAACTTAAGATATTGCAAAAACCAATCAAACTTTTTACTCGAAAACTAATTATAAAAACCTTAAGAATTTTTGTTCTTTTTCACATTTTGAAATATGTATTAAGACTTTTTAGTAAAGACTGACTAGTCTTCAGTCATGGAAAACACCGAGAAAAAATACTAAGACTTTTTCTAAATTCCATTAATGTAGGTTAATTTAATTTATTTGATCGAATCGAGTCGTCTTGATTGATCTAGAAAATGGTTTATAAAATAATATTTTTAAATTATTTTAGATGGATAAATTCCAAGTATTTTTGACAGCACGATTGGCTGTCTGGATTTTGTCTACGGGTTGCAGGGTCGATTCATATTCATGCAACTTCGATTTTAACCAGTAATAGTAACCTCAAGGCGGGGGACATCCATGAGGACTTCCAAACGCAAAAAAAAAAACTAGTTTCAATTTACTTTAATTACTGTTTCAGTTTAAGTATATACAAAGTCATAGTCAAATCGTATATTTCAATTAATCATTTAAAGGCACTTTTGAACATTACAAAAAGAAAGGAGAATTGATTCTAGTTGATATTTATGGATGCCTAGAATTAAAAAGAAATTGGGACGAAAAAAAAATCATCGGGTAACTTCGATACCCATAAACACATCGAAAACAAAAACAGGGACAACGATACCTCATTTCCTCTCTCACAAGACGCATCTCCCCAATAAAACGCGACTCAGACCTATTTATATTCAACTACCCACATATTGTTGCGGAAACACATCATAAATTCAATCGGTCGCAAGTGTTACGTCACCGATGGTTGATTTGTAGCGATGGCGTCATCGCTACGAGATTTACGACGTAATCTAGATGTGGTACAACTTGTGGGAGTGACTTTGAGTTTGTTTGTCTGCGAAAAATATGTTAATTTCCTGTTGTTGGTAGGTATGATGAAGATAATGTATGTTTGGTAAGTTTGAAAAATTAAATGAAATAAGGTAAAACATTGAAGTATAATTTTTTTAATAATATTCTAAAATGACATCACCTATTTTGAGTACCATTTTTTTCTACGTCAAAAACGCATTGATTTTTCAAAGAATACGCTACGAGCTACGGCGTAGCACACGCTAAATACGGCGTAGCACAACGCGTAGGGCCACAACGCAATTTCTACTTCCACGATCGAAAGATGTCAACGCCAACATGATATTTTGTGAACCTTCCATCCCATACAAATATGATACATTCATCTCACTGATAAAATCAATATAATAGATTCTCAGCGAGTTGCTATAGATTTTGTTCACATTTTTTGATATCTCCTGTATAATATCCTGTATAAATGACACAAAAGATTATAAACACACTTCGTTTAACAAAGGTCAAGAAACAAACTCACAAACAGACCCGGAACACGGAACTCCGAAACATGTTCCGTTAAGTTAGCGGGAAATCCGTGAACGGAATCCGGGATTAGTTACGAATTGATTTCTGAAACAAAGTGGGTGAACTTACAGTAAGATTATAAAGTAATCGGTAAAGTTTTGAAAAGTTTATTCGCATATATTTTTGAGGCTACTATTCTGTATGTTTGGGAGCCGATGCTTAGAATAAGGGGATACATAAAAAGGCCGGGAATTGAGAAAGGATAACTTTGAATGGAGTGAACTTCATAGTTCTACAATAAATGTACGTGTTTGGAGAATACACCAAACATTTTTGAAATAAATGTAATGTAATTTTTGACCATAAGTAGGTAACTAAGCTTAATCAATGAAGAGATAATAGCAAAAACATGCACAAGCAAAAAGGCAAAACTCATCTTACTACGCTTCGCACTACGCGTTGAACTACCGCGAAGTTTTTCATACCTCTGTGTAGAACAAGCGCTACGCTTTCTAGAGAAGCATCCAAAAGGACCAGTTCTGAAAAAATGGTCCTTCGAGTCTGCCTCCACACATAACACCCCTTCACGCTTCCTAACAAAATTATGTAGAAACCAACTCAAGCGTCCATTCCCAGTGAGAAATGTCGTAACGATTTGAATGCCGTCCTGTATAATGCTGCGATCAGGACCATTACTCAAATAAATCCTTCATCTTCTCAGAGGGCCCTGATCCGAGTGAAATGGGTCCACTTTCCTTTAGGAGAACCATATGTTATGTGATGGATTTTAGAGGTATTCCGTATGCAGGCGATGTCTTGGTTTAGCTATGAATTTGCCTTATATAAAAACGCTGTTCAAAGTTAAAAGATGTTTAAACGTCATTAAATATATTTTTAAGCAGAAGCTAACAATAAATCTGCCTAGGCTTTTCCCCAACTAAGTTAGGGTCGGCTCCCAGTCTAACCGGATGCAGTTGAACATCTGAATTTTACATGGAGCAACTGTCTGTCTGACCTCCAAAAAAAAGCGTTTGTAAATGTTCTAAAGTAGGTTTTGTCTTTGACCATTCCAAATTTCAAAAGAAGAATGACCTCCATATACTATCCTTGGGATAGGGTGGGATAAGCCTTTTTATCGGACTGCGTTGAAGCCCAATGGTAGTGTTATTTTATAGTGGATCGCACTAGGAAGGTAGGCAAACACCCTTACTGAAGTTGTTAGACACGAACTGCAATATCCAGTCCTTCTGCCAAGCTTGATGATACTGTGAATAATTCCTTTGGCCACTGAAAATGATGTAATACTACTGCAAGAAACTTTACTGTCGCGGCCCTGCATCTGGTGCAATAATGGCCGATCTGTGATAAGTTACCTTCTTGGTTGTCATGTGTTGAAGTAAAAAGTTCGTTCCATTTTTAAACACAGATGTGAGTTTTCATAGTAATTTATTTGGCCGCTAAACAGGACAGATATGAATTTCCATAGTAACATTGCCGGCCGCATCTTCACTTGTTTTTGACCAGTTCAGCAATTTCGATTTATCCCGAAGAAGGTTCTCAAAATAAGGCTCGAATTTCCATGCATGTTTGCGAAAAATATGTTTCTATCATGTTTATAAGCATGATAGCTACATAACAATAACACTACATAAAACCCCACATAAAAAAATACTTCCCGTAGACCAAAACCCAGTTATCCTCCCATTAAAAATTTATCAAATAATAGATGGCCTCACTACATTCCCCGTAAACTCCAAACTGGTACATTTACTTCGATTACATTGCGTAACTGCCGTTGATTCGGACGTGCTTTGAAATTTTATGTGCTATGCATGTGTTGCCGACACTGTGTGATATATGGTGTTCCGATAAATGACTGGGATTGGTCCTTGTGGGCGCTTTGTTGCGTTATTGGGTTAGATTGCTTTAATTGGTGAATTATTGTTCATTGGGAACGATTAGACCACAAACTGTTGTTAAACTCAAAATCTGCCTAACCTTTTCCCAACTATGTTGGGGTCGGCTTCCAGTCTAACCGGATGCAGCTAAATGCCAGTATTTTACATGGAGCGACTGCCTAATTGACCTCCACAATCTAGTAACTGGGTAATACGATAACCCTTGGCACCTGGGACTTTCGGGCTTCTGACGACTTGTAACGTGTGACAAAGATCCACCAATGACAGCCGGGACTAACGGCTTAACGTGCTTTCCGACGCATGGAGGAGTCTCAGTATATAAAGATCGTCACCCATCCACGGACCAACCCTGGCAAGCGTAGCTTAACCTGATGGATCAACCCGTGCGGCTGTTATTACTTAGCCACGAGCTCGTCACCTCGCTCCTGTTGTTATACTGAAGTTTTATTTAATTACATAAAACGTAACATAAGCAGGGGTATATCTATAGAACACCCACATTTTGCCAGTTATGTTTAAGTCCCATGTAATAGGGAGCGAGCCTATTGTGCAAATGATAATTAAATTATTGGCAATCGTGAAATTTTATTGTAAGTGAATTCCAATGTAGCATTCACATTTCTTGGCTAACTAACTCCATTTAATTAATCACTTTCAAATATTATAAATAAGATCGGATTTCTAGGCAGAAATCTAAAATTACTATTTACTCAACTATCTGTAACAAAAGTGAAAATCTATAGTAAGCTCATCCAGACATTGAATGTAATGTCTAATGCCTTTCAAACCTATATTTTATTGAAGTTTTCTATCTTTTTGTTTTGCAATCGGAAAATATATGGATATAATGCTTGTACTGGTATTATGTTATGATATCGATATCGATCCAAAGAAATAAGTGCTTTTGTATTATTTTATGAGAGCATCCTTAGCTGAGCAAAAGGGATGCGGGCTTTAACGGAAGCCATTCCAACATCGCATCTAATTTCTGCGGTAAAAACATAACCCTGTGTTTGCTCTCGCGCGGTCTGGTAATAAGATACGCCAGTAAGGAAGTTTAGAAATGAGACTGGCTGCCCACAGAACAGAACAGGACAGGAACACTATAGATGTTCCTGTCACTACGTTTAATAGACTGCAGCGAACTACATCGCCACATATATGAACTACGATTGGTGACTCGCACGAATTTAATCGCCCGAAACGGGTTGAATCGACACTTTTAATTATTTTTTTTTTTTCTTGAGGCAATTCGATAGTCAATAAATTCAAAATGTGCCAATTACCTAATACTTATTTCTGGAGTTGTCGATTTGCCCACAAATAAATTAACTTCGTGCTCAATTTTTTTTTTTTTAAGTGTCGATTCACCCGTTTCGGGCGGGTAAATTCGTGCGAGTCACCAATAAGCCAAATAGCTATACATTAATACTGCAGCTAATCTACTGGCCACAGTAGCGTGATTATGTATATAGATTGATGGTGTCTGTCCTGTGACTTCCGTAATAGATATGTTGAATACCATTATTAATGTCTGTCGGTGATACGTACGTATTGTTCTGTGATATCTAACGTAATAAATTAAGTTCATAGTTAAAGCAGTTAGTTATAAAAAAATCGAAATTGCCTGTAAATTATTTATTTGAGAAATAATTTCAGGCAATTTGGATTTTTTTAGAAGTCGGTCAGATATAAAATTAAAGCTAGTTGCCCATTCGGAATATCCCCATCATTCCCGATTCCCTCATTTGGTTCCCTATCAATGCTGTCTTCCGAAAAAAAAAAACAAAAGAAAAACCTCGTCAAAAAGTCTCGTTTCAAGAATAATTTAACGCTATGGTGCAAGGATACAACAGACAACAATATGATCCGCAGCTCATTGCTTATAAAACGTCGTTTCCACTATAGTACACTACTCGTGAAGACTCTTTCAATGCATAAGATATCTTTTCTGGCAGTTGGTTTGTTCGTTTATGCACTTAAATATGTATGACGGGAAAACCATATCATAAAAAAGAAAAGTACTAACTCACTTACTGACTTACTCATCAATACCCAGCCCAAAATCTTGGACCTAGAAAGCTGAATTTTGGAACATAATGTTCCCTTTATGATGTAGACTAGGAATATTACATCCCTATGAGGAAGGGAATTCACGAGCTAAACAATCAGTAATCATAATATTTTCGCAGCTGAGAAGTAATAAGTAACATATGGTATACATACCACACTTCACAAACTTCCAAAGTTGGTACCAACATTTGTCACGGCCACAAACTCGGCCAAAGTTTTTGGCAATCCATCGCTGGTTAACTGTCGTGAACGTAGCTAAGCCATTAACAGAGCCATCAAGCGAATTGCAGCCATTATCGCCACTATGTATCTTCGATGCTTTGTCAGGCCTAAGTTTGGTGTGGAGTGCTGTAACCTGGGTAATCTCTTACGATTTAATCGTTGGAAGTAATGTGAATAGGTACAAGTGAGTAGGTGCCGAATACATTATATGATAACGATTTTCTAATTAGTGAGATCGAGTGTTGTCGGATTCTTATCAATTAAAAGCATATTGTGTGCACTATGTAGTTATGGCCATGAATAGCACGATTATAGTGTATATAAATCAAAATGTTTCTTTTTTATTGGTCTCCCTTTTTCGGTGTCTATAGTTCGGTAGCCATGTTGCCCCGCAAACATGTTCAGTTAATAGGCTCCGCAATTTTTAAAACTTAATAATCTTTTTATGCCATCGGTTAACTCAGAACCCAAGGACCAAAAATAAAGTAGGAACAAATAGAAGATGACAAAAGCACATTGTTCCTTGCACTTTATCTTGATTACCGTTTCCTTCTCACAAATAAACGGTCTCTCAAAATAATTGGTCCTTCCTGGAAATACCTCTCTGGTCCTAAACGACTTCGTTTTAGTATAGCGTAGCTTGCATGCGTACTAATTGCCATCCGTATACCCATATGAAAGTAATACAGTTCAGAAGTACTATTATTATAATGATTCTGGAAATACGCTGGAGGGGATATGTGGCTAGTAACTGTTATCATGTACCTACCTATTGTATCTATATGTATTTATTAACGAGCAAGAGCATTGTTCATCACTTACCTCAAAGTGTGACGACTGTGGCGGCATCTACAAGGCCACATGCGAACTACGCATCAAAGACCTGACGTCACACAAATCCTGCATCGCGCAATTAGAGTTTACCGCGCGATCCACATATTTAAGACTTGCCGACATCAATCGTAGGGCAGTTGCCCGCCAGATACGACACTCGTCTGGTCGGTGGATCCTCGCAATTCTATAGAGGATGAGTGAACTTTACACCCTGTTTCTCATACCCCTAAACGACTTCAAACTATTTCTATTGATAAATGTCCTGCACCCCAATTACGTAACATACCTACTTTCCATCACAATCCGAAGTAAAATCCTTATTGTTGTTTGAAAAAAAAATCCTTCTCGACAGGGTAAATAGTGCATTGAATGTTGTTGCATTTTCAAAATTAAAGGCATTGCAATTGTAAGTGTGTTACGCAATTACCCCGCGGGTTATCTCACGATGCTGTTTGTTCTTCAGAGCTCTTTCTTAATTGCAATTGTACCACAAGTTTTGTCTGGATTTTTGACTCAGATCCCGATATAATCAGTTCAGAGAATGTCAAGCAATCAGTAAGGGCAAAACGTGCCCGAAATATGATGACTTTATCCCATTCATAATAATTCAAAATCACTGGATTAGTTCAAGGAATTTCGAAGAAAACTGCGTTCGATTTATATTTAAAAAAAATCGACGTATTCATTCACCTATCAGAATTACCTTCACTGTAATTGAGTTTAATTTAAAACATAGATTGGTAAAGGAAATAAATTATAAAAAGAGAATTCCTAAAAAAAAATTGGCTGGTTTCCTGTATCTGCAAGCCATCCATTAAGTTTATGCTATGTATCGCAGTCCATTATGATTGCGATACATAGCTCATCCCTAATTGAGCCACAGTACCTGATTCTCCGCCTTGTACATCCCGATAACGCCGCTCAAGCGTCACGCGTCTTGCGACAGTGACAACAAATGAAAGTAGTTCTTTAGAGCATGCCGTGAGTCGCGATGCAACGAACGTGCGTGTTGCTTGACGGCTTGACGCAAGTCGCAACGTTCGAGTGAATGTGCTCGCCGTGAACGGGGCCTAAGGCGCATGTCCCACCTCACAGATTAATATTTTATTTTTATTATTAAACCCCCATTCACTGACTAACAACCCACTCAAGGGTATTAGATTTCAGTCCACTCTCTCTGACAGAGAGGACGCTTCATTCCCAATAGTAGGAGCATTGGCTGATTATGATGTGCAGTCACTAGCATAAATACAATAAAGCAAAATTCAAAAACGATTTTCTCGTGAAATAAAAATTGCAACTTTGATAAAAGACTTATTTCATAATAGTACAGTTTCGGTAAAACTATGTTCGTAACACCATAAAATATCTATCGAAACTTTAGGAGAAAATTGCTTTTGAATTTTCCATTACGGTATTTAGGTATACTTGTGACTGTACAATACATTTACTTTAACTCCCACATGAATGCACTAAACCAAACTACATCAAAACAAGTACATCCCAACAGTTTTATATTCGGGGTATTATCTCAAATACTTGGCTCACTGCCCACCGCATGGGCCGTTTACATGGTTGGGTCTTTAAATCCAGGACTAAAGTTACGGCATACATGGTTTAAAGTAGGGATATTATTATGAGGCTGTGAAGTTTTACCGCTAAACATAGTCCGCATTACGACAAATCATTTTAGGATGTACATTAGTGTGGTGTTTGACAGATAGTTGACACTTGACGGTTGATTATTATTACAAAACCCCACAATACAGTTTGAAGTAACCAACAACAATCTGAATAAAACATTAAGGATGCCAAGTACATAATAACTACACTCCATTTATTTTAGCATTATACAAATAACGACAGTTATTGTGTAATATTGTTGAAATTACTGCACTTTTGAGTTATTCTTTTAATGTAAATGGTAAATAGATTACATTGCTTTGTGTCTATCGTGAAATAACGGAGTTTATTATACGTTTAAATCGAAATAACGTAAAGATGTTAACCGTTATTTGTCTAATGTTATAATAAATCGAGTATAGGTTAGGAGAAACCGAAGATGATGACTAATAGATATAGGTATGGAAAAAAATCTTTCAGTCACTAAATTCTCTGATAGCACAATACCTAAAACTGTAAGAGATTTTTGTTTGTGTATGTTCCAGGGAGTAATTCGTTGAAGTGTCAATAAATAAATAAATAAAGACGTACAGCACCGATCGAAAAGGACAGGAGGATAATGATGTATAGGTACTGAATAGAACAAAGCAAAAGTTACTTACTGTGCCCTATATCACCAAAACCTAAACGTATCAAAATATGTTTACTCCAATCTATACCAGAGAAAAAAACAACGGATTAAAAGAAACCTTTTGGACTACCAGACGTAGGTACTGCTGGGTACCATCCGCACTTGGTCGATATACCGACAAGTCGTACTCAGCGCTTCTCTACCACATTTATTATGCGCACGGCCAAAGTGTGGAACTCTCTGCCAGCGCCTGTGTTTCCTTCCACTTATAGCCCGTCAGCCTTCAAAGCAAGAGTGAACAGGAATCTTTTGGGCTTGCTCGTTCCATCATAGGCCTCATTCATCCCTTTCCATCAGGCGAGATCTAGATCAAGAGCAGGCCCTTAATTCAACAATAAAAAAAGAAATTTTAAAAAAAATCTGAAAGCTAACTAACATACGGACAAACAGACCTAAGACTTTATGAAAGGATTTTTTAATTAGAAGATGCCCGCCCTTCTTCTAAACTGATTTCTTCTAAAAGAAATTGGTTCTATCATCTGATGAAATGAAATTAGACACCTACACGTCAAAACTCGGATTAAGAACCCACTATTTTCGGATTCAGTAAAAAATCTTAAGACGTTTTATCTTCTCGTCGCTTTTTACGAGCCTCGGAGGAAGGCTGTAACCTAATCTCGACAAGCAGCCTTGTGGGGGCAAACTTGTAAATTAGTCAAACACCCACATAAGTCTTGGTCTTGGTCTAGTACATAATATTCCGCAAATTGCGGTCAGTACTATAAATAGGACGTTCAGACATTCTTTATGTTCACCTACATGTTTTATACTTTTAGGTGATGGCGCAAGTATAGATGGAGTGCCAATGCCAGTTAATAAATGACTTATGTGGAGAGAAGTGTAATATTTTATCGGCTTATTCCCAGGAGCTCCAAATAATTTTATTCCCGGCGGCTCCAAATAAAAAAACCAATAATAATAATTACTTAATAAAATCTTTCCCGTGAGCTCCAATTTTAAAGTACAATTAGCACAAAAAAGAAATACAATAAAATTTATTTATGATTCAACAAAAAAAATACCGGAGTAATGCGACAATGTCGAACCCCAACCCAAAATTATTTGGAGCTCCTGGGAATAAGCCCTTTTATCAAACAATGCGTCTCACCTAGAAGGTGAAAGAAATTACTTGTTATTGCATGAATTGAAAATGAGTAACGATGTGCTCAAAACCGTCGTTCCGATGACCACTATAATTATGAGCATAAACTTTCATAAGAACCAAAACATAGCAAGATTATTTTCAGACCCTGTTGGACCCTGCCGCTTTTGAAAAACCCGAATTTTGCAATCTATTATACATTGTAACAGCGAATCAATTTTCACGCCTCCCCCTTAAGACCACCGCCAATTTTTTTTTATGTTATCGGTATTGTAACCATAAAGAATACGAATTTAAAACCTAAAAAAAAGGAGAAAATAATTTCGCGGGCATTCTGGTATTTTACAAGGAAACACAGCATTATAGATTACGTTAGCCAACCAACAAATACTGCAGCAAAATTGCGACTCTCGAGGGTCAGTGTGGGGACTACTATATCTTTAAGGGATTAACGATGTCACCCACATCAGTAGGTACTCCATTTATTAATACTCCATGTTTAACCCCGACCTCGGATATAAGGACTGAATAAATTACAGATATTTTTTCACTTTAGCCCTACTTTATTATGACAGTAAAATGTTAAGCTCGGGTGTGATGAATTTATTTTTTTACAAAATTGTTAAATGTTTATAAAATTTTAACATATCAGTTAAGCTTTACATCATGTTAATCTACGAGTCAAATCTAGAGCTACTTTCAGACAAAATAAAGCAAACTTGAATATTATTCTCTTCGTAACCCATTTATCAATTAGAATATCAGTATTTTACACAGATCGACAGAAAGTAGACTTGAACATCGATGATGGACTCAAAGAACCAGTTACAGTATGACTGGTCCTTTGGAATTCCATCGTTTCTCAAGAGTAAACAACATTTTATACCAAACAGTAACAACCGAATTTCGATTGCAGTGATACGATAATTTCACGCTTTCTTCCCATGGGGATAGGCAGAAACTACAAAGCGTCACCTGCTAGGATCCTTTTACCTCCTCTTGCTTTGTTTAAGTTCGAACGACTGGAGGGGACGCTCTAGGAGGACATATAGTGACCCTGACCTTATTGGAGATGTTCTTCAGAAAGGTCATGTGCGTAGTACTGACGACCGGCGGGCATGTATGACCTGATGTATGAACGTAGCGGTTAATATTAACATTTAAAGCCTCGTTACATAAAGATAAAAATCCAGCACAAAGACTCCACGAATTTTAAACCCCAAACTCACGCTAGCGCTATACGTCATGAACAAAAGAATATTGAGCACGTATGTGATCTGAAAACTACGGTGTTATACGAAGGCATTGCCAATTGAGCCGATTCAGTTTTATGCCTCCCAGGCGATATAGGCAAAACCTCGTATGTATACGCTTCGAAAGCAGTTGTGGACATTCCAGAATTCGTAGTTGGATTTTAGTACGCTGTAATCGTGGTTTGGTTAGTGGAGCGAGTCTTTGAAACTGCATTTGTTGGATATAAATAGTACTTCTGCTATTACTAATGTTGGCAGTATTCCGAATTTTGGTATGAAATGTGAGAGGGGTCTGAATAAATGGTCCTATTGCGGCTCAGTTAAAAGTGAATTAAGTAAGTCATCTTGTATTGTTAGGTAGTCGTGTAGCGTGAGCCATTAAATGACATATTAAAAAAAAAACAAATTGATTCCTTACACATTCCAAAATTAAATAAGACAGTCCCCCGAAATGCCAGCCCTTCACCTCTTCCTAGTGCTTTAGCTGGGAAGAAGACAAACTCCCCAGCAGCACAGCTGTCTGTTCGGTTAGAAGAACTTTTTTTTTTTTTTTTTTTTTTTTTTTTTTTTTTTTTTTTTTTTAATTTTTTTTAATTTAATTCTATACAATAGCAGTTCAGTAAACAACGTATTAAATGCAACAAAATTTTCACCTGCTTGACTAGGGCAATCCTAATCCTAACTAATATCATAAATGCGAGAGTGAGTTTGCTTGTTTGTTTTTTACGCTAAAACGGCTGAACAGATTTGAATGAATTTTTCATCCCGATATTCCCACGGGATTAAGAAATGGATATGATACCGCGGGGTGCAGCTAGCTAGTTATTTATAAACGTAACTTAACATCACGCCTGTTTTGCCCGAAGGATTAGGCAGAGATTTACCTATAGTACACCCACATTACGCCAGTTATGTTGAACTCCGATGAAAAAAAAAAAAGTAAAATATTAAATAATTTGTTTTTATTTCACCTAAACTTACATGGGCACTTATGAAACGTCGGAAGCTAGGTGCACGGTTCCAATTGGTTGTTTCCTATGGAGAAGAGCCGGCACGAAACTCCACGGTTACTCTTTTAAAAATAAATGGTGAACCATTGGTTTAAAAAATGTACAGTTTGAATAGGTATGAGAAGACAGTGTAGGCCTGTCAACAAGATACTTAACAAAATAGAAAATAGTCTGCAAATCGACAGTCTGTTGATCCTACAACGTTCTCACATTCACAAAATATAAAGGAATCTATATGTTTATAGGATAAATAAAATAATAAAACCTATTTAAACCAAATGACATGGTTGTCACTACAACTTTAACCAATCCGATATAGTATTATTCTTAACCCCTTGCTTTATTCTAAGCAATCCTTTAGAATAATTTAAATATTCTCACTTCGGACAAAAATTCTGGTCCTCCCATCCGACACTGTCGATGGTACCGGCCACTATGTTAAAGGACTTCAATAAATATTTATGTAAGAACATTCACGACGTCGCCCGCTTAATATATCTATGTCTATATCTTATTCTGCATACACTTCAGTTTTATCAATACTCTTTTGAGATTGTGAGAGGTTATGTATATTTCTATTTTCCTTTGCGTTAGTATAAACATAGTCTTCTTTAAGCTCTTTTATATATTCTTGTGTGGTTTTTATACAATCATACTTGTCTCATAAGTTTTTATATTCTAAACATGAACCTCCAAGATATGCTAAAACTAAAACAGTGATCTAAAGTTAACAATTTTGATATCGCTGGTTTGCAGATGAATTCTTCGTTCCATGAATTACACATTATACAAGTGACTACTTGGAATCAAATCTTATTACTCTATTATTCTTTTGCCCTTATTCGAATTTATTTGGAGTCAGTGTGGTATGTTTGATTTTTTTTTTCATCTTCTCTACCGAACATCCCTCTACATCATCTCAGTATTTCTATATATTTTTTACTGTTCTACAAATGATAAGACACTTAAGTTCCTGTGTGTCCTCGCAGCTGCAAGTTACAGGAACTGATGGATGCTAGTGATGGCGCCAAACTCGTAGCCGATTTCTGGGAGTCCATTTAGATTTGCCATCGACACTCTCAGAAGAAGAAGTCCATTCATTTTTCTCATTACTTACACTACAGACCTCAAACATTCTTTTAAAAGCCTCCAAGCCCAAATAACCAATTCCATTTTCATCTCAACAAAATACTTCGCATCTGAGCAAATTACTGGAACACGAAGACAATTGGTAGTATTAGAACGAAACGGTACGGCCCTTGTTACGTTGGCTACCTTCCAATTTGCTTCGTAAATTGCCCCTTGCTCAGAATACTGACTTACTTCGCTGGACATTTTGTGGTATTAGCTCACGTATCGTCTTAAGTTAGTTCGATCATTTAATGGTGATTAAGTTTTTGAGGATTTATTGTGGTAGTACAGTCGCCGTCAGATATATTGTAGCAAACAAGGAGATCAAATGCTGCGTCTTTATGTTCCATACACTAGAAGTTACCATTAATATCTAAACATTTCTCACTTCATTAATATCTGAGCACAAATGCTTGTCAATAATATCTATACACAGAATTAACTAATCTAAAGAAATCTTATCTTTGTAACTAATATGTCCCTAAGGACCATTGCTTTTTTTATTTAAAAGGTATGAATGTGTTTTAGACTGTTCGAATTTTGTCTATTGAGATATTGTTGAGTATATTGAGATTTAAGACTCGAAAAGATACCTACAATTTATTTTTATCTCTGCCACAACGAAAAAATATTCACACCTTTGCAGGGCTATGAATCTGGTCATAAAAGAAAATATTTTTGTCAGCAAGGATAACTGCCTAGAGTAAGACTCTTTTGAAATAGTAACATTATATATTTTTCAAAGAAAAAACCTAAATATTACGAAATAAACGAAACCGAAAAATTCCACCAAAATATGACTACAAACGGAGCAAACCAAATATTATATTCAGTGCAATACATTTTGCTACCACAAAACTCAAGTATAGTACCATTTCCGTGTCCATTTTCCGGGCAGTATCCAGTAAAAAGAATCCAATCCACGTAGTGTGTGGTCCTGCCGTCCGCCAGCCGTTGTCCGAACCGTCTGCGTTTTTATCTATCAAACGGCTTGGCACCAGTCCTGGCTGCATGTCGTGACTTGTATTGTGTCTTGCTGTTTCAGATGTAGGTAATGTTTTTAGAGGTTAGAGTAGTAGTCCGCTTGAGCAGATTTTAGTCGTTCTTTTGTTAATTTTAATTAACAAATTAATTTATTCCAAAAAATAATCAGATAAAAGCGTATTTATATTCATTTATTACTCCTGGAATAATTCATGCCTTCGTTTTACATCATGACGTGTAACGCGCTCTGTCAGGTCTCCAAGCTGATCCTATACTCTTTTCTAATCTTATAAATATGAAATAGTGTTTAGATGAGCAGTAATGGCCGAATGGTAATGCCCCCGACTTACGGGTTGTAGGTAGTGGGTGCTAATTATACACAAGCCCGAAAGTCTGGCAACCAGTATCGTATTGCCCAGTTACTGGGTTGTGGAGGTCAGATAGGCAGTCGCTTGATATAAAATACTAGTATTCAGCTGCATACGGTTAGACTGTTAACCCAACATAGTTGAGAAAAGGCCAGGCAGATTGATTTTATCTCATTATATATAATATTATAAAATACTCACGGAGGTTACATGGGGAAACCAGGCTAAACCCTTTACAGTACCTAGTTAGCCTTATTGTGGCGTTATCCACTTTCAACCAGTATTTGGTAAACAAATCTGAAATATTGGTCCTTTTCTCCGCTCATAGACCACATCGTAAAACAATGGTAATTTCTCAAACAATTTAAATAGCTCCGCACTTCATTAAAACTAGCTTTAATTTCCAACTATTTCATCTCGAAAGCGTGAAACTTAACATTTGAAAATGATTAAGAAGCTACAAGTCTTCACAACAAAGTTCTGGTGGTTTTCGCTGAGATACTAGAATTAAATTCAGATGCCGAAGTTAAAATTCTCAAGCCATTTATATTTCTTTATTGAAGTGTAATTCAGACTGGAATTAATCTTGAGGTACGCTTTGCATTCAAAATACCTAAGGTTCTTTTATTCAATTACGTTTTATATTTAAATTTAATTTGCGTTCGTTGAATGTTGCAATAGTCGTGTAGGTACAGCTATCAAGAAAATGAATTCTAGAAAATGAGGTTAAATTAATTCTGGCACTGATTATTGCTGAGTTTGAACGACTTTACTTAGATACGTGCGTACATTCTTTCGGGGTTAAATCGACCGTCCACTGCTACGTAGGTTTTGCACGAAGAGGTTTGCCACGTTAGCTGTGGGGTTAATTTGTTTGCCAGCCACGCATTCGTGCGTAGCGTGGCCATGGGTCGTAGTCGACGAATGCTGCCTACATTTAATACGACTGCAAAGTACACGTGCGTCTGTGGGCAGCTGTCTGTGGAGCGATGCCTTAATCCCGTAAAATCATGAGCCGAAATTAAGTTAATTTTGCGAATTGGCCACGATATGAGTTCATTGTAAAGGACCCCATTTTAGTCTAAAACAAATCGATATGTGTCTTAATCTTTACGGATATTTAAAATTCTACTCGAACGACGACTTTTCGTACAGCGATACAAAAAGGACCATAAAATTCAATCTGTAATGTCGCCTAGGTATTTTTCTTTATACGCCTCACCGATTTTATTGAGCAAGTATTTGCATTTCAACTGAAAAAATGGCAGTAAAGTAAAAATATTCGTAGTTATCTGAAAAGATGCGAGGTAGGTATATGTATATTACCAATATTTATGGAGCATTACCTAGTAAAAGCGGCAAAGCCGATTAGGGCGTAGGATTGGTGAATTTGAGTTGGAAACCCACTAGCTACAATATTGAAGTGCATATGAAGTGAATAGTACGAGCGTGCTTACGTAATATAGGAATTGTTTAGAGTACTCAACAGAGGAAGATTATAATCATTATATAGTTGCAAATAGCGCAAAAGAGATCGACTCATAGTAATTACCGAAGACAGCTGTTTGGTGACCGCAAAGTGACTACAAAATATCTACATGCACCACTATTTAAATCTATAGCAATCTTAACTTAGGCCCTTTTCTGATGTGTCTGCGCAGCAGCGAGCGGTGCGACATCAGCATGCTCGGTGTACGTGGCACCGAAAGCTTACTAAGCGCCTATATTTCTATTGAGCGTTCCTGATTCGCTCGGTATGTGCGGGAGGCGGTACAGATTCGGCATGCCGCGTCTCGACATGCATGTTCAGTAGCCGCGGCCTTTTTATTAATTAATTCACTAAGAGAAAATGTACAGCCGCCACTGAGTCTAGAAGCATGATTTTTTGCACAGGAGTTCCCTGTAATGTAATGTACTAGCCTTAACCCGCGAAATTTCGCGTTTTTTTTTTTTTTTTAATTCATACTTTTTGGCACCTCTTTGGGCCATGAGCTATCTGAATATCGAAAAATATTTGGCCCAGGTGTTAAGGGGGTGGCATGAAAATTGATTCGCTGTTACATTGTATAATAGATACTTGTAACCAAGTTGACTCTAAGGAAAGATTTTTAAAAATTCATCATGAAAGTTAGTACCTACTTTCATGATGTATATTATATTTCTGTTTATAAGTAAAAGTTAACTGTATCGTCGTTTTTTTTTAGAAATTGACCCTCTAAGTCTTCTGAGAAGTGGCCTTTGGGAAATCCCACTGGGCACACAACTTTGATACTGCACCTCCGAAATCCAGCTCTTCGCCGGTTACCCGATTATTTTTTTGTTAGTTTGATCCAGGATCTTCCTTCAATAGAATGCCAGGGCCTTGATCTTGTCGTTTAAAAACGTGTGCACCAAACAAAAACAAACAACAGAAACCAACAACCTTTATCATCAATATTAACAGGAGCATCCACTTGAACGAAACAGCCCAATTGGGTGCGCATTGATCTGTCTATCTCTGTTATTATTATAGCCTTTAATATCGTACTCGTTGCCGGGTACGAGTTCACCTGTATCGAAAAAATTATAGTAGTAGTAGTGCGAGTATCGGGTGACGGAGTTTTAACTTCACCGACAATTCCCTTAATGTTTTCTATAAGTAGCAGTAATTGTTATTAAGGCCTCCTACTGGTAACTGCCCCGACTGAGAGCAGTGTTGACCCATTGGTAACTGCTCCGCCTGAGAGCAGTGGTGGCCCATTGGTAACTGCTCCGACTGAGAGCAGGGGTGGCCCAGTGGTAACTATCCCGAAATACGAGATGTAGGTCGTGGGTTCGAACCCAGACAGGCGCTTTACTTTTTGGAAATAATTTCAATACCGCTGCTCTCAAAATGATGACCGACGCTTGGGGGAGGCCAATGTCCAGCTTTGGACGTCTTTCGGCTGAAATAACGTGCTATGAATATTTTCCCAACAGTACGTCTCTGCAAGCTAGCTAAAGTTTAATTAAATTAAATTAAATTAAATATCGTTTATTTCAGGCAATTACTAAACCCATACCATACAGACACATACTCTTAAATACAATATTCATTAATACTTTTCTTCTTCTTAATTTGTGTTGTTACTAAGTTCCACGTTCTGTTTAGCTCTTTCTTTGAGCAATCTATCTTCTTAGACTCCGTCAGCTGCAGGTTTTTCAGGGTCCCTTCTCACAGCTTCTTATTGTAATTGAACTTTGAGTATTTCAGTAGAAGAAGAATGTAAACTCAAGTAATAGACTTGAGCATACATTCTTTATCCGCCTCGTACGACATTTTATTTGATTACACTTAGCTATTAATTTATTACTTAACAAACACTCCCATCTTAGCACACAGTACCAGGGCACCATATGTTCCAACAAATATTTCCTCCACAAACATCGAAAAAACAAACACAGCCTCAGAACATTAGTACGGAAATACAGGCCAGGAACGTTCCACTTAATAATATCGGGTATTATCGCTCGGTATTCGTAAATTTTTATTGTTCATGCACTTCCAGTAACAGGCCTTGATATTCTGTGTGCGATGCTCAGTTGTTTGTGTTACTATAAATATTGGAGTATCAAATGATGGCGAAATTATATGACACTGGTGATATGCACGTTGGTTTTTTATTGGTGTACAGTGGGAGAAAACCAATCGGTAGGAACTGTAAAGGTTGTCTGCCAAAGGCAATCTAGAAGATACCTACTCACAATTGGCCGGTTTTTTTATTTTATTGCTTATCAGAATCATAAGACAATTAAATGTAGATTGCAGTGGCATAATTAATTGTATAACTAAAATTATTCAGAAGGAGAGAAATTGAAATGAATTAAATTGAAATGTTAACTGCATTGGTGTTTCGACAGTTAGAGGTAAGATAGCCAGTTCCCGTGTGGTAGAGGATTCCGGGTGAAGCTCGCTTCCAACTTCGGCCTGATCATCACTAACCATCAGATGAGATGCAGGCCAAGAGTTTCCCCGTTTAGGTAAAAAAAACCCCTGCGTCAATTCGACGTGATACAATACACCCATTTCATACAAAAAACATATACTTAAATTCATATAAAGAATGACAGTTATGATTTCAATATACGGAGAATTTAAGTTGGTAGTCTTTTTGCCTAACGATTGATTTTCCCGACTGTACATCAACACGTTTCCCTCTGCAAAATGAGAAAAAAGAAAAAACGTGTCACTTAAATCCAAAACTAAAATTACACCATAAAAACTTCATTAACAAACATAGGCTCACTCCAAAACCTAGACACAAAAAAGTCTACCATTTAATAAATGAATCGCACCTCGCCAAACCAAATGAACTAAATTATATTATATGAAAAGGAAATTAGGCGGGCCGCACACTCTGGATTAGTCGTAAAAAAGTTGTAAAGAATTCAGACGTCGTCAATTGCCTTTATTATATCCGTTTTGTGTGCTAATTTTGTATTTAGGTGCGTCGTATTATTTTGTGACTTTGAGGCTTTTCTGGCAAGAGACAGGCAGGTAACGTTATTATTTAAGTGTTTGTTAATATTTAACGACTGAGTCGTTCTAAAGTTTTAGTTTAGTTTTTTATATTTTTTTGACATTAAAAAGTTTTTCTCTAAAACCTTGAGTATAATTTATTAGTAGGTATCGTCAATCTCTACGAATAACCCAGAAAAACTTCAGTAAGGAAAATATCAATGAAATTATCTAACTGTCACATAAACACATAGAACTTCGGGGTAGTCGCGTAAGACACTTATAATAGCAATCGATCGCAATGCCTCTCATTTTCGCATCCATTGCTTTATAAGGAAAAAAGATCCGTCCACAATTGACGAAAAAATCGATAGACATATACACGGTGAAATTTTAATCGTTTTTTTCCTCTTAAGGGGTCATTGTACTCATCATTATGAACAACTTTTACTAAGGGACCAAACCTGAAATCGTGAAAAAAAAATCAGCTGTTCCCTACATTTATGTTCGCCTAACTCGTCAAAATGTAGGGAACAGCTGATTTTTTTTTCACGATTTCAGGTTTGGTCCCTTAGTAAAAGTTGTTCATAATGATGAGTACAATGACCCCTTAAGAGGAAAAAAACGATTAAAATTTCACCGTGTATAATTTAAAAAACCTTACATACGCTGTCAAAATGAAAGCTTTCGCGATCGAATTCCATGTTATGTGTGTTACGCAATCACCCCTCTGGTCTTTTATGAAATACAAGTGAAAAACCTTAGGGTGACAAAGAAATTACGAGTTCAACTATAACCTTATCTTCTTTCCTCCCACATTCTTTAATTAGAACACACACAAAGTTCAATTAAAGTGACAATCGATTTTAATTGAGTTCAATCGATTATCAGTAACCGATTAATCGTTTTAACACACAGCAAACCGCGATCTGTATTAGTGAAACGCTAACGTCACCGTTCTCGCACATAATTACAAATTAGTACATGGCTACATAACATGTAGGTGTACATAAGAACAATGTAGATAGTGTTTAGGTAAATACGGTTATGTGCAATTATGTAGACGTAGGTAAATATACAACACTGATTATGTGCGTCTGATTTGAAGGTATTAATCTTAATATAACATTCCGTCAACTATTTATAACTTTACCAAAATAAGAGTAACATTTTTATCTTACCTATATTTTAAGCAACAGAATAAAACTGCGAATTGGAAATGAAAATGTTACATTTTCCTAGTTACATTGAAATGATAAATTAATTTAATAATAACTAAATACTACATTTTAAATAAGACGATTTACACATTTTAATCCGAAATACAATTCAAGACGCTTACTCGTAAGTCTAAGTTGTATCGTAATACTGTTTGTTAAAATGTCTTAATTAAATCCATACCGAAGGACCAATCGTACCGAAGGACCACTCATATTCTTGAAATAACACGGGTCCATAAACAGCTGACTTTACAGATTTTCCCTCCAATAAATCGTAAGCCCGCAACAAACCTAAACAAAAACGCTTGCTTGCTAAAACTGGTACTCTTGCGTCCCCGACGGTGGGAGTAATTACAAATTAGTGCACACTGCTACCTGTGCTGTCAAAAGTGCAGCTAAGTGTGACGGAAGGTAAGTGTTATATGTGGAAGAGGCAAGAAAAAAAGGTGTGTTCAAATAGTTATCATAAAGAGATCTACGTTACTAAGGTAACTGCTTTTTTACCTTTAATACTTTTTATAATAACAATTTTCACTCACATAAAACAAAAAATGTCAACCACACCTCCGTCTAACAGACATGTATTGAGTCTAACCCCAAAAAGATCTGACGTCTCTTACAAACACAAGAGTTTTAGTAATCCATATATAAACGTCTAAAATACGCCGCTGCCGCAAAAATAAGTCATTGTCACGTCAAAATATACAGGCTGACTGGTTAAACAAGGGACATATTGAAGGAGAATATTCCGTATGTGATTCTCGTCCCAAATATATTTTAAAAAAATGGACCCAAATAATATTTGAAAATGACGACCTTAAAAATACTGGTATCCAGCTGCATACGGTTAGACTAGAAGCCAACTTAGCCAACCCTAACGTATACATGATTCTGTCGAGCCTTTTCCCAACTACGATGCAAAGGCGACTAGGACAGGCTGCGGATGCGGAGGGTGGAAAACAAAAAAGTTGTAAATAGTACAGCTAACTTAGTTGAAGCATTATTTTATGCCCAGCAGAGGACTGTGATCTGCAAATCCAGTTGTTAAACCGATCAACTATTGTTGGTGTGAAGCGTGAAAATTGATTCGCTGTTACAATGCAATGTTATAAATAGATAGGTACTTACAGAATAGGTATAGCAGTTAGATACAATGTTTGTAAAAATAGAAAAGTAAAGCCATTACAAGCAGTTGCTTGAGTTTTGTCCCTCGTTTTAGTAGTCACACTGTTTATGGCGGGTACCATCCATCTAGACATATCCATTCTTTTCTATTGTAATGCGAAAACGAGGGTTTAGAACTGGATAATACAGGATCACAAAAAAAGGTTCTGGAAAAGTTAGACATTTAACCTGAAAGTGGGTTTTCTATTTAGAATATGAATAGACATTTTATACGGCTAGGTCTTATTTAAATTCTAGAAATAGATTTCTTTATTTTTTGGTTATGGTTTTGCCAGGTTTTCAACCGGGGCCGTAGGCAGGGGTTTTGGGGGTTCAACCCCCAAATCAATCAAGAGATCCCCCTAGGGTACCTCCGCACTCTAATACAGATAATTGTAATCTATTTCGCATAGGACTACTTTATAATCTATAAAAGTAGTAAGTGTACGCTTAATATACCTACTGTATGTTTATCGACTCTGACTTTGTATTTAATAAATTGCTGCAACTCCAACATTCTCTGAGAGAGTCTAACCTATCACAGGCGAGGTACAAAAATCTTAACCTTTCTGCATAAATCGATCAACATACTTCTATTTCTGTAAGAAATGTCAAAGAGAATGAAAACCTAACTTAGGTTAGGTTAAAGTTAAGTCTAATAAGTTAGGCTTTTTAGCCGTGTTCGAACACAATTTTTCATTTAAATTAACGCGTTTTTTTCACTTGTTCACTCTCACATTACTACGACCAAATGCCACATAGGTGTACCGCAGCTGCCAGTTCGGACCACCTAATTAAAATATTTCGCTGACTTCATGCAAGAAAAGTAGGGCCTTAATTACTGCCTGAAAATTCGGCGAAAATAATAATTTTTCGGTGTACATTATTTTGCGAAACCCAACGGTCGATGTCGTAGTGAAACCCGTGACTGGAAGAAAATAATTAATAGCCATATTAATCATTGAAATGCCTACATAATTGAAGCTTGATTCAACGTTAGCGAATTGTTTTAAATGGTTTATTTTTTTAACGTAATTAAATATATTTTAGTTTTTGATTGTAACCTTTTTAATTGTGACATTTTTCATTTTTGGGTTAAATAATAAGACTTAACAGATTTCAGTTCTACTGACACCTACTTTTCTTAAATATACTATATATAAATATACAAATAGAGTTCACATTCGTATGCAACGCCTGCTTAGCAAAGTAAAATCTAAATTCAGTTTGTGAATTTTGCCCTTACGGTTACTAGGACAGCAGGTCTACAAATAGATAAATTGCCACTATCTTATCGGTTCAGCGCCTTGAACAAAAGCTTAATTATAATAACCGCTATTAATATTCATAGATTTATAATTATTACTTGGAGAATAACACGTAATAGGTTAGGGCACAGACCACGGAACGCCGCAGCGGGCGTTGCTAGACACGGCATTTTCATCACTTTCCACATCATATAGTGAAATTTAATTCATGGGCATCCTCTTTAGGGGTCATTATACTCATCATTATGAACAACTTTCACTATAGGACCATACCTGAATTTAGGTTCGCATAGCTCGTCAAATGTAGTCGTCAAAAGTGATTTTAGAGTTGGTCCCATTGTGAAAGTTGTTCATAATGATGAGTATAAAGGATGCCTATGAATTCAGTTTCACCCTGTATAAACCAAGCGAGTCACTGTTTTCTCACACAGACTCGGCACTGCGACACAAATGACGTTAAACACTGAGACTGCGTTCAGAGCCTCGAGCGATGCGACTTGAGTCAAGCGGAGCGTGCACGCGTCACCTATTTCGCAAGTCGTGTCGTGGAGCTACATTCTTCAACGACACGCGTCTTGCGACAGCGACTCCGGAGAAAACAAATGAAAGGTGACTCATGGCATGAGTCACCTTTCATTTGTTTTCTACGGCTGTCGCAAGACGCGTGTCGTTGAAGAATGTAGCTCGTAGCCACGGGGTGACGGCTTTCAGCTTTGAAGGCAATCCGTGACAGGCTAGCAGTCGTGAGCTCAACGCGCGTTTGGCGCCACGATTTTTTTTAGTGCTTCCGAGTTCCGTCTCTAAATGCTGCGGTAGCGCGGCGATTCCGTGCTCTGTGGGACAAGGAGTAATTGAAAGCTGTTCGCCGAATCAGCGAGAGCGAAGCGAAAGCGTTGTATGTAGTAATTGATTTTCAGTATAATACCATAACATCATGCCTGTATTCCCCGAAGAATAACTATGGATGGATTTAAAGAGTAACTATGGAGTTCCTTGCCTATTCTTCTCCATACGATAGTTTCGTATGTTTTTTGGAAGGGCTACTAGAGTGAAAGTATCCGGCAAGAAGAGTTACTGACATACCTAGCTTGCAGGGTAAGGAAACTGAAGAGGCAGTGGGCTGGCCATGTTTGTCGATGGACCGATGGCCAGTGGAGCAGACGAGTCCTGGAGTGGAGACCGCGTAGGTATCGGCCAGCGTAGTGTGGGACGCCCCTCATCGAGATGGACCGAGGCGACTGGGACAGACTGGACGCGGAATGCGGAAGACATGGAGAGGCCCATTTCCAGCAGTGTACTGCAACAGGCTGAGTTGAACTAGAATCAATTCTAAAACAATGTCTTACATTATTTACCTGGATTAATAGATAGGGTACTTTTAATCCCGGTAGTATGCTCCCGTGGGATATGTTTCGACTTCCAAGCGCGCGATGCCGCGTGCGAACGCTAGTTTATTAATAAAGGTTTACCAGCAGCATACAATATATTCATTAATAGGTTAAATTAAATACACACTCACACATAGAAACCTTTAAAACAAGCTTGAGTATTAGTTCTCGATGTTTTGGTTGGTATATTGGCGTGTGCTAGCTGACATATGGCTGTTCATTAAACGTATGTTTTGCGAAACTATTGTATAGAATCAATTTTTCTAACTGAACAGACAGCTGTGCTGTTGGGGAGTTTGTTGCGCCGCTTCTTCTTCCCAGCTAAAGCACTAGGAAGTGGTGACGGGTGGGCGTTTTGGGGGACTGTCTTATGTAATTTTGACGTTCAAAAAGTGCTGATTCTCAGCCTAATTTGAATAAATGACTTTTGATTTTGATTTTGATTTTGAAACACAGCAACACTGCTTGGCAGCAAAATTAAGTAGATTCCTTTTTACAAGGCGCTGTGTTACCAGGACATTATTTAAGCCATTCCTCAATTTCTGAATAAATTCTTCGCAAAAATCCACTTAAAATCTGTTACAGTTCTTTACACAGTAAATTACGAGGTCCAGTTAAACCTTATTCAACTTTTATGCTTTAATTTTTATTATTAAAGCAACAATTTTACGATTGCAACACAATGAAACTAGAACTGCACAAAGTTATTTAAGCAACTCTGAAAGTCTACATTTCAAAAACTCATGCGAAAATCAATCATATTTACGGTTTATAAGGTTCAGCTGAAATCGTAAGTTGTTTTAGAACAGCAAATATAAGATGGTTTTCAGTAGGTTTTATCAAAGCAACACTGTTTTCAGAACTAACGCTGAATGTTGACTATTAATTAGACTAATTTGATCCGTATCGAGTTTTACAGGTCAACGTTAATTATGGACATTTTATGAGATCGTCTGGAAAATACAAAATTTATGCAAACGGTAGCTACAAAAATAGCCGTGTAAATATTTTTATTTAAAAATGTCTTTTTTTTATGGTTCATGGTTGTCTGCAATAAAGATTTTTATTTATAATTCGGAATTAATCATAAATTCATTATCATTATTCTCCTGTAGTATCCGTCGTCATCTCGGTAGTCACACCATTTCTAGCTATATCATCTTCCACACAGTCCACCCATTGTTTCTTTGGTCCCCTCCTACTCTTATAGCTACACATTCATGCACAAAACTTTCCAAGACATTTTTATCGTTCCTCCGCATCACATGCCCATACACCCGATGACAATCGATTTGATCCCGAATGTCGATTCCGTCTTTTTTTTTTTGATAAATAATGCAATTTAAATTATTTTCGTAAAAGAGTTTGTAATGAAAAGTTCATTCATCTTATATTTATTTTCTATACACGGAATATCTGTATTTCGGATTAAAGATTAAGGATGGAAGAACGATGAATTTAAAAGCAAATAAGACTAAGTAACGTTTTCTTCGGTCTCGCATCCATTTGAATTATCGAGACCTCGTATTTGCTCTCTCACTTTTCACAAAAAATTTCAATTACTTGAAACTCGACTAGAAATTGTTTAATGGTCACGGTTGCTATTTACAAAGTAAACACGAAAGGACATGGCCAATTTCTGCAAGGAATTTCGGCATAGTTATCGAATTTAATGTACATCAATGATTTTTGGTGTTTTTTATTAGTGAATATCGGCACATTAAATTACTATATAAAACTCAGAGATTTTGTCATTACAAAACACAGTTTCATTAAATCAGATCTTTTAATCAGATCGCTAGCAATAAGTGTATAGATTATAATTTCGATATTTAAAAAACTTAAGGCGCTTTAAAATAGCGAACAGTTGTGAATAATTACGGATAACTTACGGTTTTAGTATTATTAAGCATTGAAACAAAGTACCTAATGGTCACCTGAATTAAGGATTTTAAACTTAAAATTGATTAACATATACCAAACTGGGTAATAATCTCGAAAAATGTGACAATAATTACAAACATAAAACCACACCTGTATTCCCCGAAGGGTTGGGCAGAGGTGTACCTACCTAAAGGGCACCCATATTTCGCCAGTTATTCTTAAGTCCCATGTAATAGGGAGCGAGCCTATTGCCATCAATCAGGCACAAATCCAGATTCCGAGCTGCTACTGAGAAATTCCTGATGAAAAAACCCAAAATCACCTGTGAATCGAAAAAATCGACCAGTTTCGTATGAATAAAATGTTCCTAATAGGAGCATTTGTCGTCCATATCACATGTCTACAAACAGTATGCATGGTGTGGAACGTCCATTATTATATTTATCTTTCTCTATGGTTAATTAAGCAGACGTTGACAAACGGTACTTTGAATTTCATTACTTTTTATTTTGAAATAAAAACTGACAAGATAATAATGACAAGACAAATAATTAATACGTAGTTTTTAACCTCTCCAAGGTTAAAAACTACGTATTAATTATTTTTTCTATTTTTAATATACAATGTAATTATTTACTATGTATGTGTTTATAGAATGTACTTTTTTGTCCATGTCTTTTTCCAAGTAAATCCAATTACATAAATTAGGAATATACCTACTAAAACGGACTAAATAAGCAATCCAGTAGTGCAGCTAGGATTAGGGTGACCGCAAACTGTGGTAGACGTTGCAACCGCGACGCGGCGAAGCCACTCCGGATTGTTTAGAGATCTTATTTATATCTAGTTTTAGCCGTTTTAGACTGGTTTTGGGATGGTAAATAGAGAATTTGGTTTGAGGCGTGAAGGTAGATTTTGTACTTGCTTAAAATATTTAATTACTACTAAAAGTACATATTTTTACTTAATTTAACTTAAAACGGTCAAGGTGAGTTACATTATTTAAGACAAATATTATAAATAACATAAAGTTTAGGACAGTCTTGAAAGAATAACGTTTATTTGGAGACAGTTAGTGAAACACAAAAAAAAAAAAAAGTGAAAATAATGTTTAACAATAGTGTGTACCTCACGGCTGCGCCAAAAGGTTCAGTTCAGCATTAAATGCCAGACAAATGCAGTCTGACGTTGGTTTTCTAATGAACCTTATGGGACAAGTAACGGGGAGTACACACAGTTCCAACATACCTAATACATAATTTATATAATTCTAAAAATAAATATATAATCAAAACTATAAATCAAATTATAATTACAAAAACTAAGTAAACAACAAGTATTGTTTTTATCAGCAAAACCTGTTTCTACGATTGGACACTACCAGATTGATCCGTGCACGCACCACTCAAAATGCGCTACAGACCGCAGCGGACAGATACATCCCCAGTTATTTTGTTTTACGACAAAATAAAAATATGAATAGATTATTAATAATAATAAAAACGAAAGAAAAAAATAGTCATAAATAGTTAATCCAATACTATCTGGAGAAAGTGAAGAACCTTTATCATTAGATGAATTAGGTACAATGTTTAATATGTGTCTTCGGCCCCTTTTTTAATACTGACGTACTCATAAGATCTATCCGTCTGCGTCCGCGAACACATCATCGTCAGGTTTAGCGTCCATGACAGTAAAAGTTATGCTATATCAACAATATCAATTACAGACAACTAGCAATCCAGCCCTACAATATTATTCGCTATAATTCTACCCTGACAATGTTTTTGACGGCTCCTAAACAGTTTTTTATAGCAATCACGTCTGCCTATGATTGCTATAAATATTTTGCCAGGAGTGGTTTATTGCACGGTCAGACAAAGCTAGAAAGATCCACGTTTCCCTGAAGAATAATTAACATTTAACGGCATATTTAAGGTCTTTCATCTATATTTTATTAATTAGACATAGAATATTGAAATGGAAATTGATTAAGTACAATTTGTGGTTATTATTTTTAGGTTAGCTGGCTAACCTAAAAATATCATGGTTATTTTAAGAAAACCTTATATTATTATAATATCTTCATCTTCATACTTCAAAAACATTAATGTGAGTAGGTACTATAAAATAAATTATAACCGTAATTACTAACAAGTTGGATTTTATGATCTTGAAATAAAAATGATTTTAAGAATTCATTGACAACTTTATACTGTCCTATGTCACTCGTATTATCGATTTTAAGTAAATAATCGAAATTCATTTTTGCAATAAATAACACCAGCTTTAAGTAACGAAATTACGAAAATATTTTTCACAATCTCATAACTCATTATTATAATTATAAATTAGATAAATAGAGGGTTTAAAAAGTGGCCAAAAACAGCGTCAGTTATTCAACCCACAAGTCTGCGATAGTTGACCTGTGGGAGAGCGGACTTGAATCACAAAGATTCATATCCCGGGATCATCACCCGCTGTTCAGTCGAGTCAGTTAAGACCCTTCTGATGGCAACGAGAATAGGTGCGTGAAAAAAACTTATACTCCGCGCGGTAACGAAACCATAGCGCGCATTTAAATCGAGCAACGCCATCTATCGAGGAGAGGTGTACTAATTTTATTTTAGTTTCGTTTTTTTTTTTGTGGATTTATTAAAATAATTCTAAACTTATGACCTGAGGTACTATTTGTTACAAAAAAAAATGCATGATGTTACTGCACATGAGTCGTAGGTATTAGAACCTCGAAACGTTATAGTTCTCCGTACACCTTGACATAATATTATTATAAAAAGGTTGACAACAAAATGAAATAAATAAATTTAACACAAAACAAACATCAAATTGTTATGTCAAACACCGCAACATTCATACAAGATTTATTTTAATTATATTTTCTTTAAAATACTACAAATGGTACGCAAGTATTGATGGACAACAACGAAAAAAAAATAACAGATGGAGACAAAACTACGTCGAGTGAAGTGAAGACTACTGATAGTAAAAGTCAACGATCTACTGCCAATGAAGATGCAGGTCCTTCCGGAGCGAATGATTTACCCGGGGCCGTCTACCATGCAAAAGTAATGCAAGCCAAACCTGGTATATCGAAATCTGAACATAGTATGCGACACATTATTACAAGCAAAGATGTGACAGACGCATTAAAATCTCTAAGCTTCGGTACATCAGCACAAGCAATACAAAATCTAAATATTAAAGAACTAAAAATACCAATCCTAGATACCACAACAGCTGATTTAGACGATTCTACAACCCTGATCGATCTTAAGAAATTTATGGCATCTTGTTTCAAATTCGTCAAAGAATCCCCGAATGTAGTTTTGACTGAAATACCGAACGTTCAAAGCGTTCACCCTGTAATAGTACCCAGTCCAGACACTACCAGACGAGACGCTGTGGAGATTCCTAACCCTGGTAACAATATGGCGCAAACTGAATGTGTTCCAATCAATACGCATGAAGTGATTGTTACTAAGCCTATTGAAGCCAAAATATCGAAATCTGATAAAAAGAAGACTCCTGGAAGTCTCTCTGAGAAATCTGATTTGGGAATTACAGCGAGAGATTCACTTTCAAGTATTGGATCCAATGTTTGCAGAATATGTATGACTCGTGGTAGGGAAAGGTTGGTAACGGGAAAATTCTGATATATGTAGCACCCAAATGTTTATTTACTTGAAAGATACTTCGTTTTATAAGATGTTTGCTAAACGTGTTGTCGAGGGATTGAGTGAGTTTTTTTATTTGGTTATTGAGTTTGAAGATTGGACATCGTATATTGTCCGGAATCTCATTTCGTTTCATATTTACATTACGACTATATTTCATGAAAGGTCATGGGTAAGTTACAAAATAATTATACTGTAAGTTGAGTAAAGGCCTGTATACACGGGCTCGATATCGCGGGCGCGACAAGGGTAGTGCTGCCTGTCGCGTCCGCGATATCGCGCCAGTGTGTACCTACAATAGTAAATTGTCCTCAGATTGATTTCCCCGTGCAACTGTAAAGGCTCGATGGCGAATGTTCACCTGAGCTGTCTGGAGAGATGGCTCAATCAAGTGGGTAGGAATCACTGCGAGCTTTGTGGATTTAGGTGACCTATATTCAATTTTTTTATCAAGCTTTAGCGTAGACATGTTCCTGTCTCTATCTTGCACTTGTAGTTTGACAGTGACAGGGATAACGCTTAGCCAAAGTACGCTTAAGTAACTTTTATAGATCTTGTCCTCAGAACTGTAGTAGATACATTGTGTAGTAGTGATTGTTTCTGTCCCATTGCACACCTCTTCCCATTTATAAAGCAAGCTTGATGGTCAATAGACGCTCCTGAAGCTGATACCAGACACTTCACTGGAGTGAAAAGTTGACTCGAATGTATGTTCATTTTTGTTTTATTCCATGTTCACATAACTCAGTCAAAATGACATAAGAGTTCAACTCCTGCTGAATGAATCATATTCCTTATCTATGATAATAACAAAATATGATAGGCTGAGGAATGATGTGATAAGACAACGAACGGTGTGATCTAAATCAAGATTTAGTGACAAAGATTGAAGGAATGCTTAGATGGTTTGGTCATGTTGAGAGGATGAATGAAAGGCGACTAACAAAATGTATTTACAAGGCAAATGTGAGTGGAAATGCTGGGAGGGGGCGCCCTAGGAGGACATATATAGTGACCTTATTGGTGATGTTCAGAAAAGTCAGGTGCGTAGTACTCGCAACCGGTGTGCGTGTATGACCAGATGTATGAACGTTAACGAGGCAAAAGGAGTTTCTAAAGATCGTAGCAGGTGGCATTCTGTAGTTTTCTGCCTACCCCCATGGGATATGATATACCCCTTTGTTCTGTGAATTAATCGCAAATAAGAAACCAGCAATTTATTCACAAAAAAAAATACGATAAATATCTTCAACAAAACCGAATAACGACAAAAACGTTGCTCGCGAAGTTGCCGATCGGCGATTGTTAAAACTTATATAACAGTTTCAAATGGAGTGGAACAGTTGACCAACTTGCCGCGGGCTTGTTCTCTCCGTGATCACCAGGTAGGTAGGGCTGCCACGCCTTTTACCTTGGGTGTCGAAATTATACGCCACTACCTGCGGTCCGCGGTTTCACCTGCATAGAGATTCCCAGAAGAACCGTGCATTTTTAAACAGCGGGGTCGTGAAAGTATCCTCTCACTCCGGTCTGTTACAGCACCTTAATTGGGCAATACACAATCAATCACAATCTGAATCGTTTTGAAACAGATTTCTAATCCATTGCTTCATAAGTTCGAAAAAAACATGAAACAGATTATTACCTGAAATATGGCGTAACTTTTGTTTGTTTGCCTGCGATACCAAAATTCGAATGCTTGTTTTTCTCTTTTCAGTTATATGTTAGTTTCTTTAATGACTTTTTTATTTTCTGCTTTTTGTTTTTTATTATTTCTCATTCCAAATTACATTTAAATATATAATTTGTATTTTTTTTTAAACCCTTCATTTCGATACCCAACTCGAAAGGACTGGAAGTTTTTTTTTTCGACACCTATTGTCGCCAAGCATCCGTCAATTTGTTTGTTTATAATTTTAATATACCCCGTGACACTCGCGCACTAAAGACCAATCTAACAACATATCATTCATCAAAATTGGTATAGCGGTATAGCCGTTGACAAGTTACGAGGGAACATAGAGACGGACGTACATACAGGTCAAAGACATAACCCTCCCTTTTTGGCTTCGCGGAAGTAGGGTAAAAATAGCCGAATTATTGGCAGCCCTGTTCTCAGGTAAATGCCAGTAAGTAACAATTTAAATTTAATTCCATCAACTGCAATATTGCGGGACTAGATTATGCCTTCGGCTTGAATCGGCCCAAATCGGAGCTATTCGGTACGAACAACTTATTTTCAGTTGTAGTTTGTTTGAAAGCAGAACCATTTTATGTTACCGATACCGATACGTTGAAATGAAATTACTAATTTTGATGCGGAGTTTGGAATTGTGTGGCATCAACCTTTTACGAGGTGCATTCAAACTGAAGCAGACTCCACAAAATTATTTTATTAGAACACTTGGGAATGACATGTGCACGTCAGTCGATATAAAACCAGTATAAGGTGTGGCCTCTTATTCTATTAAAACTCCGGAGATATTACGCTAGGCCAGCTCAAGGTCAAAGTGTTACACCTTGTATTTTTAACTAATCAACATAATCTTTCACAAAATTATAACAATATCCTGATGAAACTGCCATTGCCAGTTCCACCCTAAAATTTCAATCTAAATTTTAAGATAATCTCAATAATCTCTCAAGATCTATCAAATACGTCAACTGGAACCGAAAAAAAAAATCTAATCCATTCTTACATAATTCCAGCGATTAAAAAAAAGAAGGACCAAAGAGAAAATAATAAAAAAGTTGATTCCAATAATGACTCGGATTATGGCCGTCCAAGATAAAGAATCCTATTCACCGGCGACCCCATTCGTATTCCGAATGAATTTGTCAAAGAATTTAATTCTGTTCCCGATTTCGGTTGGATTGGGATTCTTAATTTAAAAGCAGCTGAGGTTCGATTAGAGGGGCAGCTAATATCTCTTATTGAATTATTATGGCAATCAATCAAATCGTGACGTCACACCTGTTAACCCGAATAAGATAGAAATGTGCATCTCAATCAATCATTGTCAGCTCGGAAGCGTCCACTGCTGAACCCAACTCTCGTAATAGATCGCTACAATAAGAAATCGTGGGGAAAATATACCAAAACTATGGCTAAACGCTATCTTTAGCGACGCGTGTGGTTACTAGGACTGAAAAGATGCTGATTTTGACATCTCATAATATCACATTTTGCAATAATCGCCAGATTTGTTTTAAAACCGTAGGTAGCTGCTTCAGTTTTATGAAAAGATAACTTAATTAATATATACCATATCTACTATAACGTAACTTAATATCTAGTGATACAGCGATACAAAAATACTTTAGAATAATAAGAATCCCTGGCGTCTGGTCATTGGTAAGAGGATTTTTCGGGGCTGCGCGCAAGAAAGACGGTGCTACCGCCTCGACGGATAATCTTTTAGTGACTTTAACAATGCTCACGGGAAGAAATGGGGTGGTAAGTTCATAGCCAGAGGCCACATAGTAAACAAAAGCACAGTGTTGCATATTTTTATTAGAGAACAGTATAACTTGATGGCACAGTTGGTGCAGTACAGTTGAATTCAGCGGTACGGGTCGCAATTTTTATTAAGTAAATATTTGTGTGGGTCTAGGTACTTGTTCATATAAGTTTTATGACTCAAAACATGTTCACGAGACAAGAAAATTTCCTAGTTACGTCTTTTATAAATAAAAATCTTAGCAAATGCTCTATCAAAAGGCCCAATAGTAACGAAACATCGTGGATGCAGAAAATAGCAACGAAATACGACTGGTGATAAATGAAAACCATTCTAAACCGCAGGTTATCCACCTAGATTCCAATGACACTTCTCTACCGACATGTGAAACGACACACCACGCTTTTTCCCTCCAAAAAATTGTACCCGCTAAAATCCAGCATTTTTTTTCCAGCTACCCTGCAATTCGGACGCCGAGGTACACTGTGCTACAGGCGCTTCGGCTGTGGTTCGGGAACCCGAGAAACAGGAGCCATTTGCAGGTGAGAAGAATTATGTTCGAATAAACTCTGATGCTATGTGAAATGGATTGGTCTTTTGGTACATTTGAAATTTTGGAAGGACCAATTTTTTATTTGAAAAGGTATAAAGTTACAAATTGACAAGTTGAATTGTAAACGTATTGAGTAGATACATTATCATTTCCAACGTTATTTTTTTGGATCGCAGTGTTAACATTTTCCACAATAGAGTGACGGTTACTCTTCCATAGGTTCATCTCGGTAGTAGAGATTGGTTTGTAGGTATAGTCGTATAGTGTAAATAACTTAATCTGCCCACTTGAACGCGCCTAAATGCGCTAAATTACATGAACGCTCCCGGAGCGAGAGGGTCGTGCGGGGGCGATGCGGGCACCGGCGGCGAAATTCTAGACTTTTCCCAAATAGCACCACAACCACAACATTTTGGTCCTTCGTCTCGCTTGAACTAGGACATGTTTGTTTTTCATATGATAAGAATCTTCTCAATATCTTGTCAACATTCTATTTAACCCCATAACACAAACTTCCCTTATCTTAAAAGAAAAGGGCATATTCCCGTCAAAAACGTCCTAACCAAACAAATGTTTCCCAACATTTTTGAAGGACGTCACTCAGAATCGAGAGTTCCTGCAATCGATTGTAATCTCGAGTCGAAGTGACGGGCGTTGACGCGACAAGGGCATATTGAGTCGCGTCTGTTAGGTTTAAAGGTACTTTGTCCCAATTGAAACTGGCTTCCTTGAAAGCCGTTGAATATTTCCACCATTTTAAGTTTTCAATAAAGTGGAGGATGGAATTTGGTATTTTGTAAGGCTATTTTTGTACGTTGTTTTATTTGTCCGTTAGCTTAATGGGATTTTAAATGTTCAGTGGTCATTTTATTTTAGCGGATAGTATAGAAACTCAACCAATTAGAAAGGGGGTACCTATCTAAGTTATATACTTAACTAGCAGCTGCCCGTGGCTTCGCCCGCGTGGATTCTTATTCTTTTTCTAAAATAAAAGTTACTCCTTATAACATTGGCTATCTGCCAGCGAAAGCGTTTCGGAGATATGCCAGAACGAACGGACAGACAGACAGACAGGAAAACATTTTAAAAAAAATGTTATAAGTACCTTTAATACTTTGGAGATCTTTGATTTAGTTTTCTTATGCAGTCTGGGAACGTTATTAGATAAACGCAGTTTAATTTATTGTTGTATCGTCGTCTCCACCTTGTATAGTGTAGGCTCACCCTTAGAGCGGTATTCTTTGCTGAGAATTTTCACCGTACACGGTAGGTACAGGTACCTCCGTGCGGTAACACAAAGGTACCTATTATTCTATTGTACTGGTCCTAATTTAAGGCTCGTACATACTGGCGTGACTTGTCGCGTCGCGCTGTCGCGTCGCGCCTGTTTGTGGGAGCCTTTATCTTCAAGCTCTTAACTTGTCTTACAAGAACAAAACCAATTTGAAAGATCTAAGACAAGATATCCCTTACATTATTATCAAGCATATAAATTCAGTAATTGAAACACAATTTGCTCTTCAAGTCCTCTGCATTTCAATATTTTGGTTTGAGCTGAAACTTATGCCCGAGGTACACTAGGCTAGTTTTTCAAAGCTACAATCGCAAGCTAGAATCTCTGTATACTATCCTGGCTTGGCACATGCTAGTACTAGTAGATTTTAAGTCAGTACAGTACCTACAAAACGACATGGTTGCGGTCAGAAAAACAAAATGCGTAGCCACAGCACATTTGCTAGCCAATCGAATACTAGCTTCGCCGGTCACACAACCAGTATAGTAAAAATCAGTGGTGGGGGTGGTAATAGCTCAAAAAATAGAACCCCATACTATTAAACTAGCCTAGTTTGAGAGGCTAGCTTACTAGTCTAGAAATGAAGTTGTGGCGGCATCTACATCGCCACTTGCGAACTACGCATCAAAGACGTCACAAATCCTGCATCGCGCTATTTAAGTTTACCGCGCGATTAACATAATAAAGACTATCCGACATCAATCCTTGGCCAATGGCCCGCCAGACCCAACACCCGTCTGGTCGGAGGATCCTCCCTTTTCGATAGAGGATAAGTGAACTTATACATCCTGTTTTCCTCATACCCCTAAAAAGTTAGTTCTTTGTAAACGACGCCAGAGCTTGCTAGCTTACTAACACTAGCTTACTATCCGAAACTAGCCTCGTGTAACCCGGTCATTAATCGTGTAATTTCAATGGAAATTCCTACTGGCTTCAATCGCCACTCCAAATGTTTGACGAAACCTCGATTAACATTAAAATTATTTGATTATGCTGTGGATTGAAACACTTAATGAATCTGAGTTGTATTTGAATTGCTATTTAATATTGAGGGTTTTCCTTAGGTATATATATATATTCAGGTGAAGTTTAATGGTATTATTTTTAGATTAGTTCTGCGGTCGGCTACGGAATGGTACCTTTAGGAGTCCAGCTATCTAATTGCGTAACACATTTTCGTAAACGATTAAGACTAATCTGTTTCATTTTGGCAGTTCAACAACATTGATTGCGTTATTTACGTAGTTGAGGAGTATTTTTTTTCGAATTTATGAAGCAATGGATTAGCAACCTGTTCCAAAACTATTCAGATTGTGATGTGCATTACACAATTAGGGTGGAGGAGTGTATTTATATTTCAAGGTTTGTGGATGGTTGTATGTATGGATGACATCCTTTTCCTGGAAGAACTATCTACATTGATGAGATGGATGGAGTAGTTTTTCTGTCAGGAAATTCGGTCAGTTGGCGAAGCTTTCTTTCTCCGTATAGAAAAAGGACTTTACTTTGCAATTGGACCATTTCAAGCATTATTTTGCCGTGAAGATTCAGTTAGTATAAAGAAACACGTTCGACTCAGATGCACTAAGTAGTTAAGTTTATTTAAGTTAAGAGTAAATAACAGTAGATACTAGAGCGGAAGCTGATTATTTCCTTCAGTTGTTGATAGCTACACAGTTTATTTAAATTCATTAGTTAAATATGTAGTATTTTTTAAATAGTATTTTATTACGTTAAATTATGACGCTCATCGTTGGCCTAAAGGTGAGAATAGAATAGACTAAAGCATTTATTTTTAACAGAACATCAAGCATTCATCGTTTTTAAATTTTATAGAACCGCACTTCGAACACGTCTCTCGACGCTTTGTTCAACTTTTTAAAAGAAACCAGCGAATTTGTGTAACATTTCATCGAGCAAGATAAACGCATCACACGCGACCAGGGGCCTAAGTCTACTAATTTATAAACGTCACAATGGTGTCATAATGGTTAGTTTTTGACAGTTTTTGTATGGCAAATCTGTCAAAAACTAACCATTATGACACCCCCTGGCCTAGGCCTGGCCCTAGGCCCCTGGGGCCTAAGTCTACTAATTTATAAACGTCACAATGGTCTCTCAATGGTAAGTTTTTGACAGATCTGCCATACAAAAACTGTCAAAAACTCACAATTGAAAGACCATTGTAACGTTTATAAATAAGTAGACTTAGGCGCAAAATACACAGAGGCGATGAAAGATTCGGATACGATGCGGATGTGGATCGGATTTGTTGTCGCTTCAAATTTTATTCGTACAAAATGTATGAAAGAGATGCGTCGTAAATTACACAGAAAGGATGCGGCGCGGATTTATCACTTGAGAATCCCAATATGAATATCTCATCCGCATCGTATCCGAATCTTTCATCGCTTCTGTGTATTTGGCGCCTTAAGCCCCTGAAGATCTGACTATTCAACGACGAGAACTAGAAACAACGCAAAATAGAAAGGAATGTTATAGATAAATGCTCACTTCACTCGCCATGAGCATTAGGTAGGTACTTCGAATATCGTGTCAAGCATTCGTACGAAAGTTACAGTACCTACATGTAAATGCTTTATTAAATTGAGTTACTTGTATTGTACCATTCCTAAGAAAGTTACATTACATGGAAATGCTCGAGAAAATTCTCTAGTGTAGGTATACTAGCTTAAGTAGGTTACAAAGTAAGCAGAAAAATATGTGGCGATGAAACCGTACAAAGTTATTGGAAAATAATTACATAATTGCTATTTTCTTTAAGCAGATAAATTAACGATTTATGTTTCTTTAGTAAATCGAATTGGATCACTTATATTCATTAATATGAAGTGGTTGGCTTTGAAACACTAAGCTGAAATCACTTCTTCCATTTACTAGTCGCAGCTAAGCAGAATCGAGTCCTTTGAAGGCTAAACAGAGCGGTTTTAATAGCAAAGCCAGGATGAAGCTTCGTTTAGATTCAAAACAAAGATTTAGTTGAAAGACAACACTACTGGTTCATTATGGTGTTTCTAATGAATGGCAGATTGATTGGCCCTTTGGTCTAGTATACATCAATGGGTCTAATAGTCGTTAGTGTAATCGTGAGTTACTTCTTAGAACGGGAAAATTATTTATGAGTTTTTCTACAAGAAGTTCTGATGACTAATAAGTACCTACCTAACAGCTTAGAGTATGTAGGTCTACCTAGGTACCTGCACCATTGCCTGCACCCTAATTACCTACGTAAAACAAGATCTATCACAATCTGGATCGGTTTGAAACAGATTGCTCATCCATTGCTTCATAAGTTCGAAAATAAAATCTGCTCAACAACGTAAATAACGCAAAGAATGTTGTTGAACTGTCAAAATGAAATAGATTAGTCGAAATCGATTACGAAAACGTTTTACGCAATTAGATAGCTGTACCTACTCAGTGAATAGGAATAGTCACGCCTTTTCCATGGGATTGGGACTGGACCTATTACATGGGACGCATTACTTACATACATTTTGATATATATACACAACTGGGGTAGGTATCTATATTACATGAGCCATATACTCGTAGCTGCCGAAATACAGCCAACCCCTTTGGAGAAATAGACGGCTAAGGATTTTGTACGGCAGATTTACCGTTCAGAGACTTGATCACTCGTAGGTATGCGAGGTATGTGTCCCTAAAACATAAACAAAGCCTTTGACGTCCCCAAATTAAATTCAAGAACATACAACGTCACATCGTTCAAAATTAACGTCTTGTCAAACGTTGACGATATTTCACGCGCGCCCGTTGACCGCAAGATGGCGTCTCAAAGATGGCTGCCACGAGTTGACGTGACACGTCACGCATATATTGGATTTCTGTTGTCAGACTGTCATTTATTGAATTACGTTACATTGAGTTGAGCGGCGACGGGCACGCTTTGTTGTCCTCAAAGTTATACGAAATATTTAATATTAAAGATGAGTTTTTGGTTTAAATTATTGAAGGGTTTTTGTGCTGATGCTCATTAGAAGCTCAAATATTCAGATGTATTTCAATAGGCTTGTGACGAGATCGCCAGGAAAAGCCTAGGCATCAAAAAAGTTCATGTTAAGGGAGAACCTACAGGTACCTACTTAATCGAAAAGATATTGGGGCCTACCTTTCTTAGTAATACTTGGTGATATGTAACTTTTAGGTAGGCACTGCTATTATAAGTTCAAAATATTTCTCCTGTTATTTTGCCCTGCTAGGTACCTACATAAAAGAATCAGTTTATGAGAAGTGGCATTATGTAATAACAGTTCTCATAAACATACCCTGTTAGCTATTTTTTTTTTATGCTACAAATAATTTACCTACTTACTTGTAGCTTAAACAGCTAACACGCGAGACTAAACGAACATTAAACAAGATACGTTTACATCTAAATTCGGTAAATCTGCTGGTGCATCGTTTCCGACGTTTATTTTTCCCTAAGCATAGCAAATCCCCAATACATTAAAGTTACAAAGAACTCTGTCCCAAAACTTGACAAAATCACCCTTAAATCGATTTGCCCACCCAGTCTTTTGGAAATATCACAGTTGCGAAGTAGATGATGAAATATTCCGGCTATATAACACTGTCGTTTCAAATCTTCGGGTTTGGCCCAGAATTCCTGGGTAGGTACCACTTTTGACAAATATCCTTTTGACGTGGACTCCCCCTTAGTTAGTTACGGCTATATTTCATTTGAGAACGCTGAAAAACAGTTTCAGTTTCTTGTAGCTAACTGATATTTTGGAACAATTCTCTTTGAAGGCAATATATAAGAAATTAGAAGTTAGTATTATTTCCTTGGCATCTAAGGAATGCCTTGAAACTATACTTATGTAGAAGAAGTGTAGTTACGCGGGTTGTCAGACAAGATTTATGAAAATGTAGAACAACGCATTAAAAAAAAAAAACAACTTCCACGCGGATGGAATCGCTCAGCCACGACAAGCATCACATGACCCTGATGAAAACCCCCGCACATCACGCAGTATGTATGTATTCATACCATACCTTTTATTCCACAGTCTGATTGTCTGATATTCTGGCTGCTATCGACCGTGACTGCGGGCCTTCTCGCAGTATGCATCGTCGGAACTCAATACTTTGTGATTGAGGGAACCAATTTTGGTAAGCTCGACGCAACCGGTCGAAAAGAGGAAGGTGTGTTTTGTTTTTGCTTTTTTAATTTTGTTTTAAGTACTTAAGAAAAAAAAGGAAATTTTGCTGTTTGAAAATTTTGAAGTTCGTTTAGATTCGGAGATCGTTTTGTTAGTCGTGAGAAATGCAAAAGCAAAATTGCCTTTTCATTATTTTTAACGCCAATTCGAGAACTTTGAGAAAGGCTGTATCTTATTCTTTACTTTTTTCTCTAGTGATACTAGTATACCTATCATAATATAATTCAATGATAGCTGATACCTAATTAAAATGAAAACAGCTACACTGTTAGTCCTAAGCAGCTGCAAACGATATCTTGGATGTCGTGGTAGGCCCAAAAGGTGATGGAGAAATGAGATGGATTCCTTTTTTGTATTGTGTTGATTTCCCATCGGCAACAAATGACGAACTTCAATACAAACTTTCATCCACTATTTAGCCCTTTTATGGGAGGAATTTTCAAAAATCCTTTTTTATTGAAGGTGTTGAATGGAACCATATCAAAGAATCAACTGTCATATGAATTATTTCTCAATTTTGATTGAGACTCATAATATAATTCAATGTTTTCATTTTTCATACAAAATAATTCCACAACTTCACGATTATTAATGTAACACACCCTTACGTGAAATATGACAACGTCGTATTTTCTTACCTTTTTAAATGGATGATTGGTTTGAAAGAAAATAATTTACTCGTACTTATCAATTAAACTTAGATAATTTCCTACATCTACTAGAGCAACTGGTGTTTTTGCAAAACCCTATATTTTCCTAGTAAGATTGAGAAATGTTTTGTTGTCTAGTTGTCTAATTACACGAAAGTGAGAAGAAATTTTGCACAACAGTTCCTTTCATAACGAAAGTCGTTATGAAAGGAACTCTTTTGCAAAATGGCATGCTTCTAGCTAGACCTAGCAGTAGGTTTAGGCTGTGGGCTGTCTGTGTCGAGAAGGAGAAGGCGGTGTCTATTTTCTTTTAAACGACCCAGACATAGGAGCCCCGCCCAGAGCGGGGATCCTACTTCTATATTACTACACTACTACATTCAGAAATTCATATCCACTTTGGCGTTATATTAGGCGTTTATAAATCTTTATGGCATAGAATAAAAAGGAAAATAGGTTCATATCTACAATAGTTTATGATACACAATTTGGTGAGCATTTATCCATTCTGGCAGGTATTTTTGGTAGTAAAATAGGTACTTTTCTGGTAGGCGATTAAACACAAGCCTTTTTTAATATCTAATGGTTTATTGTTTTTTTCCTATCGAGAAAATTGGAATCGTTTTTATTAATCCCCAACTTTAACATAGGTATATTTATTTCTAAATTAATGCTGCAGTATTCTCGATATATCGGAGTATCATGCTGAGCAATTTGAGGTATTACATACTTACTCTTAAACTTCAAAGCTATTCAGGAAACCTCAATCTCATCTTGGCAAAACTTTAGAACGAGTAGGTTTCGAGTGTTGATAGGACATTTAAAGAAATTATTTTTTAGCCAAATTGACACCCTACGTCAGTTTACCACTTACATTATGGCCGAATAAAAGACAGGTATGTAATGAATGAATCAGTTGGTATATTTCCAGGCATCTCCCATCGCATCACCGAAACAGCCATGGACTTCTTCATGGCTATAGTTCTTTGCGGGTACTCAGTCACGGTCTACCTTCTCTGGAAGGACCACTACGTCATGTGGAACCGGTGGCGAAGGGCCAACGTCAACGTCAGACTGCTCCTGACCCCTGATTCGCTGCCTGTACCATTTGTACCAAGACCTAGGTATAATGTGGTTTAATTTTTCTTTGTCGTATTATATTATTTAGCAACTTTGTGTGATCAGTATTAAATATTATATGGTATGATTCGTAGTTTGAATTTGTGTTTAGTTAGTTTTTCTCCATGTCAAAAACTCTGAAGAACGTTTTCGTCAATTCAGCAATAGTTACATCTAGAGATCTTGGAAATGACTGTAGCTCTTTCTTTCTACATGTTTATATGAGTCATCAACAGTCATTCACGTCATGTAGGTACCTACATTCAGCAAAAACCGGATGAAAGTAGTTAAAAAGTCCCATGCCTGGACTTTTTTGCACAACCTTAATGGAAGGCGATAAACCATGAAGGAATAAGAACGCCTGCCACTGAACCGTCGCATGGCCTGCGTCAGTCATTAGGTAGGTATCTTGTTCTTATTTATTTATTTAATACTTCAAGCACACAAATGTGCAGAGGCGGAGTTAATGCCATAGGCATTTTCTACCAGTCAACCTTTGGGTGATTCAGAGACAAACAGTGGTAGGTGCAACGAAAAGAGATAAATAGGTTTTTATTTAAATGAGAGTAAATTCATTTCTTAAACAAATAAAACCTTTAAATGATATATTTGCAGGGCTTTGTAATTACCATAGGGGAAACTGTTTTCCCTATCACTTCCTCGAAATGCAAACTTCTTTGAAAAAACAAAAATACGAAATACAACCACGATACTACCATTATTTTTTAACAAAAGACCTTGTTTACAAGTAGTTACAGGGATGGCAAACGCCTATGATTTGTAGCCAGTGCCGTTTGGCACTCTGCCAAGCCCAGATACCCCTCTCGAAGGTGGGTGTTGAGTGGCTTTGTAAATTCATCCAATGAAAAGATAAGATAGCGAATTTATGCAAAATCAGGTGTGTTAGCAAATTGGCAAGGTGCCATTTTGAATTAGTAGGAAATACCGCATGCAGCCTCTGTTTTGGTAAATAAGGATTATTTATTTCGTCCATTCCCCGTGACACCACCGGTGGTGTCAAACTTGGTGGTATCAGGCCCAGCCTTGGACACCCAGGGACCCTAGGCACTTGACATTTTAGAGTTACCTACAATAACTAATAGGAGTTATTTTGTCGACTTATTCAAGTATATACAAAGTGAGCTCGAATTTTTTTTGCACCCCGCCTCGGAAATTTTAGGTTTATTTTTTTTTAACAGAAATAGGAGTTGCTTTATCGACTTACGCAGAAACGCAGAAGAAATAAGAGAAACTCGATCGCTCAATCCCCCGAGAGTTCGATCCCCCGTCAGGCAGGCAACTGACAAGCTACCTGGTCGGGGTAGCTGAGTGGGGCCCTTAGTCTTGCTGGGTCCCTAGGCCGGGGCCTTGCAGGTCTAGGCGGAAATCTTTGGATGAGTGGTTTCAGGGTGAATGAACGGTTTTCACATATTCACGTATAAAATCTCTTGTGAACTGCGATGGTACTTATGATATCATGAGTTATTATTTGGCCGGAATAGAGAAAGGGAGGGACGCTTATGCGAGGGACAGCCGTGGTGATAGGAATGTTAGGGACGAAGATCGCAAGAATGGAATTAGTATGTAGGTACCTACTCGAGATCAAACATGGTCACGTCAAAGCTCAAAACTAGACATTTGGGTAGAATTCATTAATTCCACCCAATGATGTGCTACAAACAGAAGTATAATCACAAAGTTTAAAACAAATGGTGACCGCAACGTTTTCTCTATGATAACTTAGAAGAACGCTGCTCCTCAGCTTCTTGGAGTGAGTAACCTCTCAATAACCCTTCGGATAAAATAATTTTTGAATTTTATAATTTTTCGATTTTGTTCCTCGAATACAGAAACGTTTGAAAAGAAAGGTTTCTTTGATTTCATACCTGCAAATATGAAAGACTGAACGCACCCGTAGTCAAAATTAAACGAAATAGAAACGAAGACGAACGCACCCGAAAATAAAGTCGTTAATGGCGGGCCGCGTTTGTTGACTTTTATTTGTTGTTGTAACGGAAAACGAGAATTTTATTACAAAATACTATTGGCATCTAACAAATATAATTAAGAGGCAGTGTCTGTATAGTTTTCGCAGGGTTTAATAAAGTTGAAAGATGAGTTTCAACTTTGGTGCGGCTACTACGACGGCAGGAAGCACATTCGGAACAGCCACCCCTTCTGCGGGTAAATATCTTTAGATATCTCTATTAATTCCCACAAATGATTAAGAAATAACTGTTGTTCGAATATATTTACATGCTTACCTACTGGATAATTAGAGAAAACTTGATCAAAATTTAAACTTGATGTCTAATCCTAACCTTACCTTTCTTACATTCTGAAATAGCAGAACACAAAAAGACTCTATTTTCCAGTCAATTTTATTACTGCCATTGATTATTGATCAAACATTTCACGCAACTAAAAAGTTACTATGACTATCTTTTAGCGAAATTATTACCCTAAACCAAAATATACCTAATTTTTTTTCTACTGTCAAAGATAAAAGCAACTGTTGACTGGTTACAGGTTCTGGTTTTGCATTTGGCAGTGGTGATGCTGCTAAACAAGGATTATTCGGAGCTGGAGGCAATAATGCAGGTAAAACTATATTTTTTGTAGTATTTTATTACTTTTTCATGTTTGTGCTATCAAAATCAATTGTACTTCTTTAAAAAGTACTAAGAAAGTCTTGTAAGAGTGCCAGCTAGTGTTAGCTTTTGTTTTAACACTATCACACCTGATGGTGATTAGAGATGCAGAGTAACCTATTCACATACAATGCAGATGAAACTTGACAGCAGCCTAAAATGTTGTTGTTCAGTAACTAAAAAAAAATAAAGCATACTTGCTTACATGCTTGTTGCATAAAATGTGGTAATTTTGTGGTAATCTGCCATAAAATAAAATAGCATACAATTTATTTCAAATCAGTTGTAGTGCTTGTAGTAGTATTTTAAGCAGGTAATCAAATTGTATACTTTGGTTTTTCTATTATAGAAAACAAGCCAGCATTCAATTTTGCAAGTCCTTCAGGTGGCGGATTTGCATTTGGTGCTGCTAAAACAACTGCAGCACCCACATCTTCACTATGTAAGTACTTTTAACTTTGTGTTTTCTGCCTAATAATTTCTTGTCTTATAATATCATGCATAGAAATATTTTTGAAAAAGAAGTACCAATGAAAGCAGGTCTGTACTTGGTAAAAACCGAAAACCGTTATAGGTACTCCTCGATTCAAAGTTAATGGTGGCTTGGAACATGAGGTGAGTCATTGTGCAGTAACAAATTCATGGGTCAGCAGGGATGAGGGGTGGGGTATTGCACAGCAAGTAGCGCACTTCCGAGCCGAGATTAAGTTTGAATCAAACTATATCACTTGGGACATCATTCGGTTACACCTCACAGTATTCTCTTTGATCCAAACACCTTTGTCTAGTGAGCCAGAAGTCATGAGTTACTCTGTAACATGATCCTGTCATTCCTAACACAAGACCTAAAATAAGTTTGAAAGTAAATGGAACTGTACTAAAATTTTAACCAACATTAATACATCTTTACTGGAACATTGCTATTAGTTAAAATCGTCACATAATAGAGAATCTGCAACCTTTTTCCTTATAGTAAAACTATTTAGTATTATATTATCTATGGTAAAACATTCACATCCACAGTTTCAACACCAACCACAAGCAGCGGCGCTAGTCCATCCTTTGGTGCAGCTAAACCACCGGTGAACTTTGGCGGATTTGCATCACCACCCAACCAAACTGTTGGTAGTCCCGGCTTTGGACAAATACAGGTAAGTTTCTAAATTCTTGATGTATACAAAATAATAATTATTATTTATTTACTTCAATCAACTAAGGATCATACAATTAAACTTAATTCAAAATGATTAGTCAGATTTAAAAAAAATGAATTTATAATAATGTGCTGCCTTATTATGTTTATGATGAGGACGTGAATGGGCAGTTAAACATTTCCTCAATATGTCAAACACAATTTTTGGAAAAAAATTCATATTGTCTAGGAGTCAAGCAACAAATGTGCACCGCAACCATTATTATATTGGTGACTTGAAGACTGTCAGATCATAGCTATCGGCAAACCAATTGCAAGAATTCCCAATTCTTAGCATAACAGAACTGTACATTGTTTTTTTTAAAGTAATTGCTTCAAGGTCTGGGAAAGGTTCTAATGCCGAAAATATAGTTTTTAGAAATTGTATCTATCTGTCTGAATGTATGTTCCAGCATTACGCAAATACTACCTGATCGATACTGTTAAAATTTTGCCTAGATATTCCCTATAAGTATGATGCTTTACTGTCTGAAGGCTATAAAATATCATGCTGTTTGCTATGGGGGATGAGCAATATTGTATTTACGGTGAGCTGACACCAAAACTACAAATAGTATGCGGGGAAGTATTATAAAAATGTGGCTTTTATTTTAGAATATTATGGTGTCTAACAAACCTATCTGTAGGCTATAAATTATCAGGCTGTTTGCTATGGGGGATGAGCAATATTGTATTGACTGTGAGCTGAGATCAAAACTACAAATGTAGTATGCGGGGAAGTATTATAAAAATGTGACTTTTACTTTAGAATATCATTGTGTCTTACAACTTCCACGCAGGTAGCAGATATAATAATATATTTACTTTAATTATGTATTACTAAAATATTTTGGGTTTGAATTAAAGATGGAATTTTATTATTATTTTCAGGGTGGTGCAAGCTCGCTTGGTGGAAATAATCCACAACAACCGGCACCTGCGTTTGGTACTCCTACTGCACAAGGTTAGTAGAGTATACAGCAAACATTCCCTTTTGACCACTTCTCAAATAAAATATTAAAATAAAATAACTGCTTGAATAATTATGTATGCAGCAAGTAACAGAAACGTGTGGACATATTTCAAACGTATGACGTGACGGCGGTTTTTTTTTGCAATAACGATGTTAGTCCCATGAAGACAGTTGCTCAGTTTAATGGTCTGTACCATACTACTGGCTGGCTAATTTGTAAATGAGTATTTTATGTATAGTAGTTTGTGCAGAATAAAAAACCATCACCCTTAAATATGACAACACCTTTCTGATATATGTTGTATTAAGTAACTTCACTATTTGGTACAGAATTTTTAGCTCACGAAGCGACGCTCGCTTTACTTGTGGTAACCAAGTGTACAAAAGCGCTGTGAATGTGTGTGTAAGCGCAGGAGCTCTCGGTATTGTCCGAGACAATGGCGAAGTCGGAAGTGTGCGTGTGTGTTATATGCTGACGCTACTCATCTTCACGCACACATTCACAGCGTGTTTATACACTTTGTTTTATCACAAGTAACGCACGCCTTGCTTCGTGAAATAAAAATACTATTAAAAGTATCAGGCCATAAATATGGCATATCGAGTTATGTACGGCTTTGCAAAGCGTCGTCTCTGCCACTATTTGACAGTCTTTCTAAGGCTTGATGTGTTTTACTAACGTGTAAAAGTTTTTGTAATATAATACTGTATGCGTAATTAATTTTAATGTAAATGTTTATTTTTTATTATTTTATTTATCATAACTGTAATATTTTCAACACAATGTATTTTGTTACGAAATAAATGACTTATGACTTATGTATAAACCTACTTACAGAAATAATTATCATTGGTTGTGGTGACGCCCGTATTATTTATTATGATTATTGCTAGCCACCCACCACTGAGTAACGCCCAGTACAGTACAATATAATAAAGAGCAGCACTGTATAATATTTGATCATCTCTCTTTTGTAGCTTCAGCCGGTTTCGGCGCATCACCTTCTGGTTTCGGTTTCGGCCAAGCCAATCCGCCCGGGTCTTCTGCTTTCGGCCAATCGCCTCAGCCGGCTAGTACCGGTTTCGGCCAACCCGCTCAGCCAGCTAGCACCGGTTTCGGCCAACCCGCTCAGCCAGCTAGCACCGGTTTCGGCCAACCCGCTCAGCCAGCTAGCACCGGTTTCGGCCAACCCGCGCAGCCAGCTGCTATTGGCTTCGGTACACAACCTGCGACGTCTGGTTTCGGTTTCTCGACACCTGCTTCTGGATTCTCAGCGCCTCAAGCTACTGCTGTAAGTATAGTATTGAATATTATTATTTTCGAAGAAACAATACTGGTGTTTTAATTGCATTATTTTCGACGAATGACAATAGAAAAATCGAATTACAAATTGACCTTGCACTTTATTTCACAATATATAAAAAAATGTATTTCAAAATAACCTCCTGTTGCTTCCACTTCATAATTTGACATGATTATGATTCTTATTTGCTTAACGTTTGTTACGCTTTCACGCTAAAACGGCTGAACGGATTTGGATGTATGGCACATGAGTAGACCATGACCCGATATAACCCCCTATTATACACCCATCCAATAGTATTACGTTTTAAATGTCAAAAATGTGTGTTTACACAGTCGCTAATCATTACTTAACTTTAAGCAACGTTTATGAATAAAGGGGTAAATACTCAGCTAAATGAGTCTTCACTTGAACTTGCTTATTCCATCTATCATAATCTTACTTTAAACCTGTTCATCATGACTAGCAGGCCGCGGCGACACCAGCGGCTGCCCCGACTCAGTCGTTACTATCGGGCGGCGCACCGAGCGGGTTCGCTCAGACCGCGTTCGGCGCTAAGCCGGGCTCTGCGTTCAGCTTCGGAGGAGGGAATTCTGCTGCGCCGCCTGCGTTTAGTTCTGCTCCGGCCCCTAGTAAGTACTTCGAAGGATAATTTTGCTTCGTGTCAATTGTAAAAAAAAAAAAACTTTAATATCATACATTCCTACAATAATACTAATATTTTCCAAAAAATATTAATTCTGTTTAATTTTGTGCGAAAATTGAAATTTTCACAGGGTTTTTTATGGTTCTTTAGGAATAGTTAAGCGGAATAGGTTACTATATATATTTACGTCTATTGTATTTCATGACAGCTCACTTTAAACTCACTTCACCTAAATTTTCACGGTGAGATTTGTTACAGAATACACTGGCTGGTTTGTTCGTCCATTTTAAGTCAGTGATGGCTAAGAATTACATAAAAAGTACAAATTAAATTGATAGAGTGACATTAGTACTAACGAGACTGGCGGATCCGACTCAACCCCACAATTATGTTCATATATAATAATTAGTACGTGTGTTTGTCACCTAACTCCTCCTAAACGGCTGGACCGATTTGGATGAAATTTTGTGTGTCCCTGGATGGTTTGAAAACACAATTGGACCCGGTAGGTGGCGCTGCTGTCAGTATGTCGTATGCCGCTAGTGTATTGTAAATATCTGATCATAATTTAACTAATCCATTTACCCCCAGCTTCAACCCCAGGCGGATTCGGCCAAAAACCGGCTGCCCTAAGTTTCGGTGGCATCGGTGGTTCTACCGGGGCCCCGACCGGGCAAAGCACCGATCTTAGTATCGGTCAGAACGCGGGACTTAATACCGGACTGAGCTTCGGCGGTGCACCTACTGCGGCCAGCTCGGCCGCGCCCACGTTCGGGAACATGGCGCCGAGCTTCCAGGGCTCTGCTCAGCTGGCTGCGGACGGGCGACAGTTTGGTGCCAATACTCCTTTTGGTGGTGGACGTGAGTTTAAAATTATATTTATAAGACGTTATGTATATGACGGAGGAAGGGCATGTGTGTGGGCCCACTACCTCTTTGTCTGGTAGTGGGCTGTGAGCGAGAAACTGAACTAATAGATAGCGTAAATAATCTTGCATCAAAAAGATTGAGCGTTATTTTTGGTGTATTAAATTTAGGAATGCATGATGAAATAAATAGTTTGATTTTTTTATTTTATTTATTTCATCCTGCTGACTCGTTGGTCTAGTGATCGCAAATGCGACTGCTGAGCATGTGGTCCCGAGTTCGATTTCCAGTTCGAGCAAAGTGTTATTGGGTTTTTAATCTGGAATTTCTCAGTAGCAGCCCGGAGTCTAGACTTGTCTCCGGTTGTTGGCAACAGGCTCGCCCCCATTACATGGGGCTGAAACGTAACTGGCGATAATAGATACATTTAAAAATAAATGGGTTTTACAATGTTTTCAAAATTTACAGTGTTATCAGGTATGAGAGGACTGTGTAGGCCTGTCAACAAGATACTTAACAAAACAGAAAATAGTTTGCAAATCGACAGTCTGTTGAGCCAACAACATTCTCTCAATTTACAGAACCAGCTCCACTCAATTTCGGCACCGCCCTACCAACAAGCCAACCACAACAGCAACAAACTGGACTAAATTTCGCACCAACATCAACGGCTACTTCCCAGCCGGGGCTCAGTTTTGGGACACCCACTACTTCCCAACCGGGGCTTAGTTTTGGAACAGCACTCCCCACACAAGCCCCTATAAGTACTGCTGGAGTGATTGGAACGTCCACAGCCAATCAGAAGCCTTTAATGTTGGGACAATTGCCAGCGGGACCAGGGGCACAGTTCCCAAAGACATCTGCTGCGCCGATTAGTTTTGCTCCAGCTTCTACTGCGCAAGGTAAGTTGTTTTCTTGTTCATATAACTTGATGGTCAGACGTGTTATCAAGTTTTCGAATCAAAACTGCACCCTAATTGCGTAATACATGATCAATCACAATCTGAATAGTTTTGAAACAGATTGCTAATCCATTGCTTCATAAGTTCGAAAAAAAACCTGCTGAACAACGTAAATAACGCGATGAATCTGGTCGAACAGTCAAACTGGGACAGATTCGTCTGAATCGTTTACGAAAATATTTTACGCAATTAGATAATTGAATGTCATCCTAACTAATATTATATTAATGTGAAAGTGAGTTTGTTTGTTACGCTTTTACCCTAAAACGGCTGAACGGATTTGGATGAAATTTGGCACATGGGTACACCATGACCTGGGTTAGATAGGATAGTTAGGATACTTTTTATCCCGATATTCTCACGGGATTGCAACCAAAATTAACCTTTTTATAACGGCTCGTACACAATGGCACGACAGGCAGCGCTACCCTTGTCGCGCCCGCGATATCGCGCCAGTGTGTATGAGCCTTAGTCGTCTTTCCAAAGCGTAAATTGAAGAAAAATGTATGAACGAACCATCGAAATCTACGCCTTAAATAAACAATTCTCTTTCTGTCCCAGGCGTCAGTGCTTCATCAACCACAGCAGCTGTATCAACAGGTCTGACAGCCTGGTCAACCCCCCTAGCTACCACAACACAGTCTACAACTGGGCTTAGTTTCGGTACCAGTACCGCCCCGGCCACCGGGCTTAGTTTCGGAGCGGTATCTACGGCCGCGTCGACGATGCAACCTGGCTTTGGTTTGCCTGGTACAAGTGCTAAAAGTGTGCTTGGATTTGGGAAGGCGATTACTTCTGTTGCCGCTTCGTCTGCAGGTAAATAAATTCATATATTATTTTTAGTTCTTAGCGACATGGCCGACCTTGCCATAATTTAATATGAGTGTTGTCAAAAATGACAGTTGTGCTGTTATGCATAACAGGATGTTCACTCATCCTTCATAGAAAAGGGAGGATCCTCTGACCAGACGGGTGTTATGTCTGGCGGGCAACTGCCCAACGAATGATGTCGGATAGTCTTATACAGGGTGGATTTCTGAGACGGGGCAGCAAGGACAGCTACCTTAACCGTTCTAAGTTTATCGCGCGGTAAACTCTAACTGCGCGATGCAGGATTTGTGTGACGTCAGGTCTTTGCTGCGTAGGTCGCATGTGGCGTTGTAGATGCCGCCACAGTGACAAGTCAGCTGGGCGGTCCTAGAACCATTGACAGACTCGGTTACAATAATGTAGGGTGCTCAAGTAGCTTTGACTTTTAAGTGCTTAGCAGTTATGTAAAAGCTTCATTATAACTCCTGACATCTCTTGTGGAATAATGAAATTACTAACGATTTCTGTCTTAAGAAGATTTTTTCAAATGCCTAATTTAATTCTCAATTCAAATATTCATAATCATGTCATGATGACACTGTCAAAAAATTGTTTGTCATAAAATTATTTATGTTGTCTAATTATTTACAAAATTATAAGTAATCGAATATCGCACTTATCGTCTTGAAAATAAATGTTATTCTAACCTAAACGCGCCTAATTAACTGTTTAAAGTTAGTTATCAAAACGAAATAGATTGACAAACTCACTTTCATTAAAAAAAACTGTTTTTAGCATATTTTTGTATAAAATTGGGCCTTTCGAAAATTATTATCATTTTATTTACTTTATGCATTTTCTTTATATTTCAGCGTCCACAACAGCGCCATCTGGTATCATAGCTCTTGGCAAAACCACAGCTACCACGACTATGGCGTCATTAACTACAGCAACTACGTATGTATCAACTTTTTTTATTTTTTTATGGCTTGACCTCGATCTCGCCTGATGGCTGGGGTCTATGATGGAATGAGAAAGCCCAGAAGATGCCTGTTCACTCTTGCTTTGAAGGCTGACGGGTTATACGTGGAAAGGAACACAGGCGCTGGCAGAGAGTTTCACACTTTGGCCGTGCGCATAATAAATGTGGAGGAGAAGCGCTGAGTACGACTTGTCGGTATATCGACCAGGTGTGGTACCCAGCAGTAACCCTGCCCTGGCAGCTGGCACAGTTGCAGCTGGCACAGTTACATCTGGCATTGTGTATTTCAACAATGTCTTAGAGAGGTCAAAGACTCGCACAAAATAAAGACTGTAGGAATCAAAATTACATACAACACGTCTGCATTTCACAAAGGGTTAGGCAGGAGAAATTTCACGACGAGATACGCGAACATAAATGAAAGGGACAGCAGATTTTTTTTAGCGATTTCAGGTTTGGTGCCAAAGTAAAAATTGTTCATTATGGTGGGTAAAATTACTTGTTTAAGTATCGGTCACTAATTACCAGTCACCCTATATTATAACTAATTTATTACAATTTTATTTCCAGTACAACAGCCTCAGTTCCCCCACAGACTATAACATCCATATCATTCGCTCAGCTAGAAGAAAATATAAACAAATGGACGCTAGAATTAGAAGAACAAGAAAAAACGTTCATCAACCAGGCAACACAGATCAACGCGTGGGACAGACTGCTCATAGCTAACGGGGAGAAGGTATCTATCTATCTATACATAATCAATCTGCCTAGCCTTTCAGCTTCCAGTCTAAACGGATGCAGCTGAATACCAGTATTTTACATGGAGCGACTGCCGATCTGACCTCCACAACAGTAACTGCAAATGGGTAATACGATACCCCGTGATAAGACTGGTTGTCAGACTTTCGGGCTTCTGACGACTCGTAAAGAATGCCAGACGGGGCCAGTGGCTTATCGTGCTGTCCGAGGCACGGAGGAGTCTCGGTATATAAAGATGGTCACCCGTGCGGCTGTTAATACTTAGCCACGAGCTTCATCGAGTATCTATCTATACAGTATATTATAAATTAAATTCTCTTTTCGTGTCTGTCTGTGTGGCTAAGAACAACTTCTAAACTACGTAACGGATTTTGATGCGGATTTCACTATCATTTAGACAATTTATTTCGGAATGTTTATGACGTGTAAAAAAAATACATTTATATTAAAGTAAAGGAACACACCATGATGTGTACAAATACATTTATATTGAACAAATCTTGATGTTTTGTCAAGTCGCCCTTCTTCGCCTGATTTTCTTGCGTACCAGGGGGCGGGTCGCTAGAAAATTATATCGGTTTCGTGTCATTCCATACGACAGCTATCTATCTGCCAGTAAAAGTCCCGTCAGAATTTGTCCAGCCGTTTCGGAGATTAAACCGGAACAACAGACAAGACATACAGAAAAAAAGATTTTGGTTTTTTGAACCGTATTTTATACTTTCATATGCATTTAGTGAAAAACTGTTATTTTGACATTACAAACAGACTTTTATTTATTTGTACAAAATATCACGCGTGTAATTTAAGCTGCGTGGAACAGAGAATAAAATATATGTGAAATTTTAATTTTTTTTCACAGATCGTAGAACTTAACGACGCCGTCCAATCAGTGAAGAACGAACAACAGAGTCTTGAGCACGAGTTAGACTTCGTGCTGGCTCAGCAGAAGGAACTGGAAGATCTGCTGGCGCCGATGGAGAAACAGCTGTCTGAGGAGACAGTCGACAGAATGCGAGATCCTGAGAGGGAGCATATGTGAGTAATAAGTAAAACACTAGACCAACGAGGGAATATCCACAGTATCCTTGAAAACTTTACTATGTTATAATTTGTTTTTATATTTTCAGCGGTTACCATTTCTTCCATGTTGGTCATTTTCAAAGCAGTTAATTCTTATTTTAAACTAGCTATGACCGCGGCTTCGCTCACATGACTGTGTGTTCTATTGGCATTATATTATAAGTTAGGTAATAGTCCGAACGTGAAGTCATAGTATGCCTCTCTACAACATCGATAAATTTTTGTTAATAAAATATTTTCGTATTTTAATAATCTTACTTTCCATTTTCAGGTATTCTCTAGCAGAGAACTTGGACACGCAGCTAAGACAGATGTCAGAAGACTTGAAAGAAGTTATTGAACACCTCAATGAGACCAACAGGAGCCAAGACAGTAATGACCCGGTAAGTAAAACCTCTATACTAACCTTCATTTGTTTTAGGACCACACTTTAGGCGCAGGTTTGTATGTAATATGTTATGCTAGCCACAAGTTGTAAGTTATTGTAAAAGTTGGAAGAAATGTGCCCAAAAATCTTCCAACATAACTAAAGATTTATTTGCGCAAGTACAGTTATAGAATTACATAAATAAAAGATTGAAATCCCGAATACCATTTTCACGTTCTAACACAGTTTGTAATATTTGTATCTAATTCCTACTACGATATCTTTTCAGATCGTCCAAATCGGCCGCATACTGAACGCTCACATGTCGTCAATGCAATGGATCGACAACTCTATAGCCCAAATATCTACAAAACTGGACCAACTAAAAGCGACCCACGACACTTTACGAAGAGATAATGAAAGGTCCTACCAACTGACTTACAATTGATGTTAACAGTATTCGAAGTTATTAAGAGTTGATTGTTAAACTATTTGGCGTTGATTTTGTTTAGTACTGGCTAGGTTTTAAGTGAGTGTTGCTATCTTTTTTAATGGGTAAAATGAGAGAGAGATGAATATAGGTTAGAGCTGCCAAAATCACTAAGGGGCCGTTTCACGAGCGAGAGAATCGCGGCGATATTATCGTCGTGCCACGTATTTCTATACACTCTCTTAGGGGCCGTCTCCACGAGCGAGCGAATCGCGGCGAAGCGACGGGTGGCTGAGTACGAGCGAAACGTCAACGTATCGCCGCGCGACCATCACGGTACGTGGCGCTGGCGAGAGCGCGGCGATCACTTGTTTTGAGAGCCAAACATATCGGAAACGCGGCGATTCCGTTATTAGTCGCGACGATATGCTGGCGGAAGAATGGTTCGTTCGTGGAGATTACCCGACGTAGAAGCGCGGATCCGTCGCGATTCTCTCGCTCGTGGAGGTGGCCCCTAGTATAAAGTCAGTGTCTGTTTGGAAATCCTATAAATGATTTCACACGTCAAACATAAGTCATTCTACTCAGAGAAGAAAAACCGAAACAAACTCGGATGTCACAGTCCCATTTAAAGTTCAGAAATAATCTTCAAAAGGTCTTTGCTAAATGGATCTCATTATAATGTTGAGTTTTATTCGTACATATAATTTATATGTCAAATCGTGCTCTTCCGTCTAAACTTGTATGGAAGATTAATCTAGCCTGATTTAATATCTCCTATTGTCTACTATCTCTTTCTTGCTCTCTCTAGGAGAAAAAGATCAACAATTTTAATCAACAGCAACAATTTTAGTCTAGCCAGTGCATAGCAGAATCACTGCCGTAGTTTGTATATTATTTAAAATGTAAAAAAATACGATTTGCATTCGTGATATTTTTTATGACGTATTGTGAGGTGAGGACCATTTTAATATTTTCAGATGGACTAGTCTTCATTTTTATTGTCAATTAAATAATTCATCTAATTAATTATTCTCGGTTTCTGATGTCAGGTTGGAAAAAATGCTGTCAAATCTCGTGTTCAGCTGTTCACCAACTCGTGAAAAAAATCTCTCAAATCTCGTGTTCAACAACAGCTGAACACGATACAACACACTTAAACAACACAACACACTTTCACAGCACAACATAACACACCTACAGAACACACACAAGACACCCACACAGCATACTCTTAACAAAAGTTACTTTTTTTTAAATTACCATTTTGTTCCTAGTTTTTTTTTGTCTGATTTTCCAACAAACATCGGCCCTAGAGCTGTCTTCGTGATACAATTTTTTTTTTTTACTAATAAAGGATACAGGTCATCTTTTCCACTAAAGTTAAGTACTGTATTGTATTGCATGTTTTGTGTTAGTGTTTTTTTCTAACAAACTAAATCGTACTGATGCGCTGACTATGGGTTTTGCCAATCTTTGGCTAGCTATAGTGACTAAACTATTGGAGATCTTTGATTGAATTTTCGTATGCAGACTGGGAACGTCATTAGATATACGCAGTTTCATTTATTGTTGTATTGTCGTCTCGACCTTTTATAGATACATAAGCCATCAATATATTCAGATTAGGCAGCAGAGTAAATTCAATAGGTTTTCAAAGTCAGAAGGTCATCAAAGTTCCTGTGCGAAAGAGGGCTGATGCTATTCATTCTGTATAGCGCCATCTCTTTCTTGCATGGGAACCATGATGGCTATAAAATGTCTAATATGGCCCCAGGACTCGAGGTTTATTCTTTCTACTTTACTTTGCATAGTGGGACTTATGATATGCTATGAAAAAATATAATTTAATCAAATAGAATCCGGTGATGTATCCAATTATTTAAATTTTATTTTCAAGACATCTTGCATATTTACACAGATTAATACAGATGGTTCACTCCGCATTTTAGGTATGAAGCTACAAGTAGGTACGCGGCGGGCTCGACTTGTCGAATTCAGTGGGTGTAACGTAAGTCAGAAGATATAAGAGTTACGCGATAGAGGCAACTTCTAGGTGTAATACTTAATACTTAGGGTAATTAGTGCTGTGCAACCTGAATTGCACTTTATTGTTTCGTAGCAAGAGTAGCTTTTTATTCAAATGATTTTGCGGACTGAACCATTTCTATTCATCTGTGAATTAAAAATAGTACTTAGACTAAAACTTGTAAAAAATAAACCTTCCATTATTTAAGCAGTGAATATTCTGAATTTATTTAGCTACAAGTTTTGTGGTAACTTAAAGACTTATTAATGCTGTGAAAAATGTAATTAATATTAACGTGAACAAAAATATATTTTCATGAACATAATTTTCGACACGGCCAAAAATATTTATTATTCTGAACGACATTAAAATTTGTTATCTTTAAACCTGGATAAATTATTTGTTACTTGTAATTTCTATTAAATGTGTATTTCTGTGAAATAAAAGTGATTATTAGTTCATAATGTTTATTATTCAACAAACCGCTTTACCTGATATATGGATTATACCAAGGCATTCGACAGTACAGACCATCAGTCAGTTATCAACTTAACAATGCCTCGGAGTCCCAAAACGTTACGCACACACACCCACATTGACCTCATTGACTGACGTAGCTAGTCCTGAAGGGGCCGGCCCTGTATGAAAAATTTTTGGGGCCCACTCAGCCGCAGTCCCCAGGGGGCTCGGCCCTGGGGACTGCGACTGAGCTCAAAACGAGGGTATTGTTTTTTTGTCCAGAATAAATGTGCGACATGGCCAGGTCGGGTTATTCCGTTTATCCACTCTAAGGTGGATACTCGGCAAAGATTATGTCCGAGAATTCACCCTATCCCTATAAATTCCGTTTATTCAACTAGGCCTAGGGTAAATTGTCGGACATATGTTTCAGAGTAACCCTTAGGGTGCACCGCTATCCCACTGCGAATGGACTGGCGGGTTTCAGCCTGTTTTAAGGGTTCCGTACCCAAAGATTGCCAACGGAACCCAATTACTAAGGCTCCGCTGTCCGTCTGTCTGTCACCGGGCTGTATCTTTTGAACCGCCGCCGTTGTGAACTGCCAGTATAGGCAGACACTTGAAATTTTCATAGAGTGTGTACTACAATGGCCGCTATAACAACAAATAGTTTTTTTTTGAGTTTATTAATTAAAGGATTTAAAAAATATATGTTGTGTTAAATATTGCAGTGATACGGACGGAACTCTTCTTGGGCGAGTCCGACACGCACATGGCCGTTTTTTTTTCACAACATCCGCTATACTTGGGTTATGAAGCGCAGGGTGGTAGGTAATTCCAACGCGGTCTGTTTGTAAGAAACTAAATGTGTGTGTAGTATACTTTAGCTAACGCTTTTTGAGCACAATCGGCGTGAAATTATTTTAACTAATCATGGAAGTTTGAGGTATAGAAGATAAAAACCGCGGGGGGAAACCTGGAACACAGTAACTACGTCTTTTCACGACGAAAATAGAAGAATTAATGAAAAATCATGTTAAAATATTCAACAATTTATATCAATATACAATCCCACTAATAAAACACTGTAGTTTAACATTCTCGTCAGTTTGTAAGCACAATATCACTAGTTTTTTATGCACGATGCTACAGACAGTCTTGTTGGTCGATATCTGGTCCGCACTTAGGAACATTGATAGTTTCTTAGCGTCCACTCTGCAGTAGCAAATACGGGATATGTCTTCGTTGACTTGCGTTTCTTCTGTTTCGGAATCAGAATGTTCTATTGGGCCTGGAAAGAGATGGATAGATTTTTATTTCAGGATATAATATACTTACCAGCCTATTATTGTCCCACAGCAGGGTAAAGGCCTCTTCTTGTACAGAGAAGGCACCACGCTGGCTCAAGAAGGGCAGAAAGAAAAAAAAAACTGCTCAACAACGTAATTATCGCAATGAATGTTGTTGAACTGTCAATTCAGTCAGTTTTCGCACGATGTTTTGCCTTCATCGATGTAAGTAATGTTCAAGATAAACTCAAAAAGAACATGTAGGTAAAGGGTCATTGTTAATTGCCCGACTGAGCCCATAACCTCGAGAGGCGAGGCCTTGCCCACAACCAATTACGGCGGGGTTTAAGAGCCCTGACCTTGAACGCGCTGAAGTGGATTTTTGGGTCTGTTTGGCGGAGGGAGTGCGGTGCGACTTCCCCCATTAACATGAATGGAACACGCGCGAATCTCCCCACCACTTCCGCGAGAGGTCTAAAACCCACGAGTAACGACGACATACAGACGCCATCAATGTCGAACTGTTCACAATGACTTACGGGTGACTGTACAGAACAGAGTCTCAATAACCATATTATTTACCTCCAAAAGCCTCAACTCTTAGTCCTTTAAACCTCGTTGATACTTTAGCCATGTCAGTCTTGATCTGTAAAGTCAGTCTGCCTTCAGCCGACGCTCTTATTACAACCTCAGAGGCCATGGTCCTCATTCTGTCTATGGTTGTGCGCAGCTGTTTTAGAGATGGTAGTTCTATTGATATCTGAAAATAAAACCTCTGTAGTGTAGTTAAACATACTCTATGTCTGTTTGGTCCCTGTGTTCATATTTAAACAACTGGACTGAAGGATACAGGGTATTCTGCACCCTTTAAACTTTATGTTTGACTCGCTTGTGGGATGCGAGGAATTGCTAACATCTAAATCTATCTATCAAGCAATACAAAAAACAAAATTCATTTCAAACATAGCAATTGCATGCAATGAACCTACTATTATAAATAGACCACTACAATAACTAAATATTCTATTGATTAAATGATTTTAAACATTATTAAAAGAAAGGTAAACACAAATGTTAACAAAAAAAATTGATTGTTAGTGTGACTACCAATTCATTAATAGATAACATATAAGGCTGTACTGTTATGTAGGGTTTGCACAGGAGGCTTGGGTACCCTAATTTAAACATATGGTTTAAATTAGGGTACCCAAGCCCCCCTTTTTTATTATTTTGAAATTATTGAAGAATTGTAGAGTAATAAAATTGTAAAAACAAAAACCAAATTTAGGATTTTATAAATAAATAATGTAATATTAGTGAGTTGGGTGACAGCAATCATAATGGACAGGTGATAAGTAAATATTAAATTTTTTGGCTATAATATTAGTGTGATTGTATTATCCAGACTAGTACAAGAGAATATTACCATTGAACTCTTGACTCAATAAGTGATTATCAGCCAGACAAGCTTGATAACATTTTATCTCTATTAATACTCACAGTTCAGGAAAAATATAAGAGTACTGAAGTAACTTACATCAGGGTCAGGTATCCTAGGTTCATGATAGTCAGACCACAATTTCCTAGGTATCACAGTTACTGGTATATCATGCGTCACTTGTCTTGTCTGCTGTGATAATACACATGGCTGCAAAGTGAGAGAATTACTTGTCATTGTTTGAAGGTTTTATTATAATATGTATTGATTTAAAATAGGTACACCAACAGTATATAATATCTATAGATCTATTTTCACACCTCCCCCTTAAGACCTAGGCCAAATATTTTTTTATATTCATATAGCTCATGGCCTAAAAAGGTGTGTCATAAAGAATATGAATTTAAAAAATAATACGCAAAATTTCGGGGGTATTCTGGTATTTTGCATTCATTAATATAACTTATATGTTTAAGTTATGTTGCATAGACTAATTACAGGTGTACACGACATTCAAATACGTGTGGTGGCCCTGTGGTAATGCTGGCGCCGGCGACTTTAGAGAGGTCGTAAGTTCGAAACCAAACAGGTGCTTTACTTTATGAAATTATTTCATCACCACTACTCTCAAAACTGTGAAGGAAAAGATCGTGCGGAAACTGGCATGTCCTAGAACCAAAAATTTGAAGACATCTGAAATCTACCAACCCGCACTGGGTCTGCTTGGTGGATTACAGCCTGGTCCCTCTCACCGAGAGGAGGCCTGTGTCACAGCAGTAGAACATTATAAGCTGATTCTTAAATATCTTTCTTACTAGATGTTGCATTAGTTTGTATATCAGTTTTTCACTCATGGTAATAACACTAAAGTTTTAGTCACAGTGGTTTGGCATTCAGTACTGAACTCACGGTATGTTTTTTGCAAGATATATTTTGAATTCAGAAACAACAGTAGGCACAACCAAAGTTTCATAAAAAACAAAATAAAATTGAAAGTACTGCATTACAAAGATTTACTTACTGTTTCAATTTCTAGAGTAAGACATGGACACTGTTTCTTTGTTAGTTTCATTTTCAAAGATTTTGCTGTCTTTAAAGTGACTAGAGATCTTGCTAAATTACCTGTAAAACAGATAAGAATAGGTTTCGATTTTGGTTACTTAGGTTTCTAACCATTTCTAATGCTGTTATTGTTCAGAGCATTTTGAAAGGTTGCATGTAAAAATAACAATGAAAGCTTATAAAAAGTATAGTGTTCGCACTAACCTGAACTTAAAGTCATATAAATGTCCTTATGTTCCTCATCTAACCCAATCATTTGATACTCAGAACAAAACATCGCCTGAGGAATCTCACACCATAATATCGGTGGACTTGGCCCGGTATTCTCTTCACTCACAATAAAATACAACTGATCGTCAGTTAATCTTAACACACATTCTTTGGATAACTTCGATATTATTGTCACTACATCTGCAAATTAATATGTTTTTAAGTAAAGTAGTAAGGTTGAAATGGGACGATTGTTTATGTTTACATTTTGTTTGTGAGGTTAAGTACTTGAAAATTCTCGCATCGGCCCAGCGTCTATCATTACAGCGCGAAATTTCATATTTTATGTTGGACTTAAGAGATAACTAACGCATTTATCGATAACTCTCTAATTTTAAGTTCGCGGGCTTCCAGCTCCGAATTTGGTTTGTTTTGAGTTTTGACAGTAGCAGGCGATTGGAGAAGAAGCATAGACAATCTTAAACACGGTAGGAAAATTAGGGTTGCTGGAATTAAAATGTTTTTTGTAAGTGCAGTCTATACTAAAAATATAAAACAGAATCCTTGTCCACTGTTTTATAACAAAAAAAACACTATGTCTCCATATACATAATTTTTATGTTCTTTGCTCTTTTTTCGTGATTTTTATCAGAGTGTATTATTTACTATTATTAGTTAATTCTCAACTTTAACATAATATATTTATTTCAAAATTAATGCTGCAGTAGTTCCGATATAACGGCGGATCTTGCTATAGGCCCGGACGTCATATAAGAAAAACCGGAACTCTTAAAGCATCGCTTTGTTGTCTGTCACCAAGACGCTTTCTCGGGAACGGTTAAAGATCATAAAATAAATCAAGTTTAGTAAGAAACTTTTGAGTATTCGTTTTTTTGCAGAAAATAAACTGCAAAATGTTAAGACTTAATGGCTGTTTTAGAATAAATGGAGTCTTTTTGTTGGTACAAAACCCTAGATAGTAGCAGTTGTCTGTGCACTGAACCTCTGCACTCTTGTAATTGAACTCACCCTTGAGTTTATTTTTTAATTTTGACTCAGTTTAGTCGATTTTCTCATTTTAGAATGGTATCATTTTGAGCATAGACAACGATCTATGCGTTCCCATTTCCTACAAAGATGGCTCTGAATGGCGCTGTCGTGTTGATAAAGTTCTATTTACGGTACATCCTCTCTCTCTGTCTCACATGCACCGATGTTCGTTCGTACGAATGAGAGAGGTGATGTTCCATTTTGATTGTAACGAATACTAACGAATTGTGGTTATATGACTTGAAAAAGTTTTTATTTATTTTACTTATATTTGTGCAATCCAGAGTAATTTATTCGCTGTCATAGTTAATGTACTGTCTATAATTTTTAATTGTAATTTTATTTTCGTAATAACCTTAAGACACGGAGGATAAATGGAGAAAAATGTACAGTCAAGGTATGTGGACGATCGATAATGTCGTCATTATGAATGTGTTCTAACCACAAATACACTTTTTTGCTCACATATTTTCACTTCTACCTCGCTTATTTGTTGTTATCAACCTCATTGTTGTCATTAATGCGGGTATTTAAGAGAAAATGATGACAGGAGTTGTTTATTTTGGGATATTATTGGCACAACGTTCACCGTTGGACATAACGTATTTCCTTCGAATTCGATCTTCGAATATTTAACGGATTCCAATTTGAAAGAAATTCGTTATTTTGTGTTTTAATTCAGCATTCATAGACACTGTGAGCAAATTCAGCTAGTTAAATTGTGGATTCAATGCGGTTTTCGCCATCTCATGAACGTTAACTCAATGCATAACTACGTAATACGGTTCAATGTCGTCCGTGATTAGGTGCGATGATTATGCAACGTAACTCAGCCATTTTATTTGTTCGATTTTCTAAACTCGCAGAGTTCTGTCTATTCTTCAACTTTATCTGAAAAGAATGTTGTGAAACATGATTTTCGTTTATGAGGAACGCACTTGAGGGGATTATCTGCCCGTATGGCGTATACCTAAAGATAGTAAACACATGCATTCGATGATAGCGCTTATTGTGTTTACTTTCCTTATCCGGGACGTAGGTACGGGGTACGACGCGACGACGTAACTATTTAGCTCCATGAATGGCTTTAAGTAATTAATAATACTTAATGAAAGTAAGTAAAGAAGAATAAGTAGGTACTTACCTAGGTCGTTTTTGATCGAGGAGGAAGAGAAAGACCTTTGCACCTTCCCAGACTTCCTAGAACTGATTACTGGGGACTGGGGAGTTACTTTTGAACTTTGGTAAGTTTAGTCTAATACGGATTAGGTATCGACTGTACAGCCCTAGGCTTTCTATGATACCGGTTTAAAAGAGAAGTCTATAATCTACATTCGATGTAAGCCAATAAAAATGACATTCAATAGACGAAACTGAGGTGTCACCAAGTCCTCTGAAGTTACCTGAGGCCCCTGAGGGTAAATCATCCTTCCGTTCTACAAAGCCAGAAGCTTTTAGAAGAGCAATAACATTGCTATTGTTTTAATTAATCGATACTTACCTACTGTTCTATACTATTAAAATAAAATTGAAGAGTTTGTTCGTTTGTTTGAACGTGCTAATCTCTGAAACTACCCTTCTCATTTGAAAAATCTTTGCATTTGACAACCAATTCTTGACGAACGTTATAAGTAGGCTATTTAACATTACGCTACGACCCTTAGGAGCCGGGCAAAAAAAAGAAAAGTCAGAAAGAACGCTAAACGAAAACGAAGTAATAGCGACAACGCAATAGGTACCATGCGGTGGTTCGGGGGCCGATATTTTACGCGGACGAAGTCGCGAGCAGAAGTTAGTATTTTATAACGTAGGTAGGTACTGTACTGAGTCATGAATGTTACTCAAAGGGGGATCAAATTTCTAAGAAAATCGATATTGAAGGGATTCATTTAAAATGGGCGGGGGCGTTTGTCCTGCTTTAAACTCCATCATAATATATATACGAGTAGGTACCAGATATATCTCAAGGTAAGCGGGATTTCGCGGTACGAGTCATTGATTGTTATAGCTACCTACTATTTGTAGCATCCCTTTGATAATCTCGGATCCCGGTTTCACAAGAACATTACTTATTAATGATCCGTGAATGGAATAAATCGTTCGAATTACTCAAATTGATTTTAATGGATGCGTTTGCCATCCATTCAAGTTGGCAATAACTTAATCACCTACAATGAACGTGGACCGGTTTCCTACGTGAATGTTGAAAAACAGCTGATGTTATTTTTATTTCTGTGAGAAGAAAACACGTTTAAATCCTGGAGGATTATCATAATTTATAATCATATGTGCTGAATGCGCAAATAATGACGTCACTCAATGATTATTGGGTGTGCCTGCACTTTTATATATATTTACAAAAGAAGTTATATTATTCATGACCTTCTTATACCTAAGGAGAACCATAGTACTGATATCAGACAGCTACCCTTCCTTAAATATAACCTTTGTGTAGCCTCTAAGTACCCGCTTTTTCGCTGAGTGTTCCGGAATATTTAGCGAACACTTGAGGAAAAAACCACCGCTTGTGCGACATATAAAAAGTAAGCATTTTTATTTCTCACACGAGCGGTGATTTTCTTGCTAAAACACTTTTTGCTTAATTTCTAAGGTACTCAGATGAACAGCACCTTAATTGCGTACCTAACACACTTTCAATCACAATCTGAATGATTTTGAAGGATATTTATTGTTAATCTGTTGTTCACATGTCCGAAAAAAAATTTTGCTCAACAACGTAGATAGCGCAATGAATGTTGTTGAACTATCAAAATGGAAGATATTGCTACTGTTAGTGTGTTGCGCTTTTATAATTTCTTACGTGACGATATTGCCAGTCCGTAAAATGTATGGAAATACGTGCGCGTTTTATAACGTTATCGTGGACGGAATTATAAAAGCATCTTCATAATATTTCCATACATTTTACTTCCCTATGGTATCTTGATGCCGTGGACGTTTACGATAATATGGTTACGTTAGAAATTATAAAGGCGCACAATAGCATAGACCAATTCCGGTAAAGAAAACCTTAGTAACCGACTTATAGTGAAAACGAGTATTTCCTTAATTAAACGACCAAGGAGTCTAGCTGGCATACGGTAGGTACACCGAAACGGAAAACGATGGAAACGATGGAATGACCTCTACTTAGGAAGGCTGTTAGGCTTCTCATAAGGCAAGACATTACACTTATTATTTTCACGGTTCTTACACGCGGTAATTGGAGTTCTAAATGACATTGGCACCAGGTGCATCAATATAATTCCAAGCCACATGTCGGTAGTACGTTGGATTTAAGATACTTATCGTAGTGAATAAATAATAGACATGAGGGATGTACGATTCAAAAGCTATTCGGTCCCTCTACCTTCACGAATCTAATTAACATTTGATCAGAAGTGAAAATGGATCTGCGGAAAGGAATGCCCTCAAATTCAAAGTCGAGACAATTATACAATTTACACGGTACTTTTGAAGTGTTAAGAACATAAGAACGATTATTTCCACCAAACGGCTCACATCGCATCGGATCGGAAAGGATACGAACGGATGCGGCGACAGCCGATCGCGTCCGGCAGGATGTCGATGCAGACGACACTGTACCGTCGCTGGCGAGCGTATTCATTTCTACACTTTCATTCCTACCGTGTTACAGCCGAAAGGATCCGATCCGGATACGACGACTGGCGAGCGGAGCCGATCGCGCGTCGCGGTATACTTTCGGCTACGATCGCGTGTCGCGGAAGACGGACTGGATTCGATTAATCAATCAGGAACTTAGTCACCGTTCTAAAACGCAGATTCTCCGCTGTTATTATTTTCAGCAAATCGTGGCTTGGTTGAGTGATCCCGCGGGTCCATTTCGAGTGGGTCCAGTTGACCAAAGACTCTGCTTTATTTTCTTCCCCAAATAACTGAAACAGTTTCTCCTAGGTTATTGTCAATGACTTGTCACTCTTGGTAGATTAACGTGACAGTGGTGAGAATCGAAGATTCACTTCCCATAAAACACGGTGGTCCCCAGTAAATTTTTAATTGCATTTTTGCACAAGTAATGTGCCTCGTCTCACCCTCCAGAGTTGTCTTGTCGCATATCCCTTTATTACGTTCTAGAAACAGGTTTTGTTCAATCAATCAAAATTACCGGACACTCTGCAACTTATTTCTATTTCGAGAGGAGGAATCTTGATGACATATAATCACAGGACGGGAGTGAGCTAATGTTTTTTGCAAACAGTTGGCACGGCCGGCAGCTTATGCTGTCAGCTATGCAATGAGGATTTTTGATTTATATCGAATCTTCTATATAGGTTCAATGCCGTGCTAGCTAATATCTCAAAGATGTTACGCTCTCGTTCACTAAAAAGAACCTCACCGTTTCTGTGGTCTTAACTATTAAAATCTTCCATGTTTAGATACACCACCCCAGGGCGTTTAGTCTACTAATTTATAAACGTTACAATGGTCTCTCAATGGTGAGTTTTTGACAGTTTTTGTATGGCAAATCTGTCAATAACTGACTATTGTAACGTTTATAAATTAGTAGACTTAGGCCCCAGGTTACAGCTTTACGTTTGCTGCATCTAGTTTATCCCTTACTGGAATGTTCCATACAAATTGACAATCCAGCTTAACTTTCTTATTCAAACCATGTTTTGTTCGCAGAATGGCTGAAGAAAAAGGAACAAAATCCTATCTGCAGTTTCAGATAGAGAGACTGAAATTGTTACAAGCAAAACTGTCGACGGAAGCTGAAGAAGATTACGTAATCATCAAAGAAGAGTAAGTATTAGCTTTAAGATATGTGAAAAGAAAGCAAAAAGAAGATGGTTCGATTTGGAAAAAAAATCTTGTGAAATTACAAACATTTGAGTCTTTACTATTTTGTGCTGACATTATCAAGTTCTATTGACATACTTTTGAAGAACTGATTAATCCAGTGTCGTCATGAGAATAATACAAAAATTGGGATAGGGATAGGGTATTTAGGAATCAATGATATGTATATTTATAGGACAATGTTTTTGGTCCAGTCGAAAAATTAACTACTTGAGCGGTGATTAATAAATAGACAACCCAATGAAACCGTAACTAGTAAATCAATCTGCCTAGCCTTTTCCCAACTATGTTGGGGTCGGCTTCCAGTCTAACCGGACGCAGCTGAATACTTACCAGTATTTTACATGGAGCGACTGCCTATCTCCACAACCGAGTTACTGGTTAATACGATACCCCTTGGTAAGACTGGTTGTCAGACTTTCGGGCTTCTGATGACTCGTAACGACCGTCAAAGATCCACGAATGACCCATTCACGGACCAACCCGGCAAGCGTAGCTTAACCGATGGGTCGACCCGTGTGGCTGTTATTACTTAGCCACGAGTTCCTCCAAAGCCGTAACCAGTAGAGATAGCTAAATGCAAGACACGAAGACGTATCGTAAAGAAATTAATGCATTTACACTAATTACGAAACATCTTACTTACATTTAAATCCAAGCAATCTATTTCCATAAGTCTATCCCTTTATCTATCAAGGCTGGAGTGGTTTGTCCTGTTGCGCATACCACAAGATTCCGAGTCTTTATAAGGGCTTGAGACTGGATCGTATTAAATAATAGCTTCGTACTAATGTTCACGAAGTGTCGGTGGTGCGGCGGCGGGATGGGCAGACGACATTGCTATCATCGCGGGGAAAACCTGCTATCTAATTGCGAAACACATTTTCGCAAACTATCCGATTAAGACTAATCTGTTTAATTTTGACAGCTCAACAACATTATTTACGTTGTTCAGCAGTTTTTTTTTTCGAACTTATGAAGCAATGGATTAGCAATCTGTTTTAAAATGATTCAGCGTGTTGTGATTGATGGTGTATTACGCAATTAGGGCGCTGGACGAGGCTGCCACAGGATCGTGGGGCTTGGCACAAGGAAAGAGACGCCTATGCCCAGCAGTGGGTGAAGTCTGGCTGTAGATGATTTATTTATTCATCTTACACACACTATCTTTACAGGATGATCCCAATTCAATAGTGGTTTGCAATCCCACACTAAATAATTTAAATAAACACTTACGGCTAATACTTAAATCTAACTTTAAAAGCAATTTTTTTTTTAATGCTATAAAATCTTACCTAAATTATAAAATCAGACTTATCACTGAATACTAATACTTACATATAACTAACAAAATTCAACAAAACTCTTGCGAATTCACTCAGATTGCACGAAAATATGTCAATTTTCTCATGCACTTCATTTAGTACACATATTGTGCGGGTGAGAGGTGTTTTTGATAGCAGGTTGGTTTTGGCAGTAGGCACGGCCAGCAGAGGCGGTCGCCGCCGCCTCCAGACGTACCGGTCTGGCACGCACAGCTTCAGGTGACGCAGCACACCCGGGTTATGAGCTACTCCACGCAGGAGCTTTAGCGCATACGCCGCAAGTGTAAATTCCCGGCGCACTCTGAGTTCGTTGTACCCCACCATACCCAGTACAAACAGTGTAGGATACATCAGCGGGTAAAATCAGGTAATCGGTAATCATGATGACGATGATGATGAATTTCGAAAACAAGAACAACTAAATTGGTTTGAGGTTGATACATGAAGTTACGAACTTAAAGCTCCCTTGTCTTTCGACAGATATTTGGTTGTTCAATAACAAAGCAGCAATGCATGCACACCACGTTACGGTACTACAAGGATATTTTGGCACTCGAATGACATTGACAGTAGGGGGGCGCTGTCGGTAAACGTTTTTGAAATTGTATTGAAATAACTAGATGGCGGCATTAGTTCTGATTTTGGCCACGAACTAAAAGATCCTTGTAACACTATACAAAACTAGACACGTGTTCAAGACAGCTTGGGTACTTTGCAGACTGAACTGCAAACTTTTGCACATTCCCAAAGCGAAATAAAGAAATGATGCCATGTACATTGTACAGTGGCCAGCACATCAAGCTACTAAAATCTGTCAAATTTCTTTAGTAGATTTTAAACTTTATCGCTAAAGCATTAGGTTCAAGTTCGATTGGGAAAGTTTGACAGTTTTGGGTAGCTTGATGTGCTGGCCACTGTACATTTTTCGATCATTGGAATAATGCGGAATGCAATTGCACATTCCGATTATAAACTCGCGTGCAAGAAGCGATCTTTCCTTGTAATCTAAAAGGAAGACCCATTCATTAGTCTCCTAGATCTTCTTTGACGTAACGTCGTTATCCAGTAAAACCCACGTCTACAAGTTACTACAACATCGAACGCCTACACTTTACAAAGATATTTTGAATAAAGAACGTGGGATTGGAGCCTGTTTGGGCGTCTTATTCGCACGCGAAATTCAAAGGTGCGTCAATGACGTCATGGTTCAGTACCTAATGGAATGAATATGAAATGTCATAAGTCCGAAGATGAACTGAAACGATTCAAGCCTAGCGAAGGCAGAGAGTAGGATTATAGGTACCTAAATATATTTTTCGGGAATTATAACACAATAGTAGTTAAGTAACGCAATTGTATTACGCAATTACATCTAGCGGGAACCAGTCTTATCCGCAGACAGGCGGAAATTTTCAGTGTACGTACTATTATTGCAGCTGTAACAACAAATAATAAAAATTAAAGGCACCTTTCATTTTTTTTTTATACCTGAAACGTTTTCTAAGTAATAACAGCCGCACGGGTCCATCCATCAGGTTAAGCTTGCCGGGGTGGTCGGTGGATGGCTGACCATCTTTGCATACAGAGAGTCCTCCGTGCGTGCCTCGGAAAGCACGTAAGCCGTTGGTCCCGGCTGTCATTCGTGGATCTTTGACATTAATCGTTACGGGTCGGCAGAAGCAGAAGCCCATACGTCTGACAAGTTGACAACCAGTCTTACCAAGGAGTATCGTAGAAACGTTTTTACGAAAGAATAAAACAAAACAAAAAAACTGTACGGTGGTAAAAACCCTTCGTGTGCGACTCCAACGTAATTTAATTTAATGATTTGACACATCATTAAATTAAATGTTCTTATCAATGTTCCAGCTGAGAAAGACGGAGTTACTACCTACCTTATTTAAATAAATAAAATAAAATCAGCCGGTGATAAATTAAAAAAAAATTGCTAACAAATTATTATGTTCTTTTGCTAAAACTTGTTCAGCGAAGGTCGAATTTATTCTAGACTAGAGGCAGACTTCTTTTACTTACTTTCCCCACAATTCTTACACTTACACCTGCGTAGGGGTACCCACAGTCAGAATCCAACATCTCTACAATAAATAAATTGAACTATTAAGTATGGAATTCCATGGTCATTATAGCACGGCCCCGAGCCATACGGAGACACGACAGTGTTGCCAGAAGTTATTTTTAAATCTATCTCAAAATTAAATCCGATGCTAGACGAAAATGGTACCTAATTAAGTTATTAATTATAATAATGTGCATATTTCATTTAGCGTGAATGACCAGCCTTGACGGTTTTTAGCTCGAAATTATAAATGTCAAAGCGTCTCGCGGACGATGAATAAAGTATTGTTATTTGTATGCAGTGCTTAATAATTTAATCAGAAAACTTTTCCTGCTTTGGTGACTTTTGCAACATGTGTCACTAGAAAAACTAATCGGAACCGAATCTGCTCACACTCGTAAGCGTAATACCTATCTTTAAGCTATAACCCGATGACCACACATACACGTACCTACCTAATCTACCAGACAATTCTGGTAGCTTTACAAAAGACACTTCTAGGTTACTGTTATTATAAGTATAGCGATTCATAAACAGCTAATGCATAATCAACCTATAGCTAAATGTGCCCACTGCTGGGACAGGAATCCTCTCTTTTCGAGAAGCAGTGGGCTGTAATCTACCACGCGGGCCCAGTGCGGGTTGGAAGATGTCACATGTCTTCGAATTTTTGGTTTTGGACATGCCAGTTTCCTCACTATGTTTTCTTTCACCGTTTTGAGAGCAATGGTGATGAAATTATTTACTTACACAAAGTAAAACGCCTGGCTGGTTCGAACCCACGACTTAAAACTCGTCAGTCGGGGCCGTTACCAATGCCACCACTGCTATCAAACAGCCCATAATTGGCACTAAACTTTTATTAGTTGTAGAAAAGCCGATTTGCAGTCGAAAGTTTTTATCTTAGCTAATTATTTATTTTTTCAAAGGCCTCCATGAATTTGTACTTCTTTACTACTCATTTACCATAAAATTCTTGGATAAAATATTTAGGACAAGATCATCATTTAAAATCACAATACAAAGTGGAGAATGCCCGCGTTGGCAACACCATTTTCGAGGGATAACGCGCTGGGTTCCCGCGTCTGTCGCACGTTCCGTTCTGCAGTCAGTCCGGCTTCGCGCGCGTTACAGCCGAGATTCACCGTGACCTGCGTCAAAAAAAAACAATTAAAAATATCTAAACCATCGTTTTATTTTATCATTTTGGCGGTATCGTATCGCCAAACGTGATGTTCGCGTTAAAATCAAACAAAGAAGTGTTAGAATAATGCTTTGCAACAATGATTCTAAGATTAAATAGTGTTAAGGGTGTTTTATTTATTCAATACGTAGTAATTTGTGTGTAAGAGATGCAATATCAAAGTAATGACGACGACCTGCAATATCGGATTTTTGGCGAATCCTTCAACTTTGCCATCGAAAACAAAACAATTGCCGGCCGGCGTAGAAAGTGAGTTCCTTGTTTATGATACTTTTATTGTGCTTTTGCACTCTTTAATTGAAAGCTTTTCGCTTTCGTTAATTAAGCAAAAGGTATTTATACTTTTTCACTACTTACCTAGTTATTTGAAACTTGAAAGTTAAGTTTCGTCCAATTCTCCGAAATACCATGGAAATACCCGAAGCGAAACCATGTTTGTTTATTATTATTATTATTTCATCGCTTGACTCCAGGATGGCACAGTTGCTAGTTTATTATGAGCAAACTATAACAGCACCATCATAGGTAACCCTGAAAACACGCATTGCAGCAGAATACCTAAGAAAGTGGTCTAATATTTTACCGCAGTAGTACCTACGTGGTCTAATATTTTACCACTACTTATATCTAACCTAATGAGCATTCAATGACCTATCCATGTTGATATTATTATTTTATCTTTTTTTTAAGTGTAAGTACAGTCGACCTCTCGTCGTCTCGTCGTGCTAAAGGCTCTTCAACACTGACGCGATATCGCGGGCGCGACAGGCAGCGTCACTCTTGTCGCGCCCGTGCTGTCGCGCCAGTGTGTACGAGCCATAACACTGGCATTGAGCTGGCCTAGTGTGTAGTACCTACCTACCTACGGAGTTTCAATAAAGGCCAGCTTAAACTGGCTCTATTAGCACTGACATGCGGTCTACTTGATCTACTTACCTATATCTGTTGTCTTTTTACCCGACTACGGCGAAGCAAAAAGGAGGGTTATGATTTTGACCGGTATGTATGTATGTATATATGTATGTATGTATGTATGTATGTTCATTTGTTCCCTCATAACTTCTAATCTACTCAACATAATTTGACAAATGGGGTATCGTTGGAAGCGTCTCGGTCGTCCGATGGTTATAGGCTATGTGGCGTCACATTAAATTGAATATGGCGCCCTCTAGAGGACAAAAAGTCATGAACTAAAAAAAAAAGTTTTTTTAATGGTGTCATGTTGGGTATCAAATGAAAGGGCTTAATTAGCACATTTCAAAAAAATATATATTATAACCCCAAAATAATTTAAATAAAAATAAAAGTAATAAAAACTAAAACCCAACTACGGCAAAAGTCAACTAAAAAGGTATAAACAAGTCATCACAGACAGACTAATTAAAAATCCGGAGTCACACTAATAGTCACAGTAATCTATTCGACTTATCCCCTAGCACGTGTGACTCCGGATTTTTAATTAGTCTGTCTGTGATGACTTGTTTATACCTTTTTAGTTGACTTTTGCCGTAGTTGGGTTTTAGTTTTTATTACTTTTATTTTTTTGTGAAACCTGTCGAAAGGACTCTTTATCCTCGAGTAGGAAACAAGCACGACAAGCTCCCGCACGCACCAGATGACCGGACTTACTTTTCACCTCGCAATGCTCAATCTGTCAAAGTACTTAGGTAAAATCGTAAACCACGTGTTGCGGGGGCATTGCACTTGCACCTACCTTATTAGGTGCTATTGTAAATTGGTAAATGCCTGTGCACGATACGGCTGTACCTACCACGTACCTACCTACGTACCTACCTAAGTAATAATGTACTTTGTATCAAGGAACTTGGATTGGGGACATCGATGATCTATATCTATGCCGACGACTCTGCAGTCTGCAATCACACACAATATAAGATCGAAAATATTAGTACCTACCTAGGTAACTACCTACCCATTAAACTATTTACCTTTAGACTTTACGATACGTACACTAAACTTTTCATAAATTAGGTGTAGGTAGGTACCTACTACGTACGTACTATGATGATACTGTCAGCTTCAACTTAACTAGTGTACCTACTTATCCTTAAGGCGAAAGCTTCAGGGTAGCCGGCGAAATTCAAATTTTCTTGCGTTTTTTGTGGTCAATTTGCGAGTCAGTATCAGGTTGCATGTGGATCTAAATATGATTCGCGGCTGTATTAAATGTTTATTTATAGAATTAATCATAAAATCATCAGTACAACCCTCTTAAGTTCATTATAATCCTATTGAATAACTATTTCATGAAATCCATGACATTTGAGGATTATGCTAACTTAAGGATTTGTATTGCTGATTCTAATGATTATAATTATGTAAAGCTATACTTGCTACGGTCGCGAATCATATTCTAATCAACTTCCAACCTGATACTAACCTGCAAATTGAAAAAAACTAAAGAAAATTTGAATTTCGGGCTACCTCAGCGTATCCACCTTAAACATGAGCTCTCGAATGTAGCTCGAAAATTCGTGTTTTCTCTTGATGATTCCGTCACACATGGCTTGGTATGTATTACGTATGTAGGTATTTACCTAATAGGATAAGTTCAAGTGTTACGAAATACCTATTTCATCAGGTGTCGTGATAAAGTAAAGGGAGGTCTAGCTAAAGTAGGTCCAAACTCCAAAATCATCCCAACACTTCTTTCAATGTTGTAGGAATTCTTCTATGTTTTACGAACCATCGCGTTCGAATTTCAAAATGTTTCCAACAATATCTCACACCTCCGCACCTTGCCTTTCATGCACTTTTGCTTTACCGTCTATGATAAACGATATAACCCCAGTCCACGATATTACGAAGCCATTTGCGAGGCCACTAATGCTAGGTCCACGGCCTAGGTCATTCGATACGCTCACTAAACTGCCTTAAGTACCGTCGCATTGTTTAAAAAGGTCTATTTCTAGTTTCAAACATTATTGTGTATGGGAAATATTAATAGTCTAATAGCAGGCATGGTTATTGTTTAAGTAAGACTAAACTTGGATGGATTTGAGGGACTATTTTCCATGCCAACTGTTCAAGTGACGATTCTGCTTGATCAACCTTGCTCTGCGTATCGTATAACTCGTACCTACCGTTCGTGAAGAAAATTGACAATTCGCGTCATATATTCTATCGATACTTATCTATAATCTACACTAATATCACTAATATTATCTGCACTAATCATTATAAAGAGAAAAGATTGAAAAACTCGGTTTGAAAAAAAAAAAAAAAATTAACATGGGCTATAATTATAAAAATATCCGATTCATCCGGTTGGCGAAAGCGAAATAGTAAATAGCGAAATAATATTATAAAGAGGTAAAGTTTGTAAGTTTGGATGTAATCTCCATAATTATCTCCGAAACTAAAACCATTAGATTTCAAAAAGTCTTTAAGTGATAGAAAGTTACTCTATTGCCGAGTGCCATAGGATATATTTTATGTTCCATGCGGACCTGCCTGACCGTAGATAGTAACATCATTCTACAAAGTTATCTTTGGGTATTGGTTTCTATCCTCCTTCATTAATCATTAAATGTTCCTATTATTATTATTTTGCAACAAAAACCAAATTAGCAAGCGGTCAAGTCTGACCGGTATCAGAGTAGGTAGGACGTATAATACCTACTAAGTATAAAGATTTAAGCACAGCCGATGTTGTACAATGTGATCGAACAATACAATCACGCCAAAAACAAAGGTTTTCCTTCGTTTTAACAATTCCAATACCATATTCTTTCCCTATTACGTAACATTCTCATTCTCAAAAAAAACTAAACTTGTTTTTTTTTTATCTTCCGATTTTTTTTAATTATTGGCTCGCGTTATTGTTAATAATGTTAATGTAATGAACATATCTGTAGACGTCGGGACATGACGAGGTTACCTATTAAAACCAGAAAATCCTGATACGAGATGTCACAGTTTAAACAATTCATATAATAGATTCTCAGAAACGGGTAGTTAGAGAAAAATGTGTTTGTGAACGTGCGCTTGCATAGTTCTTCGACGAAGAATGGAAATGCTTGTTAGTAAATATTTGAACATCTTTCATAGATGGGTGAGTATATCTTACAAAATGCATGATCTTTTTTTTCTTTAAGTGCTAGTTTATGAGCTAATAAAGATCACCTCTCAACTTCAATAGTTGCCGTACGACTTAGGTTTATAGCTAACTGTCGAAGACTCCATTAGAGAGAACAAAAATAAGAGAATGGAAACAATAAATTGCAGATTCAATGCGATGCTGCACATAAAATTGGCGATGATAACAAAGCCCTGAATTAAGATGAGAATTAAACAAAGCTTCATGCTTTGTCAAACAAAATGTTGAGCATCAATTGGTATAAAGTTGTTGATAGCAACAACAATTACTGGAATAATTTTTGACTTCTACCTTATTGCCCACACAGCTGACACAGCCAATCTACTCAAGATTCACACTTTCAGTTTTGTAGTCTGTGTCTCACTTGACTGAGACACAGATTACAAAACTTATCAACATGCCAGCAACACTGCAACGTTTGATGTTGCCAGCATAAAGCCTCATTGCAAATCTCACACATACGTGATATTAATGTACTTAAACGTATGTAAAACCGAGACCTTCATTAGAGTCACAGCGGATTATATGGCGATATTTGTATGCAGTAACTAAGAGGAAGCAAGCTTGTTTAAAACCTTGTTTCCTTGAACTTTCTGACCTCGCAAATAATTCGGAGGCTGGGGCAGTGGGGCCCCACGTTTGTTTGAAGCTGCCCAATTAGTAGCCATTGAAAATTTAGATCAAGTCGAATGACATGACAAAGGAATTAGAAAAGGTGCTCGATATGAAGTTGTCGTGCTAGAAGAGAAACTACATAGTTGCTTGTAGGATATGGAATTAGACCAATATTGTCGTACAAAGAGGAATGAGCAGATATTTAGTATAAATATAACTCGATCCTCTTAGAAAGATATTATCTTAATGCTTTTACGAGAACAAGGTCGTTTTTTGTACGTGACCGGTCGGAATTCAAAAAAACGCTTTATCAGCTGGCGATATTTACTAAGAACAGTCGGAACTTAGAAAAAGCACCGCCATGATTGTGACACTGTAGAAACTTGCGGCTGAGGGAGACCAAATAAAAGATGGATGAAATTGTGTGAGGTATGGTATGAAAAAAATGGAGTCAATGATGAGGCCACGGCTAACAGGGGAGAATAGAAGGTAAAATAAATATATTGCAACGAATACTAAGTAAAATAAGAAGATCAAAACGGGCAGAAGAAAAATCTTACGGCATATTTGAAAACGAAGCAGCTTTCTGGCAGATAAAGCCATTAGCAAAAACAGCGTCAGGATCATCAAAAATGTGACAACAGATGATAATACAAATAGAAAAGGAAGCTATGACTTACAGAGCAAGCCACATGCGAATAAAATTTAAATACTTAAGTTGGTTACGACTTGACTAGCAAATGGTCCGGATAATCCTGCGTGCTTTCGGAGACCTTGAGGTGTTACCAAGGCCTCACGTAGAGCTTCGCGAGACGCCTTTGCTGTAGCGTAGGTAGTTTAACTAGTTGTTGTACTCTGATTGAATGAAGTCATAGCCGGCTTCATTCAAAGTTTTAGCGCCCATAGTGTACGGCCTTGTTGTTGGATTATGGTTTTTTTTGTGACACTCCTTAATAAATTATTCTGGAGGGACTTTGAGGATGTTGTATAGACATATTTCTTTCGATCTTTCTGTTGAGGAATGACTATGAAACAACCTACTTTAAGAGGAATTCCATATAATCAAAATAAATATATGATAATTTTCCGGAATTTTAGAAGAATCTCATAATACGAATACTTTACGACCATTGCCTTTATGTCATAAAATTAAAATAAACATTTTTAATAGAAGATGATCGTTTAATTTATTAAATTAAACGATCATCTTCTATTAAAAATGTTAATGTTTAAAAAAAGAAAATCATTCGCTAATGAATTATTTTCTTCGTTTTCGACGCAATAAATACAATCATGATGGTTTATTTCACAAGTTTAATCTAAATTCCATCTACTCGTTATATCAAACAAAGGACAAAGGCTCTTTGAATAATGTTCTGTACCCTTGACTAGGATCGATAATTTTATGGATTATACATATATTTAAATTCTTCCTTCTCGTCTCAGTTTAGTCCTCAAAATCTCACCACCTTACACAACACCTCTAAGAGGGTCGAAAATCCTACCTCTTCTGCCGTGGGAGTCCAAACACGAAACAATGGACCTGGTGCATTGACCAGGTTGCAACCCCTCCGTACTGAGGTAAACGACCATTGTACAGAGGGTGGCACCCCCAAAGAACCGATGGCCTTAATTGCCTCACGTGCATCGCGGCAGATGGCAAGCAAGGTGCGAGTAAGTGACGTTCCTCGCTTATCGATAAAATGCGCTTGCGACTTTTGATCTTTGCGCTTACTTCTGTTTTTATAAAAAAAAAAAGAATTTAGTTATTTGCGCCCTGTTGGGTGGTTTGAATTTTACGGTTGTTCTTTTTGTTTTATTGCTTGCTGTAGTTATCTTTCTTTATGAGTAATACGGGCTATAAAATAGCTGTGGACTCCATGATAAAGTGATCCCAGGGAATTTAAAAACGATCGTAGTTAAAACTATCACCGACTATTATAAAAGCGCTACATTTTTTTTAGTAATATTTTTATGTTGTACTTATTTTAATCATTTGCTCTGTGCATTCTTCTTGAATTCAAATGCAAAATTGCATTTTTAGGAACCACGCATGTGTTTGTATCAGCTATGTGTCCTCTCATTAAGCATTTTTGCCATATATCTTCCTTGGTTACAGACCAAAATCTTCCTTTAGTCAAGTTTCATGTTTATAGACGTTTAATCATCATCAATATCAATAAAGTATCGATAAGTGTCCCGTCCAGCCTTATCTAACGTGGCTTTTCTATGAATATTAAAGTAATTGGGGTGAGTGTAGGACTTGACTTTCACACGATTGCAAATGCACCTAATGCTACAGCACGCATCCTGTACTCTTTACGAGTTTATTAAACATGACAGTAAGTTTTTACTGATACCTGGCCAAGTTGACATTTTAGGAAGGCGATTTTCCACGTAATAACACACCAATAAATTGCTACAAGGAACACTTACGATGAATAATTTATTACCATAGCCGTGAAAAAATAACTTTGAGTCACCATTCAAGCGTTTTAATAATATCTATGGAGAACCAGTCGAATTTCCGACCACGTGGAGACAGGCCGTGTTTTTTTAGTTTTATACATTGAATAGACCAGCTGGTTTGATGTCAGAAGAAATATTGTATACACTTTAGAGGGGAGACCAAGAAATTGAGGGAGCTATTCTTTTTTGGGACCGTCTTAACAAAAGTTCGTACGAGCCGTCTTTTGTTATCCACGAGACGGATTCGCAATGGTTGACGAGTAGGTACGATTTTTTTCGGCCATGAATAAGTTACATGGGTCGGTCTTGTATTTGTGTCAAAGTTCATCAAGGTCCCATAAGTACAGTTGCGAAAACTTCCCGGAATCGCGGAACGAGATCGAAATTTATTGACAGCCCCCAAATTTTACGAGCCTTGAAATCTTAAAATATACGGTTCAATACTTTTATGATCAAAGCTGTAAGGACAAAGCTGTATAATTTTAAGTTTGACATAAAATCGAAAATGTTCTCAAGAACATTTTTTGCGGAAACATATTCTCAAAAAATACGTACAGTGTTTAATATTTATGCATTCGCCATTCCGACAAAGCCATGCTCAGCAAAAACATCGATTGTGTGCACAACGGATGAATGAATCGATTTATGCCAGTGATGCGTAGGTGTTTCGATAAGCTGCGCCCGCGCTGGCGCGTGCTATGCCTTCAAGCCGGGTGCGTTCAGAATTACTTATGCACCGAAGATGTTTAACGTCGTGAGTTTATTCAAATGAGGTTTTTGCTACCCCCACGGTGCGTCAGACAATTTCTTCGTAGTCGTTTGTAAAGAGCGACGATGTTTATCAAGTACCCCTATATTGGTCAAAGTTTGCTTTTGTCTCAAAATCTTCAACCGTGAAAGGCATACAACCAAAAAAAGTTCCTTATTGATGTTCTTTTAGAATGAAATCCTGTTTAGAACAAAAATATTGAATTCATGGACGGGTTTTCGGACGTGCGTCAGTACAAGTAGGTAATATGGCGTGCGTTTTGATATCTTCAATGCCCTTTGCCATCGTTATAATTATGTCCAGGATATTCGTCACTGTTTTATGTTTATCAGTGTTTTACAGGAAATTCTACACATATTTTCAATGTGCTTTAATTATGTTAAAGACTTGTGTTTGTTTAAAAGGTTGGATAATAAGAAATAGAACACTGTTATTATATTATCCATTACGTTTTATTCGTTTTTAAATCCTGGCAGATGTTATGTCGTCGGCTGCAATGCCGTCTCTATTTCCTTAGCAGTTGTCCCATTAATTGTATTCTTCTAAACATTGCCATTAATTGGAAGGGTAATAAAAAAAAATGTTACATTTATTACAGACGTCAAGTGTTTATCTTTATCATTTATGCAGTGCAAAACTAAAGGATTCATGAACGCATCTTTAGATAACAAGTCTCTTCTACTTGAGTATTAGCAATGATAAGTAGTTACACATTTATGACTTGTTTTCTACTCCTAAATAATCTTGCATTTGTTGAAACCACAACTATAAACTTAAACAGTAAAAATTGCTTGCAAATGCGGGTTTTATGTTCAGTGGAGAAATTCTCAAGGGGCCCCTATGTTTTAGATAATTTCACTGTTTTATGGAAAGTATTGTTAGTGTCCCATTATCTTTCATGAGGGTTTTTAAATAGTTATCAATTCCTTTATTTCCGTCTGCCATATGTCGATCGAATCGATTTTATGGATCCTCCGGCATGTTACATAATATTTTATGTTAAAATTAAACTCGTGATATAATTTTGGAGACCGGTTCGGTCGGTTATTTCTTTAGTATCCACTTCATGAGTGTTTTTACTTACGTTCGAATAAACGATGTTACTTGGCGTGAATATGTTAGTTAAGCCATCTTTCTTGAAAATACGTGAACCAATTTGGATGATTTCGGTAATGTTTGGCGAAATCACGAAACAGGTTCTCTGCCTGGTTCTAAATCTTCAAGTTACGGCTTACGTATATTTATTCTCTTGTCTTGAACTTGTTTGCTGTGAGCTTTTCGATATGCCCTTGACTGAGTTATCATCAAAGATTTTTATATGATTTATATAAATGGTTTCAAGTAGTAATCCTAGTCTCCCTAGTAAATCGTGTCATTGAAATTGGAAGAGCATTAATTTATTACCATGGCAATCACACTGTGGGGTTTCCCTAATAGAATTAAGATTTAATTTAGATTCCCTTTTCCACGCCCTTGATTAAGGTCATGCTTAAACCCAACAACCATGTAATTGTTCTCATTGCTTATTTATTCATTCCTTATTAAGTAGTAATGGTATCGTTTAGTTATCATCGAGCGTGAACGCCATATTGTCCGTGAGTCATGGTCATGCCATGCTCTGATGATTTGCAAAGATGTGTCTACACTAGATGGGAACCAGCGGGGTAATAGCGCAACACACATAAAATAATAATTGATCGCATTTTCTTTCATTTTGGCAGTTCAGCCCGCGTAAACACGGAAACAACGTAAATAACGCAAAGAACGTGGCTGCAGATGATTTTTTTAAACCTATGAAGCAATGTATTAGAAAAATATCCTTCAAACTCTCGGATTGTGATGAAAACTGTGTTACGCAATTAGGGTGCAAAATAAATATTAAGACCTTGTACTAATTCTGGTTTTGTACAAGTTTTTTTCGGTCACAATTTGCCTATTGATAGTATCTTTCATCATTTATCATTGGAATGATTCTGGTAACCTTTGTGTTGTACGGAAGTTTTTTTGTTTAGAGTTTAGGACACGAAAGATTTGGTTGTTTGGTTTCATTAAATGTGCCGCGTTCTATAAACATATTCATAATAAAAACGAGTCTTATTCTTAACAGGGGATCTGCATCTATTGATCTACATTCATAATTCATACTTTTTATGCACCTAACAATAAGATTTGATATATTCGATGTAATTCCCGCATCGAATTACCCAATCACGCGTGAATGGAATCAAAATACTGATTGTAATTTATTGCACTTATAATTAATGTAAGGGTAGACGAACCACCCTATTTTACAGGTAACTACGCTATATTCCCACGAGTCAAAAAACAGGGGGCTTGCATAGGTTCGGACAAGGGGCCAAAGCATTGGTGCATGTCCTTTCTGATCTTTTTAATCTAAATTTGTAAACGATGAACCAGCAGATGTGGTGACGACATGTTTATTAAATTTCCGATGTTCCCATGTGATTTTAACCTCAGAATTGGATTAGATCAGTATAAGTAGAACTAGCTGTGTTGGAAAAATATTGTTTTACACATGCATGGGCAACTAATCAACTCTTATTTTATAGTGCGTGTTTGTTGGCTGGTTAGTTCTTTATGTAATGTCCTCTGCTTTTGATAAAGGCTTTTCAAATTGGTCTTGACATTGATACTGAGCACTCTGTAAAGGGTTCTATTCTAAAAATCAGGAAAGATCTGGGTCTTAATCTTACAGAAGTCTTCACATTATTCAACATTTGGTAGCGTCCCTTCACAAAAAGAGTTACAAAATCCTTTATCTACCTTCAACAGTACAATTAACACAAAAGTTTCTCCCATCCATTAGGACTCACGCTCCTTACAAAGATTATCCATAACAAATGTACCTCCAAACCTGTTTCGGTACTTCGAGAATGAGATTTTTGAATAAGAACGGTAACCACCCCTTTAGTTTTAGAGGGAGACAATTGTTAAGAATTTGAAAGTGCATTGCCCTCTAAATGGGTCATTTTGCTAAAGGGTTTTTGAAGCATGTAAGTAAGCTTCAAATTACGCATTGTTTATTTAATTCCAAATGGGAAATTCAGGGATTTTGGACCATTTATTATTTGTCTAAACAATTCGCCGCGTACTTTGATCAACCTTATTTGACAGAGGTATCCTAAGCCTCCAAATAACTGCCTCCATGGTCGCAAGCACTACTGCTGATCATGAGGGTTTGATTCCCAGGTTGGGTAGTGTTAATGGGTTTTTCTATATGGAATTTTGCAGTACCCCGAGTCTGAATTTGTGCCTGGTCGGTGGCAATTGGCTCGCCCCTATTACATGAGACTTAAACATAACCAGCGACATGTGGGTGTCCTATAGGTGCACCTCTGCTTAACCCTTGGGGGAATACAGGCATGATGTTCTATTGGATCCTAAGCCAAGAATGCATTTTAGTTCAATGTTTTATTATGCTTTCGAAATTTTTCCAATTTAAATCGTATCCTCATCATAACATCGGAAACAGATACTCAACATAAAATTCTAAACTCATCAAACAATTTGTTATACCATCCGAAACTAAAGCAAAAGGAAATGATAACACCATAAAATAAACATAATATTATACACAAAAGCAACCCCTACTTTAATCACTCTCCATTGACTGACCCAGTACCAAAAGGCATTACGTTCGTACTTTGTGATTGGTCCGCTACGCGCATCCCTCAGAATGCCCAAGCGCAGCTGCGCGGTGCGTGGGGGTCGCAGATGGCGTAAGCGCACTCCCGCCCGGAATTGGGAATACACGTACCAAAAATCGATATTTTGTATGACTTGTGTCGTTTTTTTGTCTAATGTGAGTTTAGGTGAGTTATCTTTGTCATATGGCGTTGTACTACTTGTGTTGTTGTAATGTTTCCGATAGCTTTGAGGTAATTCAATCGGGCAGTTGTAGTCTCATAAAATATTAACTTATTGAATTACTATACGTGTACCTACGTAGACTTTGACTTTATAAGTTTAATCATTATTCCCTTCCAAAAAATTTTACTAAGCGTGTCTATAAGTTTTGTGTGTGGAGGTTCACTGAAGCCAATTAACTCTATATTTTCAGATAAAAGTATTTAACATTGCAAAAACCAATACTGTATTCCATCCCTGACATTCAATTACATCACAATACTCGTATACTCTCAAAATACTCCCAACTTCGAGGAGGTCCATCCACAAATGTTTACAAACTGCTTTATAATTAGCAACTGCGAAATAAAAGCTAACCGATAACTAATAGCTCATTTAAAAATCGATAAAAGAAACAAAAAAAAAAACTCCCGTGCGGGAACTTTACGGGAATCGTCCCGGAGTCCCGATAATTATTGCGAATCGGTATCGGTATCGGAAATTCGCCGTTCGTTGACACGTGGCACGCCAGTTGGCGGTATCACCTGCCGTCTGAGTAAAGAGGTATAGTCCTGTATGGGTTTGCGGAACAAGACGGTCCGGGACCGCATTCTTTAGTTAAACGAATTCCCATCACTACTACTCGGTCGTTGACTTGCTGTTCGATTTTTTGATATTTTTACACTTTTATGCGAATTTTGTAAGTCTTGTTTAATTAGTGAAGTTCTTATATTTTATGTCTTCATTTTGTGTAGTACTCTAGTCGAATGAACCATATCCATACATTTTGTGTATGAAACATGTTCAACTTGATCTAACTAGTCATATGCCAGGATGGAAAAGGTTTTTTTTTACTTTTTAATTGGTGAGCTACCAGTCTCTTCACTCTCGCCAGTCAGTTTAGTTAAAAGAAAATATAAACTTCAATTGAGTAGCCTTAAAACAGCTGACGAATAAAAAATCTCCCAAATTCGGAAGTTAGAATTGACTAATAGTCTTTTTTTACCTTCCTGTAACCTATTCCCAAATAAACTTGAACACTTACAGACAAAGCAAGAATTTAGGACTTAAAACTAAAACAGTTCCTGCAAATGACGAACATACAAACGCCACTAAAGCTAGAACAAAAATAAATCAACCACCATTTTCGTAGCCCATAACTCTGCAATAATGTAATAAACTGTAGCAATTTAGAGGCACGACTAGGAACAATGACCTCATACAATAATACGGTCCTCCAGTGCCCGGGCGCAATCTGTTTCTCATATGTTGACACGTACTTATTGCTTATGATATCGTAGGCAATTGTTGAAGTGGCATTCCTTAACGTGGAGATACTAAGAGTAGAGTTAAAAGATAAAAACCGTAAGAGAGGAAGCTCAGAAAACAGCAAAGAATCTAGACAGGACGGGGCTTATAAGATGTTGTTGGGTCAATACAATGCTGCATTTTGTTTCCGCGGTCGCAAGGACCAATTTCTGACATGTTTAATACTTATGATCCAATTATTTGTAATGACAATAAACCAAGCCCGTCATTACTCTTGTACTCGTTTCTTGGCCATACATTTCAACAAGCAGTCTCGTGAGTGAGATGGTATCACAGTAAAAAATCAACTGATCCAAATTGCATTCATATTACAGTCTGTGAAATCATTAGAGTCTGCATGCCTCATCTTCATCGGAACCGTGACGATATCTTGAAAAATAACACTGTAGGACCATGATCGATTTACGATGTAACTTATCTCAGATGGTCAATTGTTTGGATTGGTCCTTGTGGAGCCTTGGATGGAAAACAGTCAACAAGTCAGTGGCATGCATTTATTCGATAAAAATAAAAGTTAACTTGCTGATGATGTTTTTGTCAAAATAATAAGAAAATATGTGAAGGTTCAGACGGGTTTTGATCCGAAATGAAGCCATTAACAGGGCTCTCTGTAAGTTATTTTAGTATTATTGCCTTTATGCATCGTTGTTTTTTACGGCGCTGCTGCAGCGAAATGTTCCATATCTGCGATTATTGTAATTCTAAACTTTATTTAGTACGCCTTTTGTATCAGGGACTTGATATTTCACGAAATAACGAATTTCACTAAGATTAATGAATTCTAAGATTTCTCCGTACTTCATCTGTCTGTCACCCCGAGTTTTAGTTGTCACTCAAAGCCTGTTTTTTTTATTTCATTGCTTTCTAAAAAACACCAAATTGTCCTCGCAATAGTAACTCTAACTTCCGATTTGAAAGCACAAAAGAACATTAACACAAAACTGCACATTTCCTAAGCACGCGACATTTCACAAAAAACTCCTCGACAAAAAAGGTAAATTTTTTTTTTCAAACTTATATATAAATGGTTCATTAACGCTTTCTCTAAACACCTTTAAGGCGCGTGCGTAATTATTGTAAGACGATATAATAAGTGAGGAAGTAGAAAAAAATACAAGTCGGGGTAGAAATGTCAGGCCATGTGCGCGGGGGCGAGCCATTGTACTGTCTTAAGACATTAATCTTAGGGGTGGCCAGGTGAACACCCTTGAACCTTTGTGCTTTCAACAATACGTAGTGCATGCCGAAAATTTTGACCGTTTTGTACAGCTGATGCTTTTTTTGGGGTCACCGAGTTTATGTAAATAAAATTCCAAAATTTTATTAAATTTTTTAATCTAGAATATGGTATATCTAGTGGTAATTCCATCATAGCCATTGAAATATCTGGATATATGAGCGTTATGAATTTCTGAAGTTCTACTGGGAAGAGCAAACATTTTTTACACTACATATAAACCATTTCAACAACATTAATATTAGATTGTGCAACGCAAAAACCTATGCTAATCGAGCAAGTTGCAGCTTTATAACTAGACACATTTAGGTCTACTATCTCTATTTTTCATACAACAAGGTTTTAACATTCCTCCAAGCTATTCGATTACTCAGCATTGTCGCTTCATCTTAATCTCTTCCATTCGCAAACGGATCTATAAACTTCAGTTAACTTGCATCTTCTTCAACGCCTCAACAGTAATCATGAGAACGAAGTTCAACGCCAAGTTTCCAAGTATCATTACACAATATAAAGATTCTATCGAACTCCTTAACTTAGGAGCCTCAAGTTATTTTATACATGTTGCAACATGTATTGATGCTAATCGTTTTCAAAGGTAGCAGCTGGTCCTTTTGTACGCACCCCTCGTACGAGTCCTAATGTCATCTATGTATAACTGAATTTAATTATCGTACTTAGTTTACTTCGTTTTTTAGCTTTGGTAGGTATTTTCCTGTTTAGATTATTAAAGGCCTTGGTATTACGAAGTCTGTGCTTGAGTTTTTTTAAGTCTATTCAAATCTATGCATTCTGGTATATTTTCTAATGGTCCTTATTTTTTGAGGTCTTAAATATTTTTACCTGTGTAGAATTCTCTACTTAAAAATGGTTATGGTTTAAAACCCTAAAAGTCGGACGATAAGTCTTAGCTAGTCGATAGTCGAAGCTTGATCTGAAAAGAAAAAAAAAACAGATAAAGAATCTCCATGTTCTCATACGTCTAAGGCAATTAATTCTTATCAATTTGTTGATAACATTAAGACGATCGACTAACAGACGTTAAATGTGGACGAGTTCAGCAAAAAGTTCACATATGTTTTAAATGTGTCATTCACGGCATATGGTTGTACGGCTGTTGCCTTTGACACATCACGATAGGTATGAAAAAAGTCCCCCTCTATTTGACTAGCAAGTCGGAAGTCGCTTCCAGATTTTGTAAGGAAAATATGTTTTTGTTGTAATTTCGTAACGGGGCTTATCAAAATTTTATTTGCATAAGGTGGCGCTAATGTGTGCCAAAAAAAAATCAGATATGAAAGAAGAAACCGCAAGGTCTTCGACTAATTTGGAGTAACCTTTAAAAATGAATTTATTTAAAACAAACACTAGTTAATTATTACAAGAATATATATTATTGTCCCCGATAAGACTGATATGACACACGGCTACATATCAAGCTATACATTTCCAGTATAAGCTGATCTAGAATTGTATAGGATTTCCGTACTATGTGAGGCCAGCTTATACTGGAAACGTGTAGCTTGATATGTACGGACTAACACAATAACTATGATGAATCGCGCATAGCCACGCAAGACCTTTATCCATTGCGTGAGAAAGTACATTAAAATAGACAAGGGTTTCTGTTTTCGCATACATCCCCTTCAAAGTTGGTCTATCTTCCTTTGTATAATCGTAGCGAGCCATCCTTTCATCTAATGTCTATTTATCTACTTTGTAAAGGCTAAGAACCTGTTTCTAACCCCTGCTTGTGATTTGGGAGGGAATCTATCTTAGTTCAGGTGTTCTATGCATTGTGTGGAGATTAAATAGATTCTCAAGGGTGAGATCAGAATGAGCTGAGGGTAAATTAGTGGCTATAGATGGTATCTATCTAATAAAAGCTGCAAGGTCATTACATCTTTAAAAAGGATTCTTTCATTTGAGCCTTCATGAGCGACAAACTTGATGAGTATTTCGGTCAATGTCACGATGCGGATATAGGGCGTATCAATTAGATCTGTCTGCTCCAATAATAGTTCCCAGAACTTCATCTAAATGTGTTTCTTTGCTTGCGATGCTTTCAAAGTTTCAACGACAGTATATTTAACTTGTCTTCTTTAATGTTCATGATGAAGACGTCTAGTTCCGGAAGATATCGGTCATGAAATAGCAAATGGCGTTTCGACTAAACCTGTATGCTTCAGGATTCATTTGTGTCCTCATCAACCTGAATTACTCCAAACTCTTTTCTCTGGAATGGTAAAAGATTTCAACTCATCCTCATCTTTGATTTGAAATTGTAGATTTCACAAACTCCATCATGCTTACTTGCAATAAAACTCAAGTTTTATGATCTCATAGCGGACAAACCAATTTATATCCAGACTGTGTGAGAACCTACCGACGTAGCATTAATTTCGCAAAGGGGTGTTTAAATAATAAAAGACCCATCCATTCTCCTATGACTCTAAATAGAAAATAGCGGCCACTGAATGGGCAATCATTCATTTGGGTCAGCTCGTTTGTCTGTTTATCGTGGCGGTTCAATGGCAAGAACACTTGAGTAAATATCGCTGAATTTTTAATGTCTCGCACAAAAGTAGTGTTTTATCGATGATCTACATAATATGTATTAATTGGAAGAAGATGGCTGCCTAAATAATGCCTGATGACAATACATACAATATACCAATGTCCGTGAATACTGAAAATACATTTCTTTAGGTAGGAGGTGCTTTCCTTCTCCAATTTATATCAGGAATTGATTGAATAATGAAACTGGAAAGTCTATCTTTGCTTTATTGTTATAATTTAAGGAATTTCCAGACAAGGAAATGTGAATAAAATTAACGGTATTAAATATATGTTTAAAACTGCAATTAATTGTGTGCATAGTAATGCAACTCATATACAGGACCATCAGTAGACTTTGCTGAATGGTCTGATAAGCAGTCGCTCCATGTAAAATACTGGTATTCAGCTGCATCCGGTTAGACTGGAAGCCGACCCCAAAATAGTTGGGAAAAGGCTAGGAAGATGATGATGATAGTCTTTTCCAAATGTTGTTATACACTTCATCTTCTTATTATGCATCTGGTTTCCTTAAAACGTTATCAAGCTTCATAAGATTTTTTCGCCATTAATCTAAAAGGACGACAAATTAATTCCTTTTGATTGCTCTGGATTAAATTACGCATTGGGCCACCACATCGAATCGACTTTCTCAGTTCTCATCGGCACAGATTCCGGTGTCATATTGCTGAGCAAAAACAACATGGGGATTTAAGGTCTCCCGAAAGGATTTTTTATGATCCTTGTGTTTCTTGTTGATGGTATTTGTAACTTGTGTAATGTTGAAGAATGTGAAATTTTAACTATGGATTTTGATATAGACGTTAGTGTGTGATGCAGTCCAATATCGTGCAATCTAAATCCTAAGGGTGGCGTGGCTTCTGCGAGGGTGAAATTATGATGGTAATTTAAGTAATAACTGACTACTACGTTAGAGGCTTTTCTAAAGACCATTTTTTAAGTGTCTTTTCATATTTTTGCCACCTAATATTTCTACAAATCTTTCAACTAGGAATACAGGTTATTCACATTCGCCAATATTTATTTATCATTTAAATTTAAATAATGTAATGACACGTTGCGACTTCAATAAAAATTCCTTGCTTTATCTACGAATTGTCGCGCATGACTCATTCATTCACCATTCCACGTCGAATGCACATGTCAACAAGGCATCTTATTCAAGACGTAATAAGAGCCAGCCAATGTTTATCTTAATTATTTTTACTGCAAACTCGACTCTTTACAGCTTTGCCTTAATTGTGGGAGAGACGTCATTTGTAATGCAAACCGATTGACTTCGAAGAAACGATGCTGAACTAGATATATAAATCTGATATGGAAAAAAATATGTTGTTGTTAATGGTCTTCATGGGAAAACGAAGTAGAGGAGATATATGCGAACTAGCGTTTTCGAATTGTCCCATTGATAGTATTACTTAAATGCTCGCGTTAGCAAATGAAAAGATTTCTTTGTTGACGATGAGTGGCGTGTTCCTATTAATAAAGTAATTTACTAATTTAGTTAATAGGTGTTGCATGCGACATTATGTACTGCTCCTACTCTAGTTTTATTGTCTTTGACAGCTTAATTCTTGTATCCAATCAGTCAGTCTTTCTTTGGGAATTAATGTTGGTGACAAACGAATCACTTGCCCAAAAATGACAACGAGACTTGCCCAATTGAATCAGGTGACAAATCTCCTGATTCAATTGGGCAAGTCTCGGCACTTTAATTAATAAACTAAATCTGTTGCAATACTTGCATTGCATAACAAAATCTCTCATAATTTCCTTGAAAACTTCTTTTGGCGTTCTGCATCATGGAGTTCTAGAATCTTAGTTTTCTTTTTCTTTTCACGGTCTGCTTCAGCTCTTAACGGTCTTTCAACAGCCGGTCTGCTACTACGTTTTGTCCTTTCTTTGAGCAGTGTTTAATACAATCATCTCGGAATTTGCTACCATGGGCTAAAATATTGGTCCTTTGGCCCAGAACCGTCACGTCATCACATAATTTTTACGACTGTGTTTATAAAATATGCTCATTCAATCAAATGAATGACCTGAAAAAACATCCTTAGTACTATATGTAAAGTACATGTCTAGACTTTTGGCGCCAGTAAGGATTACAGGGTTTATCGTGCATAGCTTCCCACGGGATAGGTCTGTTGATATCATGCACTTTCAGATTGATAATCGGGAAACTCTTTTTAAAGCTTTGTATCGTTTTTGTCAAAGGCTTCAAAATGAAGAAAAATCTTTTTTGGCATAGGGCTATTTTACGACTTCTTTTGGGCGCCAATTCTACCAGATACTTTCAAAAGAAATTATATTTAATTTTGACATGCTCGACTGCCTGCCTCATTGGTTGGTTGACTAAACCTACTTATCTCTTTCATTTAATAAGTTTCTTTAAAAAAAACAAATGTTTAATTTATTTTAGATTTCATGCCCCGATCAGATTAGGTTTCATTTATTATTATGTTTCCCATATAACTTTGTGCTTATCGCTTGACCTATATGAGCGATATTATGAAATGTTTAAAGCTTACCGATAAGTTATAATTGAATCATTTGCATGTGTTTGTATGTTATTTCCTGTGCGGTGGTGTTTCATTTTGACCCTATCATTGACTTATTTTTTAAAGAACCAAGTACTTTTGGTCCTTGTGCTTTCATTTTAACTTGACCAACTCTTTTATAGATATCCTTTAGAATCGCGCGCGTACTCAGTAGACCAAGTGTTTAAGTATCAATAAATATCACACATAATATGATCAAACTAACAGGATATCGATATTCCAAGGCTTTGGATCTGTTTAAAGCCTATGATGCAATCTCATTCGTAATTCGAAATGAATTATGAATGAGCTGCAACATTTGTTCATTCTATTTGAAGCATTGCCATAAATCTGCCGTGTAATATTTATTTAGTATTTAATCAGAAGTAAAGGCACTAATGTAATTAATTACTGTTTTAATCGTTTTTAATGTTTATTTTAGGCTAGTTACCACGGATATCGGATATCTATGCTAGTAGAGAGAGTTTGCTTTTCGGGGATTGCTATTTGTTTCGAAAGTTTTGTGTCCTTTGAACCAGAAAGAAATTTATTGGTTCTTTGATAATCACATTAATTTTTTGACTAATTTGACATTGCATTGGCCATGTCTTTATTGCTTTCCGCTCGTTTAGGGAAATTGGACCAAAGCGATCAAACACAAACATTTCCCTACCATGGAGTTCGTGCATTTACAAACTAAACTTAAATCAACGCCACGTGCAAGCAATATTCCCAAATACAAGTCACTGACCACGCTAAGAAGTTGTAAATTTCTAACGGGCACTAAGAATGTTTTGAGTAACCCGAAGTGCTAATAAGCAGGTCATACACAACACACAGAAGGGGACAGAGGACAGGAAACACGGGCGATGCGTGAGTTAACAGGACGCTTCCTTAGGGAACCCCTTGACAATTTTTTATGTCTTGTTCCCCTTTCAAAATTGGCGATGTCCAAGCTTTTGTTTCGAATGAAAGGAAATGGTTTGTAGTTAATTGGTAGCCATGAATGGAATCTAGGTTTGCGTCAATGGAAATGGGTGGTCTTGATAAAGAAGTAGGTAATCTGAGAGCGTGTAAAATTATAGTGTACATGAATTGAGGCGGAGTAGATAATGACGGCTTAATTACTATCCACGTTGAAATGTTTTTTCATCGCAACTAAGTTGCGTGTTGAGCCATTATGTCTTACATTACTTAATTTGGCATTGATCTTGTCAACTGTTGCATAATAGAAATTAAGACTACCAGTAGTAGAGATAGATGACAAGCTAGCTCGAGAATTAGAAATTTAGCGACCATCATTAGTCTCAAATATTAATGTGTAGTCAAACCAACCCTAAACAAACCACAGGCCAATTCGAAAGTTACGGATTCACGTACTGTCTACGCACCTTCCGATAGAAATCTGTAAGGAACATAATTTAACTTTAACAAGTTACAGGTCCCTTTTTTGTTCCATTTCCCCAAATAATCGCTCGTGAAATCAAATGTACATCAGGGGGTGGTCACGACTGGACAGGTGAAATGACGACACAAAATGGCTACCACTTCCTCATTCAAATTAGTTATGCCTCATATGTGATTAAAATGTGATCTAAGATTGTGGAGGTTATTAATAATTATTATTATAGTCCTGAATAGCGTTTCTACGAGTATTGTCGTTTAATTACGACATTTCCGTAGTAATTTCGGTGTTAGAAATAATTTAAGTAAGTTCTAGTTCCTAGTCCAAAATGTTTGATTGAGAGAAGAAGTTGAAAGCAACAACGTTAGTAGCTAGTAAACTAGTAGATAATCTGAAAGGGATACCATATAAGACCTAAATGTAATAGATACTGATCTAGGTACTCGTAGAATAGAGAAGAAAGGACAACAATACGCTAATGAAAGCAAGAAGCTAACACTGCAAATAATAATGACAAATGATGACAGAAATGTAAACCAACCTAATTCTCGTATTCGCAAGGTCTCAAATTCTAGATGAATGGATAACGAAAACGAAACTCAACAATTCACAGAAAAGATACAAATGTGAAACGTCTTCCTTATCAAGTATATCTGATTACATAAATTCGTATCTGACATTGCCCTTACATTAAATATGATCACATAGTGCATTCACAGTATTCTTATCATTGTGTGGCTGCGGAAGTAATGTAGATAGCGCCTATTAATTTAAACTAATATTTGGACAAAATACCAGACGTCTGATCAAACAGTTTACGAGTAATTGACAAAGCTTGTCGGAAACGATTGGAGTGAATGGAATTGTGAAAATAGAATTTGGTAAACATCAATTAGGGCATATATTTTTCAAGTTTTCAATATCATTTCCGATTCGAAAAATTTTAATATAGGAGAAAAGCTACTCTTCCTAAATGTGAGGTCTTTGGTGGAGTTCCTGAATCGTATTTTCATCAACAAAGTTGATAACTGCCGTTGCTCCAAAATCATCATGTTCAACATTCGCAAAACCCATCCCTGCAAAAACAGAGTCCCCGTTATCCAAAATTAGTTTAGCATCCGGCACACGTTCTTACCCTCTTGTTTGAACATTTTTTGTTGCAATCGAAAGTGCCGTTCGTCCAAAACATGTGGTTTGGTTTGAGTGTCCCGATTTCCCGAAATTGTGCAACATTGGTATGTTGGGGTTGGCGAAATTCTTACCATTATGTGTTTCGTTTCGTCTTACGAAATTATTGTGGTCCTTGGTGAAGTCAGAAATCTCTTCGTGACTGTAAAGACTTGCCCTTTGTACAGGATTTTATACAAATATTGATTTTCATGTCTTTTGCCACTGTACACCCAGCTATATTATCAAGCTATACATATCCAGTATAAGCTGAACTCGCATTGTATAGGATTTCCGTACAAGAAGCCAAGAAGGCATTTCTTTCTTGCTTTTACATCGACTGCACACACGGCTACATATCAAGCTATACAGTATAAACTGATTTGTCGCATTGTATAGGGTTCCGTACAATGAGAGGTCAGCTTATACTGGAAATGTATAGCTTGATATGTAACTGTGTGAACAGTAAATGTAAAAGCAAGGAAGAAATGCCTTCTTTCTGGGCTTGAAATTAATCCTTAAGGTTATTTAAGCACTTAATGTACCATGAATGTTGTAATATGTTTGCTTTATTGCCTAAGGTTTTGAAATATCACCCTGTTTCGTTTCCTTTGGGAATTTTAATACCATGTGATTATTTTTCTTTATGGCGACTACGCTGACCTATCCAATAAAAAAGATCAATTTTTCTTTGTACCTTTCTATTACCAGCCTACACCTGCTTACCTTTGCCTGTGTTGCGTCACATTCCCACTGCGGGGTAATGATTTCTATACCTGATTTTTCATCCTTGTCTTTATCATTATTTCTCGTATTTGCTGTCTCCTTCATCGGAATTGCCGCGTCCCTTACAGGGTTTTTGTTGTTCCCCACACCCTTATTACGTCCTGAGTATGCGATTCATGTGGGTGTGTTTGTGAATATTCATGGTGTGTGTGTGGGAACATGTACGATACGAATAGAATTTTTCTTCGGCAGTGTTGTTTCGGCATTCAGTGCGCGTGAGTCGGGTTCCCGAAATGTGAGTTGGGTGCGTTTTGGCGGGAACTTTGGGGTATATAACCTTAAAATGTATGGTGTTTTGTAAATGTATTATGTTTTTGAACTGTGTGGTGATGTTTCTAAGTGAATAATGGGGTTTTGGATGTCGGAGGTTATTTTTATAATTCGTCGTGATGATAAATGTGTGAGTAAGGTTTCTTGTTTTACAAGTTTAACTAATTTTTTTTTTGTGCCGAAATCTACGTGAGAATACTTTGAATGACAAATATCTGTGGAATTCCAATGCTTTTGTACCAATATTTTTCTTGTGAGGTTAACTTACACGTATATAAGTGTGAAGTATACTTATACATTGTTCCAACATTCCATAAACGAAAGTCAGATCAAGGCGTCATCTCAAGATTCCACTTTTTCTTCCCAACGATAATACGAGACTAAAAACGAAATCAATAAAAATATATTACGAAAGTCACGATCAAGATGAATCGCTTTATAAAATTCTTTAAAATAAGTGACTTTAAGTTCGCATCGCTCAGGTTTCCTTATTCCATCCATGTTATTTGCAATGAATGAGAACTAAGAACATATAAACTGGTTTCCATATCAGCTGATGGCGAGCACGGTATGCATAAATAAGAACGCAGGTTTTTCTACCTCACCGACACATGCCGATTCAAGAATTATTAGTCGTCTTAACATAGGTCTTCTCGATAGCTACACGAAACACGTTTTGCGAAGAAATTGATCTACCTACTCCATTCGATTTTAGATTTTATTGCTTGTGATATAAAGTTGGGTTCTTTGTGATGGGAAATTCCAAGGGCTGCTTACTTCTTCGAATTTTATTGTGTGTCTACTGAGGATTCTGGCGCCAACGTGTTTTTTTGTCAAAAGTAAGCCCGCGACAAATAATGTGAACAGTGAGAAGTAATTGTTAACTTAGCAACATTGTGGTGTCGACAAAAAAGTTGCAACATGTTTTATACGCGATCCTTCATGGATAATACGATGATAATTCTTATTTTATATTCACTCTCTTGGGTGGCAAACACATTTCTGTAGTTCAAAATGATATCCGTAAAAAGTTGATACCTTTTTGCTATAATAATTTATTGACCGACTGAACCGCTTGACATCCTCGATGAGACACGGTACAAGTGCAAAATCGAGTTTTTTTGGATTTTGTTGAAGTTTTTTTTCCGAACCATGATCTTGAAACTTACAATGTTACTTTACTTTAGAAAACAATAATAGAAAAAAGCAGGAATTTATCATCTCCCTCAAACAAAAAGACAGCTTATCAAAAGTTTTTTCCGGCGTAGTTACAATGATACCTACCGTAAAGATTGACTGAAACTAACTACAAAGAAAGAAAGAAATGAATGGTTTTTCATCTTTACGTCTACAAGGTAATGTTTTGAAATGCAATCCCGAATAAGAGACCGCACAGTATGAACTCGTATGTTTACATTTTAGTCTCAACACTCCTTTTTATCGTAACCAAAATATACATAACAATACTTATACATTAAGAATTGTTCGGTACATGCTCTGATAACACACATATTTAATTAATTAAATGTAAGTAGTGTAGTATCGTCATACTTATTTTTGGCTCTCGTATCTTTCGTTTTTTTTTTTTTTGTTATGCATCTGTTCGGCCATCATGATTTATGCAAGTAATCTAGTTTCATTAGAAGACTGGACAAAAAGTCGGAATTCTTTTGTTAATATTTTCTTGTTCTTGGTAAAACCCCAGATTAATAGAGGTAAGTACAGGTAAAAGCAATAGCATTCGTTAAACTATAAATACTTTCAAACAAAATCTTCTATTGCTAGAAAAATCTATGTTTGTTTTCTCTTCTTCGTCGTGTCGATGGCACGGAAGTGTATTATTTGTATTAAATGTTGGCCCAAAATTTCGCCACTTCTACGGCAAGTAGAGGTCGCTTTGGATGCATTTTACTAGTTTAGTCTAGCTTTTGCTGCGTTTTTGGCTGCTGTTTATGTGGTTTGATCCTAGCGTAGTATTTCTTGTTTTACCTGGCTCTACGTTCACTTACTTCTTACTTATTAAACTGAAATAAATTTCTATTACTGTCTATAGTAATAAGATAAACTTCTGTTTCAAAAACTATAATTTTATAGATTATCTGATCACAATAATAATAACAAGCTTTATTTCATAAAAACAGTACTTAGATTACATTACAGTGCTATGTTATAACAAAAGTAGGTACGCAAAAGTTTTAGCATCTGGAGCCGAACTAGGAGGAACCTGTATTTCGGCTAACAGCGCCAATCCCCTCGAGTTACATTAGATTAGAGTTCTTAAATGCTAGCATTTTACAAAACAAAGGAATATTAATAGTTTATAAGGTTTAATTAACGGTCTGAATTCAACTAAACACCTTATCTTACAGACAAACAAAACTCTAATTATCTCATAGATACAAAAAAAACGACACAATAATTACTATACTTACATACATTTTATTATCCATCAAATGTTCACACTAGTAATAATATCATGTGCTTTGCCCAAACGGGGCCTCGGGACAATTCCGGAGATTACGTAATCCAAACATAATACCCACTTAGAGGATAAAAACAGGATCTGTGTACATACTACCACCATATACATACTACCACCATATCTCTGCATACGGCAAAACATGGAACTAAATATAAAATGTATTGAATTTGACATATTGTTGACGGTTTTCTTTGTAAGCAGCGCCACCGTGAACTGCATAATATATATATTTTTGGCATTCTATGTTTTGATAAATGTCTTTATGTGGTAATTTTGTACGTGACTTGGTTTTATTTATTTGTTTTTGGGCATTATGTGGTTGTGGCTTGTTTACTTCGAATTCTAAAGTGGTAAAGTTAGGACCACAAATGATTGGGAAAGACCTTTTAAAAAGTTAAATGAACGGGGCAAATGATTGTAGTTGAGCCGCAAGTGCGTGAGATATTTCTGAGATGATAAACGACCTATCCTATCTTTATTACATACTTACTTATGTTGTTTTAAAGTCTCCCAAATCCTACCATTCTCCTAACGAAAACTAGTGGCAGGCAGCACATCACGTTAAGTTTCTACTAACACTACATACGTACCATAGTATGTAGTACTTACCTCTTCATCCCAAGTATCTACCATCCATGTTCATGTTAGTACACAACGGTACTTTTGTGTGTCTAAGCAAGGTTGAATGTAAACAAGGACATCCTTCTGTAAACTTTGAAGACGAGGGAATGGAGAGAAAAAATATAAGTACCTAAGTGATATACAGATATGAATTGCGTGGAGTACGATATTGTTACTAGTATGGTGATGTAAATGAGGGTACTTAATCGAATATTTTTGACGTAATGTAGCTAACATCAAATTAAATTACTTACACTGATTTTGAAAACGTTATCTTTACGTCTTTACGGCTATACGACCGAATTCGATCACAAAGTCCTAATGCCATCCCTAGATCGTCAAAATTGCTTGACAAGCTCGAAAAAATCACGTGCTTGTCAAGCAAGTCGCACGTCTAGGGACGCCATTAGGACTTTGCGACCGAATTCTGCCGAATAGCGATTGCTTTTTATGTCGAGACTGTACTGTAGGGCCGGTTTAAAACATGATATTTCCTCGGCGACTATAATTTTTTTTGATATCGCAGAAAGTAATTTAACATAACCACGTTAGTACCTATTGTATTTTGTTCTTATTTAGCCTCTCTTCCTGTTCATAAACATCATTAAACAACGTGGTCATTACTAAGATTTCAAACGGAATAATCTAAGTGTTATCTGAATACATACTTTACATCGCGTCCCGTATATAAAACAACACCAAACTGAAACTCTCAAATGATACGCTGCGGGCTTTAATATACTATTAATTACCCCCATAAAGAAGACTTAAACGAGTGTTTATCACTCTGACAAACCAATAAACTCCCATACCCAATCAAATATAACCCTAACAGAACTAATTTTAACGCCCATTTCTCCTTATCAACAGACGTAGCGGCTATGATTCAGAGACGAGTGAATACTCAGAGGACTCGGCAGCGGCCTACGAGGATGTCCAGGTTGCAACCAAAAGCTCTGGGCCGCGGAAGAATATCAATAGGGGACGGTGGACGAAGGAGGAGGTAAGAAAACCACTTGCTTGTATTTCGCTTTAGCCAATATTGGGCCCGAAAAAGTCAGCATTTGTACCAATACAGAGTAGGATCTCACCATAAGTTAAGCAATTCGTTGCAACCAAATCTCTGCCCGAAAGGTGAACGGAGGAGTTAAGGTATCCATGAATTCCATGGAAATTATTTCTGCAGAGAACGAGCGCCTTTAGTACACTAACGCAAACGCCGACGATGAGATAACAACACGAAAAGTTATCCCTTTTCGTAGTTCATTCGCAGTGGTAAGCGTCAGTGTACTAAGGGCGAATTTCACCAATGAAACTGAACGCGATCAGCATTTAAACTACGTCTAAGCATATTCCATACAAAATAACGACACCTGTCAGTGTCGTTATTTGTTACTGACACTGACAGCTCTTGAACTCGTTTTAGATGTGCAGATCGCGTTCAGCTGCGTTGGTGAAATTAGCACTAAATGCATAAGATCTCTCGGCATAAGATGCAAAATCATAATCCTCCTTTTTGCTTCGCCGTAGTCGGGTAAAAATTCTACTAGACTAGTACGAAAAACGCTATAAACAAGTGTCCTATGTGGTCCTAGAAATGTGACAAGTTATAGGTAGTTTTCCCATTGAGAATGAAGTGGTCTTTTGATCATCATTATCATCTGTTCCAGGCGTTGAAGGCGAATAGGACCATTCTATCACTAAGAAGCCTTCTAAATTGATTCATTCGTGCATTCCTCTGGGGACCTATTTTAAATCAATGATGTAATATAAAGGCTCGCGCCGGTCTGCACGAGCCATTACGATTCTTCATCTTCCTGCTCAGACGATTATTATTGAACTACCCCAGCTCTAACAAACCCCCAACAAAATTTTTCCAGGACAAAAAGCTGAAAGCATACGTTAAGATGTACAACGAGAACTGGGACCTGATATCGGCCGAGTTCGCCGACCGATCCGACGTCCAGTGCCAACAGCGGTGGTGCAAAGTCGTCAACCCTGAACTAGTCAAAGGCCCGTGGACCAAGGAGGTAAATTGCACTTGCTTTTTTTGATAGATCTCTAATGGTGTCACGATATCTATTTGAACAGCCATAATTCGCTGTTGCATGTGTTAATGTTGGTTTCGCAGCCTTTACCTGGATGCTTGTCGTACTTACTAATTCCATGCCTGGATGTCAGTGTGACAGTGTAAGCGTAAGAGACGATGACCGATACACGCTTTCGGGTTTCAAGAGGGAAGAAGATGGATAGTCCATACTGTTTCAGACATTATTTGAAACTGAACTTATACAACCAAACTGTTTAAGTGCTACTAAGAACACGGAACTATAGCTCGACTTTCGATTCGACTAAACGCGAATAAGTTTTATCCGCGGAATAAGATTTACTTTGACAGTTTTCGCATGGAGAAAACTGTCAAAAATTCAAAATTTACTCGGAAGAGAAGGCTTATTCCGCGGATATTGAAGATTTATTCCTGTTTGGTCAAATCCAGCCTTACTAGGCTAGAATAACAAGTTATTAAAACTGAATTGTCGAATTGAAAATCTAAACCTGCCAGGTAGGAAAGATATAAATAAATATGATAATCAAAGCCAGGCAGTTTAGATGACTAAATTAGTCAATGAGGCTAATTTTAAGTGCAGGCGAGTACCTACCTAAGAGATTTCAAGCGGAAGTTCATTCGCAGAGAATCGTTTCGCGCTATTTAAATGTATTTAATTGAGAACTTAGATTGGTTATAGATCCTGCTTTACTTATCAAGGACTTAACTAACACAAATTATATAAGTTTATACAATTTGGAGACGACAATGCAACGATATATAATAAATGAAAACACTGGCAATATTAATACATAGGAGTATTTAGGAACTATAAAATAAATCCTAACATTGGAACTAAAAAAGTGATTTTCTAATAAACTAAATAGTAGTGATGCGCTGACAATGGGTTTTGCCAATCTTTGACTAGCTATAGTGACTAAACTATTGGAGATCTTTGATTGAATTTTCGTATGTAGATTGGGAAAGTCATTAGATATACGCAGTTTAATTTATTGTTGTATTGTCGTCTCCATCTTGTATATGAAAGCTTAACATATTTCTCAATGAGTTGGTAATTCATGCTTAGTGTCGCGCATCCTTTTGCGGTTAGAACAAATGGTTGAGAGTTTATTGAACGTAGTTACGTCACGATTTATTTACGTTGCAAATTGCAATGTTGTGATAAATCGTTTAAGTACATGTGTTTGAGGATATGGGTTCTGTTCCCAGGGGTATTGTGTGCTGATTGGTGAGGAAAACACTTGAACTTTGCGGTTACTTTTTTAGGCATTCGTGGAACTAATGATGTGGTCTTGACTTTTCTCACGGCATATGTTTGGTCTGTCAATTATTTATTTTATTTTGTTCTATTAAAACTTTATGCACAACTAATAATAACCGTATAGAGACAGCGCTTTAATGCCTAACGCGTGAATTACACAGAAAAGGCGTAAGGTAAAGACGTGGTACAGGCGCAGCGCAGGCGTGGAACGGATAAGGCACGGACGCGATTTAAGAAGAAGATATATAGAAGAGGCTAAGAGACGTTACGTACGATGCGTCATTATACAGGCTGACTTTGTTGCGATAGCATGTCTTCCTCTCCACGTGGTCATAATCATTTAGGGTGCTCGAGTAGCTTTGACGTTTCAGTGCATAAATACTGCTCATCTATATATCAAGCGACGCGGCATAGGCGAGAAAGCGGCGTGGCGGAGGCATGCGCTTTCGTCACGCCGCTTGAGTTTCAACTGTTTCAAGACACGTCGCCTACGTACATTTTGTATGCAAACTTTTGAAGCGGCATCATGCCTGCGCCACGCCTTCGCCGCGCCGTTTCTGTATAATTCATGCCTTAGGCATTCTACCAGTCTTCCTCTGGGTGTGACAAACAGTAGGTGCTGATGCATGATAGAAAATTGACTTGAAAATAATCTATAGATTATTAGATTAGGTGCTAATAATAAAGCTGAAAATATTGTTTTTTTGTTCGAACGCGCTAATCTCTGGAACTACCGGATCGGATTCGAAAAAATGTTAAAAGAGCGCGCATAACCAAAATTCTTCGATACAACCTGTACTTATAAAGGTTACCGTAATTTATAAAGGTTTTCGGTCCCTGCTTCAAACCAGTATTCCGTATAAACCTAAAGGCTATGATTTACTATAATATCCTCAATGGGTGTCTTAACGTGCTCTCATGAGGAGTAAATTACTGTAAAATGGCTTCCGCTGTTGCACCAACCACAATGTCTTGTTAAACCGCGAGGATATTATGTCCATAAGAGAAGGAACATAATTGGGCTGTTTAAAGGTTTCAGGCTATTCACGAGGAGGTGGTCATTGTTTTGTGGAGTAAAAAATAAGAGTGCTATTACCGCTTTGCAAAAAGTCTTGCAGTTTTAAAAGTAGAACAGTTTCTTGCAAAATCTCACGGAGAGGAAAGTTCTGATAACTGCATTAACAGCTTTGCTAATGAGTAAGGTGTTTGTAGTGTACGGAAGTTTTATTCCTTTTAGTCGTACTTTTTTTTTTCTAATGCGATATTATTTCATACTATTTACATAATATACTTTTTTAGTATCGCGATTTTACCAGTTTCGTCACATTTTTCTTTAGCCAGTTTCGGCTCGATACATTTTTCTTTTGCCGAAGTGTGTTTCGATTTGAAGTGCGGATAAAATTACAAACACATGAGAATTTTTGCCACTAAAATGGGTGAAGCGCAAGCTGCTGCATGGCATAAAAAGAACCTCCATCATCAGATCAAGTTCATGTCTTGGTGATTTCAATATGCATGCAAAATTTTAGCTCAATCGGAAAACCGTGAAGTGGGTCAAATTTAACCAGGCATGATTTGATTACAGACAGACAGACAGACACCGGGATAAGTTAAACTAAACAAAAGCTTGTAAAAAACAGGAGGAACTAACTCAATAGTGGAACAAGGCTGATACTGATGATGTTAATGATGATAAGTGGAAACCATTTTCTATCAGGTTATCCGTTGCATCTAATCTTTCATCGCCCAAGGAATAAAATCTGTCTTGTTATTACGACAATACTACAGCACAGCACACAACAGCCTGCATTTCTCCTACAACGTTTAACTGCACTTATTCAACGTGCCAATCAGTCTAACAACGCTCGGAAGCGGCGTTGAGTCACCGGTCGTTGGTACTGCGCGCGTGCGCATAGAATGTGCATAATTTTTGAGTAGCTGTGTCAATGTTTTGTGAAGTGAGGATGATATTGTTTGGTGTGGGAGAAGCAACCGTAAATGGCATTTTAATAGGAATACACATTTTATGGTTTTGAATTTTATTTACCAACTTACCTTTTATTTTCTATTTTAATTTTTAATACATAATTATGTAGGTACTTACATATTTTAAATCTGTGGAAACAAAATTTAAACCGGTGTTACCGGTGTTAACACTTCTAGGCAAAGATATGTAATCATGGGCCAAGGGATTCTTTCAATATTTTGAGTTTTTACTGAGTAGTGTGTAAATTGCAAACATATTTTTGAGATATGAGACGAATATCGAGAGATTTAAAGAATGGCATTGTTTCTACAAATAAAGCAGCCAATTCAGGATTAAGTCAGGATGATAAAAAAAAGATTCTTTTTTACGAATCCATCTATGACACCCGTCACCGCACACAATCAGTTCCAGTTGAAAACCAGCGTCAGGCACTTATTGTTGTCTGGCATTTTTGCTGAACTGGGCCTTTTTGGCGCAGCCGTGAGGCACACTCCCCTGCCAAATGTCTTACTTCATACTTTACCCCCTTTTGTGTGTTTTAATTTTTATCTTTTTTATCTACTGTATGTTATATTGTGTGCCTTTTAGTCTGTGTTAAATAAATGTATTTTCTTTCTTTTCTTTCTTTCTTTTTCTTTATTCAATCACTCTATTTCTCATAGTTTTCGCTGTGCAGTCGCTTCCCAAATAGTATGTATAGTTCAATAATTATCAGCAATAGATAACCTAACTAAACAATCTACACGTTGTCATCCAAATTCGAGCACGCACAAAATTGCCCATAAAACGCGCAATACTGGCTTACGACAAATTCTTAGATTTTATGAATGAATCCATTGTTTAGGAGAACGGGGTTAGAATGCTTAATGTCTTATCTACGTACCTATCTATGTATGGATGGTAATCTTTATTACGTACGTTTTTATTTGTAGTGTTTCTGTGTGGTTGCTATTACTAGATACAATGTTATTATTGGTGTCAGGGATCGAAAACCTTTATAAATTACGGAACAGGTATCGAAGAATTTTGGTTACTTCTACGGCTAAGGTTATCGCTGTCTGGGTAACCCAAGAAGAAACATGTAACCTCTTTTAGGTTACCGTTTAAATACTGGTTACACACGCAGAGGAGATGCGCCCTTTGACTAATGCCGACGGCACATGCAGGATAGAGGTAATTTTTATTTCGGTAACCAATATTAATACTGGTTGTATTCAATTAACCGCCTCTGTGGTCTGGTGGTTAGACCTGTCTCAGACCCAGAGGTTCGATTCCCAGTGGGGGCAAAATTTTCTGCTCGGTTTGGTTGGTGGTAGGGCTTGTTTGGTAGGGCTTGTTCTAAGTCCGCCTGGCTAGCTACCACCATCTTATCTAAGTCGGTCGCCATAACAACAATGATAACAGCATTGTTGTATTTCGGCAGTTAGAGATAAGATAGCCAGTTCCTCTGTGTCATTGTCATAACCCGCAGATGTAATCGCCAAACCCTAAAACTATGACCTAGTAATTAACAATTTAATTCTTATTTCATGTAACTACTACATAATTATCATGAATACACAATCACAGGCACAAAAGGCAATATAAAACTTTTACTAGAAATATTTATCAGAACCATTGATGTATAAATCCCTATTTTATAAATCAATGCTCAGAACGGAACTGTTTTCACACATTTTATTGCCCGGACACCCAATGAGTAAGCTGTAGGACAATAAACATCTAATACAATATTTATATTTTAGATCATGCCTACGCATTAAGTAGGGTTCCGTATGTTTTAATGCAATACGAATGAACGCCTGTGCCACGGCTGGTGCCGCCTGTACACACGGCTACATATCAAATCAAGCTATAATTTTCCAGTATAAGCTGACCTCTCATTGTACAGAAATCCTATATAATGCGAGATCAGCTTATACTGCAAATGTATAGCTTGATATGTACCTGTTGAACTATGTGGAGTAAAAACTACGTCACCTCCCGTAAAAATCTTTTGCTTATAAAAGAAACCCAAACGGCTGTCCTCAAAAGTAATGTTACTTGGAATCATTTTAATTGAGAGATCAGTAGTGCTCATCATCATCATTTCAGCCGAAAGACGTCCACTGCTGGACATGGCCATGCCCAAGAACCGCCACTTCGACCGGTTCTGTGCTTCTCGCATCCAGCGGATTCCTGCAGCCTTTACAAGGTCATCAGTCCACCTTGTCGGAGGCCTTCCAACGCTACGTCTTCGGGTACGCGGTCGCCACTCCAGAACCTTTCGGCCCCATCGGTCATTTGTTCTCCGAGCAATGTGCCCTGCCCACTGCTACTTCATTTTGGCAATTATTCGGACTATGTCGGTTACCTTGGTTCTCCTGCGGATCTCTTCATTTCTGATTCGATCACGTAAGGAAACTCCAAGCATAGTCCTCTCCATTACCCTTTAGGTGACTTTTAGCCTTCCAATAAGGCCCATATCAGTAGTGAAGTGAGCTGAAAATCCCATAGGATGACAGTTCACTTCATGCTCATTTGACAATGATATATCTAAGCTGTAACATAAAAATCACAAACAATCTTTTCGTTGCTGCGGAACCCTATTACCATAATCAAATCATACATCAAAATATGCAAATTATGCAATGGACATGTTTTTTCACACACTGATATTGAATGGGCGTGTTTGAGGCATTAGATCATACAGTATGAATTTTGTCCTCAAAAGGAAATCTAGGCGAATATAAATATCATAATTGAGAAATATAAATTATTCATATTTTGTTTCTTTTAGTTTTAGAACTTTACAATGCGGAAATGGGTGATAAAACCATTTATGGAACTAATAGGCCCCGTTCACGCGTACTGATCATAGCCTCTGATAAGGCCTCTGATCGGCTATGTAAGTTTGCAAGTGAGTAAACGTAACTATCGCGTTTGCGTTAAGATTTGACTGTTAGATCATAATTAGTGATGGGCCGACTATAGTATTTGCCGACTAACCGACTAGCCGTACGATATTTTACGGTAACAAGTTGGGATCACATGCCAACATCCCGCTGTTCATACGGCTAGAGACAAATGTAAACTACCATGTGATCCCAAAAATTAATACAGTAAAATATCGTACTGATATTCGCCGTGTGAACGAAAGCATAATGTGTATGAATTTCGAGATGCAACTATGTTATGTATTCGTAATTTTTTTGTAAAACATCTGTTCTTAAGCCAAACCACAACAGGAAAAGTAGAACAAAGTATTGTTTCCTCAAGGTAATCCGTACAAGTATTTCAATTCAATTCATTATTATTATGTCAACAATCTATGTATATCAGCTCAGTATTTATATCTGACAAGAAATGACATCATCAATTACCAAACAAAAATGGTCTAGTTAATAATAAGCACTGAAACATCTTTGTATTAAACTGGCAGACAACTTAGTCACGTTGTTTCTTTAATACAAAATTAACTCTATTTCAGTAGTTATAGGGTATATTTTGTACCGAAGTAACGCGAATATTTTGACAAACACGCCAACTTTGGCCATGTGTAGTGCCAGCATGGGAGTTGAGTACGAATAAACAGATAAAAATCAAGGTCAGATAGGCAGTCGCTCCATGTAAAATACTGGTATTCGGCTGCATCGGGTTAGACTGGAAGCCGACCCCAACTATGTTGGGAAAAGGTTATGTTATGGCAGATGATGCTGATTCATGACTTATCATTTTCTAAGATTGATTACCATATTCTTTATGACTGTTCCTTTTTGAGGCCAATGTGCATATATAATAATCAACCTATATTGTGTCCAATGCTGGGACTCAAACCTCCTCTCTGCGAGAGTGAACCGTGATATTTACCAATGGTAAACGGCACATGTCTTCGGTTTATGACGACACGTCACATGAGCGCTAAGTTTGTTAAAGAAAATTTTCTGATGATTTACAACTATTTCCCTACGGATTTCTAAATAAATCTAAAACCTTCGAAAAATTGTGTCGTGTCAAACAGCTTGAGTGTTTTATTGACTACCTACGTACTTATATTTAGTTCGTGCTTTACTGATTAAATCAACTGCTTTTATTCAGTTACTTGCCGGAACTAAATGATTAATAAGAAATCTCGTTTAAAACATACACTATCGCATTCACACAAAACACACTATACACACACAGACACACCCCCATATACTACACACACTTACACAACATAGTATGTCCAGCTTAGATTAATTTTAGATTTATTTTTATCCTTATATTTAACTCTATTATAAAATTAAGTTAACTTCATCACATGTTTGCTAATTAATCTAAATTATAATGTACGTACTTATTAGGTGTTGGGGGGCCTGGTGACCCGTAACACAGGCATTTTATGCCTATTTCGGGCGCCAGTCTCTCACAAATGTTAACCCATTTTTTAGATTAAGCACTTCCTGTCCAAACCAACATTTGTGATGAGAAAATAAATAAATAAATAAATAAATAAATAAATAAAAAATAAATTATGTCCAACAAGTTGCGCCCCGCAGTTTCACCCGCATAAAGGCTCGTTCACACCGGCGCGACTTGTCGCGCGACGCGACACCGGCAATTGTTCAATCGTGAAGTTTTATTAGAAATTGTATTATTAAAGTCGCGTCGCGCGACAAGTCGCGCTGGTGTGAACGAGCCTTAAGTCTCAATCCCGTGGGAATATTGGGATAAAAAGTATCCTAAGTCCTAATCCAGGTCAAGGTCTACCCATGGGCCAAATTTCATCCAAATCCGTTCCGCCTTTTTAGCGTGAAAAATAAACAAACTCATTTTCGCAATTATGATATTAGACAAGATTTAGTCTTGTTGTATTGTTAATTAAAACGAGACTAAATCTTATCTAAATCCATCTTTAATGCACAATAACCAATCATACAAGGTCACTTATTATTTATTAAGGTCACTATAATCAATAATACCGATCCAAGTTTTTGTGACCAATCAAAATTGTTAAAATCACACTATGACCAATTATTTGGTACAGTATTGAGCAAAAAGTGTTATTATTTTAATTGAAAGGGCGTTTAAATTGGTTTGTACGTGACTCGCGATTTCTTGGAGAGATATTTAGAAGTAGGTACTGTGTAGGGTTCAGGTTCATTTTAAAGAACTCACGAATTCACGATATATTACCAGGATAGTAACTTGTACACCGGATGTACTGTACTGACCCATTCCCACACGTGGAAGCATTTTTTACACACCTCAACATCGTAATACCACTACTCTAGATAGGTACAGAAGGTCGACTCCGTAAGTACCTATAGTTCGATTCAAATTCAAAGGCGGCTTGGAACATGTCAGGCTGACACATGAAATTGTTACTGCCCAGCGACTCGCCGCTGGGCAGTAACAATTTCATGTGTCAGCGGGGGTGAGGTATGAACAAAAATGCACGCACACATAGACACCCTTCACAGACACCAAGTGCAAGCGCACTCGCGACGCGACTGGCATTCGTTTGAGATCACCGTACGTTCGCGTTTATGTGTGCGTGCGTTTTCGTTCGTTGTATGGAGCCGGTCTTCTGTACCTATATATTTTGTGTTATTAATCAGCTGGTCAACCGTCCTATTCATATTTTTTCGCCCACACACTCGTTCACCTTGCCTTTTAACGTATTTTCGCACGCTACGATCAGATGTGCTATTGTTTTTTTTATTTATAAACTTTTTGTTTAGTGAGGTTCTTTTTAGGATGAGCTGTGATTCGCAATTGTTTCGTTTTGAATTGAAGGGTATGATTTGGCAATAAAATTATTATAGTTTTTTTTTTTGGCTGGTATGTACTTGATGATGTTGTAGAAAAGGTTTTTGGTAGATATTAAAAATTAAAAAAAACACAACTTCATGTCTGCCGAAGGAGAGAAGAATAGTGCCATACAGCGAATTGTAGGAATATACATTCTTGAACTTGCGATCATACACCCATCGCCCGCTCGCGCCATTATTTAGTTTTCGCTTATCGTTCTTTCTGACTTTTTTTCGTTGTTCTCGGCTCCTAAGGGTCGCAGCGTGATGTTTCATAGCCTATAACCTTCCTCAAGAATTGTGCTACTCAATGCAAAAAGATTTTTTCAAATCCGTCTGGTAATTCCGGCGGTAAAACATCGTCCTACATACAAATTTTACCTCTTTTTATTATTAGTATAGATTATTTTCTTAATGTATTTTTCTCATTTATTTCAGGAGGATGAAAAGGTGATGGAACTGGTCGCGAAATACGGGCCGAAGAAATGGACGCTCATCGCGCGCCATTTAAAAGGAAGGATAGGAAAACAGTGCAGGTATATATTGTATTATTTAGTATAATAAATTATAACATGGAGATGTATCTAAAAAAACACCGCTGTAAAAAAAAAATCTTTACACTTTAAATGTTAAACACAATTTCAAGCAAAGCATGCAAAAAGCTAAACCGCTTAATACAATTCCTAGAATAAAACAATTAGCAAAATAACTCACCCCCAATAATTAATACCTAGGTAGATATATGTAGAATTTGGGATGCAAGTATACAGCATTAAAGTCGCGTAACAGTAGCAAACTGTAGTTCTGGGAAGCTTGTATCCTTTCACTTCCTAATCTTTAATTCCACAACATTCCTGGCAAATGTACGAATTTTCTATTATGTTTGTTTAGTATTTTTTTAATATATTTCCAGAGAACGGTGGCACAACCATCTAAATCCCTCCATAAAGAAGACAGCATGGACGGAGCACGAAGACAGAGTGATATACCAAGCGCACAAACAACTTGGCAACCAGTGGGCCAAGATTGCTAAATTATTGCCCGGCAGGTAAGCAAACAATATTATCAATCAATCTTTGCAGATTTGCACTGCACTTCTGCAATATTTATCTTTATTTTGTGTTTAACATTACAAAGCAGATTATAAGATCCTTTACAAGAATTTTCTGGGGAGGAATCCCGCAATTTTAGAGGCGAATTGTACCAAGCCTCGGGATCAGGCGCCGAAAACCTTTATTTCGGATCCCGGCCCACCGCGTCGCAACCGGCTCCTACGGGTCGTAGCGTGATGTTACATAGCCTGGCCGGGGATTTTCTAGACAGATTAGTAAAATTGCATCAAAATCCGTTCAGCCGTTTTCACGTGATGCGCGAACAAATAAACAGAAAAACAGACAAAAATTCTAAAAACTGTTGGAACGTGTTCTGTTATCGATTCTAAGTATCGCCAGCCAAATTTTTTTTCGAATATCTTCCATTTACAGACTTTCGACCCTCTTCAGCTTTATTATATGTACCTATAGATTATCATGACTTTTCGAAACCTAAAGCAATTTGTTACAAAATATCTAACTAATAAATTCTGTTTTCCAGGACCGACAACGCAATAAAGAACCACTGGAACTCTACGATGCGTCGGAAGTACGAGCCGGATCTCCTCGACAGCTTCGAGTCACTGCGACGTAAACAAACGCGGGTAAAGCCGCCCAGAGAGTTGTGCGAGAGTAGTGTAGCGGAGAAAGTGCAAGTCGCCTATAACGATGTTAGTTGCTTTTTGTTTTTTGTTGGGTGACGATTTGGTTGGTAAAAATGAAAAAAAAGTTCGGTCTTTATGGCTAATTGGCTATGGTGGCGAAAATCGGAAATAGCGCCGCCATCTTGTTTTTTTAAACATTTCAAGTGACATAATCACAAAACAATGAGGGCTTTCATGGAAATTTAAGCTACCAGGTGGCGCCACTTTGGCAAGAGTGAATGAATATAAAATCTATGATGAAGTTCATCATTCAGTCACGAATAATGAAATTATAGGCGCTTTGACACTATAGACAGGTGCCCCGACCTGACGTCTGAGTGCTGCCACATAGTGAACGTCATTTCAGAAAACCTTCATTGCACAAATGAACACTAACGGGGCTTTACTTCTATAAAGATAAACCAACCAAATCGACCCGTTAAGGCAAGATATGGCTATTACAACTACTGTTTACTTTGTGTATGTCATAGAGAGATTTGATAATTCGAATTTTCGCGTAAACCCTAGGTATATTGCGAAAACACGGATAATTAGAAAATGGTGAAAACATTTCTCAATCTTACTGGAAAAAGATAGGGTTTTTGCAAAACATGTGTCGATAAACGAACCATTAGCTATAATGAAATAAGACACTGGTTGGCCGGTCGGAGCGCCCAAAACGTTGAGAAATGTTTTCCCCATTTTCTAATTATACGTGTTTTCACAATATCCCTAGGGTTTTCACGAAAATTCGAATTATCAAATCTCCCTACGACATATACAAATCACTGTAGCCATATCTTTGTCTTTAAAATGTATATGCAGACCGTATTTTATATATAACTTAATTTTGAGACATAAAAACTTCATATCTATGAAAAGTCAAGAACTTAGTTCAGACCTAAGTGGTCAGCATACACATTCTACCCTTTTTTAAATTAATTTGCAATGTCTTTTCTGTCAATCTGCACCCTAATTGCGTAACACACGATCAATCATAATCTCAATCATTTTGAAGGATATTGGTAATCCAGTGCTTCATATGTTCGAAAAAATTGTCTGCTCGACAACGTAAATAACGCAATGAATGTTGTTGAACTGTCAAAATGAAACATCATCATCACCATAACACATTATCATCAATTTAGAAACTTTCACTGGGTTTTTATAATTTGGGCTTTAAAAAAACTTTGTTTGTAGTTCTGTGTGCTTTAAGCTTTAGTAGATGCTTATGTAACTCACACGATGTAAATAATACGACACTTTGTATTATAATTTCTACAAATTAATGTGTTATTTTACAGAAATTGCAATAATTTATTTACCAAAAGAGGCAGGTATTAATCAATCAATCAATCAAAAGTCATTTATTCAAACTAGGATGAGACACTTTTCGAACATCAAAATTACATAAGACAGTCCCCCAAAACGCCCTTCATTAGTTATCGAAAGGACAGTTTAGTTCACTGGACTAGAAATTACTGTTTGATTGATGTGGTCTTGTTGTGCAGTAAAATACAAGTAGACTAGTAATTTACACATTAAAAAGTATTAAAAGTAACTTACACATTTAAAAAATCAATTTGTGGGATCTATATATTTATATTCTCCGCGATCAGCAGGTTTGAATTTATTTATTGAAGTCTAAACCCACGATGACCACAGACCAGGGAAACAGCCCAGACAAGTCTATTAGCAGCAATGGGTAAAACTAGGCTGTAAATGAAGACCAAAAAACACAACAAAATCTTCTAAATTATGAGGTTTTAAGTAACAAAACTCTACCTAACCATCAACTCATCCACAGCAAACCTGGTCAGATCCTTTCAACGAATCAACGCAAAGCAACTCGTCAAACACAAGTCAACCTCCTTCGAAGCACGTGCTACACTTCAGACAGTTACTAAAGGATCAGCTGTCGAATCTGCAACATCAAACTGTTCCTCCCAAGTCCCCTGATCGAGGAGGACTGGTCGCTGCTGATATTGAAATAGTGGATGCTCCTTTCAAGTGAGTTAAATTGAAGTTACAATGTTCTAGCATATTCAAAAGAGGTCTAGAAGCATAAAATAGTTAATTGATTCAAGCGTGACTTGGCGGATATCCATTATAAAATACAATAGACGTAGATATATTTAGTAACCTATTCCGCTTAACTATTCCTAAAGAGTCATAAAAAAACCCTGTAAGAAATCGACACGTATTTTACCTCTCAACGAGACATCCTCAGAATAACGAATGACTTTCATGAACCCTTACACGGCGTGGCAACACGTCGTGTTTGGAATAGGTTACTAAATATATCCATGTCTATTGTATTTTAGTTCTAGAAGCATGTTAGGGTAAGCCAACCTTCTTGGAAGCACGTATTACAACATCAGATTGTTCCACCTAAGTGAGGGATCGAAACCGGTATGATCAGTACGGGATAATTTACAGGATTTTTTTAAAGGTTACCTTAAATTGAATACAACCGGTATTACCGAAATAAAACTCGTCAAGGGCGCGCATCGCCTGTTTTTGTAACGGTAACCTAAAAGAAGTCTTAACATATTTCTTCTTGATCAGTAATTTACAGGTATTTTTAAAGGTTACCTTAAATTGAATACAACCAGTATTAATACCGGTCACCGAAATAAAAATTACCTCTATCTTACACGTGCCGTCGTCATTAGTCAAGGGCGCGCATCGCCTGTGTGTGTAACCGGTATTAAAACGGTAACCTAAAAGAAGTAACATATTTCTTCTGGGGTTACCCAGATAGCGGTAACCTTAGTCGTAGAAGTAACCGAAATTCTTCGATACCTGTACCGTAATTTATAAAGGTTTTCGGTGCCTGTCCTAAGTCCCTTGATAGCGGGGGCCTCGTCGCCGCTAATATTGAAATAGTGGGTTCTCCTTTCAAGTGCGTATAAAATAATAATCCATAACTGAATAAAGGCATAACATTTCATTACTGAATAAAGGCCTGATTCTGAAAGGTAAAAAAAAAATGCATTTTACCTTATTGTCTATGCATCAATATTAATATGTTTAAACGGTTCGCCTGAAGCCTGAAAGTCTGACAACCAGTCTTATTACCGGCGGTCGCTCCATGTAAAATACTGGTATTCAATTGCATCCGGTTAGACTGGAAGCCGACCCCAACATAGTTGGGAAAAGTTGATGATGACTACGGTTTACAAAATGTGCCGATAATGAGCCTCAGTTTTAATTAGACAATATTTGTTAAGCAGTATTCAAAATTAATTACAGATTCGTGAACATAGATACGTTACCAACGGACTCGCCTCTCAGAAATTACTTGAGCCACGCTTCTACAGGGAATGAGAACAATCAAGATGCTGGTAAGTATCTATTATACAATGTAACAGCGAATCAATTTTCACGCCTCCCCCCTAGCTCATGACTTAAAGAGGTGCCATAAAGAACATGAATTTAAAATTTTAAAAAAATCCCAAAATTTCGCGGGTATTCTAGAATAAATTTTCACGCCTCCCCCTTAAGACTCTATACAGGGTGGCCGGAAGGTTAAATTTTTCACTTTAGACCAACATTTTCATAACTTTCATCACAGCTACGAAGCTGATTATTTTATGCATAAAAGTAGTACTCAAGAAGATTGAGTTGCAAAAAAAAACCTCGTAAGAGTCTTTTTAAATTGGTCAAATCGAAAAATTCTCAAAAATTCAGAAAAAAAATCATAACTCGAAAACTATCAAAAATCGCGGAACATACATGGGGGTGATTCTTACTAAATTTTATTTTTGGACGTCAACCTTCCGGCGAACCTGTATAAAGGATAAATAAAATATTAAGAATAAAAACCTATTTAAACCAAATGACATGGTTGTATTCCACAAAAGCCTCTAATAAATAGTTGAAATTAGAATTGTAGGCATTCAAATCTGTCTGCTGGTAATTAATATGTTTTGTAATATTAGTACTAATTTATCATCTTTCTCCATTACAGTTACCTATTCAGTGCAAGCAGAATCAACTAGAGAGATAGACGTGCCCTCAATCTACACATCCCCTAAGAAGAAAGTGTTAGAGACGAGTAGCCCGCCCCCCATACTCAGGAGGAAACCTAAGAAGATCAACACAGTCACCACTAACCCTAATGTGAGTCGGAGTATTGTATCTGTCTTTTGTTATTTTTGTCTTAGCTTGAGTTGCAACGGATATCCGGCCACCATCCGTTATCCGGCCTATGCGGTAATTTTTTTACTATCTGGCGCACGGCCGGATTTTCATCTTGTGCCGGATATGTATGTACATCTCTCCCCCTCATAACTTCTAAACTACTCATCATAATTTGACAAATGGGGTATCGTTGGAAGCGTCTCGGTCGTCCGCTGGTTATAGGCCATGTGATATCTCATTAAATACTAAGACACACGTAATCTGTTATATTTATCTATTAATTATTCTGTAATTATTTTAATTATTCTGTCTGTGATGTCTTGTTTATACCTTTTTAGTTGATCGTAATTGGGTTTCAGATTTTATTACTTTTTTTATATAAATGTAAATCAAACACTTCTTTATTTCCAGGCATGGAGCGACACGTTATCCAAAGCCTTCGAGTGTCGCGAGTCGGGCGTGACCCCGATAAAGGCGCTCCCGTTCAGTCCGTCGCAGTTCCTCAACTCGCCCGCTGCGATATCCTTCGCGACGCTCGATTCTACACCTCTTAGGCATGCTACTAAGGTACAATATCGTTAATTAATTATATTATTAGATTTATGCCCGATTTTCACTAAAAGGATTTATGCCCGTTTTTCTTTTAACGGTTTAGGTGACGCCTAGTGTTAATGAAACTAGCTAACAATAAAAAGCGACTTTTGCCACGACACAATAAAGTGCAATTCAGGTCGCACAGCGCTAATTACCTACCTACTGCCTCTCTCTGTCGCGTAACTATTATATCTTCTGACTACGTTACGCTCACTGAATTGGCCCGACAAGACGAGCCCGCCGCGTACTTGTAGCTTCATACCTAAAATGCGCAGTGCGCCTTCTGTACTATTCTGTGCCATTACTTAGAGACTATGGGGTTTATTTATAAACTTTGCTTAAAGTTAAGTGACGTTCAAACGTCAAAAATGTATGGTTAATCAGTCCCTTATCACTACTTAACTTTAAGCAGCATTTATAAATAAACCCCTATGTCTTGTGTTATATGAAATCTTTAAAACACCAGAACGATTTCTTTCAGGAATGGAGTGCGAGTCCGCTACTACAAACACCGACGCCTGTGAGCCACGTGACGCCGGGCGGACCGAATACGGTGAAGAGTAACACTCCCAAGTAAGTACCAGTGTACACAAACTTGTTTAAACAAATCTATGAACGTCAACGAATTAAAAGTTTCTGCCAACTGCAACTTTATGTATGTATAACTACACGTGTGATTAACTCGAAAAAATGCAAGTAAACGATTGGTAAATAGAAAACTGATACTATCTTGCTATAATATTATTATTATGTACAGTGTCATATTCGTTATACAGTATCTTAATTAACGAAAGGCGTACCCGTTAACCCGCAATAGTATGGCGTCCATAAATGCAAAAAAAAAAGGATTTTTTGCTTTTATAATAAAATATTCACAAAAATATTAAATTGATACGTTAAAGAAACACTCTGTACACGCGCAAAGTTCAAACAACAGCTGCATCCAGTTTAATATCTACCACCATCCTCATACATTTATTTTATTTTTTCTTTACAGAACCCCAACCCCCTTCAAAATCGCAATGGCAGAGCTGGGCAAGAAATCCGGCTTAAAATACGAGCCATCAAGTCCCGGATTATTAGTAGAAGACATTACTATTATGATGAAACGAGAGAACTCTGATAGTACGGTGCAGCTCAACGACTCGCTACTATCGTCTACGGCAGAGCAGGATAATGTTACTGTACAGGTGAATATTATAATAATTATTATTATTAGTCCAAGACGTCATTATGATGATGATTCGAGAGAAATCTGATAGTACGGTGCAGCTCAACGACTCGCTATTATCGTCTAATGCTGAGCTACTCCATCTGCAGCCTAAAATGTAATTTCGTTCCATTGAAGCAACATTTAACCTAGCACTACACTATTGGCATTTGTAAAAGAAATTTCGCTAATACAAAATAATCCTTATTCTCATCTACATAAGGTTTTGTAATGTTTAAATAACGGCAATATACACATACAAATGCCGATGTCTTAGGGAGATTTGCTAATTTGAATTTTCGTGAAAAGCCTTGCGATATTGTGAAAACAGTGGTGGAAATAATGGTGAAAACATTTCTCAACGTTTTGGGCGCTCCGACCGGCCAATCAGTGTTCTTATTTCAAAATAGCGTTTGGCAATATTACTAGAGCGACTCATGTTTTGCAAAAACCCTATTTCACCATTTCCTAATTATCCGTGTGTTCGCAATATCCCTAGGGTTTTCGCTAAAATTCAAATGATAAAATCTCCCTACGACATCGACAAGTGAAGTGGACATCAAGACGTATAGCTTAAGTTGTATTGTGTAATGACTTATTTCGTTGTCGACAGATAAACGACTCCGGCATAGGTAGCCTTAAGCGTCGTTCGGAGCCCGGCAAAGAGAACCTCCCCGGCACACACAAGCGAGCTCGCAAGGCTCTCGCACACAGTTGGGGCGCGGTCACCAGTACGCCGCATTCACATCACAACGCGCACAGCAGAGTGCCTGATGTGTCGTATATTGAGACGCCGGTAAGGATTTACTATTTAAAAAAAAAAAAAAAATCGTCTACTCTTTGCTCTTTTACGGCCACGAGCTACACGCTCAAGCGACACGCGAGTTGTGACAGCGACTGCAGAAATACAAATTAAAAAAGTTGCTCAGAACAGGGCCTTATACCGGGTCCATCCGGTTCGATTTCGCTTGATCAACTCTAAATCGAAAGCGATTTGAAGTGTCTGAATCAACAACCAACAAAAGTTGGTTAAGAGGGTTTATTCTGAAAGTTGGCAACGTCGCAAATAGATGTCAAATATTTCGCTGTTTTGATTAATTTGATAATATTTCTGTATGGAAATAAAAAATGTGGCTAACTAGCGAACTAGAATATTGATTATGAAATGCAATAATTAATATCGTAACACCGAATAGTTCGTTTTAGATGTAAAAAAAGTATTTGGTAACTTTCCAAATGCCTTTTTTTCACCTAAAACGGGTACAACATCAAATTCAATGTTATAATTGCAATTCATTATTAATATTCTAGTCAATTGGTTAGCCACATTTCTTATTTCCATACAGTATTATTTCCAAATTAATCGAAACAGGTAAATATTTGACAGCTATTTACGACGTTGCCAACTTTTAGGATGCACCCTCTTAAGCTATGCTTTCCGGGGTTGGTCCGTATATGGGTGACCATATTTACATACAAATACTCCTCCATGCACGAAAGCACGCTAACATTCACTGCAGTCGCTGTCATTCGTGGATCATTGGCAGTTGTTACGGGTCGTCAGAAGCCCAAAAGTCTGCCAACTAGTCTTACCAAGGGGTATCCTATTACGCAGTTACTGGTTGTGGAAGTCAGATAGGCATTCGCTCCATGTAAAATACTGGTATTCAGCTGCATCCGGTTAGGCTGGAAGCCGACCCTAACATAGTTGGGAAAAGGCTAGGCAGATTGTTAGTTACGTGACTATAAAAAATCTGCCCTTAGTCATCAAGGGTATGCAACACCTAGACTAGATAAAAATCCTCATATCACTAACAAATTCCTTCTCAACTTGTTCCAGAGCAAAACTTTAGCCGGAGACAGCTCAGTAATGTTCTCACCACCATCGATCGTGAAGCATTCCCTTCTAGAAGAATCAACCAGCTTACATTCCCTTATAAGCCCCGAAAACACCCCCGACACCAGCAAATATGAAGAAATTGACATTGAGGCTGTCATCACTGAGAAAACTAAGGTACAACACAGGTCTATACTCCTTACTAATCCCGAACCTAACACCTTAGGACCCACTCAAATCATATATCCTGAATTCAACTCACAAATTACAGAAATCACACCTTTTAGAGACGTTACGAATTTAGACAATCCTAGTTTTAGTCGATTAAACGCGGACAGACTAAGAACTATAACCACAGGCAATGAACTAGCTTGTGACACCCTTATCGCGCCAAAACAAGTCCTAGCCAATGCCTTAGCAGATCACATTTACAAAGTAACCAATCAGAAGCCGTCTACATCACGCATTGATGAGATTTTAACCAATAAGATTATGAATAAGAATGATTATGCGCAAAAGGAGAATCAATGGTGGACCGTTGATAAGGATAATGGACAAGAGGATGCGTTAAATGATTATTATATGTTCACTAATATGTAGGTCGGGATTACGCTTATTGAATTAGTTTGGTCTTGTGATATTTGTTAGTCGATTAATCATTTTTAAATCGGATGGGAATTGTAATCGATTACTATCAATTGAAATGAGAGTTTCTCAGTTGTATTCTTTGATCTGACGGTGAAAATCACTAAAGGCTAAAATCGATTGCAAATATAGTTTAGTAGTTGCTTTGCGTATTTTGCTGTATCGATATTACATGGCTATTCTGCTAATTAATGGCTTCACATTGCAAAGGATAAAAATATGTTTCCCATCGAATATTCATTTAACAATATTTTGGATCGACCAATATGTTTCAAGAATTCAACACTGGCGAGTAGAAATTGAATAAGTTTTTTTATTAAAAAAGAAATTGTGTCCAGTGTGCTAACATAATATCACAAGACAATTTATGGACTGTGAATAATAGTGATTAAAATATAAGTTAAAGACACGCTTAACTAAGTCATAAAAATTAACGATTTAATAAAATACGTGGGTCACTAGAGGAATTACTAAAATGTTTAGACTCTTCTTCTAAGCGTTTTGATGCCAATCTAAATTGTATCAACTCAGAATTTGTCCATTATAACAAGATCTCAAGTTTTTCACCGATTACGGAATGCACAAATTGAAATTAATGAAATACTTTTTTTTATACAACAAATTAAAATGTATATTTTTTTGGTATTTTCAAACTGGTAACCCACTTCTAATTAAACAAATCATTAAACGACTAATGAACTAATATAAAATTACGCGATATTATTGTGATCTATTACTAAAAATCAAGACGCAAATCGGTGATCAATTTAGAATAAATTCTCGGTAAAATAATTATCGATATCGATGAAAAAATCGATTACGACTAAATCGATCGGAAAAACGGAATCTTAAAAATCATGACTAACTTAAAATACGTTAAAATTATAACAAATCACGTTAGTTTTAAAACGAAATATCGTATAAATATTAATCGAATATTCGTTACTTCTTATCGTGTTATCGATACTCGGTTGTAAATTTTTCTAATTTTATTCTCTCGAATTATCAATTCTTAGGTAGGTTTTGCACCAAACTAATGTAAACGTTAAACGGTATTAGAAAATAAGGTACCAAAGATGAGGTTTTCATCAAATGAACTATTCGTTTTTTTTCTATTAATTTAATAATATATTCTTAATTCCCTAGTTAAAAAATATAGTTGTAGGAATCGTCAAAAGTATACCTCAAGTTTACCATGCACCAAATTATTTAAGTGTTACTAGTTGTAATAATTTCAAGTATTAATTTGTTTAGGTTAAAAAAAAATACTTGTTCGTAGTAACAAAAAGCAAATAAGTACAAAATAATTATTGAGTTTCAGCAGTATTTAGGACGCGATGTTCAATATTAATGATGAAATGTAAAAAAACATGTTTTTTTATGATTTTTTTCTTTTATACAGAATTGTATGAAAAAAATCGTTGAGAAATGGACATGTACGGTTTTTAGTTCTAGGGCACGATTCTTTCGATCTACTAACCCGTAGTAGGTGACCTGTCCTATCCCTGTATTTATTTATTTAGAAATTCTATTAATTATAGTATTTTTGCTTTGTATTTTGCCTTTAAAAATATTAACATTTTTTATACTTAATTTAACTGTCACTCGAATAACGACTAAAATGCTGTCGCATAGGTTGTGGAATTTGTATTTATACAGTCACTTTTTTTTTTTTGTTAAATTGTAACATTTTTTATATCGGCAGCTACTTAAGAAAACTTTATTTGAAATAAATAAATGACATTACCTTAATACCCTTTTTCCCATCATTTTGTATTTTTCCCGCCAACTCCGTTCCCGCACAATATTGACAGGCCAGTGTTGAATCTTCTTAAAAAATACTTATTTATTTATATCTTGTTATAAAAATTGTTTTTTGTTACTATTTATGTTTAAAAAAAAATGTTTTAATTTATTCTGTAGCTGTAGTTTCTTTGTATTATGGCAACATTTTTTTTTGTATTTCAATGTGTTTTTTTATTTTTTTTATTGAGTAGTTTAGTGTCTCTGTCAATATTGTTTGTATTCCAATCCAATCCAAAAAGAGATCCAATGTCATTTTTTATTTCAATAAATGTATTTTGTACATTTAATTTTTGTTTTGATTTTTTTTTCACCCTTGGTACAGTCGGCTACAAAATTCGCTGATCATTTTGAAATAGTGATTGTTTAATAGAACATAATTATTATGATTTAAATTTTGTTGCTGCCTGTTAATTTAGATGCATTCACACGAATAAACTTGGTTAAAAATTATGTATCTCTAGCTTCAGTAATGTGGTCTAAAGCCCCATTACACTATGCAACTTTCTTGCCTGTGCAGCCAATAAAATTGAAGCAACAACTGACTGGCATCATCTAAAACTTTAAACAATCTACACGGTGCAACTTTTATTTTTGCTCAACTTATTGCATGCCACTGGCATTTAAATCGCATCTTGTAAATCGGGCTTTAGGGATGGGTGAGCGGGGTGGCAGCGACGGTACAGTATTGTTACAATTTCATCGTCGCCGCCGCCCCGCTCGGCCATCGCTCCTCGCCGCTGGTTTCGTGCCCACAGGCTCAATATATAGTTAAAATTCACTGACTTCAAAAAATATTGTCCGATGTTAAGTTTATTATTATTTAATCAAGAAAAATCGATCATTTTGGCTAGCAACACAATGCCCAAATATTGATTACAGAGCAATATTAAATTAGTTAGCGAAACTTCGAAGACGGGTATCGAGATTTAAACACGATAAAACAAAAACAAAAAATATAATATTGGGTCACTCGGTGACCGCTGGTAGTGAAGTTACTTGAAGCATTAGTTGAGAAATCAGTTTTATTTTGTTTAATCGTCTTTAGATTTCGATATACATCGCTTCTGCGGAGTTTACTAACTAATTTAATTTGATCCTATAAAGCGTCGCGCATTAACTTATTTATCAGTGATGCAATACTTTTTATTGGTGTAGTGTAACTAGAAAAACCCATAAATTGCACCAAAAACGTATTCCCTTATAGATCTCCCGGGGCAACGAGCCCATACTTGTGAAGAAATCTGCCGTCCGTTCCATCAAGTTCGATCGACTCGAAGAGCTCTCTGAAATTAAGGAGGAGAATCCCTCGCCTTTTATATTGGTTAGTATTAGTTTTTGTTGAAATTGATGTAAGTTCAGGTAAAGAAAATAAAACTTGCGGGCGTATTATACGCCCTGTTACTGTACCAGATCCAAGCAGTATTATTTTTATATTATTTCACAGTGTGAAAGAGATGGAGCTATACGTCCTGCTTAGCTCCATCACTTTCCTTCTGTTTTTTTTTTTTTTTTTTTTTTATCCACAACGGGGAAGCTCTTGGCCAGAATCTCACCTGATGGAAAGTGATGATCAGGCCGAAGGTGGAAGCGAGCTTCACCCGGAATCCTCCAAAACAGAGGAACTGGCTATCTTACCTCTAACTGCCGGAACACAACAATGCTTTTAACATTGTTGTTATGGCGACAGACTTAGATAAGATGGATCTGTAAAGTAATATGAAAATAATACTGCTCTAAGACGTGCTGGTTCGCCCCCTGAACAGCTGTAGGTCAGAAACGCGAAATTGATTGAAGTTTCGCTACTTTACGCAGTAATGTTACTTTTTTTACCTTTTTTTTCGTGAATGAACAGAGGGGCAATTCCCGAATTTTTAAGATCGTTCGTTTTCTCATCTTGTTCGTAATCTGTCAAATTATATACAATCAATTTACCAAAAATTTTGACAAGTTTGACAAATTGCGAGTTGATTGTGAACGTTTTTTAAGTAGGTACGAGAATTGGCCTTCTGAGTTATGAACGTAAATGAAGCAAAAGGAGTATGTTAGGATCCTAGCAGGCGGCGTTCTGTAGTTTCTGCCTACCCCCTTGGGAAGAAGGCTTGAGCTTATCTGTTTATGTATTACTTTTTCTATAGTTCAGGTTAGTAAGTATTTATCGTAATCGGCTTAAAAAGGAAATAAGCCGACATGTTTCATATCATATCAATTTGTTTTTAGTAGATAGACAAGACTATTTAGCTGAAATGCCCGATTAATTATTAGTCATTGTAGCTGAAGGATTCACCTGGCTTACAAACTAAGTAATATAATAACATTTATTTGGATGGTCCGTGAGATTTTCTGAATACTTTATGTGGTCAAGTTTAATAGAAAGACTATTATCGTAAAACTGCTGACCTTTGTCAATGGACAGCAGAACAACAGCTGAAACCCAAGAAGAGCTTATTATAATATAACCTTAACCTTTACAGGGTAACTACAAATGGCAAACTTTCGCATGCGGTATGACTCAAGACCAATTGGACCTCACTCAGTTAGCTCATCAATACATGAGGAAAACAGCTCTAAAACCTAGGTCCCTTAACTTCCTATAAATAAGGGCTATTTTGGTGCACTCAATATGGACTGGCTTCCGTATGTTTGTGGATTTAGAAATCTCGTGCACTAGACGGCCACGACTGCGACCAGAAACTAGAAACCAATAAAATCGTGTATTTGGTCGCAACGGCCAACCATAACATAACACTAGACGGCTACTACTGGCCGGAGTCGAGCCGTCTAGTGCGTGAGATCCCTTATATTCAGAAATCTTCAAAGTTAGTTATGTGTGATTTGATTCGTTATTGTCACTTTACTACCTATCAGTCTTGGCCTGGATGTTATTCTTGAGGCCAGAAAAAGCAACGGTGAAATATTTTTCTTCTAAAATTTGGCCTCACAAGGCCACGACTCGTAAAAAAATACGATTAAGTCGTAAGTACGCTTATTAATTTAGGTTTATGGGTTTTAGTTTGGTAAGTATAGTAATGTCATAGTCTTTGTAAATAAAAACAGTGTGATTCTAGTGTAAGGGCAATTATGTACCGATCATTATGTAGCAGTAATTCAAAAAATAATATGGAGAATATAAAGTGTTAGATTATTGTATGTAAGTTTTGTACGTCTTTAAGTTTTTATAAATATTTTTTTTAAGGTTTTGTGGTAAATTAATATTGTGTCAGTCAGTTTATAGTTTTGTTTTTAATATTGTGTGTGGAGAATATTGTTTAATTAAGTCAGCACATTTTTATAGATTTTATAAGGTTCAGAAAATATATTTTGTAATTCCAATTTCCAAATTAATATCGAAATCACGAGGATTTTTGGATATATTACTTATTGCATGTCAGAAATATTGATCTTTAAAAATAAGTAGAAACAAAACATAAAAAATAACTGTAAATTAATCTAGAATATCATTTAATTTTCATGCTCATAATATGATCATTTTCAATATAATTGCTATGTTGTGTTATATACATAAAAATTACCATAAAATGCAAATGTAAATGTTAATTATGCTTAAAATGTAAGTAGATTTTGCACTAAATATCATGTAAGTCAAAATAATTTCATTGTAAGACTATCTGGTAATTGAAAAGAGTACAAATATAGTGTTAAGTGTAATTCAATTCTAAGTGTACAGTAAGTTGTCTAGGCCGTTTTATAGTACCTAATTAAAAAAAATATAAGTAATGGATTTTCCATTTTCTTTGCATTTTGTGTAATAATTACGAAACAAAAGAATTCGATTTTTAAAAGCATGTTCACTACTGACGCTTTACAGTTTAGTTTCAAATTTTTGAAAATATAGTTTTTTTTTTGTTTTTGTAAATTTAAAACACACATTTAGTAAAACACACTTTTCTAAAAATGTTTTTTTTTTAAAGTATGTTTCTTATAACTGAAAGAGTGTGGTTTGAGCTTATAAGACATCACATTAGTTTTTTTTATGGAAATAATTTTCAAAAACAGAACAATTGGAACATAAAGATTAAGTAACGTTTAAGTTTTGCGTAATATTTATAATTTAAGAGGCAATATTTATACGAATTATGTTTAAACATATTTTTATTGTACGTTTTTCTTGTGATTTCTATTATATTAATTTATATTTTCTTTATTCGAAATGTTTTCATTGGCTGCTGATCAAAAAACACTGGTTTTATAAAATATAAAATAAAATATTTTTTTCGTTAAAATCGTTAAGTGCACTCAATAGCTTAAGTAGCTAGCCCATGCAAAATTATGCTATCTTACCTGTTCTGGGGTATTAGAAGATAGTATGAAGATACTACAGATCTACAAAAGCTGTCAGAAGAAATGTCATAGAAAAACTGTTACCCCATGTCTCAGTAACGCCATCTAGCTATACAGCAAAATTACATAATAGCCAAGTTGGACACGATACACTTTTGCCGACACCAACCTTTGATGTATATTATTAACCGGTAACTGGTTTGTGGAGGACAAACCAGTTACCGGTTAATAATATACGATACCCCTTAATAAGACTGGTTGTCAGACTTTCGGGGTCCTGACTGTCCCGTAACGAATGTTGCTATCTACGAATGACAGCCGAGACCAACGGCACGTGCTTTCTGACGCACAGAGGGGTCTCGATATGTATTGGATGGTCACACATCCAAGTATCGACCGTATCCGTTATCCATAGAATAGCATAAAATGGGTGGGTATTAAAGTTGTTGAGTGTACAGCCTTACATCACATATCAGGGGCTGCAGTCTCGACATACATAGCGGTCGCAGTCCTAAAGGGTTTCCTAGACGGTCAAAATTACTTGACAAGCACGAAAAAATCTCTTGCTTGTCATCTATGTCGAGACTGCATCCCCTGGGGAACGCCTTTTCCATAAAAACAACAGACTCCATAGTAATATTACAATATTGATTATTGTAGTGTAAAAGATATTTGTATTAAGTTAACAGACCTAGACCTGATTGCCATGTTTTAATATAAACAAAGAATTTGTGTTTTTATTTTGTGACAACAATTATATTGTTCTAGTTTGTACATAGTAAATAATTTAAGTAGGTTTACGGATGTTTATGTAAGGAAAATAAATGGTTTTATAGATTTTTTTGTTATCATTTTAACTATTCCCAGCAACTGCTGCTTCGGTATGTACCTACTTCAATATCTTCTGGCTATCAATAAGATAAAACGTTTTTAATAAAACCCAAACGACTCCCAAAAAAAAAAAAAATTAATTTCGGAAGTCGGTGGCAAAAAATGAAATTTCAAAACCAAAGGCACCGACTTCCGAAATTAAAGTTATTTTTCACATTTTTTAGGAAGTCAGTTGGTTTTTTTTGCAAAACGTTTTTATTTTTCACTTTTTACTTGTGGTACCTACCCCCCACAAATTCGAATATCACGACCTGCTATGTAAATAAGAGTGACAGGAATATGATAAAACATCATCCACATAGGCTAAGTGGGAAAAATACGTATTATTGAAGCTAACATAAAAAGTACCCAAGCAAAGTTAATTTATATGGGACCACCTCGAGAGCATACCCTTTCAAACAATTTTTTTTTTTTAAATCCATCCTTCAACTTCCATCCATCCATCATCAAGATAGTACATGTTGTTATAATATTAATGCAAGGAAAACAATCAGAATAGTAAAGTGGAGGATTACGAACAATCATGGACAGATAACCAATATTGTTATTATAATCCATCAATCTGCCTAGCATTTTCTCAGCTATGTTAGGGTCGGCTTCCAGTCTGACCGGATGCAACTGAATACCAGCATTTTACATGCAGCGACTACCGATCTGACCTCTACAACCCAGTTACTGGGTAATACGATACCCAATAGTAAGACTGTGTTTGAGACTTTCGGGTTTCCGACGTCTAAGTAGGTCCTATTATAATTGATTAAATAATAGATATTGATTTTTGAAGTACACTTTACTTTTCTGATTTGGATGAACTGTGTGAAAGATGATATGGCTAGAAAGGGGGGTGACTACCGAGATGACGACTAATAGAAAGGTATGGAAGAAAAAGACATGTTGCACCGACCCCAAATAAATTGGGATACGGGCAGGAGAATGATGACTTTACTTTCCTGACAACACTATATTTTTTACCTTCATAATTTTTATAGGTATACATATCAATTTTTTAATTCAGTCAGTGATCCATATTTTTGTTATTAAACTAAATAGTTATGGTAGTAGTTTAACTCACTATCAAGCCGGTTTTCCTGTCTGTCGGTGTGATTGCGTTGTTCTTCAAAACCTTGCAACGAAATTTGATGCGGTTTTCACCATCATTTAGAGAGAATTACGGATTTTTTTCATTTATAAATAATACATTAATATTAAACTTAAATATACTAAGGAAATCTCGATGTTTTGTCAAGTGTCACAACGTGCGAAGCAGCGGAAGAAGCGTGTCGCTAGACACATTTTAAACTAAACCCCTATAAAACCTACTCCTACATAGTAACGTTAAGTACTGTAAAACCGTAGTGTCGTGATACAACGTAATGCCATCAGTAACTGAAACGTCTTGCGAAATTGCCTCCTAGCTTGGGACCGGGACCTATTAGCATGAGGACGAATTAAATTGTAGCGTAAGGTTGCGGGTGGTAACGAGCGGAGCGATTAGAGGAGCGGCAGCGATTTTGTAGTAAGGCTGCGTTAAGATTATGTTATTGTAACAGATAAACTTTTTTTATATAACACATCCACATTATTTAACATTGCATCTCTTTAAAGAAACTAGAAACATTTTATTGAACTATGTTTTATTACGTGGTATGTTATCTAGTGTGGACGCACCTTAAGAAGACATATGCTGGAGGCGGAAGGCGAAAAACCGGGTTTTGTGATGTAATTTGGGCGAGTTCTACGGGGAAATTGCGTAACACACAATGGTGTTCTGGTCTAGTGGTGCGACTTGGGAGAGTGAGCTGTCAATAATGCATCCGAGGTACCCGAGCATTAGTAGGTAGGTATTGATATTCTGTAAAAAAAACAAAAATATCACCGTGAAAACCAATAGTTTCATCACTAGCACAAGGTGGATTTACATAATTATCACTTCACGCTCACTATTTATGCAGAATAGATCGACTATGATTTCACCTGATGCTTGGGATTGACACTATTGACAGCTCACTTCACCTAAGTTTTTACCGTGAGATTTACAGAACTGACCGGCTTTTCTAGGTTATGTGTTGCAGTGGACTGTGATTGGCCGACTTGATCGATTGATTGAATCTACATAGTGCAATCGATCGATGTGGGAAGGTAGACAATAAAGCCTCTTGTAGACTGGCGCGAATTTAACATTTTTTTTTAAAGAAAACTTCACGGTAGAACAATTACCGTTGTCGCGCCAGTCTGTATGAGGCTTAAGTCTTTGCTATATGCTGTAATAAGTCTTTCTCGCATAACATATGATTATACCACACACAGCACTTCCAATCCATAAATTATTAATAATAATTTAAACAGCACTTCATTACCACTAAGCCCCTACCTTTACCTCGCCCAACGAGGCTACTTCCAAGCCAAAACCAACTTTCAGAACAGCAATTAAAGTTCTAATTACTTTGACTTGAACTCAAACCCCAGTCGAACGGTTGTAAATTGGAGTAACATCGCTCGGAGCTATTAAGATTGCATGTCACTGGTCTAAATTTAGTTAAATTCTCCGGAATTTATCGGTGAGCTTGTCTGTATTATTTACTGCGAAATATATTGGTGGGATATTAATTAAAACATATGTGTTTTATAGACAGTTTGTACAACGCGTAGGTACCGATTTTGATTTGTGGTGTCTCTGTCTGAGTTATGGTATGGTTTCCAGGAAGAGCGATAGCCGCCCACATAGCGTCCGAATTAACCGTCAATGACGTCACTAAAACCTTATTTATAAAAGTAAGTTGGTGTGTTTTCCTAGAGAGCGTTTTTGACACCGTAAAGTCAAACCCCGCTGCCATCATTTTTATGAAACCGTAGCTTTAGTCACTGTAAATGCGTTGTGGCGGTTTTGGCTGGGGGCAAATCTGAGCGGGAATACGCAGCGTTTAACATGCGCATCTCCCTTCCATCGGTTCAGAGCTAGGCCTAACTTAGCTCTCTATGAGATCAGTGATGGCCCGATGGGGTCGGCCCGGACTTACGAGTTCTAGGTCGTGGGTTCGGACCTAGGCAGGCAATTTACTCTAAGTCATTTATTTCTTCTCCTCTGCTCTCAAAAAGGGTAAAGGAAAACATTGTGAGGAAACCGACATGACCTACAACCAAAAGTTCGAAGACATGTGACATCTAGCAATCCGCACTGGGTCCGCGTGGTGGACCCACTTTGCGGTTACGGCCCTCTCCCTCTTAGAGAGGCCTATGCCCCAGAAGTAGAAATGTGATAGGCTGATTATTCTATGCATAAGCTAGGTAAAGGTTACGAAAATTCCCCACCTCCCGCTCCCCTACCAGGAGAAACAAAACGCGTGCTACAAGATTCAGAGATTCTTCAGCGAGATTACGAACACGTTTAGTCCTGTTTTTCGCTCACAATGCAAGTTTCTTGCTTGTGGCAAATACTTACAATGAAATTGAGGCAGCTAATGACTTGCATCGTCTTAACACTGTATATTTAGACGATGAAAGAAAGAAAAACAGGTTTATTTGTCATAGAAACACAAAAAACTTTTTACAAAAAAAAAAGCCAACCGACTTCCAAAAAATCACTACAAAGTGAAAACTTAACTTTAATTTCGGAAGTCGGTGTCTTTGGTTTAGAATTTTACTTTTTTTGCCACCGACTCGATCTGCCCACATTTGACGAAAATATCGACGGACATACATGAAAAAAAACATACACACGGTATGAAAATAGATCCTCCTCCTTTTTGGAAGTAGGTTAAAAAGATCATTACCTCGCTTATTGAAGAAAAATTAAAACTTAATAGATCTCTACTGTGCCAAGTGTCAAGAAGGCTCTGCATGATGCTGCGCTATGGGAGTCCCACAGCACAGCGCTGATCTTTAGTGGTCACCCGCTGCAACTTTTATAGTTGCTTCAACTTAGGTATGGTTGGTATACTACAGGCAATTAAATAGCTCCGTGTAAATCAGGCTTTCCTGTGACACGCGAACTTAATGGTAATTAGAGCGTCGTTAGAACAACGAGCAAATTATGAAAAACAGGAACCTGTTTCAAAAACACAGGCGAATTTGTTTAGCATTACCCATTCCTAGAATTCACCATTCTTAATTATTTATTCACAAACAGCCACTCAGTCACACGCGTTTGCTAATTAACGCAACTGCCAGCTTCATAAACTAGCAAATAATTATATTATTAGCTCAATAATTATGCTATTATACATACAGCGTGTACCTATCAGAAATGTGTGCTCATATTTAAGGAGTCTTTATTACCTGAAATTGCTTAGCATGATCCTCCGTTGTATCAAAAATAGTGCAGCATTAATTTTGAACTATATTTGACGAGAACAGGATTCGATAAAATTTTCTCTATAGAAAAAAATTACAAAGTTACATCCGAACCGAACAATAAACCGCTAATGTTAAAAAAATACTTCAAGTTAGATCATGAAACTTTGCATAATAATGCAGAAACAATGTTTTTTTTTTAATTACTATTGTTTTCACCGTAAAAGCGAATTACCTAAACTTTGGGAGCCTTGGAGCCGCCAGCAATCCACTCCGTCTTGCTCTCGCTCTGTCCGCGAGCAGTACGTTGCGAGCGAGTTAAAAAGTGAATTTGAGCTGAGTTACTATGCTCTTAAAGGTGTGTTAAGACCATCAACTGAACAACAACAAATTACGATGTTCGTCTCATGGAGAAAGTTGTTCAGTTTGATGGTCTACACTCTACAGTGTAGACCATAGCTACCCAACCTTTTATTTCCAACCTCATATTTAAGGGTGTAGACTCTACACCCTTAAATATGATCACACCTTTCTGCTACATGCTGTATACTCAATAATTATGCTATTATGTAGGTACTATGCCTCAATAAACAGTTGAGTCGTCGAGTTTGATTGAGCCTGCAATATTCCGTTTACCTAGCTCCTATATTAACTAGTTAACCAATTAATGTGTTCTCTGTATACCAACAGACTGTTCAAATTAGAGTGGCAATGATTTGGGATTAAATATCCTTGCATCTTACTAATATTAAGATTGTAGTAGGTGCATTAGCCGCACGGGTCGATGGACCAGGTTAAGCTATGCTTGCTGCGATTGGTCCGTGGATGGGTGATCATCTTTACATACTAAAACCCTTCCACAACACAACACAAGTCCCGGCTATCATTTGCAGATCTTTGACAATCGTTACGGGTAGTCGGAAGCCCGAAAGTCTGACAACCGTTCTTACCAAGGGGTATCGTAACCAGTAAGGCTGTGGATGTCAGATAGGCAGTCACTATAAGTAAAATACTGGTATTAGCACTGCATCCGGTTAGACTGGAAGCCGACCCCAACATAGATGGGCAATGGCTATGCAAATGGAGATAGATAGCTTGCTTGCTTTGCTGTATTGTATTGTATAACGGGTGGTGAAGGGTGGGCGTTTTGGGAGACTGTCTTATGTTATTTTGATGTTCGAAAAGTGCTGATTCTCAGCCTAGTTTGAATAAATGACTTTTGATTTTGATTGTGATACCAAAATGACGAAACGAAAATGAAACGTTATTCATTCGCTTTGATTTCCTCTTTATACACAGCATTTTTTTTTCAACTCAATCGACAATAAGTAAATATACCTACAGTTGACGATTTTGATTGAGATTACATATAATACGCGTAAATCACGCCTATTGCTCTGACGTACGACCAAAGACATACCGTGTTTCCTAAATTGCGCTTTATTTCCATGCATTTTGTATGAAATTTGAATGGAATAGGAAGCCGTCCGTGCCATTTCCGCGCCCGACGCCATTTATATGTGGCCTGCGCCTTAAGTACACACGAATTTCGCCAGTTACGTTTACTGTACCAAAAAGGTAGTAAGCCTATTGCCATCAACCAGAACAAATGATATGCATTTACTTTAGTGCAACCGTGCAATGTGTTACTTGAGGCAGTTAGTGTGTGACTCAATAGCGAGCTGTAGGGTGACGTTGTTAGCGTTCAGGATATTTACCAAAATAAGTTTCCTTACATTGAACCTTACCTTACAAAGAATTTTCCTTACATGTTTCTAAGGCACTAATTGGCAAAAAAAATCGTCCACATCGCTTTCACCAGGAAAAGTGCCCAAAAGTCTGGCAGCACTGACACGTAATAGGTATGGCAATGCTGGTTCTTTGTTCCTCTGGTCGCGTGAAGAGTCGACTAACCGTTTGGCGATTAGTCGACTCGAACTCGACACTCGAGAAACCAAGTGGGCATTCGAACCCCATGGCCTTCGTGTTTGAACCCCGAACTTCACTTCTTTTGATCTTCATCTAACCCATAAAGACAATGGTAACAGGACCAGAAACAAAACCAAACTTTTATACACCAACCCAATTTTGATTAAAACGCAAAACTCCTAACAATAAGAAAGTTATTTAATAAGCTCTGAACAACCTCGGATTTAACACAAATATGGGGAAGCGAACTTCTTGTTTGAGATTGTTACTAAGTTAATATCAAGTGTGTGTTTGTCTTTCGGATCGGATACGGATACTGAGCTTGTTGGTTTAGATGTTGTAGTGGCAGCCTGGAGGTTTAAGTTAGTACATATTGGTCCTACCATAACCAGTGCCGGATTCAGCGCAGCCTCTGGGAACTGTAAAAAATGCCGCCATATATTCAATTAAGATTCCCGCAGACAGACATGACGGCGCGACGCGACTCTGGTGGGACAATTTCTATGAAAACTTCACGGAAATTGTTCGAAAAAGAGTACATTTTTCGAACAATTGAAAACATTTATAAATATTTTTCTAGAATACTTATTAAAAAAAAAAAAAAAGGCTTTTGTAGGCTTATTTTTTTTATAAATATGCAAGAAAAATATTTATAAATATTTTCAATTGTTCGCAAAATGTACTCTTTTTATTATTCATATTTTGGAAGCTAATGCATTTTTTTCTCACCCTCCGAATTTTGCCGCCTAGGGCTCTGCCCCGAGTATCCCTTTGTAAATCCAGCACTGGCCATAACAGAACAGCATGCCACAATTCCTTGAAGGGAATGTAGAAAGTTGTGTACGTCAAAAACCCAAACCTAAGTTAGTTATTCAAATTAAGCTGAGTATCAGCACTTTTTGAACGTTAAATTACATAAGACAGTCCCTCAAAACGCCCGCCCTTAACCATATCCTAGTGCTTTAGCTGGGAAGAAGAAGTGGCGCAACAAACACGCCAACAGTAAATAAAATAGGTACTTCCTCTTTACACTTACATTTCACTAGTCATGCTATATTACTTCCTAAGTAATGAGGTCCGAGCTTTTTTAATGGACTGAAATCGTCGAGCAAAATGAATAAGCAGGTGATTAATATTCGATCCTTCTCGTTATGAAAAGACAACAGCTGCTGGTCTATTCTGAATACTTAAATCTCACCGTGAATACTTAGGTGAAGTGAACGTGAAGTGAGCTGTTATTCCAGTGATGCTAGAATAATATAATAGGATTGACGCTATTGACAGCTCACTTCACCTAAGTTGTCACGGTGAGATTTTCACAGAATAGCACTACTGGTCTATTCTGTAAAAATCTCATTGTGAAAACTTAGGTGAAGTGAGCTTGATGTGAGCTGTCAATAGTGTCAATCTCTAGCATCAGGCGGAATGACAGCTCACTTCAATGACACAAATACATACTAGGAGCCTGAAATATAAATAACAAACACAAAGAATAAAATAAAATTGTCATAATAAAACAACAGGACTGCAGGTGTAAAATATTTATTAGTAAAGTTTATAATGAAATAGTCGGTCCTACGAGACTTTGTTAAAGACAGAGATAGCTAAGTTTATGAAAATAAGTGGAAACAGACGGGAGGTTGGTGCACTGGGTGCTGTAAGTACCTAACCTGTTTTCAGGAAATTATTTACATAATTTTGAATTCATTTTAATATGAATCTCGTTTTCTGAACTGTGATACAGAAAATGGCGAAACTAAACTCTTGTTATCTGCTGTGATAATGATGACAACAGCCAATACCGTTCAGAACCCGGGGTATCCTAACTAACACTGCAAATGCGAAAGTGAGTTTGTTTATTAATTTGTTTGTTATGCTTTCAGGCTTAAACGGCTGAACGGATTTGGATGAAATTTGGCACATGGGTAGACCATGACCTGATTTAGGACAAAGGATACATTTTACCCCGACATCCCCACGGGATCGAGACTTATGCGGGTGAAACCGCGGTGTGCGGCCAGTAATATTTAATTGCATGTCATTGCTTCCTATGTAGCTAATTTCATTTTAGTATTGTCAAAACTGCACCTTAATTACGAACTTAACGTACTTTCATTCACAAATCAGTTATGAAAGAAATTCCTAGTCCATTGTCCATCCTTCATAGGTTTGAAAAATCGGTTTACTCAAAAACGTAATAACGTATTGCACGTGACTGAACTGCGAAAATGAAAGATATTGCGATCGTTTGCTATTGTATTGTGTGTTACGTATTTACTCCACTGGTCCTCTCCGAAATTGTTTCAAAAATTAGTCCTTCGAGTCGGATTCCTTCTAAAATCCACGAACATCGTCTCATTCATTGTGCTTCGCTTTTCAAGTAAAACACAGACCAAAAACCACATAATCTCTAAACCAAAACTCCCACTGCACCTCTTTCTTAACGAGCAGAGCGTCGCGTTTCGTTGAAGCGCGAAATGGGACGCACAACTTGTTACAGCATTCTGTCTTCTGACAAAAAGAGTACGTCTCACAACTCGGCGAACTACGCTAGAGTGCTTAAAGTATGAAATTGTTTTTCATATTATTTCCCATCGCATTTCAGTTGGGAACTTTCGAGAAGTTTGTTATGAAGATATAATGATATCAAGTACTGGAAGATTAGGCTACATGAGTTCGTCTTCAGTGTTTTCTCTGCTGTTGAGGCTGCCAGGGGCAGACTAGTTCCTGAATAAAGGTGAGATATAATATTGTCTGCCTACTCCAAAAATAATATTATAAAGAGGTAATTTCTGTTTGTTTGCTTGTAAGAGGTAATTATCTGAAAGTACAAATATTATTACAAATATTAATACGATTACAAAATTTATTTCGCTGATAGAAAATTACACTAGGTACTACTGAGTGAGACATATTCCTCCAACGCGGACGAATTCGTGGGCAAAAGCTAGTATACTATAAAGTGTAAGTAGTAGTTTACACACGGCTACATATCAAGCTATACATTTCCAGTATAAGCTGATCTCGCATTTTCGAGTAATATTTTTTTATTTCATACATTTTAAAATTTAAAATGTCAACATTTTAAATTTTAAAATGTATGAAATAAAAAAATAAAATAAATGTCAAATGACTCGATTTTTTTTGACACTTGCATAGGAGTCAAAAGGGGTCAATTGGTTTGTAAATGACCCTCCTACATCCTCTTAACGGATTGCCGAGATAGAAAGAAGCAGAACATACTCAGATGGCGACTGACGATTGAAAAAAAAAAAGACGGTAGGTAATCAAATTATAGAACAAAACTTCACTAGAACATTTTTTATTCATAGATCTTTTACGGAACTAATTTATAAATGCAATTTAATACAAAATGAGTACCTTACGTTTAAATTAATACTTATATATGTATAATTACACAAAGTTATGAGTGTATTTTGAAAATATTTACACTTATTTTTCACTCACATATTATTAATTAATACTTTGGCAATAAAAATCACTTGTCTATTATTTTTCGTAGCTTACATACTAATATGATGAAATTTTTTTAAATGAGTATGGACCGCATAAATTAACACTTTTTGATAAACGTTTTAACTGAATTCAAAAATATTAACATTTTAATAACCGCTAACAAGGAAATGATAATGAAAAACTAAAATGGAAACGATAATGAATCAATCATAACTTACAAAACAAACAGACTTAACAAACAGATTGTTTCGTAAGTCGGTGTCTTTTTTTTATGGATAAGGTTAAAAGAATTTCCTAAAAGTGAAACCAGTCGATGGTTCCCACGACGAGCTTCTCATAAAGGGTGACACAGACTTGCTCAAACCTGCGTTAAAGTCCAGAGAACTGCTTTTACCCCTGAAGATGTTCAAGTTTCCGTTGGCAGAGTAATCAGTTCGTTGCAGGAACGGAGTGTGAGATACCCCTAATGAGGCGCCGACTTTGTTTCTGTAATAGAGGAAAAAAATTAGAATCCTATATTTTTAAGACAATGCAATCACTAATGATGTAGAAAAAGTATTTTATTCTAATAAAAAATATATTAACAAAAAAATAAACGATGTCTTAATTGCATAAGAACGTATGTCGTATAGAAGGTATACAGTACTATTTAAAATAATTGTAATTTTTATTGCGTACATAATAAAGGGTATTCAGTTCTATTGTATTGTATTCTAAACTAGATCATGGTGTCTTAAAAGATTTAGGTGCTTACAGAAATAAACATTAGTTCATTACAAAACGTCAGCAAGCTCCTTTCTAGTCTATGCTTATGCCACAAAACAACGTTGCTGCGTTCCGGTTTCAAGGGTATGTTGGTGTAATAACAGGAATATGAGACAGACATTTCAGATTTATCGACGCGAGGTATTTACAACGCCTCTGGTATTGCCGATGTTATGGACAGTGTTGTCCACTTATCATCAGGTGAGCCGTCGTCTTGTAACCTCTTAATTTTATCTTATACCTATCCTTTTTCCAGCTATGTTGGGGTCGGCTTCCAGTCTTACCAGATGCAGTTGAATACCAATATTTTACATAGCAGTGACTGCTTATCTGACCTTTATAACCCAGTTACAAGGTACCCAATACCCTTGGTAAGACTGTTTTGTAACCTAAATATTTAGATATAATACTCACTTGTACATATAATCAAGTCCGCCTCCATAAGTGTTGAAGTTTGGAACTTGAGGGATGGAAGGCATGTTCCTAGTCAGGAAGGCATTAGCTCCGACGTCGTGGTTTGGGTTGTGGAAGAGGTTCGCATGGCCTGCAGCTGAGATCCGGTCGCCGAAGTGAGGGATATGCGTATTGGTGAGGGAAAGTCCGTGACCCTTGCTAAAATGAAGGAAGGATCAAATGTGAAATGATGGTTCAAAGGGATTGATATATATCTAGACTATAGTCATGCAACAATAGCATAATGCTATAACGAACAGATTTAATGATCGAAACAGTGTTAGCATGGCTGTCTGCATGACTTCCTTTGGAAGTTCTTAATGCATACGTACATGTTGAGTAGGAAAATATCTATTTATATATGTATTAAGATTTACTCGAAATATAAACTATTGCTTGCAAAAGCAGGTATCTGTCAATTGCATGAGCATGGTAGCAGTGTGACTTTGAAAGCACCTTTACTTCGTAGCAGTAAGAGTGAGTTTCGTAGAGCAAGAGTTATTTCTGAAATGCGATTGACCGTACATCCAGGTCATTCTGGACCAGCCCAGCTACCTTGCTGACTGACTATTTATTGTCACCTCGACATTAGCTATTCTACCAGAGTTTATGCCAACACGAAAGAAGAAAATAATAAATATAAAAAAACACTTACACATTATCTAGAGCCAGTCCAGCGGTTGCTGACTGCAGGTGCCTGCTCGCATCGAAGTTAGCTCCCCCAATAGCGCTCAGGACATTCTTATCGTTACCAGCAAATGGCAGCTTGGCGTTAAAACCTGAAGAAGAAGAATAAACACATAAACAAATGAATTTATAGATTTAAATTGGATGCAGTTGACCGCCTCGTTGGTCTTCGATTCTTAAGTCGGGCGTGGTTTTATTGGGTTTTTACATCAAGAAATTCTCAATAGCAGCCCAAAGCCTTGATTTCGGTATGGTTAAAGGCCTCTAAACTTCGCCCCCCTATTTCATGGGACTCTCGAACATCGGTTCAGCTGTTTAGCCGAGAAAGCGTAACAAACAAACTCACATTAGCATTTATAATATTATTTAGGACTAGCTGCTGCCCGCGGCTTCGCCCGCGTGAGTGTCGGAAATTACCCCATACATCCCCATGGGTTTTAAGTATAAATATTGAGTTTCGACTTAATCGGACAGCGTGTTAAAATTCTTCCATACAAACACTGACACCCCCCAACCCCCCTTTAGAGGGTAATTTAGAAAAACAACAAATTACTAACTTTTTCATTTATTTTGATAATTATTCGTGCGGAGTTTCATGTTTATTACCTCAAGGAATATGATTTTTCATACAAACTTTCATCCCCTATTTTACCTCCTTAGGGGTTGAATTTCGAAAAATGCTTCCTTATTCCTTGCCTACATTATAAAGGGAACCTCTGTGCAAAATTTCAGCTTTCTAGGTCCAAGGGTTTGGGCTGGGCGTTGATGAGTCAGTCAGTCAGGACTTGTATTTTTATTAATAGGTATAGATATAGATAGTAGCATAGGATACTTTTCCGGGATAAAAAGTACCCAGTGTGGTGCCCAGGATATTAAAGAATAATTATACCAAGTTTCATCGCAATCGAACCGGTAGTTTTTGCGTGATGCCTGAACAAACAGACAGACAGACAGACAGACAGACCGACAGACAGACAGACAAAAAAATTTTTAATCAAATTGTTGGGTTCGGTGTCGGTCTAGTAACACCCCCTGCCATTTATATTTTTGATATTTTCAATGTACAGAATTTTCACTTCTACAGATTTATTATAAGTATAGATATTTTTAAAAGAATTAAAATTAAAAAAACTTATATTATTTAGGATATTTTTAAAAGAATTAAAATTAAAAAAACTTACCGCTAGTTTTGTCTGAATTCAGAAAAGTACTTCCATGTAACTGGCGAGTTTGTCTTCTATGTGCCTCTTGATGCAAGTACCGGTAGAAATCATCGTTCAGATCTTGATCTTGAGGGCCCACGCCCAGCTGATAACTTTCAGGGACAGTCTCCCAAGCAGTTACACTTACTACGAAAACAGTAAAGAGAATTGTAGAGAACATGTTGGTTTCGTTCTGTATTCACGAATGATGTCTCTCAATGGATCGCTGTGTTTATATAGGAGAATTTGAATTAGAGATAATTTTGTTCAGTGCATCGGGACTTTACCAGCGTTCTTTTGAACATGCGGTCAGAGTTTTATCAATGTTTTTGTATGGTTTATGTATGACATGGTTTTGATTGGTGTTTATGAATGTGTTTGTTGTTAGCTTTGAAAAATATACATACTTTAGAGTGATATAATCGGTTTGGATTAATTAATGATGTTTCTCAATGGATGACTCTTTATATAAGGTGAATCTTTTCATACACGAAATCTCATAAGGGGTCATTGCACTCATCATTATGAAAAACTTTCATTATGGGACTAAACCTGAAATCGCAAAAAAAAAACAGCTGTTCCCTATACGTATATTTTCACGAGCTATGCGAACTTATAATTTATGGAACAGCAGTTTTTTTTTTCATCCATTCATAATGATGAGTACAATGACCCCTTAAGAGATTCCTTTTATATAGGAGTGTACATGTTAAGAGATAATTTTGTACTGGGCATCGGGACTTTACCAGCGTTCGAATTTGAGGTCTGTCTGAGTTTTATCAATGCTTTTGTATGATTTATGTATGACGTCATTTTGATTGATAGTTGTGAATGTGTTATGTCGTTAGTGAAAACTTTACGAGCGATAGTTTAGTGTGATTAATCGGTGATAGTATTTACCTGGTTTAGACTACTATAGCTACAACATATTTCTGACCGGGGCTTGTGGATAAATGATCTTAGCTGCACGGGTCAATCGAAGGTTAAGCTACGCTTACCGCGGTCAGTTCGTGGATGGGTGACAATCCACTACATATCAAGACCCCTCCGTGCCTCGGAAAGGTCGTTAAGCCGTTGGTCCCGGCTATTTTTCGTAGATCTTTAACAGTCGTCATGTTAGTCAGAAGCCAAAAAGTCTGACAAACAGTACTACCAAGAGGTATCGTGTTAAGGCTCCCGCAAACAGGCGCGACGCGACTTAAACAAACAATTTCTAAGAAATCTTCACGGTAAAACAATTACCGGTGTCACGACAAGTCGCGCTTATATGTACGAGCCTTTACCCATTAACTGGGTTGTGGAGGTAATTCTGTCAGCTCGTCGCCATCGCGCGCTCGCTGCTCGATGCTCGCCAACTCTTTTTTATTTGCTAGTTCTCCTCGCTTCTAGTTAATTGCCGGCGGTGACTAGGTGAGACAGGTGTCTAAGACCCTGCCTATATTTTATCGATATCCGGTACGGCTCGCAAATCCTTGCTTATCCTGAGGGCACGTCTTCCCTACCATTACCGCGCCACCCAGTCTACTCCTTGATATAATGCAATGGCCTCTAGCCCCATGAAACATGAGCCTCCAGGCTAGTGTAAATCTTGGGATTCATTCGATTTATATAACCACGCTGGGATTGGTGCATTTCATTAATTCATTCATTCATTCGATCTTCATAGAACAAATACGACATAGGTAGGCATTTTTATTGTACGTGTTCGTCCCTAACACCATTTCTTCTCAACAAACAGTTTTATAAGGTGTACCCAGACTTTTCATAAACCACTTAGTGATTCTCAGTCGGCGCGAGATCCATTAATCTGTCCGAAAGTGACGGTATAGGTGCTAGTAGGTAGGTACGGTAGCTTTTTAAACGGCGGCGGTCCATTACGTGGAGTGAAGGTTTTCACTAATCTTATAGCTATGCTTTGTGTAGGGTTGCCCGGAGTTGGTAAGAAGTAAAACATATACACTGCGTTGCAAATAAATCCAGCACGTGTAACATGAGAATCATAGAAACGAGTTTTGTCAAAATCAAAAGTCATTTATTCAAACTAGGCTGAGAATCAGCACTTTTCGAACGTCAAAATTACATAAGACAGTCCCCCAAAAACGCCCGCCCTTCACCACTTCCTAGTGCTTTAGCTGGGAAGAAGAAGTGGCGCAACAAACTCCCCAGCAGCAACGACGAAGTCGTTGTCGACGGAAGAATAGACAAAATGACAGATTGTAATTGTTTATCTGTAATTTTGTCTATTCTTCCGTCGAAAAAACCCGTTTCTATTGTGTTCATGCTACGCGTGCTGCTGTTCTTGTGATATAAAACATTTAACGAGGTAGGTGACAGGCAACAGATACCTACGCAAAGTTTCAAATATAAACTAGAACTGTTCTTGAATACTCAAGTATTTTAGGAGGTATTACAGTATGGCATAATTTTTCTCAAAGTACCTAACAAAGTATAAAAAACACAAACAAACAAAGTAACAAAGTATGAAAGTTATTAATTTTCCATTACTCAAAACCACTCGGATGAGTTTTGATGCCCTTGTGCATAATTGATGACCCCTTCATACCCTTTCATTTGGCACATGTCTTAATCATGGCCGCTCTTGGACCATATTTTCCTACTGTCTCCCGGAGACCACTCACGGTTTCGTTCCAATAGCATCACGCAAAATAGTAAGGCAATGTAAATCTTATCTCATTGTTTTAAGGTATAAATTAGAATTTAAACTGAAAAACATAGATTTGAGTCGGTTCGTTTTGCGTTAAAACTGATCATATGAATTTGATTGTGAATATGCTACTTTACTTGGCCGGAGAACCCAATTGAGATACCACCAACATACCATTACCACATAAACATACGATAACATCAAACCTTTGCAAAAATGCAAGTTTTCCCAAAAGTAAAGAAAACTGTAAGTGATCGATTTTTTTGCAATGCATTGTATTATTACATGTCCGTTGTATGGCCGTCCCTCGGGAATAGAAAATAATTCTTTTCTCAGGTTAGCCTTTTAGTTAGTGCTTATTGTATGTATGCTATGAAAATAGTTTTTATCGTAGTCAAAAGATTATTCAGGGTCAAATTAAATTAGCTAGCGAAACTCCGCAGACGTCATGGGTATCATCTAAAATGAAATATGGTTTTTTTTGTATGGTAGCTAGACTGACTACCACGGGTACACCAGACGTACCTTCTTACTATAGTGTATTTTTTAGAACTAAAAATTCCGAAGGTCAGTTGGTTCGGTATCGAGATAGCAATTCGGTCTGATTGACTATTAAATCAAAACGCCCATCAGAATTTAAACTTATTGATTTCTGACAAAATCAGACCATCTATACAGACATCTATACATCTATACTACAATGAAATGGTAATTGATCACAATCTTTCATTTTGACAGTTGAACCACGTTCATTGCGTTATTTATTTTTTATTTATATATTCATAAATAATTCAATTCGTCAATTCAATTAATTACGTTGCTTAGACCAATTTTTCATACCTATGAAGCAATGGATTAGGAGTTTCCTTTAAAATTAAAACCCTCGTCGGAATGTGATTGAAAGTCTGTTAGGTACGCAATTTGTTATTTTTTTGCACAGTTTTATATTTTTGTTTCTCAGTTTCTCAAAAGTGATGTTTTAGATTTACTTCAGTCTTTAAAAATAAACATTATTTAATTCAATGAAGCACGCATTACACTTCACGCATCATGCCAGATAAATACACAGACATCCATTTACATTTCTTATAAATAACCCTTTTAATTTAACTTATAACCCCATATCCATATGACCCTAAAAATGAAAAATCCTCATGATAAAACATGACCACATTTGGCACACCCCTAAAGGGCTTCAGTTAATCGTCTAAAAGGTCATTTAAATTGAAAGCAGCTGTAATTTATGCTCCAATTTGAATTGTTTCTCTCAATAAAAGTCCGGAAGGATTGTTTGAAACTGTTAGGCACTCTGAACTTTTGCTATTTAGACTATATACGCGTTGTTATTTATGAGGGGCTCGTGGCTTTTCGACAGCCCCACTTTCGTGTATATCGGTGTATGTGAGCGGTTAAGCTGTAATGGCCGGGGTCGGGCAGTCCTTCATGTTTCGGGCCTCTCTTTAGACCACTATTTAGAAAGTTGTAAATCACTTATTTTAGATATGTTTTTTTTTTTTTTCGTATTCTTTATGGCACCTTTTTAAATCATGAGCTATTCGAATATAAAAAAATACTTGAAAAATACGTGAAAATTGATTCGCTGTTACAATGCATAGTAGATATGCCCAATGAAGAAAATAATTAGTATTTAACTCAGGTAGAGCCCATGTTACATAAAATAAAATTTCACAATATTGTAACAAATAGATTAGCATAGTAATAAAAAAAGGTAAAAAAAAAGTGGGTGAAGTTTAAAAAAATAGTTGTTCCTCAGGAAAAACCTTTTTGCAACTTAAGATGGTTTGATGCATCAATTTCAATGCTGCCATTTTGATTTGTGTCAGAAAATCTTTCGTTTCAATTGATCAACTAGAATATACATCGGTACATAAAACGTAACTATGTCAGTAATAATGCAAAGCAAAACTCCCTAAGGGTTCCCAGGCAAATCAGATTCCAAGGTTTTTGTGGAAATAGACGGGAATAAGCCGATTCAAATGATAGAACTACTCTCAGTAAGGCTGATAAGTAAGCTGATAAGCATAAAATAACATCATTGACAGCTCTTAAACCCTTAGTGTTAAATATTATAGGAGTACGGAATCCTTCGTGTACGAGTTCAACTCGCACTTGGTCGCTTTTATAAACAGGCAGCTAAAGTTTATCCACTTTAAAACAGGATGCGTCTGTATTTTAAAGAGTCAACAATCGTGAATGATGAAGATTCAAAATGGCGGCTGCTTTGCGAATCGCAATCCCTCCTGAGGCCTTAGTGTAAGTTTGCATGTGAGTAAACGTAACTAACGCATTTGCGTTAAGATTTTTATTCTCACCTTTATTATCTTACCAATATGATCTATCAATCAAATCTTAACGCAAACGCGATAGTTACGTTCACTCACTTGCAGACTTACACTAAGGCCTCTTCTTACATACGCGTATTTTGTACCTACTCGAACTGAAAACTCAAAACTTAGTCATTTTTATAGCTGTCTCGTTTTTAGAAATAATAAGTAAATTAAATAATGATCTAAAGAATAGCGAAGTCCGGGGAATTCCATCTTATCACTGTCTTCGTGATCTTTTTCTTTGTTAATTTTTCGGTGGGTCGTGGGACTGCCCCAAACTGGGACATTGGATACAAAATACAATAGACGTAGATATATTTAATACCCTATTCCGCTTAACTATTCCTAAAGAGTAATAAAAACCCTTAAAAAGTCGACACGTGTTTCTATTGACTTGTCGCGAACCCGAACACGACGTGTTGCCACGCCGAGCGCTGGACGTAGTGACATTGGATACCCTACATGCCAACTGTGGCGTAATAATACATTATTTTTGTTATTTATCAGGCAAGTACTAACACTAATATAGTTTCTAAGTCGTGTGTAAAGTAATCAAATTGACGTTGTGGGGTGTGGGTCTGAAATAAAACTTATTTTTTTATTTATTTTTTACAAATTTCCATCCAATTTGACATATTAATAACAATCCATATTTTGTTTGGGCCACGCACAGGAAATACAAACAGTAAAAAGAAGCATTTAGAATGAAAAAAATTAACAAATTATCAAAAAAAAAAAAAAAACGAACTTTGCGAGGCCAAAAAGGCTCCTACCGCAGCATAATGCTGCGATATTTAAAAAATAAACCACCACAAATAAAACGACATTTAACAACTTTACCTTTTATTCTAACCACATAATTCCTTAAATACGACATCATAATTAAAACCAAATTAATTTCCCTAAATTAATCAATCTTACACCAAAAAGGTACAGGACAGAATTATTTCAAGTCTGTGAACCCATATCCGTTTTAGGAACAATTTATATCCTCGACGGCGAAGAGCTAAAAATTTTCGCATTCCGCGAACGATTTAGGGAATGTCACTTGAGATCAAAATAAATAGCCCTATACTTTGGGCCCTTTCGGCCATTTTCCTGATTTCAATAGAGGCACTGTACAAGATTTTAGGCAAGGAGAGAGGGTCTTTATTGTTGCTGTCATAGTATGCTTATTAATAATTCTTCTTTTTTCGTATCGGCGGCGATACGTTGGTTGATTATTATTTAGATTGTTTGAGCCTAGTTAGTGGCAATGTTGATTGCGGTATCTTTAGATCTATAAAGGTGCAAGTGAACGGGCACTTAGAACACCTCAGCTAGTGGGACATGGTCTGATCAGAAGCACCGCACTCGCACTGAGTGTTGGATGGGGTCAGTACCTAATTCCCCACATTCATAATTTTAAAGTTGGTGTTCCAGAAGGCTTGTCGTTTGCATTTTACTTTCTAAGGATGAGAAGTATAGATAGATATAAATATGTTTTATGATCTTTAATACCTTACCATCAGAACAGCTTTAAAAATTCAGCTTCGAGGTTGTAACTTGTTCTTTCTTTTTCTTAGGTACGCTGTAATGTAATCATTACATACCATGCCGTGGCGTCAGAAAAAATGTTAGTGAGACTAAGATGACAAGTATAGATAAATATAAATATTTTTTATGATCTTTAATACCTTACCATCAGAATAGCTTTCAAAATTCAGCTTCGAGGTTGTAACTTGTTCATTCTTTTTCTTAGGTACGCTGTAATGTAATCATTACATACTATGCCGTGGCGTCAGAAAAGACGTTAGTGAGATTGCCCATGACGCGTCAGAAATGGTTATATGCATCATCAATCGCTCTTCTATCAACTACCTGCTACAAATACTACCTTCTATTTTGAATTAAACTTCTTATCTTCATTTTCATTATTTAAAACAGATTTTTGCTCATCTAACTTAAATCCGGATTATACAGCTTAAAAGTCAAAAGTTTAAATCCGTGGAATCCGCAAGGAATCCACTTATAGAACTTTGTTTTCAACTTAATAAAGTACTGTCATAGAGTCTTGTTGACTTGACATATAATTATAAACTTTTTATACTATTCTTTGTGACTTTATAAATAGAATTTATTTTTAGTAAACTTGGTGATAAATGATTTTATTTCTGTAAGTAGGTTTGTAAAAACACTTTAAAAACTAGATCAGGTCGGTTTCTATCCGATTATTCTGGGAAGAGAGGCAGAAAAAAACTCAGAGGCCAAAGTGTCTTTTAAATTCTAGTAAAGCAAAGACCATGTAGATTGGTGTATATAATACTCTTTTGAGGAAAAAAGCACACGGATGGTGTTGCTAGACTTGTGTTCTAGATTTAAATTTTGTTTCAGCAAAACTTATGTTTTGTAAATAGTTATTAGTTTAGTTGACCAAAAATTACATGAACGCTTTTTTCATCTGTATTTTAGCACTTATCTCTTATTAATTATGTGTTGGCGGTTTAAACCATCAGACGTTCGGGTTACCGCAAGATCTTTCCTAAATGATTATAAGTACTTTGGTTGCTACTATTGCCAGGTTTTAAACCTGAAACCTGTTGCTAGAGAAGCGGACTTTTAAACCTTCTAGCCACTAGCCTCAGTGAAAAAATCGACCTTTTAACTCGCAAAACAAATACAAGGAAAATCCTTCGTTTTTTAAAATCCGATCCGTCTCTTGCACTATTCACTTATTTTGGCTTACATAACATTTTTACATGACCCTTATATCTTTCGCAATAAGGGTCACATTCGCAATGTAAACGTTCGTAAAATCGCAGACCTTTTTGGCTTTGTTGAGGATTTTTTATCGTGACGTTAAGGTTTTTTTATTTAGTGTGATATTGAATTTTCCAGCTTTAATACGAACGCATTGGTTGTAAAAACAAGCAAAAATAACCTTTGCGTCTATTAAAATAGTGTCATATTGAATTTTTCCAAAGGTCAGTGTAGATAGGTTTTTCCGACGATATTTTTATACAAGCTTTTAGTCAAAGAAAAAGGCTTAAAAGTTTCTTTTTGAGATAATGTGCGGAGATGGCGTGATAGAAATATGCTGCCATTAATTTGTTGTAAAATGGACTTTGTAAAGAAAGTTCCTCATAACGGCAGAGGTTAGGAGGAGTGCCCTTTGAGAAGGTATTGCTTCGATAAGGAAAGAGGGTGTGAAAGAAGGTTTTAAATGCTCTTTAGAAGGTCGGGAAAAGTTAAAAGCTGCTAATGTGATTCTTCGCTTTTTTGTGTTTAGACGAGAAATAAGGATTTCGTTATTGGAATCTTGTTATATAAACTACGTTTTTAAGATCATACCGGTTTCGGTACCTGGCTTAATCCCGGCCTATGTCCAGCACTAGACGTCTTCCGGCTGAAAAGATGATGATACTTACACAACACGGCACGGTTGGCGTAGTGGTTAAGCGATTGACTGCTGCGCTGCGTGTCGCGGGTTCGTTTCCCGCACGGAACAAATATTTGTATGACCTACATGTAGTTGTTCCGGGTCTGGCTGTTTGTGCATGTCAGTTTAAATGTTTGTAAACGCACCCACGGTACAGGAGAAATTCCTAGTGATGGGCAACGTTTAAAAAAAAAAAAGGTTTTTGTCTTTGCTTTGTCTATCAGGTAATAACGGCACTGTTTATTTTAAAGAAGATTCAAAGAAGCAATTATTTTTAGTTTTATCTCTTGCTCATCCAGCGAACTAAATTCTCAGTACTGCAAAAGGAATCCCCAGTCCCGAGTCATATCTTAAACTGACCGCGGTGGACCTCAGACAATAATAGCAACAAATGACTTACACTTATCAACACACACGGTTCTCTCCCCTTATCTTAAACTATTAAAATATATGTCAGGTTTTTGGTTTTTTTGTGACGTAATATTGATGTGATTGATTTTCCAAGGTCTTTTTCACACAATTATGTTGTTAAGAAATCGTATTTTTACTATTTAACTAGCTTTCGCCCCCGGCTTCACCCGCGTGGGGGCGGAAATTATTCCACGGGTATGTATTACCTGGCAAAAAGGACCCGAAAAAGGTTGTGTTAATCTAGTTTATAAGCTATCTGTGTGTCAAATTGAATTTCATCCAAATCAGTTCCGCCGTTTTTGCGTGAAAGAGTAAGAAACATTCTTTCTTACAAAGGAAAATGCCCATTTTTCTATGGACCGCCGTTGCGCATCAAATTTTGTTGTATGATAGCATAAATTGGATATAAAAGAGGGTTGATGTCATACTTTCAAAGGAAATAAAATTTATCCATTTGTACTGTGGGGTTTTTTTGTAATTTTCATTTTTTGATAAGTTTTGAGGTTAGTTTTGTAACAAACCTTCCACCAAAAAAAGCAGTCCTTTACAACAATATGATTTCAATTCACATAATATGCAACAAAAATAGTTCCAACAAACCAAAGAATGAATCCGAATAAATAATATTACATAGGTAGGGCATGCTAAATGTAGGTTTGTACCTATAGGAAGTAGAAAATAAAAATGCTTGAATACTTATTGGAATGAAATAGTTTTATTGGTCCATATTATCATCATATTCATAAAATATAGTATATCGTCTAAAAACGAAGCCGGCTGCTCAACAGACCTAAATCGAGCCCAACTAAGGTACCACAAAATGGTCATTACGTGAGCACAGCACCCCACTGTCCGATTACTCACCAAACAATTGCAATAATAGTCAGTAATATCAGCTATCGTTACATGTAGCCCTATTAACCAAAATGTAGGGGTAGTACACCTTGCTGTTATCATGTCGTGACTTAATTCTTCCCCTTACTAAATACTTGTCCATTCCCAGTACCAATGGCAAGTCATCCTAAATGTCGTTTGCTAGTTCAATTTTAATACAACCGAGCCTGTTTTATTTGATAGGAACCTAGAGCTACTGGCATCAGATCATGTAATGACAGTCTTGGAAATATTTAGTTAAGAAAATAGTTCTCCTTCTATTAATATTTTCATTTTGTATGTACTCTCCCAAATAATTTCTTGAATTTAATCTAGTTTTAGCTATTTCCAAGAACTGTTGAGCCCATTACTACTTCACGTTTGTTGCCCTAGTTACTACCAATCTTACCAGTTGTAATACCGTTAATTTGATTACCCTTCCTACTACTCCAGTAACCACCCAACGACACATTGTAATACGTCTTGTTGATTTGCCTGCTCTGTGGTTAACTGATTTTTGCCTTCCAAAATAGACTCGGGCATAAACGCTTTATTGGTTGTTCAATTCGCCAATTACATCGCTGAAGCCCCTACCTAAAATAAAAACAATGCACTTGCTGGATGGGGTTGTAGTGGTGGTGTAGGTATTGAGAAATCCCTTGAAGGCATGGAATTTTCTGATTCACTTTATGAGATTATTTAGGGCTACAGAAATAAAATAAAACCCATAATACAAGTAATTGTAATCGTTTATTTTGCTGTCATCAATCTTATGTATAGAGATGAAATGAAATGAAATTGTTTATTCTGTAGATAGGATATCTGAACCACTTTTACACGCACTAGGTTGATGAAAACACTCGACGTAAACCCGAGGAGCAGGGTCTCAACTCGATGAGTTATAACACAGATTACTATAAGTTATAATTTGTTGAATTTATCAACCAAAACGACCGGCGGTAATCATAGACTAATAAATGTTTTTGGGCTAATGACTGACAGATTTATTGAAAGCTTGTTTCATTGCTGCTGAAAAGTACAAAATAACTACTACGATACGAAAGTAGTTACCTACATGTTTAATACAGGTCGAGACGTATCATTTGCGTATAAATGTATGCTGTAGTAATGATTTATTTGCTAAAAAACACATTTTATTATTTATAGATTACGTATTTACTTTTTATAGTTTGGTAGTCTAGATTATTTGAATAAACTCTTAAGAGGGTGCATCCTAAAAGTTGGCAACGTTGTAAATAGCTGTCAAATATTTACCTGTTTCGATTAATTTGGAAATAATACTGTATGGAAATAAGAAATGTGGCTAACCAATTGACTAGAATATTAATAATGAATTGCAATTATAACATTGAATTTGATGTTGTACCCGTTTTAGGTGAAAAAAAGGCATTTGGAAAGTTACCAAATACTTTTTTTACATCTAAAACTAACTATTCGGTGTTACGATATTAATTATTGCATTTCATAATCAATATTCTAGTTCGCTAGTTAGCCACATTTTTTATTTCCATACAGAAATATTATCAAATTAATCAAAACAGCGAAATATTTGACATCTACTTGCGACGTTGCCAACTTTCAGAATAAACCCTCTTAAAATCGTTTTTATTTTTTATTAATGGTAACATTTGGCATTCACCTGATGGAGTTTATGATACAGGATTATAATAGTCGTTTGGTCAGTGAAGCTGTAGTGTATTTTAAGCTAATAATAATAACCGACTGAATCTTTTAATTTAGTCGGTTAACGTCAGCAAGCGACATCTGTGTCGACAAACAAAAAGTACATGATTTAAGAATACGTTAAAATTAAAAAGGCATTATGAGAAGGACCTGTTAGTAAAATAAAGTACTCTTTCAATTTGGTATAATTGTTTTCACCTAGTTGCATGGCAACAACCTGATGATTTGTTTGGCAGTGGCACTTTTGACAGTTCACCTTGTCCGTGATAGTGTTACCAACAAGTAATCTAAATCACCCTGACCATAAGTGATTTGTTTGGAAATTATTGAAGAAAGATTTTAATTAGTAAGGTAATATTATTTTTTCAACACACTTGCTCGTAAAATGGGCTATTATTGAATCGCTTTTAAGTTCATAATGCAGTGTTTTAAACACCCGTGATTTTTACTTTATATTACCTATATATTATGGTTATTAAAAATATTAATAACGAGGAAAAATGTCATAGTTCAAATTATTTTTTAAACTCAGCGTTTGCCCTGACTATCCGTTAAGACCGACTAGGGGGAGGTTCCTAAAATTGGCAACACTGCTATCACTAAAATACGCCATTTAAAAAAGTATGCAATTATATCGAATAAAGAACTAATTAAATACAAAATATTAACCCCACATACGATTTCGATCAAATGAACTAAGGACAGTTAAATAAATATATTATAATTTATGAGTATATTTTTATGGCCATACTCTTTCACTATAATGCGGTATTGATTTTGATCAATCTCCTTTCGCGTTTACCAAAACGCGTTTACACAAACCACCGTGTAAGATGCCACAACCAAATGAAAAAAAAATCAAAATCGGTCCACAATTGACGACAATATCGATAAACATACATTAAAAAAACATACATACAAACTCTTTATAAAAGCCATCATAAAAGAGTGGTTTTATATTGTTATTTCAGACATATTTTCTGACTATATGCTGACCAAAATATCAGTTTTGCTCACCACAATAACAACCGCATTATAATAATTTTGTTTAATTATTTTCCTTTTGTTTCTTATTCCAATTACATATGGTATTGTTAAACTACGACTGAAGCCATTACGTGTTTTACTTTAGGAAATTACCTAATTTTGCCTGCGGTTCACTCAAGGAAAAGTCATCGAAAAATGATATACAAAATGTAATGAATGCAATGTTTAGAAAACAGATCTTGGTTCAATGAAAATCTCAAACCCATTAATTTTGATAAAGAGATACCTATATCTACTGACTGTACTAACCTAACCCATTTGACCCCGATCACAATTATTCGGCAGTTTCCATACCAACAGATTATAAACTAACGTTCTCACAATCTTACGGCGACATATCTATAGTAAAAAATAACTTTAATTTCGGAAGTCGATGGCAATAAAAGAAAATTCAAAACCAAAGACACCGACTGATAATGTTAACCTGATCAGCGATTCACTCTAAGGTTTAAAAACTTTTTACAAAAAAAATAATCGGAAGTCGGTGTCTTTGGTTTTGAATTTTCTTTTATTGCCATCGACTTCCGAAATTAAAGTTATATTTCACTTCGTAGCCTTTTTGTTGGAAGTCGGTTGTTTTTTTTTTGTAAAAAGTTTTTATTTTTCACTTTTTAGTTGTGGTACATACCCGACACAAATTCGAATAACAGTGACAGGAACTTATTAGAACATTATCCACATAGGTTAACTGGTAAAAAAACGTATTATTGAAGCTAACTCAAAAACTACCCAAGCAAACTTATTAAAATTGACATGCGATCAACTTCGAGGTATACCTTCCCCAATAAAAAAAGAATCGTTCAAATCGGACTACTCTGTAAAAAGATATGCGTGGTATAAGAAAAAAAATACATGTTGACTTGAGAACCTCCTCCTTTTTTTCTAACGACTATGTTGTAGCCATAGTAAGTCATATTCATGATACATGCTCTCACCGATTATCAAATGAAATCAAATCATTTTATTTTCCATATCATAAAATCCAACTTGTTAGTAATTACATACACATCTTAAAACTACCTACTGTTAGTACATACATTCACATCATATCACACTAAACTAGTATGTTTTTCCAAGCAGCCAATTAAAACCACGTCATACAAAAATCATACGAAAACATTGATAACACACACTTAGACTGCAAGTTCAAAAGAACGCTGGTAAAGTCCCGATGCACTGAACAAAATTATCTCTAATTCAAATTCTCCTATATAAACACAGGGATTCATTGAGAGACATCATTCGTGAATACAGAACGAAACCAACATGTTCTCTACAATTCTCTTTACTGTTTTCGTAGTAAGTGTAACTGCTTGGGAGACTGTCCCTGAAAGTCATCAGCCGGACTTGAGCACTCAAGATAAGGATCTGAACGATGATTTCTACCGGTATCTGCATGAAGAGGCACATAGAAGACAAACTCGTCAGTTACAAGGAAGTGCTTTTGTGAATTCGGACAAAACTAGCGGTGAGTTTAAAAATAATATTTTAAGAAATATCAGAACCCGGGCGTTAAAAAGCACTTGAACTTTAAGTAAAATATCGGCTTTGTAGAACGTCATCTCTGTTACTCTATGTTATCTATGTTAGAGGTTATGGTTTCCGCACTTAGTCCTCGAGTGGACCATTGTGCGTGGGCCATGGCAGCCGCCGGTGGTTATTCCAAACCGTTGCCGGTTTCCTCATGATGTTTTCCTTCACCGTTTTGAGAGCAGTGGTGTGAAATAACTAATACAAAGTAAAGCGCCTGTCTGGATTATAGCCTACAACTCGTAAGTCGCGGCCACGACTGCTCAACAAAGGCTATGTACTGTACCTCTATTAGCACCGGGAAGAAAGTTCAAGCTACCGGCAGCAAGGACTCTAGAGAAGATCCTTAAACTCCTTCCATCTTAACTCAAATAACATCTACATCACACACCTGTGTTCCCCAAAGACATAGGTGACAGGATAGACGGGATGGGGGAGTTGGGACGGGGCGGGATGCAGGTGTTTCATAATTTATTTCATATTCCACCAATTACGGTTAAAGTCCCATGTAATAAGGCCGAACCTCATACCTTTAACCATTTACAAATCGAGGCTCCAGTACCATGCTTAGAATTTCCGGATAAAAATATCTAATAACACTTCGTTCAACCTAAGAATCGAATCTAGGAATTCCTCGTAGCAGTTGCAAACACTAGACTTGACTAATCCATTTAATATTGTTTTTAATTCATCTTTTTCAGGTTTAAACGTCAAGCTGCCACTTGCTGGTAATGATAAGAATGTCCTGAGTGCTATTGGGGGAGCTACCTTCAATACGAAACCGAGCCTGCAGTCAGCAACCGCTGGACTGGCACTAGATAATGTGTAAGTGTTTTTTATATTTATTATTTATTACGCGACTTCGTACGCGGATCCTGTTGCTTATGCCAGCGACAACGGGGTCGTCAAAATCGAAGATCTTATTTTTTATTTTCTTCTTTCATGTTGGCATAAACTCTGGTAGAATAGTTAATGTCGAGGTGACAATAAATAGTCAGTCAGCAAGGTAGATGGGCTGACTGTCCAGAATAAGCTGGATGTGCGGTCAATAGCATTTCAGAAATAACTCTTGCTCTAAGAAATTCGCTCTTACTGCTACGAAGTAAAGGTGCTCTCAAAGTCACACTGCTATCGTGGTCATGCGATTGACTGTACATTTGAATACTTAATAATACATACAACGTGTCTCAAACGTAGTGGTCCAAAGGCAAATGAGGTAAAGCGAAGGGGTTATAAACATAGCGAAATTTTCTGAACTGTTCAGAATAACCCGGTTTTTTTTTTTAATGATTGGTGGACCCCTTCACTTTACCTCATTTGCCTTTGAACCACTACGTTTGAAACACCCTGTATAAAAAGTGAGATTTTTCTACTCAACATGTAGGTATGTATTAAAAGTTTCCAAGGGTAGTCAGACAGCCACGCTAACACTGTTTCGATCATTAAATCAGCATTAAGCTATTGTTGCATAACTATAGTCTCCCTCCCCCACTACTGCTATAGCCTCTTTCCCTTGACTTCGTATATATATATATAAATATATATATTATATTGGTATATATTGTAGTAAATATGTATGTATGTGTATTATAAGTCCAACCCTACCTTTTTTATTTATATAATGCATTTAGATATATTTTTAATAATTATAAATATTATCTTTTTTCTCTTTGTTCCTCTGTCACACCTCTGTCAGCACCTGCCATCTAATCTCTTCACCACCCTTGGTTGACTGGTAGAGAATGCCTAAGGCATTAAGTCCGCCTTTGTACCTTTTTTGTGTGCGAAAAGTTTAAATATAAATAAATATTTGATCCTTCCTTAATTTCAGCAAGGGCCACGGATTTACCCTCACCGATACGCATATCCCTCACTTCGGCGACCGGATCACAGCTGCTGGCCAAGCAAAGCTCTTCCACAACCCGAACCATGACGTCACAGCTAATGCCTTCCTGACCAGGAATATGCCTTCCGTCCCTCAACTTCCAAACTTCAACACTTATGGAGGCGGACTTGATTATATGTACAAGTGAGTATTTTAACAAAATAAGGTTATGAGAAAGTCTTACCAAGGGTTATCGTGTTACCCGATATCGTGTGTAACTGGGTTGTAGAGGTCAGACAAGCAGTCACTCCATGTAAAATACTGGTTTTCAGCACAAGTTTAAAAATACCTACAGCAGTATATAAATCGTTAATCAGCTCCTTTCTAGCCTTATTATACCTATATTTCTTACGCAATTCATCCATCGTTTTTTTTAGGAATTCCCCATTTTAGAATACATGCGGGTACATCTGCTTCTACATCATAAGTGATTGCGTTAAAAATAAGGGTTTCTAATTATTTTCCTCTATTACAGAAACAAAGTCGGGGCCTCATTAGGGGTAGCTCAAACTCCGTTCTTCCAACGGACTGATTACTCTGCCAACGGAAACTTGAACCTCTTCAGAGATAAAACGACTTCTCTGGACTTCAACGCAGGTTTCAGCAAGTCTATGTCACCCTTTATGAGGAGTTCGTCGTGGGAACCATCGACTGGTTTCACTTTTAAGAAATTCTTTTAACTTAAAAAAACTAACTAAGTGAAAGACATAAGAAATAATCTGTTGGTACAATACGATCGATGAATCATTGCTGGTCTGAACATAGGCTCTCCGAACTTCCGCGCATGTTCTCTCACTCACACTCGCCTCATGCCGCCATTTGGTTTTAAGAAAATGTTATTGTGCAGCCTTCAACGGCCGTATTGTAGTTACGATCGATTCATTATTGTTGTCTTTCCATACGTTATTATTTTTGAATTCAGTTGTAATGTTTTAGTTATCAAAAAGTGTTCATTTTTAAATTTTTCATGATTCTTTCCTTTACGAAAAATATTAGTAGGTATGTAAGCTACGAAAAATATTAGTATGTAAGCTACGAAAAATATTAGACAAGTGATTTTTATTGCCAAAGTATTCATTATTAACTGAGTGAAAAATAAGTGTAAATATTTTCATAATACACTCACAAGTTTCTGTATTTATATTTAAGTATTCATTTAAAAGTAAGGCACACATTTGTATTGTATTGCATTTATAATTTAGTTCCGTAAAAGATCTATGAATAAAAACTGTTTTATTTATATTTTTTCTGTAATGTTATTACCCATCGTATATTCTTCTCCATTCATCTGCCGTCATCTCAGTATATTTTCCTTTTTTATGATGATATAAGGAGGTCAATTCCCGTATTCATAAACGATCAAAATCTAGTCGCATCTCATCACGCTGACATTCTTGTATAAATTAGATGTAATTTTGACGGATTGAAACCGAGATTAGAATGCGACCGTTCTTAAAATTACGGGAATTGCCCCCAAGATTATGTTTTAGTTAGAGGAATGAGGAACAGGGTGTAAAGTTCACTCATCCTCTATAGAAAAGGGAGGATCCTCTGACCAGACGGGTATTGTCTGGTGGGTAACTGCCCCACGATTGATGTCGGGAAGTTATATAAATGCTATTCAAGTGTAAATTAGATGTAATTTTGACGGATTGAAGCCGAGATTAAAATGCGACCGTTCTTAAAATTACGGGAATTGCCCCCAATATTATGTTTTAGAGGAATGAAGCACAGGGAGTAAAATTCACTCATGCTCTATAGAAAAGGGAGGATCCTCCGACCAGACGGGTGTTGTCTGGTGGGTAACTGCCCCACGATTGATGTCGGGAAGTTATATAAATGCTGTTCGAGCGGATTTTTTTTTAGAATTTCACGTGACGGCAGTGTGAAAGATGATATTATTATTTAGATATGTAGATAAATTATGAGGAGAGACATCAGTATCCACCCCAGCTCCTGCAGGAAGGCCAGCAACGCCAGAAAAATGGAAGGTACTTTTCCCTGTATGTGGCTACCATCCAACAGTTTAGAAGCACATACTCTGTTGACTCGTCGTCCTCCATGCAGGCCCGGCACAGCGAACTGTCTGTGACTCCTATGACCAAGAGATGTTTATTAACTGACCCGTGGCCAGTTATGGCTGCTGTAACTGTAAGCAGCCGTTGTTTAATTAGTCGAAGAGCCTGATTCGTGAGGCAGCCGTCATTCCATTGTTAGTTGCAACAATATCAAATTAGTGTCTTATATCCAATGAGGTTGGTACTCCGGTTTCAATTCTTAGTTCAGGCAGCCGCACTTATTAAAGTCGCTTTTTGTGTTTGTCTTTATGACCGCGTTGTTCTTCTAAACCACGCAACCGATTTTGATGAGGTTTTCACCATCGTTTAGAGAATTTATTCCGGAAGGTTCAGCACAGGTGCAGCGCACGGCGTGTTAACTCGCCGTGTTCGGGTTCGCGACAAGTCAATCGTCATCCTGAGGATGCCTCGTTGAGAGGTGAAACACGTGTCGATTTCTTACAGGGCTTTAAGAATAGTTAAGCGGAATAGGTTATTAAATGTATCTACGTCTATTGTATTTTCAACACAGGGTAAACAGAAAGCAGTCTCGCTTAAACTCGACAACGGCTGGACCGATTTGGCTAATTTTGGTTTTGAAGTAAGTCCAGGGAAGGTTTAAACGGTGAGAAAATATGGAAAAATTACTATAGGTAGGGTAGGTAGGTATGCAGGTAGGTAGGTAGGTAGGTAGATAGGTAGGTACGAAGGGTAGATAGGTACATAGGTAGGGTAGGGTAGGTAGGTAGGGTAGATAGGTATGGTAGGGCAGGAAGGTAGGTAGGGTAGGTAGGTAGGATAGGTAGGAATGTAGGTATGCCTTAGATAAGTACTCAGTGCTACCCATGCGAACCCGGGGCGGGCAGCCAGTAAAATAATAAAAATAAAATTTACGCAGACGAAGGCACGGGCAGAATCTAGTTGGTAATAATTTCACATTGACATCGTCTTTATGTCGATAAGGGCGATGTTTGTAGTGCAAGTTTTACCCACTGATGTGCTGTTCACTTTACGGTCAACCGTACTATACAGGGTGACTTTGAAAACATGCTACAAAAAAGGGGGTGTTGGACCCATCAATGTGAACAACTTGTAATCTAGGACCAAAATTGACAAAAAAAATAATAATGAATTGGCAAAAAAAAAGACTTTCCTGTATAAAGGTATACCCGATAATATACCAGATTGAACCATTTTGTATAAGAAAGTCATTTTTTTTTTGCGAGTGTTTAGTTGTTCCCATAGTAAAAGTTGTTCATATTGATGGGTAGAACACCCCCTTAAATTTTGTTGCATGTTTTGAAAGTCAGCCTGTATTCGTCGAAGCGGTGTTCTGTGACACGTTTTTATAGACCATTCTTCTTCTTCTATCGTGTCGGGAGAGTGTGTAGGTAGACCTTGTTTGGTTTTATCATGCCAGTACTATATCCTCACTAGTGTAGTGACTACTTGTGAGTTTGAAAATACAGTGTAAACTGGAGAAGGGCGATCTCAAGGGTACTATTATTTTACACTTAAAGAGGTTTCTCATTTACACAGTTTCCCAAATAGTGAGGTTTTAAATGAGTTGTCTTATTTACTGAAGCCCCCTATAAGGTTGAAATGTACCGTTTTTACGATTTACATTATGCGCTGCCGTCTAAGGTGTGCGTGCGTCATTGAAAAAACAAGTACACGAAAATAACAAGTTGGGGGAAAATATGCGTCACATTCACGTAAAACTCAATCGCTCAGCATAATGCTGCGACACTATGCGTGACAGAGCGCCAGCGCTGCTTTTCAGCGACAGCCGGCGTTAACGCGACGACGTCAATCGGTGCAGCATAAATAAAATTGAAATAACAATAACAATTTGAGAGAAAAAAAAAGCGACGTAATCTCACTCAAAAAACTCACTACCTCTTTCTAATATTAGTAATTTAGTACTGGTAGCTGGTACTAATAGCTGGTTTATCTGTACCTAAATGTAGCTTAGTTTCCCTTTGACCCGAGTGACACCACGGGCAGCACTTAATATTTCAGAAAATTATATTAAACATTTATTTGACATTGCTCTCCTTAAATATCTCAAATAAACAATCTTTCTTCTCAATATTTGTTGAATAAATCCTTTGTTTCGAACCCAATGGGCCGCAACTTGCAATCACAACAGACTGGTGACAATTTCCAACGATGTATTGGAGCTAGAAGTGCTTAAGGAACGATTTTAATTGAAGTGAAAACTTCTCTAAGCGCCTTGAGCGATTTTTTGTGGGGGAATCTTATGGGTCACCGACATACTAATGTTAACAATATATCTGTAGCTATGAGTATGATGCGTTGCGCTTGGCCACCAGATAATTTCCTAGGCTCCCGCGGCATGGCGCGGCGCGACGCCACGCTCCTGTCATGTAATCCCCAAAGGGTTAGGTAGAGTTGTACCTATAGTACCTATACCCAGTTACAAAATGTAAATTAAAAAATAAAACCGACTGGAACTTTAAAGTTGAACAGCTCACTTTTCAAGCAGTTGAAACTTACGCGGTGATTCGATACTTGGATAAGAATTGAGACTGAAATTTCAAGGTCCCGTCACGTTTAGGCAAATTTCGTTACATGAGAGGGAAGAAAAATATAATACACTACATCTCTCATAATCTTTATTTTATAAGAAGTTTCACTTGCATGACGTGTACGGCACTGCAAGCGATTTTTTATTTTACATATTCCTTCTTGTTTTATTAAGCATCTTTGTTAACGGAAACGGAGCGAAGTTTTCGAGACATTATCAAGAGCTTTCAACGTCGGAAAATTGTCGTGAAAATTCCTTCAGTTTGGAGCAATTCTGATGCAAAAGATGGTAACTCTTGAAATTGTAGTTTAGATGTTATAGGTTTGAGGACAATAATATTATTATCGAAACAAAGGATTTTGGCTTGCTGTCTGTTATTGTATTGTGTTCATTTTAATTTATATCTAATGATGATTAGTCGTGCGTGCATGACCAGGGGCTTGGCCCATTGATTTAAATAGTAAGTAATATATAAGTCAATGCTTAGGCCCCCAGATGTATGAACGTAAACAATGCAAAAACAGTATGTACGGATCGTAGCAGGTGGCGTTCCGTAGTTTCTGCCTACCCCCATGGGAGGCATGAGTTTATTGATTAATATTTTTGACACAAAAAAAAACGCCACAAGTCTGTAGAAGCCTCTTTTGGCGCGTGGTCATAATCGGAACTAACGCCGCCATCTTGTTTTTTCAATACATTCCACAAAACAATTTCACAATTGTTACCAACAGCGCCACCCTGTAAACGTCATTCGAGCGCCAAAAGATCCTTTAAGCAGTACAATTCAATTCAATTCATACGTCGAACAATTTCTACAGTTCTAATACAGTACAGTAAACCCAGAAGTGGCCCAGTGGTAATACCTCGGGGTCGTGGTTTCGTATCCGGTTTAATTTGTATAAATAATTTCATCTTTTAAAACGGTGTAGGAAAACATCGTGAGGAAACCGGCATGTCCTAGAACCAAACATTCGAAGACATGTGACATCTATCAAACCACATTGGGCCCGCGTGGTAGATTATAGCCGACTCCCTCTCAAAGAGAGGCCCGTATCCCGGCAGTGGGCATATAACAGGCTGAAAAAAACCCAAAAAAACAAACATGATTAAACCCAGAAAATTAAACATTAAATACTGTTTTCTTATTTTTTTCAGGATCACGGGCATGTTACCAATATTATCAGAGATCGTAAATCACTGATATGTACCGGCTACTTTTAGTGCCATATCCAGGAATATAGTTACCAAGATGTCCCTACTCTTGTTTTCTAAAGAAGTTAAACAAGTCCAATTGTTAGTTTTAACGCTTTTGGGACTTATACATGTAGCTTGTTCAAATGACATAGGACGCTATGTATATGGGGTGAAACCTTTAGCTGATTTTGACGAAGTGGATCCAATTGATGAATCTCAGCCTGGCCGCTACGAAACGATAAGCCCGATGGAGTTGAAAAGGCTGCCTAGAAAAGTAGATGGCATTCTGAACCATCATATTCATGGTAAACAAAAGTTGTAAAACTTGTTTTTATGTTCTGGGAAACATGTTGCTGCACCGTAATCTCGTCAAAAACATGTATCTAAATGTGTTGACGTTGTTACAGACATGTATTTTTAACTATTTTGTTCGCCTTTTTGACAAGTTTTGTATACAAGCAGTCGTCTTTACAACTTGTTAAGGTGTAAATGGTAAACGAAGGTTAAGACACAACACGTAGAATACATGTTTTATACCGTGGTGTAAAAATTGTTTCGTAACATGTTTTTGTGCTGCATTTGTTTAGCAACAATTGTATTAGGTATCACCCTTCGGGAACGGACCCCTAAAACTGTTGCTCAACTATTGTTTACCATGAATAAGAGTGTTATAATCGAATTCTGATGGTGTTGAAGGCTTGAAACCGGAGGTACCGATGGTTCAAAATGAGAATAATATGGATGGAGTTGGATTTGATGAAGTTAAGAATAAAGTACAGTCACAAGGATTATGGCTTCAAAATCTGTGAGTATTGTTACCCGACTACGTCAGAAGGAGGGTTATGTTTTGCGGGTGGATTTTTGAGATGGGGCAGTAAGGACAGGTACCTTAATCGTTGTCGCTAAAAGAAAACGGTCTTAGGAGACTGTCTTTAACTTTTTGAGATATTTTGACCTGTATTCACAGTAAAAAAAAAATATAGAAAATGGGCAGTTTTCACAATAACTTTTATTGATGCCAATCGATCCTGTTTCTTATAAGGATTAAAAAAGTCTATTGGACCAACTGAGGTCTGAGTACTGGAAAAGTCAGAAATCGCAAAAAACTTTTTCCATACTAATGGTAGGGAAAAAACTCCAACTTACTTTTTTATGATGGACAGACTGGCTGAGAATAAACAAAAAGAAATGGAATTTCAAATTTCGAACGAATGCACGTTTTAATTTAATTTGATTTGAGATTACTTACGCAGTGCTCCACATTAGAACACTGGTATTCAGCTACATGGATCGACTGCCTATCCCACCTGCACTGGTCGTCGAGAGTTTCATACTAACGAATATGTGTTTTGCGAATTTGATCCTTATTACTACTAGAAACTGTATAACTGACAGATGTCATGAACGCATTTTCTCGACAGCCGTACTGTAGATTCTGCGCCACCAATCAAGACCGATAGACGCGGCGCTAGTGTCTTTATCATTGCATCGAATTGCATTCAAAAAAATGTAGTTCCACAATTTTCCGCCGGACTTCAGTTATGGCGCGGACTGTAGTGGGGGTAGAATAATATTGTTTTCAAACAAAACCTTTTTATTTCAGCAAAAAGGTCGGGGCATCCGTGAGTACTAGAAAACCGTTCCTCGCCAGTAAGAAATACTTCGGAGAGAGAGACTTTTTTCATAGTCCTGCCACCTTCGTAGACATAAACGTCAGCTTCAAGATTATCGCCACTCCTTACACGAGGAGTAAATGGGAACCTAATTTCCTACGCACTGTTATAGAGTGATCATTTATGGTCCCTGCACCACCATCATAATGGATTGACCAGCCAGTTTGGCTTTTAAGCAGCTTGATTTAAAATCAAGTTACTTTGCCATTAAACTTATATTTATTTTATATAGCATGTTTTATTTATTTACTGTTTTTTTTTTTAACCACAACGGGGAAGCTCTTTGCCTGAATCTCACCTGATGGTAAGTGATCAGACCGAAGATGGAAGCGAGCTTCACCCGGAATCCTCTACCACAGAAGAACTGGCTATCTTATCTCTTATTGCCGGAACACAACAATGCTGGTAACATTGTTGTTATGGCGACAGATTTAGATAAGATGGTGGTAGCTAGCCAGGCGGACTTAGAACAAGCCCTACCAAAAACCAAACCGAGGAGAAAATTTTGCCTCCACTGGGAATCGAACCCGGGACGTCTGGGTCTGAAACAGGTGGTCTAACCACTAGACCACAGAGGCGGTTACATCATTTACCATTCTTACCAAGGATTATCGTATTAGTACCGACATACGCGTTTTATGCGCGTGTACTCACAAAGGTAACGTTATTGCAATTTTGAGTTCTATGCTTAATTTTCCCAACTATGTTGGGGTCGGCTTCTAGTCTAACTGGATGCAGCTGAGCTGACTGGTTGTCAGAATTTTAGGCTTCTGACGGTGTAACGACTGTCCTTTATCCATGAATGACAGCCGGGACCAACGGCTTAATGTGCTGTCCGAGGCACGGAGGAGTCTCGGTATGTAAAGATGGTCACCCATCCACGGACCAACCCCGGCAAGCGTAGCATAACCTGATGGATCGAGCGGTGCGGTTGTTATTACTTAACCACGAGCTCCTCAAGACCTAACCTCATTAATATAACCAAAATAACACATGAAACAAAATTCAAACAGCTTTACCAAAAAGTTTCGGGCGTATTAAAAACAGGAGTCGTCGAAACGGAACACCGTATACCGTGGTCGAGAAAACTCGTATTTTTAGTGCAATATTTTCCGTGGGTCGTTGGAAAATATGACTGTTTCGAAAACATTATTACTGTCGATACTACATTAAAGTAAGCACGCCCTGATTTAGCGCTGTGAGATGGAAAAAAGTTTGGGGAGTATTCTAGCGAACGCTCGATAGTAATGTAGTAAGGCCGCGACAGTAATGTAGTAGTTGTAGACTTCTATCAATGTTAATATTAGATATAGCTGCTGCCCGCGGCTTCACCCGCGTGTGTGTCGGAAATTACCCCATACATCCCCATAGGTTTTAAGTATAAATATTGAGTTTCGAGTTAATCGGACAGCGCGTTAAAATTCTCCTATACAAACACTGACACCCCCCAACCCCCCTTTAGCGGGTAAATTAGAAAAACAAAAAACTACAAACTTTATAATTTATTTAGATAACTATTCGTGCGAAGTTTCATGTTTATTACCTCAAGGAATAAGATTTTTCATACAAACCTTCATCCCTTATTTTACCCCCTTAGGGGTTGAATTTCGAAAAATCCTGATACACGTTATTCTTAATTTTTGGGTTTAAGTATAAATATTGAGTTTCGAGCTAATCGGACAGCGCGTTAAAATTCTTCCATACAAATTTTGACACCCCCCAACCGTAGGATAGGATACTTTTCCGGGATAAAAAGTACCCAGTGTGGTGCCCAGGATATCAAAGAATAATTATACCAAGTTTCATCGTAATCGAACCGGTAGTTTTTGCGTGATGCCTGAACAAACAGACAGACAGACAGACAGACAGACAAAAAAAAATTTAATCAAATTTTTGGGTTCGGTGTCGGTCTAGTAACACCCCCTGCCATTTGCCCCCTGCAAATATTGCAAATTTTGTTTTTTTTTTTGAATCACACTAAAACAGGAAAAAACGACCTTATTAATTTATATAATTAAGTTTAAGAGAAAATGTTTTTCTTTCATACTGCAATTTTAACTCATTTTAGATCTAAAACCGTTTTAGCGGGTTTTGCAACTAGACGGCTCAACGGTCAACAACATGTATTTATAGATAATTATGCTTATACCTAAGTAACTGCTTGACAGTTATTTAGCGCAGTTGCAGTAAGGGCACTTTGGATGATACAGTCGATATGATGATTAAAAACGATACTTAAATAAATACTCTAATTTATAAAGACGCAATCACGCTAATGGTCCCTTGTGACTTACAAAGCCCGGCTGTCACTCTCGGACGAGAAAGGAAAAACGGCCACAAAAAATTACAACAAGTATTTATATTGAGGCAATGTCAGATTAACTGGTGTCAGTTTTGTTAAATAAAGCGTGGATGGTATCATTATAGTAGTAAATAAAAGTATCTTAGATTTAGAAATATTTTTTAATAGGGTAGTCAACTCGAAAGTCTGAACAGTCTTACTAATGCTATCATTGTTACCCAGTAACTGGGTTGCAGAGGTCAGATAGGCAGTCGATACATAAAAAAATACTGGTATTAAGCTGCATCTGGTAAGACTGGAAGCCTCGGTATGTCTCGGTATGTTATGCATAGTCACCTTTCCACGGATTGACCTTGGTAAGCGTTACTTAACCTTGAAGATCAACCCGTGCGGCTGTTATTATTCAGCCACGCCGCCCTGTATAAAAAGTCTTTGTACAAAAAGTATTATAGGTACACAAAAACATATTCTTTGAAGTCTTACAATCAATGAATTCGGTTTTACATAAACAAAGATTTTTAGGCATTGTATGCCCCGAAGGTATTTTCCTAATCATTGTTATTTTGTGAACTTACATGGTTTCTTATGTTATTTTGCTTACCAATTTGCACAAAATTGGTGCCCCGTGGTTCAATGGTCGCACGCGCGACGTCTGGGTTCAATTACCACGTCGACCAAGTGTTATTGGGTTTGTGACGGCATCTACAACGCCACATGCGAACTACGAATCAAAGATCTGACGTCACACAAATCCTGCATCACGCTATTAGAGTTTACTGCGCGATCCACATATATACAACTATCCGACATTAATCGTTGGGTAGTTGCCCGCCAGACACAACACCTGTCTGGTCTGAGGATCCTCTCTTTTCAATAGAGGATGAGTGAACTTTACACCCTGTTCCTCATACCTCTGAAGCTTTTTTCTTTAGGATTTTTATACACCTTTCCCTACCCCTTTGAATATTACAGGCGTGATGTTATGATTATTATTGTTACCAGATCCTACCAAAACCAAAGCGTATGTAATAAAAGTTACAATTTTAATGAAAAGCCATATTTTTTGCACAACCTAAAAAAAACACTCGCAATAAAAATTCTTGAAATTTCTAGAATAGTCGCCTGCACCCGCATTTCATTCCCGCTGCCATTAAACAGATTGAGGCAGAAAAACAAGGATCTAGAAACTTGTGTCCCCATGCTAAATATACGGCTGTGGATGGGACATGGAGAAGGCGGAAATGAAGTACTAACATTACAAAACGCCTTGTTTTCCGCGAAGGGTTACACAGAGAGGGATAGTTCACATATTTCAGCAGTTATCTTATATAAGTTTCATGTAATAGGGGGCGAGCCTATTGCCACTGACGGCACAAACTCAAAAATTTTGAAAAATATCGACTGTTCCATTTATTTTGTTCGGATTCGTCTTGCATCCTTCATGGAACATCTGTTTTGTTTTCCGACATTTCAAAGTTGGGCTCATACTTAAAGGTTTTCATATTCATGATTACTATTCACTCTCTAAAATATTTAGACTATAATTGTTCCTTAAAGGTATATTACCTTGTAAATTAAGCTTGTCAGTTGCCAAAGCCAAAACATCAAACATAGTAGTTTACGCTTTTTATTTGATTTTTTATTTTATCTGCTGAGTATTATATTGTGTGCCTTTTCGTTTGTGTTACTTAAATGTATTTTCTTTTTTGTTTCTTTAATACGTTCGTAATTGGATGATCACCCACGTCGCAGTATGGGCCTGTTTCTCGACCGAAAATTATCGAGAAATGCACGTGACAAATTGTCAAGCGTGCGTAAAGTGCTGTGATTGATTTATCAACAGCCAATCGCAGTAGTTTACGCGCAATTGACGATTTGGTACATTAATTTTCGCTCCAAAAACTGGCCCTCTAAATGCAACAATTTCACCCCTTGCCTCAATCCTCCATTTACTCAACACTCGGTGGTATTAATGCAAAAAATAAAATTCGGTATAATTTAAAATTTTAATTAAAGTAGTTACTTAGTGGTTAACTTGAGTCGAGTCTGTTGCTAGCTTTTTTCTGTGGGTGAAGAGGTCTTGTTCCTTTTCGGATTTACAGAAAACTTTTTCAGGATAGTAGGTATCTGGGTGTTTTATAAACCTATACTGTCTCACTGCAGGGGAAACTCTGATGTGGCGGCATCTACAACGCCACATGCGAACTACGCATCAAAGACCTGACGTCACACAAATCCTGTATCGTTCAATTAGAGTTTACCGCGCGACCAACATAGTATGAATATCCGACATCAATTGCTGGGCAGTTGCCACGACACCTATCCTCCCTTTTCTATCGATGACTGAACTTTAAACCCTGTTTCGCATACCTCTAAACTTACATAATGTGTACTCTCACCTTGTAGTAGTTTACAGAACAAATTGTGACATTATCAACATTTTGTACTGGAAAAATAATGTCTATAGAAGTCTCTCACAGTATATTTGGCATTGATTTGACTAATCTTGATGGTTACTAAGAAGAAGTCAGTTCCCGCACGGAACAAATATTTGTATGACCTACATGTAGTTGTTCCGGGTCTGGCTGTTTGTGTATGTCAGTTTAAATGTTTGTAACGCACCCACGATACTGGAGAAATTCATAGTGTGGGGCAACGTTTTAAAAAAAAAAGTTCTTTAGTGCTTTTTGCATTTGACATTTTATTATCATTTTAATTCTGTGACCTATAAGATTCGTACCTATTTTATTTGCATTAACATTTTATTCTATTGCATTGTGTTTATTTTGTGTATTGTTGTATTCTGTTGCAGTATTGTGGAATTTCATTTTAAGGGTTTTGCCAGAATTACATTTTTTATTAGCCATCATGCACGGTACTTAGAATACGTTCCATTATAAAATAAAGCAGTGTAGGGCGGTCTCCAACGGCTTTTTGCAGCGATTCAGTAGTGATACAATTACAAAAATACCGTGTTATAATCGCGATGCTATCGCTGGTTGTATACCTTCGACCACATTACTACGATTGTACATCACTACTATCGCGATACGGCATCGATACAGCCAAAATTCAGCTTCAATACAGTCGCGATGCAGAATGCATACAGACGCGATGTACTTTCGATGCAGTTGTAAAGGGAGTTGAGGAACAGGGTGTAAAGTTCTCTCATCCTCTGTAGAAAAGGGAGGATCCGACCAGACGTGCTGTGTCTGGTGGGCAACTGCCCCATGATTTACATTTATTGTCGTTGGAACCCACTTTTGAATCCCAGTTTATTATTTTTGGCGTTGGATCCCACAAAACATTATTTTGTATTTCCGTTGAATCCCACATTTGAAAAATGCAAAAGAATAACGTTTTTTTGTCAATGAATCCCAAAAACTATTCCCGTTGAATCCCAAATGCTAAAAAAAATTGAATGCGGGTACTTTCAACAACAAAATTGTTTATAATAGAATGAGGGTATATTTTATTGACTGACCACCTATGATACTGCTGTCCTTTTTACCCGTATACGGCGAAGCAAAAAGGAGGGTTATGATTTTGACCGGTATTTATGGATGTATGTATGTTCATCTGTTACCTCATAAATAAATGCCATTATAATTTCGTAGGTGTACAAGGCATGCATGTCTGAAATATTTTCTTGTTTCATACTTTTAGAGCGCTTTTCAGTAGTCGGGGTAGTTTTAGAACTTACTTTTTTGTCATTGCGTCTATCAATATGCGAAATAATAAAAAGAAAGGACAAGAACATGAGGTGTATAAGTTGGAAAAAGCCGTTTATGGATTAAAACAGGCTGCACTTTTTTCATACGATGACTGTATGAAAAAATTTATGAAGTTTAGACAAAATCCATTTCATTATGATGCCTTAAGAACCATTATGTCTATTATAAAGGATGTTCGGCGATTAGGCCCACCAAAAAATGTGGCGTCTATTAATGATCTCTAGATTACAGTGGTAGTAATAATTATTATAGTTCATCTAACGGGAATACTGAGAAATACGACCATAACCATAAGTATGTCCATATATATGTTTAGGTTAAGGTATTTTTCTATGGGCCTGTGTCGCTGCAATAAATGCTATTTTTATTTTTTATTTTTACCTAAATAAAATATCACTAAAAGAGCTATTTAGTGAGTAAGTTGTCCTCATCGGTATTATTTTTGTAAAATAGTGCATTGTTTAGTAATAAATAGCAGGAGTTAAGGTCATTTTGAACGGTTTCTGAAAACAAAAATCATTTTTGTAAACCAAGCATTTTTATTTCTGTAAGTAGGTAGGTATATCAATTTCAAAGTCAGATGACTTAGAGTTAGTAGATAGTATTTCATCTTAAAATGATACAAGTCGCTTCACCTCTCATCTTTATACCGTGTCCAAGATAAAAATACTTAAATACCGCACGCTCAAAATGCAATTCGAATGAAACGGAAAAATGTATGTTGTTGTCACTTGACACTTGTCAATCTGACCGTGTCGGATAGTGATGTCATGCAGCTCGATTTTTACCCGACTGCCCCAGAAGGAGGGTAATGTTTTTCGAGAGTATTCATGGGGGGATCAAGTGTCCCTAGTCTCCCCCTATATTATTACAAAACAGATAAGGTATGGTAGGTAGTAGTAAGTAGCAGACCTCTATGAGGAGATAGATTAATTATACTTACATAACATAGGTATATACATACATGATCAGCCTATAATGTTCCCACTGCTGGGACTCAGGTCTACTCTGGGCGAGAGGGAGTGGGTTGTAATCCACCACGCGGGCCCAGACTGTTTAAATTGTTTAATGCTTGATAAAGATAAAACACTTTTCTTCTGGAAAGTACACATGTTGTCATTACATAGGATTCAATGGAAATAGCAAATGGGACCCATCGTTAATATCCAAAAAATGGGATCGAAAAGTGGGATCCAACGAAAATAAATGATGATTTATGTCGGTTATATATATGCTGTTCGCGCGGTAAACTTTGCTTGCGTGATGCAGGATTTCGATGTAGATGCTGACACACAGTCGAACATTGTGTGCCTACTTGTGAATGCCTGTGGTCTGCATTAATGCCTTGTCTTTGTTGCTGCTCTTACGCGCGTTTGTATCGATGCAGAAGCAATACTGAATCAAATATGTGGTTGTATCGTTACTGAGTCGCTTCTGTCGCGCGTTGAAACTGCGACAAACGGCCAAAGTAGCGATAAAAACGCGAAACCCCCTACTGAATCGCTGAAAAAAGTCGCCGTGGGTTAATGTAAAAGTTAACCACCCCATGAGCTTATCTTCATATTTTTTAATTAGAAACGAAAAAGGATTTACTATCGTACTATCCGTCGAGAGCACTCGGATTTAAAAAAAAGAAAAACTAATACCGTTATTAAAAACGCAATAAAACTTTTCCTATTTCTCTATGCTTATCTCTTCTCGTTATGAAAAAAAAGTTAAATAAAAAAATAAAAAAAGCTGCAAAAAGTTTTGCTGTATAAGCAACAGTGAAGTACACTCGGTAACGCAAGTCTCAGCTTTAAGCGCTGGTACAATGGTGCACAGCGGTGGAAACTTAATTGAAGCGCCGACTCCTGCAAATTCTGCGAGGATTTTTTTCGAGTGCTCCATTCCTGTTTGTATCCCAAAATTCTGAGTTTTCTTGGACTTTTTTTTTTGTTTTTTGATGGTACCGAAATAGATATTTGTTGGTTCTGAAAATGTATAATTTCTATTCAATATTTTCTCGTAATTAAATGCTAGTCAACATCACTGAAGACCAAGACGAATATGTATGGATAAACTTGACTCCCACCGTGGAGACTGAAAGCCCACATTCACAGAGGACAGGAATTTGAATTTGAGGAATTTGAGGTGGCCTTTATTTAGCAGTGGGTCATTACAGGCTAGATCAGCATGGGCTATGAGGGACATATCTGGTACAGCGAGTAAAATATTCGTGCTGGTCGTTTCTTATTTTATCTACAAGGCTACAAGAATAGAGGGACACACTGACCTTGGTGGTGATGTGCTTGTGTGTATGACCAGAGAGGCAATTCCCGCATTTTTTAAGAACGTTCGCATTCGCATTTCATTCGCAATCTGCCAAAAGAACAATCTATTTACCAACATTTTTGACAAGTTTGACAGATTGCGACTTGAATGAAATAAAATAATAAAAATAAATTTTATTTATTTTTTATTTATTTAATGTGAACGTTTTTTAGGTACGAGAATTGGCCTTCTGATGTATAAACGTGGATGAAGAAAAGGAGTAGTTTCTGCCTACCCCCATAGGAAAAGCGCAAGTTTAGGTATATATGGATAAAAGATAGTATAAGTTTTGTTGGTGCGTAATAGAATCTGGGCCAGTGCTATTTTTAACTTGATGGGGGGTAGTTCGAGGAGCCTGCCCTCATTTTATAGCAAGTAATGAGCCACTACTGTAACCTATTTAGTTGAGTCCCCCCATTCGATGCGTACGCACGCTTGCTATCCGGAAAATGTTTATTTATTAAGTTGCTGTATAAAATAAACTATGAACTTAATTTTAACTTTTGGATATTTTTAATGGACAAAATCAAAATCATAGGCATATTAGAGGGCATTCAACTTCAGTTAAAATATAATTCAAATAAATGGTGGAGGAAAAAAAGTTACCATAATTTTTTTAGGCGGAAATTATGGAAAAATCCTTCAACATTTGTGATGTCATGTCGTAAAAACTGTTAGTTTATTATTATTGTTTTGTATACATACCTTCCGGAATAAATTCACACAGTAAAGCGACTTTAATTTACACCTGGGCACCTTTCCTGTCGACAGCGACGCGGACGATTTCTTTGATGCCCTCATAATTCTTTCCCCTCCCTTTTTTTATATAGGTACATGTACATATTATTATTTTAAGTCTGTTAGCGTATACAATATGTAAATATGATTAAATTAAATAAAGATTGAAAAAAACAAAAATAACATGTAGGTATACATGTGTAGATAGTTGAAACGTATTTTCAATCTGCAATTCCTTACAGTATTTTCTTCTAAAAGCACTGGAAAGGCAGGAAAATCTCTCCTTTCCCTATTTTCTTGGCGACCCCTTCGTAAGACAGCGCGACTAAGTTTTTTAACTTAACGAAGGAAAACTATAGAGCAGGTGCTCTTCAATTGTTTTAGTTGGTTTTCGCGAAGTCTGCAGCTGAGAGGTCGAATTAGAATTGATTGCTTTCGGTTTGGATGGATAATGAAGAATTTGTAGGACAAATTGAAGATAAAATTACAAATAAGTATTTTTTTATTTTTATTTATTTTATAAACTAGCTGCTGCCCGCGGCTTCGCCCGCGTGAGTGTCGGAAATTACCCCATACATCCCCATGGGTTTTACGTATAAATATTGAGTTTCGAGTTAATCGAACAGCGCGTTAAAATTCTTCCATACAACACAGACACCCCCCAACCCCTCTTTAGGGGGTAATTTAGAAAAACAAAAACTACAAACTTTATAATTTATTTAGATAACTATTCGTGCGAAGTTTCATGTTTATTACCTCAAGGAATAAGATTTTCCCTACAAACTTTCATCCCTTATTTTACCCCCTTAGGGGTTGAATTTCGAAAAATCCTGATACACGTTATTCTTAATTTTTGGGTTTAAGTATAAATATTGAGTTTCGAGTTAATCGGACAGCGCGTTAAAATTCTTCCATACAAACTTTGACACCCCCCAACCCCCCTTTAGGGGGTAATTTAGAAAAACAACAAATTACAAACTTTTTCATTTATTTTGATAATTATTCGTGCGGAGTTTCATGTTTATTACCTCAAGGAATAAGATTTTTCATACAAACTTTCATCCCCTATTTGACACCCTTAGGGGTTGAATTTCAAAAAATGCTTCCTTATTCCTTGCCTACATTATAAAGGGAACCTCTGTGCAAAATTTCAGCTTTCTAGGTCCAAGGGTTTGGGCTGGGCGTTGATGAGTCAGTCAGTCAGGACTTGTCTTTTTATTAATAGGTATAAATATAGATAGTAGGATAGGATACTTTTCCGGGATAAAAAGTACCCAGTGTGGTGCCCAGGATATTAAAGAATAATTATACCAAGTTTCATCGTAATCGAACCGGTAGTTTTTGCGTGATGCCTGAACAAACAGACAGACAGACAGACAGACAAAAAAAAATATCAAATTTTTGGGTTCGGTGTCGGTCTAGTAACACCCCCTGCCATTTATTTTTTTGATATTTTCAATGTACAGAATTTTCACTTCTACAGATTTATTATAAGTATAGATATATGATTTTTTATACAGTACCTACTTACTAGTATCGTGGTGACTTGTTATTCATAATACGTAGGTTTATGTAAAATAAAATATTTTGATTTTGATTTTAAGCACCCCATAAATAATCATCCGCCTATCCTTTTACCAAATATCTTGGGGTCGGCTTCCAGTCTAACCGCATGCAGCTAAATACCAGTATTTTACATGGAGCTACTGCCTATCTGACCTGCACAACTCAGTAACTTGGTAATACGATACCCCTTGGTAAAACTGGGTGTCAGACTTCCGGGTCAGGTTCCAGCTTCTGACGACCCGTAACAACTGTCAAAGATCCACGAATGACAGCCGGGACCAACGGCTTAACGTGTTATCCGACTTTCCGAGGCACGGAGGAGTATCGAATTATCGATAGGTATAATGATGGTCACCCATCCACGGACCAACCCCGGTATGCGTAGCTTAACCTGAAGAATCGACCCGTGCGGCTGTTATACTTAGCCACGAGCTCCTCCCCAAGCACTCCATAAATCCTAGGCGAAAATTCATGGGATTGGAGAAAACCCAATTTTATTTTAATTTAAATTCAGAATAAACTAGTAAACTTTACTTAATATTTCAGGCCTCTTGGATATATCTGAATATCACGGAAATTACAGCATGATAATGCAAATACGACCACCAGTCTTCGAAAGATAAGTCTCCAACCTCCAACATACGACAAAAGTCCCCCAAACGACGAAGCCGAGCCTCTCAATTTAAAGGTCGTAACTCCATCTTTATTGCCACCCAATATAACTTGAGACATTTCAGACAGTAAAATTTTAATGCCTAAGGGTCTCTCGAAGATTATTACTGTCTCGGATATTTTGTGGTGAAGACGCTGTTTCTTTTGTGCTTTTGTTTTTTTCTTGTATTGCATTATAGGAAGATACGTAGGCAGATTGGTAACTCAAACTCAAACTCAAAGCATTTATTTCAATTAAACCATTTACAGGCACTTTTGAATTGTCAAGGAGTCGGTCAGTCATTCCAAAGCGTAGTAGGTACCTATGGAGAAGAACGGGCAAGAAACTCCACGGACACTCTTTTAAATCAAAAAATTGTTACAAAAATTCGTTACATCATTCATGTTGAAATTACTTATACATGTGAGAACAATGTAGAAAGACGTGCATGATAAAAGCGTCCGTTGATATAAATTATAAAAATAAAAATAAACAATTCAAAAATTAAAAATAAGCCATGGCAGCCAAGAGATGACCAGCCCCAACTGACGGCGTCCGTTCACGAACATGACGCATGGATTAGCACCATTCAGCTCAACCATTTTGAAGGGAGCTAAATGATCCAACACACACGCCACCATCAGCGAGACATCTGAGTGAGCATGACATACTCACAGCCGCCAGGGCACATTCAAGTCAATGAAAGACATAATATTACCCGGTAAATGGTAGCTCTATAGTACATAGTACTCACACATGTGCTATGCAGTTATATAATGCAAAGGAAATTGAGTTTATACAATGCAAAGATGTTCTTACAATCTTCAGCAGCTCCAACAGACTTTTCAAATGTTAATCAATTAGTTGTGGTTGTGGAGCAGGACTAGCATTGGCCCAAGCATTTTTATCAGTGATGTAATCCCCCAACTTATAATATGCCTGCCTGCATAGTGTGCGTTTTATACATGTTTTGAATTTCGTCTCATTCAGTTGAAGTATGTGGGTAAGTATGGGTAAATAGCTTGTTTTGTTTAGAAATGAGGTATACACGGTTAGGTGTAGATGGTCTATTCTGCACAGCTGTTCAGAACCGTTCGGTTCGCTATCATAATTATTCGATTGGTAAGGCGCAGGCCACATATACCTAAATGGCGCCGTCGCGGGCATGGCAGGGTCGGACGTCGGAGCAACGACATAGGTACCGTGTGACTTAAATTGCGCTTTATATCTATGTATTTTGTATGAAATTTGAATGGTATAGGATGCTGCCCGTGCCATGTCCGCGTCCGACGCTATTTATAATTATGTGGCCTGCGCTTAAGGCTCGTTTGGGCGAATGCTACAAACTGGTAACTTTTATGGACGAAAAAGTTGGATCCACGAAGGTAGCCCGCGAAATTCTAATTTTCTTACGTTTTTTACAATTTGCAGGTCAGTGTCAAGTTCTATCTTGATAGAAATGTCATTCGCGATCATAACAATTATTGTACCTATACAATATTGTTTTGTAACTTTTTTAGTGCTTAAGTGGTTGTACATCAGTTATGTGAATTAATAAATAAAAAAACAAGTTTCTGAGTGATATTTGAAGACACTTGCTAGCTCAGCACCACATTAACGCACCACATCCAGCACTCACCTTTCTTACACATTAAAAAGCACTAAAATACATACAACATAGCACTCAAATGCACTCATACATCAACATGCGTCGCTAATGGAGCCCGTCAAAGCGCTCACTCGGAACTAAAAGCACGTTTTGACCAACCCTGTGCGAGCGTGACTGTGAATATAGAATTAACGTTAAATGTTGCTTTGAAGTGTGCTAGGATAGTGCAGGGAATTCATATTCTAGTGACACTGAGAGAAGGACTGACCAATTTTTATCGTTTCGTATAAGATCATGACTGTATCGCCTATACAGGCTGACTTTGAAAACATGCGACAAAATTTAAGGGGGTGTTCTAATCATCAATATGAACAACTTTTACTTTGGGACCAAATAAGAATGCGCAAAAAAAAATCAGCCTTTCTGTATAAAGGTATTCCTGATTGGACCATTTTTAACCGACTTCCAAAAAGGAGGAGGTTATATGTTCGTAGCGTATGTATGTTTTTTTTTTTTTTTTTTTGTGTATGTCCGTCGATATTTCCGTCAATTGTGGACGGATTTTGAAAATTCTTGTTTTGTTTGAAAGGGTATGCTCTCAAGGTGGTCCCATATAAATTTTATTAACTAAGCTTGAGTACTTTTTGAGTTAGCTTCATTAATACGTATTTTTCCCACTTAGCCTATATGGATGATCTTTTAACATTTTCCTGTCACTGTTATTTACATAGCAGGTCGTGATATTCGAACTAGTAGGGGGTAGGTACCACAACTAAAAAGTGAAAAATAAAAACTTTTTACAAAAAAAAACAACCGACTTCCAAAAAAAACACTAGAAAGTGAAAAATTACTTTAATTTCGGAAGTCGGTGGCTTAAAACGAAAATTCAAAACCAAAGACACCGACTTCCGAAATTAAAGTTATTTTTCACTTTCTAGTGTTTTTTTTGGAAGTCGGTTGTTTTTTTTTGTAAAAAGTTTTTTTGTATAAGAAGGTCGATTTTTTTTTTGCGAATTCTTATTTGTTCCCATAGTAAAAGTTGTTCATATGGATGGTTAGAACAGCCCTTAAATTTTTTAGCATGTTTCCACAGTCAGCCTGTAGAGTTCGACAGAGGTGAACAGTATACCAATTTTTCACCAGTAATGTTTAAGTTCTTTGAAGAAGGGGGGGGGGCCTTAACGCCTTGAATCGGGCTAATCAAAGACTGGGCTGCTACTGTGAATTTCTTAGTGGTAGAACCCAATAACACTTTTCCTGTTCGTATGCAAACTTGTGCTAATCAAGACCATAAGTTAGAAATACCTGAAATTAAAAGTTATTTTGAACCTAGTTCTATTTTAGTTAATTCTCCGCACAATTTAAGTTCCTACTTTTTACTTTTCATATTTCTATATTTTTTTTCGCGTTTCGATCGTTCGTCCGTCTATCACAGGGACCGTAATAGGTAGACCACTGGGCACTAGCGCCGAGTGTAAATCCCGCGAGATCCAGAAAACAGAGGAATACGTTATATTGGAATGAACGCTAAAGACCACGTCACCGCGTTTCCTCTTAAACGTAAAGATTGAGAACCTTACCTCACTAAACTTCCTTTCAAAAAGACAGCCTACCCCGACACTACCCCGCAATCTTAAACAGATAACCACACCCGAGCAATTTCCGCACACCTCCGCACATCTACGTCAGCTGTAAAATACATGTAACCCCCCCTTTTTTCGCACGTAATCGGGTAACATCACGGCTCATTTCCCGCCGCGGAATCGGAACATCTTGTAAGTGATTGGAGCGCTCAGGTATTTTGGGGTTAACTTGTGTAATAAGATCGAGTTTGGTGTGGCATGACCTTTAAGGTATTTCTATTAGAGTTGATGAGAAGTTAAGGATGAGGTTTCTGAACTAGGTATATTATTTATAGGTAAAGTTATGGTTTCCTAGAAGAGTGGTGGCTGCCACATAACGGCCGCAGTGACGACTGTCACGAAAATGATGGCTTCGGGGTTTGACTTTACGATACCAAACAACCTCTCTAGGAAAACACACCAACTTACTTTCATAAATAACGATTTGACAGTTGTCCCTTCTCCCGACGTCTATTTACCCGTCCGAAAATAATAATTTGGCACTTGTTTTGGCACTAAGGCCGTCCGCTGCGTTAAGCGGGTGCACGGAGCGGGCGCCCGCGCGGCTTGCTGTTGTACCCGCTTAACGCGGCGGACGGCTTTAGTTCCGGACGGGCCCGTATCTTTGTAAACGGACTTAGAGAGTAGGCCCGTCATATATAAGCGATATCGCTGTCGCGCTAAAATATTAAATAGCCAAGTAACTGCGATCAACTTGGATAAGGCGCTCGCCGGCCGCTTCCGCGGTTGGTCACAGTTCTAAACTAACCTAGCCCATGTGGTCGGAGTACCCTACTGTGATCAACTGTGAGAAAAGAGGACCAGAAAGGGCTCATTAAAAAAAACGCATACATTTCTGTAACATATTGTAAGCTCGGTAAAGTTCTGCGGTATCAGTCGTTATCATAACGATGACGCGAGATACGGTAGCGAACGTCACAGATATGGCAACGTGGAATAAATTGTTCGTGTTGGGCAAAGAGTGAACGTACTGGAAGAGACACCGGTTTCTGTTGTCAAATGATTTGATTGGCTATTGGTGTTACGATCCACCAATCACAGCAGTAGGCACTGATATAAAAGAAAAGGGAGTGAATAATAGCGTGACGGTTGAGAGGGGAGAATGGAAGAAGATAATGAAGAAAATGTTTCTTCGACCCCAAGAAACATGGGAAAGCTGCAGGAAGATAATTAATCACAGAAGTTGGAAGGGCACATTTCTCGCAAAAAAAAAAAGTCGATGGGATCAGGTTCTGGAGTGGCGACCGCGTAACGAAGGCGCAGCGTAGGTAGGCTCACACAAGGAGCTATGACCTGATGAAGGGTGAAGATTAAGACTTGTCGAAGTGGCAACGCTTGGGGGAAGCCTAATGTCCATCAGTGAACGTCTTTGGACTTAAATAATGATGCTAAATCGCAGCAGTTATTATGAAATTCCGCACCTTAGTAGTTTTACGTATATCTCATGCAAATAGGACGCAAGAGCGGATATTTTAATATTTTTTTAAACTTCTAGGAGCATTAATTCTTTTATACACCTGTAACGTTTAGAACTTTACGATCGAATCTTTCTTTTTCTGTTCTTTGTTTATCCTTAGTCTTGGTTAACCAAAAAAGTTAGCAAAAGGTTTTGTTGGTCCCATTGCGTAGTTTAGTTTCAGAGTTTTTCTCGGCAAACAAACTCGCAAAGTTTTCCTAGTAATTATATTATTGTTAAGGTAGACTGTGTTGAGTTAAAATAATACTACGCATAATGCGAACAGGGATAATCGTCGGTTGGTGCCTAATTTCAATAAAACGTCTAACGGGCCTCTGCGAGTTGGCTTCGGCCGCTCGTACGCCTTCCAAAGGTCCGGGACCCCAGGGTCCCGATACCTACTACGGCTACTGCTGAGTATGAGGTCCTGGGTTCTGGCAAAGTGTTATTGGGATTTTCTATCTGGAATTTCTTAGCTGCAGCCCGGAGTCTGTATTTATGCCTGGTTGATGGCAATAGGCCCGCCCCCTATCACATGGGCCTTAAACATAACTGGCTAAATGTGGGTGTACTAAGGTACACCTCTGCCCAACCCTTCGGGGAAACAAGGCGTGACTTTATGCTATGAGTAATAATAATAATTCTACTCTATTATTGTCGCATTGCAGGGTATAAGCCTCTTCTTATACACAGAAGACATGTTTTCTCAAAATAGATTGGCGAATTCAGACTAATATCCATTAAACAGGCGTCAAAATTGATTCGCTGTTAACACCTAGGCCAAATATTTCGATATTTGGATAGTTCATGACTTAAAAAGGTGACATAAAGAATATGGAAATAAATCTACAAAAACAAAAAAACGCGAAATTTCACGGCTTAAAGTTAAGTATAAGACTACGTTTTCCTTCACCGACGGCAGTTATTTCCAATATAAACAAAAAAAAATATATAGTCAAAATAATTTACAAACTTATAAAAACTAAATCACAAACCAAGTCGCTTCCATTAAATCTCACAAATTCACTGGAGCGCGCAACATTTTGTCGTAGGCTATAAATTCAGAGCCACCCGTGCGAACCGACCGTATTAGTGATTGTCATATTTTTATACTTCAACGATCTTTGAGGCGAATCGTTGAGTACGGATGATTTTGTGTTTGTAGGGGTGTAAGTAAGGGGTAAAAGGATATTTGAGTTCATAATGGATGAAAAGGCGTAGGAAGTGGTTCGGTAGTTAAAAGTCCTACTTTTTGAGCATCAATTGGCGACGAGCGGGGTAATGGCGGTACAATGGAAATGCGTTTAATTTTGACAATTCAACAACATTCAATGCTTTGCCGAATACTAAACACTAAACAAAACCATACAACATTTACCTACTGTACAAGTATCCTAGCATCCTCTACCTGCAAATTAAGATCTAACTATAAATTATTAACGAACTCACACGCTCAGTCACAAATCTAATTCGGCGGGTGCCGGCCGACAACCGTTCCGGGCCGTACGGTTCGTCCGACGCATAAATCTGGAGGAAGACGGAAAACCGGGCCGTAATAAATCTCATCGTGGATCCGGAATATTCATGAGACCACATACGTACGTTTAACGGATGTTATACAGGGTGTTTTGGGGTAGTAAGTGGTTGTTGTGTAGTTTTGGTTCCTGTAGTAGCTTGGTAGGAACATTGGTGTAGCATTTTTGTAAACGGATTGAATTTTAAAAATATATTATAACACCTGTGTTTTCGGTATGAAATTTCGCCATTTATATTTAAATCTCATGTCATAGGGGGCGAGCCTATTGTCAACAACGGCATACACCTAGACTCCGGGTTGTGAGAAATTCTGGATGGAAAAACCCAAAGGTCGAGCAATATAGCGTGGGTTCATGGCACTTGACCATGGCAGGCTTTAAATGTAGGGGTTATGTTTTATTTAATTAAAGTGTGTAATGATTTTGGTTCCCTTCACTATTAGAAAATGGAATGAAAATCACGAATTCGTCGTCCATTGATTCACAATACTGAGCTTAGAATTTCTTTTTCTGCTTAGCCAGTAGTTTCGTTCGTTAAAAATTTATTTTTCCCGTTTTTGTGTCTGTAACATTTGGCGCGGATGCACTACGCTAAAAAAACAAAATTAGTGTTTTTACGGAATTTCAGCTATTCGAAAGCTCACGACCTACTTTTGAAGTAACGTGTAACGGATTTAACGTTATACTATATGGTTATTTTTAATGGAATTTAGGTAGTTCCATAGTTGAAGCGTTCATTTAGTACCGGGAAAATATGATTGCACGGATTTATTATATGGCAGAACTCTACTTATGTATGTAATACCTACTTATGTATAACCCATATTTGCAAATAAATAATATTCTATTCTATTCTAAAGGTAAGCTTTGGTGAGTAAAAGTAAAAAATTCAAGCGTTGGTGAGCTAACGACAGGTTTTATATAATATATTTTTTTCCGAGCGTTTCTCTAGCTTTACCTAAAAAAAGCTATATCTCCATTCTAAGTAACTACAGTAATTACAATATTTTTGCATTTTTTGATGTAAAAATATGTTTATTTTGTTCTATTTGAGTGTACGCATGTTAGTAAATAATACTTCTCTATTAAAACAACAAACTTAAAAAAGTCTGTATTCAAAATATTTAGTTTCTGTTTGACGTTTTTTTTCAATAACATTAACGGGTAGAGAAAACACCACAACATTACAACTCCACGAAAAAAACATTTCACACATAAAACCCATATCCGAAATTTAATTTCAACCCATATTTCAACCCCACATTTCACCCCTACATTGCAATGTTTTTTCAACCCGCTGTATAGTGCGGGCATCAGACTAGTGGTCCAAATATTCTCATGCGCCAGTGTAATAACTTTATTGCGGTGCTCTGTCGTCAAATAGTGCAAAAAGGGTTGGTTTGATATCTTTTTGTGTTTCACTATAAAATGTTCGACCACTGAATTAATGATGGAAGTCAGATGTTTATCGTTGTGCGGTTTTGTTGGGGACAAGGGAGGACTTTTATCTACTAAAACATAGCGTATTATTAAAAACACTACAATACCGATTGTGGAATTGTACCTAATTAACCTGCACGGTCCTAAATTCCTAATGCATGTTAATGGCTGACATGGTCTTTTGAGGAAAGCAGCATGCAGATTTGAGTGGACCTACCTAGTCAGTGCACGCATTTGTCAGTAATCGTGTGTTAAACTCAGAACTTAAGGAGCTCAATGAAATATAGAAGATAGCATTAGCATATCCATTCATCAATGTTTTGGGAATACCACATTTTCTTCCACACACGTTTCGTCAATCAAGCTAATGGTACGAATAAAATGAAACGTATTTCACTACACCTATCCACTGAAAATTTCAATAATCCTTCGATTTAATGTTCAATTAAAATAAGATGTTATAATCATTAATTCGCCCTGAGTCTGGTTCAGGAAGTTTGTTGAGTCTTAATTAAATAAATGAATTTTCCCGGTACCGGAGCTAAGTCGATTATTTTGCTCAGTGAACTTTTGGTAACTCGTTTTGGTTAACTCTTAATGTTGGTACTCGATTGCGTTGTATTTGGAGTGAGAATTATGTGAGGAGAAATCTTTGGTCTTGACGAAGAACGTCACTTTCGCAAAATGTCATCATGAAAAATTTGATCACTTTCGCACAATGTCACTTTCGCAAAACGTCACTTTCGCACAATGTCACTTTTGCAAAACGTAATATTCCCAAAACGTAATTTTCGCAGAATGTCATTCAATGGTAGCGCTCCAATTTTATCACGATGATATTACAATGCTTTTCCATCGCGTTCAGGGATCGCTATCGCTTCCGTATTTACATGAAACAACATAATAATTTGGCTGATAGCTGCAATAATCTGTTCATTGTATAAACGTATTGTTTGGGGTCGAAATACAACTTGTAGTTTGTTAATGTAGACTTTGTGTTTTAGATAATTCTTAGATATTTCTTTCCGTTATGTCCCACTGCTGGGCAAGGGCCTCTTCTTTCTTTATTTAAGTACCTACATTATTCATTATTATTTTTATCTGACACAAACTACACACGTTACATTATAAAACTGATTTACATCCTCACACTTTCAGGTCCAGTTGAAAACCAGCGTCAGGCACTTATAGTTGTCCGGAATTTTTGGAGCAGCCGTGAGGTACACTCCCCTGCTAATTACTTTACACTTTTTATTTGATTTTTTATCTGCTGGATTTTATATTGTGTGCTTTTTTGTCAGTGTTAAATACATGACATGTATGACCAAAATTCTTTGATACCTGTACTGTAATTTATAAAGGTTTTCGGTCCCTGCCTAGTGGTTGTAAGCACGACTGATGAGCCCGGGTCGGCCAAAGTGTTATTGGGTTTTTCGTTTTGGAATTCTTTTGTAGCAGTACGGAGTCTGGATTATTTCAATAGTTAGCGAATTCTCAGGAACTCACAATATTCTTCCGTTGTCTTAATTAGAAAATAAGCCAGCTGTCAATATTTTATCGGCCTTATTTTAGTTTCCGCGCCGTTTGCGAAGTAAAGCGAAGTAGGTATATACCTTGTAGAATCCTGTTGATCCCTTAATTAAGTGAATTATAAACCTTCTCGTGCAGGCACCGCTTCACTTTTAATCTTTTCCCGCCATTCGGGGGACTGACAGATGACTTTCTCGAGAATGACAGATGACATTTGTGGCAGCACCTACCTCACTACTTGTGTGAATGAGATAGTGTTTTATATCTCATAATTAATTGTTCAGTCTTGATTACTAACATTACAAATCCACATACAACCAAGTTCAAAATAGTTAATTGATTCAGGCGTGACTTGGCGGAAATCCATTATAAAATACAATAGACGTAGATATATGTAGTAACCTATTCCGCTTAAATATATCTACGTTTATTGTATTTTTTAAGTTCAAAATATTTACCAAACATCTGAAAAGTCTGCAAACCAAATACCTGTACTTTAAAACAGTTTCCACTTCTCAGTTCGTAGGTAATATAAAAGAAATATTTTAATACATTCGTTTAGCAAGCAGAGGACACAATTTTCCGAGCTGGAGCGTTCTTTAAGTATAAAAGCAAATAAACTGGGGTAGAGTAGAGGCACAACTTTTTTAGGGGTCCGCAATAAATATTCTATTTTATTTTTATGTTACGTTATTTGGTGTACGGTTCTGAACTTACGTTTTTTCCTCATAGGCAAGCGTAGTTATGAGTAAAGGGATCGAATAAAATGACGATAAATGAAAGTTAGGAGTATTTTTTTTTATTTGATATTATTGCGTAAGTGAAAATGGCGGGGTAGGGTAAAGTGCACTATATCGAGTATACATAAAGAAAAGGCGTTTATTAAGATTATACTGAAATTAATAAGTTTTTTTTTTACATTTTAACAAAAATTAACACCTATATTTGCGTTCTCTTCACTTAGAAGAAATACAGACAATTATTATAAAAAAATTATGATGACATTGACTTTAGCGCCATAATCTAGTCGTGCGCCATTGACATCCTAAATCAATTCCGTTTTAATTTTCTTATAGAGATATTTTTAATTGAATACGGAGATATTCGTTACTTTTAGGAAAATAACTAAAGGATTTCAAATTCAATAATAGTAACAATTCTGTGCTATACATGATACATGTAACACCATGAACAAAGTATTTTTAATTAATTATCAGGCTCTAAGAAAGTGCTACGCAATTATATAAACGTCTCAATTGATACTATTCTTAGTTATAAATTTTAATACTTAACATATTCTGTCACGTAAAATAATAAAGTTAGAGTAAAATTGCTTAATAGTCTATTAGACTAGATTGTAAAAAATATTAAGATCTGTTGTTCTTATTAATACAGGGGAAAAAAAAAATTCAGACAGATTATTTCACAACACCAAACATTTGAATCCATTCTGCTATTACAGAATAACCAAAAGCCATCCAAGTAATCATACGGGACCCATCTCAACATGACATCACGCGGTTCCCTTCACTAACTAGGTATGTTCAGTTTGTGTGTTTTACAGCTCAGTGGCGCCGCTGTGCGTCCGCTGACTGTTTTTACTGCCGCTTAGCGTCGATCATTACCACCCCGTATATAGAAAAGATTGGCTGTTTGGTTTTCGGAACAGCCTGTATATTGAGAGATTGTTTGTTTTTGGGAAATCAGTATGAAATGCCTGGTTATTTAGTTGGCAGGGAACTATTGGTAATCGTTTGGGTTACGATTACGTGTTTTTATATTTCTAACGTGGCCATAATATCGTGGACGTCCACGTTCATGTCACGGCATCACGATAACACAGGGAAGTAAAATGTATGGAAATAACGTTGTAACGTACATGTATTTAATGGAAATATTCAAATATCGTGACGTTAAAAATGATAAAAGCGCACAATAGTTTTTGATGGTGATGATCTCAAAAAGCTATGTTATCGAAACAAATAAGTACATAATTCAATTATTTATATATTTTATAAGTTTTATTTTTAACTAGCTTTCGCCCGCGGCTTCGCCCGCGTGGAGGTCGGAAATTGTCCTACAGGAAAGTACTTCCGGGGAAAAAAGTAGGTACTTTATTCAGGTTATAAATCATCAATTTGCAAATTTCATCCAAATCCGTTAGCCGTTTTTGTATAATTGAGTAACAAACATCCAAACACACAAACATACAAACTGTCACCTTTATAATATCAGTAAGATTACGTCATTATTAAGTTTTAAGTGGGTATATTACTGTAAAGTTTCATCAAAATCCGTTCAGTAGTTTTTGCGTAAAAGAATAACAAACGTCCATCCATCCATCCTCACAAACTTTCGCATTTATAATATTAGTAAGTAGGAGCACTCCCGAGGAGATATTTAGGACACTGGCAGCCTCATGGATGACCAAGGGCATTGAAGTCGGTAGTAGGAGGTTGACAAACCTCCGATTTGTCGACGACATAGTACTTTTTTGCCCCCACAGCTCTGGAACTACAGACTATGCTTCAAGACCTAAGCACGGCAAGCCTCAGGGTTGGACTCACGATGAATCGGTCTAAAACAAAAACCATAACCAACAGCACTAAGTGTAGTTTCGAGGTAGATGGGCAGGAAACACATGTCGATGAGTACATCTACTTGGGCCAGTTAGTTGCTTTCGAAAACAGGTAACAGAAGGAATTCTATCGCTGCATCGGAAATGCCTGGAAAAGGTACTGGTCTCTGAAGACGGTAATGAAAGGCGATCTGCCGATCTCCTTGAAGCGAACACTCATCGATATGTGTATTCTGCCTGTCCTAACCTACGGTACGCAGACCTGGTCACTTACCGAGTCGCAAAAGTTTCTTCTTGGGGTTTGCCAAAGAGCAATGGAACGAAGCATTCTAGGCGTAAAACGAACTGACAATTATCGAAACACTACGCTGCGCTCTAAAACGGGGATTCTTGATGTAGGCAAAAAGGCTGCCAAGCTAAAATGGGATTGGGCGGGTCATGTAAGCCGCATGCATAGCGACCGCTGGGCAACAGTCTCCACACGGCGGGTGCCTGAGGATGGACGGCGCCGCCGAGGCCGGCCTAGGAAGAGGAGGCGAGACGACCTAGACGCAAACCGCAAGGGTTGGATCGAGGAGGCCCTGGAGAAAGATGCTTGGAAGTATTTGGGGAGGCCTTTGCTGAGCAATGGGACGGTGTAGGCTAATCGATAAATATAAAAATGTAGTGTCACGGTGCTTGTGGTCGCACTCCTCCGAAACGGCTCGACCGATTTTTACGAAAATTTTATGGTTTGCACGTTGTACTAGAGAGGTGAAAATTACACTCTTTAGAGCGTATTGCCAATCTATGTACACGTGTGCCCTATGGGTCAGCTATACAAAAAGCTCGTACAATGCTCTGCGAGTCCAATACAATAATGCCTTCAGAGTTATGTTGGGGCTGCCGCGCTTTTGCAGTGCATCGGGGATGTTCGCCGAGAATGGCGTGCCAGATTTTTACGCACTGATGCGGACACGGATAGCATCCCTGATGCGGCGAGTGCGCGACAGCTCCAACAACTTGGTAGCTATAGTAGCCGACAGGATGGACAGTCCAATTATGTGGCAATGGATGACCACTCATCGTGCGTCATTCCATTACTTAAAATAAGTTGTTTTATTGTATTTTTTGTGTAGGTATATGTTTTCATGTATGTATTTATGTTTTGTGTATAAAATTGTAATGTGTGTTGTTTATGGACTTATGGTCTGAAATAAATTTCTTATTATTATTATTTGTTGGTATACATTTTTGTATCTCGGCACTAATCTGCCGGTATTTTAGAGTAACACGGGCCAAAGCCAAGTGTTACCCCTGAGAATACTAAATTAAGTGAAAATGGATGATATTATATGGCTTGATGATATTATGTTTTGACTTTGTGTTGTAGTGGTGAATGATGTCTGTGCGTGTGATGTTTGTGCGTCATTGTCGTTCTGCAGGAATTTTCGAACAATTCTGCAAGTGTTCAGGATAGCAGCTTTCTGTAGGGTTAGGTAGGTGGAGGGAGCAACGTCTAGTGTTCTTAAAGATTGATGAAGTTGTTTGGGAATGACTCCGGTGGTTGAAAGTACTACAGGAATAATGGCAACGCTGCCTAATCGCCACATTCGGCTTATTTCTATTTTTAAGTCTGTATATTTTGACAGCTTTTCTGCTATAGTTTTTTGTAGGTTGTGTGTGTTTGGAACTGCTATGTCAATAATTTGCGCGGTTTTATTAATTTTGTCTAATAAAGTTATGTCTGGTCTGTTGTAATGTGTTGTTCTGTCTGTGAGAATGGCTCGATCAAAGTATAGTTTGTGTGTTGTGTTTTCAAGAACCGTTTCTGGAGTATATTTGTAGTAAGGTACTGGAGCTGTAGTGATTAATTTATATTTAATGGCAAGTTTTTGATGAATAATGTTGGCTATTTGATCGTGCCTATGTTTATAGTCAGTCTGAACTATTGCTTTACATGCTCCAGTAATGTGTTGAATAGTTTCAGAAGAACTATGACATCGTCTACAAATATCTGTTGAAAGAGGCACTCGCATGATGTGCTTTTGGTAGTTACGGGTTTCAATAACTTGGTCCTGGATTGCTGTCATGAACCCTTCAGTCTCAGGGAATAAATCTCCGCGCCTAAGCCATTCGTTCGATGCTAACTTGTCGACGTTAGGTTGGCAAAGGTCTTGGCGATGTCTTCCATGGAGTGACTTCTGGGACCATTCCGATATTTTAGTCTGTCTGTCAGTCTGTTTCTCGTTAATTTGAGTAGTTTTATCAGACATGTTTAGCGGTGTTAGTTTCTGATCATTGTATACTATTGCTTTGTGTAAGGTAGAGGTTGTGCTTTTTGTGTTGAAATATTTTCTAAGGGTACTAATTTGTTTATTGTGTAGGTTCGTTATATCTATTATTCCTCGTCCTCCTTCTTTCCTGGGTAGTGTTAGTCGCTGTACGCAAGATCGAGGATGGTGTTTTCTATATTTGGTCAAACTGGTGTTAATGACACGTTGTAGACTTTTAAGTTCCGTTTTGGTCCAGCTTATTATACCAAAAGAATATGTAAGGACGGGTATAGCATAGGTATTTATTGCTTTAATTGTATTTCTGGAGTGCAATTGGGTGTTTAAAATGGATTTTAGTCTATGTTTAAATTGTTGTGTAAGTTTATTTTTTATTGCCTTATGTTTAATTTGCTTCGCTTGAATATATCCTAAGTATTTGTATGTTCCGTGTTCATCTAAGGAATCTATGGTTTCACCTGACTGTGTGGTATATGAGTGTTCGTACGTTTGGCCTGCTCTGACTGAATTGATTTTACACTTATCAATTCCAAATTCCATTCCTATATCACTTGAAAATGTATCTGTCGCATTTGCGAGTTCCTCTAAGTCCTCTGGTGAACAAGCGTACAATTTTATGTCATCCATGTAGAGCAGGTGGTTTATTTTACAGTCGTGTCTGTCAGTCCGTATGCCATCTGTAGTGTCATTGTACTTGAGGTTATATCCTGGCATTAGTGAATTTAATTTGTTTGATAGCGGGTTTAAGGCAAGACAGAACCATAGTGGGCTAAGCGAGTCACCTTGGAATATACCCCGTTGGATCTTGATGTGTTCTGTCTCAGCAATACCTGTAGGTGTCGTAAGATGTAAACGTGTTGTCCATTGTGTAATTGTGTTATTTAAAAAAGCAATGATTTGAGGGTTAATCTTATATATATTTAAAATTTCAAGTAGCCAAGTGTGTGGGACAGAATCGTACGCTTTTTTGTAGTCTATATACATAGTATATAGATCTTTCTTATTATTATTATTTGGTAGGTATGACAATAGGTCGTAAAGAGGTAGGTATGCAGGTAGGGTAGGTAGATAAGTAGATAGGTAGGGTAGCGTAGGTGGATAGGTAGGGTACGGTAGGTGGATAGGTAGGTGTGCCGTAGATAAGCACTTAGTGTTACCAGTGCGAAACCGGGGCGGGAAGCTAGTATAAAAACAAAAAAATATAAATTGCAATATTACTGTGAAGTTTCATCAAAATCCATTCAGTAGTCTTTGCGTGAAAGAGTAACAAACATCCATTCATCCTCAGAAACTTTCGCATTTATAATATTAGTAGGATAATATAAGTAATTAAAATAAAAACCAATTGCGTAACACACTATCAATCAAAATCTGAATGATTTTATGGATATTGCTAATCCATTGCTTCATTAATTATTATGTTCGAGAAATCTGTCAACAACGTAAATAACGCAATTAATTTTGTTGAACTGTCAAAATGAAACCCATTGCTATTGTAAGTGTGTTACGCAATTACCCCGTTGATATAGGACATGTAACACGTTCCTGTGGGATAATTTCCGACATTCACGACGTTAATTAAAGCATAAATTTGAATTTTAAAACAAACCGTTATTCTTAAACTAACAAAAAAAGAAAGACTTCTAATATTTAATTAAAATAAAAACTACTATAATATATTTCTACTTTAAATACTACCAAAAAAAATTTATTAGACCATGGCGCGTCATTATCTGGCCCACCGCTCACCCCCGCTTCATTCTTATCGTTGTAACTTTTAATCTATTCTTCCAAATGTCTTAGTGTAAAAGACAAAGTTTATCTACATTAAATACCGAAAGCGATGAAGTTATTCATTTTGATAAGAATTAACTAAATACTCCAAAATGTGCAATGTAAAAAAAGTCTCCATTTTAAATGTATTTATGGCTCACTATTTTAGCTATAATGGCTTCCACATAAAAGATAGATATATGCTGTCGCGGACTTTTATTTAGAACTATTTTAGACAAACAATCCCACGATACATTATCTTCGTATAACTCTAACGGTTTAGGCAGCGCACGCCAAGATAGCTCTCACAGGGCAGAAATTTTTCCGACTTACTTCATACTTATCGTTATATTATGGCAAAATCAAACAAAATCATTATAAATTGTAGCCTATGTGTTATTCTGATGTATAAGCTAGATCACTGTAAAGTTTCATCAAAATCCGTTCAATAGTTTTTGCGTGAAAGAGTAACAAACATCCATACATCCATCCATCCTCACAAACTTTCGCATTTATAATATTAGTAGGATAGGATTAAATTCTGTTTATAACATGTCTTCCAAGATGAACAATAGAAATAAGCTTGAAAAAATAAATTTATAAATATTTGATGTTTACTTATTTATCGCGCCGGCGCCAATGAGGCAAAACATGACCGTGATAGAGTTTATTTATATATTCATTCCATGCTCAAGAACAGATCGGACGGTGACCCCCAAACTAGGCATTTGCCTGTATCTTGGGGGTCGGAACTGGTAAAATAATCAGTATGAGATCAACGAATTGAAACAACGTAATATATCATCTTGCATGCCATGTCTGTGTATAATCATTATACTGTTTTGGACAAATTAATGATCTAATCTTAGGCGTGAATTATACAGAGGGCGTAAAGGTGAAGGCGTGGCGCCAGCATGATGCCACTTCAAAAAGTTTTCATACAAAATGTACGAAGAGGACGTGCGCCTATGCCGCGCCTTCACCTTCCGCCGTCTGTGTGTAATTCACGCCTTATCAATCTTAAAAAAAAAAAATTGTTCATTTATTTCCTAAATGTTGTGATGGCCTAGCAATAGAGGTTAAATTTCCGTCTTTTCTAAAGCTACAGGGAGTGGATCCTTTACTTAATAAACTTACTTGAGGTGAGTCAGCTGCTTACATTCTCACGCAAGTCATAACAAGGGAAAACTTGTAAAAGTAAACACTCATTACTACTTCTTTTCAACCTAGAGTACGTACAGTCACGAGCGTAAATACCTTATAGTTAAGGCTCGTGCATACTGGCGCGACAGCGGTAATTGTTCTACCGTGAAGTTTTATTAGAAATTGTTTTGTTAAAGACGCGTGGCGCCTGTCTGTCAAAGATGGTGCAGTCAGCTGCACGTTACATGAGTGTTAACACGTTCACTTCGAAAATCACCCTTACCGCTACGGCATAAAGACGCTGTCAATGTCAAATTGTTATTTTGTTTAGCAAATTGACTACCAACTTAAATTGTCCATTATTATGTTGTTAACTCAATCATAGCCGCTGCTTCCAGCTGTCATTCGTGGATCTTTGACAGTCGATACGGGTCGTCAGAAGCCCGAAAGTCTGACAACCAGTCTTACCAAGGGGTATCGTATTACCCAGTTACTGGGCTGTGGAGGTCAGATAGGCAGTTGCTCAATGTAAAGTTGCATCCGTTGAGACTGGAAGTCCACCCCAACATACAACTATGTTGGGGTGGACTGGAAAAGCTTAGGCAGATGGATTGAAATTCATATCGCAATTGTAATTTTTTTGACGAAATGTCTATACCACGAAAAATTGACGTAGGTAGGGTGGCAATTTGCCTAACACTTATTATTCATGCCTGTACCAGAATAATACCAAATTAATGCTTATTTCAGACACCAAAAACTTAGTAATAAACAAAACATTGACACAATAAATTACTTCAGCAGTCTGAAGACATCAAATCAAATCCAGTGCTGCCAACTTGATTATTGTGAGAGTCCCGATCTGCTGAGTTTGTGTATCTACGTGACGTCGGACGAGTTCATTTAGTAAACGATGCTGCTACTAAAGCTTTGGTACGCTGCGCAATTCATCCAACTTGACGTCATTGAGGTCATTAGAAATGTGGCGGCACCTACATCGCCACATGCGCACTGCACATCTCTTTGATGCGCAGTTCGCATGTGACGTCACAAATCCTGCATCGCGCTATTTAAGTTTACGACATCAGCAATACTTGGGCAATTTTCCGTCAGGCACAACACCCGTCTGGTCGGAGGATCCTCCCTTTTCTATAGAGGATGAGTGAACTTTACACCCTGTTCCTCATACCCCTAAAGAAACACACGAGTGTGATATATGCCCAGGGGCCTATTTAATAAAGCCGTTAGGTGACGAAAGAAACCGTTTCCAAAGGACCTCATAGGAGTTATCCCACTACATGTCAATTCTCAATTTCTAAAATCGGTTCAGTTGTTCAGGTTTTAAGGCCTATTCAGCGATAAGCGATATCGATGTTGCGCTAGGTAGCGATACTGGTACAAAGTGACTAACTAGAAGGCTGACAGCGACATCGCTTATATCGGAATAGGCCTTTATAACGTAAAAAACTGTCAAGGGCAGTTCAGGCTATAAGGCTTTACTATTTTGCTATATAGCAAAGCATATAGCGTCATAAGCGATAACTGTATAGCATGACGTACACACTATAAGCTATAGGTGTCTATAGCAAGTTATTTGATGGTGATCCGACTTAAACTGCACAATGGATTTCGTACTCACTAGCGTGAAAAGCTATCATCAAGCGATGACGATGATGGAATTTGACTCTTGAGGCCGTATTATAACGTATTAATGTCACCATTTTTCCAGTGTGATAGAGAGACGGAGCTATACAAGGCCGATAGAACCATCCTTTTTTCGCAGTGGAATAATGATGGCATTAATACTTCATAATAAGGCCCCAGCTCATTAAAAATTAAAACTAAATGCCAAGTACGGCAAAAAAGTCATCTAAAAAGGTATACTTAAACAAGTCATCACAGAAAGACACATTAAAAAACCGGAGGTATTTTATGTAGGTAGGGTAGAGTAGGGTAGGGGAGGTAGGTGTACGCCGTAGATAAGTATTTCGAGCTACCCGTGCGAAGCCGGGGCGGGCAGCTAGTAATACATATATTTTTGAGAGGTGCCAATTAATCCTTTCATTTGATACCCAACATGGTACATACATACATACATACCGGTCAAAATTATAACCCTAATTTTTGCTTCGCCGTAGTCGGGAAAAAAATAACCGGAGAATTGTACGATATAGCTCTGAGAACCGCTCAAGTTTATCGCGAACAGCAAGCATAACAGCATAGCGTTGTGAACGTTCACAGAAAGAGGAGACCTGTGGTTCAGCAGTGGAAACATTATAGGCTGATTATGTGGTGCAAATGGACTAAATTACATATCAATTTCTTGTAGTGTATAATTGGAATATCAGTTTAACTGTCATTAACGAGACACAATAAAATGTTCTATTGTTCTGGCCTTTTAAAGCCCATTCGACAGATGAAGGAAGTTCCCAGATTCTCCCTCTATTACATGTGACTTAAACATACGAAACGTTGTTGAGCCGATTTTTTTTTCGATCTTATGAAGCAATGGATTATGAATCTGTTTCGAAAAGATTCAGATTGTGATTGATCGTGTATTACACAATGAGGGCGCTGATCTATAATATACTAGACAAAAGAACTAGATAAAATTCAAGCTCATGATAAATATTTATACACATTCCAGTACAAACCGCGACTGAATACCATACACTCCATTTTATTATTACTGAAAATATTAAATTCCTTATTTTAAACAATAGCTTCGAATTGTCTGTATATAACGATACGAGCTTTTCAATATGAAACCCTATATATAGTAAAATTATGTCGAAAACCTTTTGACATCTATTTTTAGGAAAAGTTGGGTTGGTAACCAAATCACAAGCCGTCCAACTGCTAGTCAGACTTGCACACCCACGCTAATGTACCACCAAAACTATATTATAATACGTTCTCTTTGTTATTTGTCATGATAAAGGTCATTGGACACTCGTAAAACTCACACGTACTCTGTACAAAATCAACTGCCTGCTTTTACGGATGTAATTATACAGCTCTGTGGCAGACAGGTGGACAGGAAGATAGATACTTCGAAAGCATTCAGCACGCGTAACATGACATTCTTCCGTCGACAAAACTTGTTTCTATTGTGATTTCTAAGCGTTCAGGAGATTTATTTCTTTTTGTCACAAGACCCCTTTTACAGTAGTCGTACTATTCTGCGTAGAAGAGTTTACCAACTTTCAAAGTGGGTTCCGCTTATTGATTTACCGGATCGAAGCGCCCTAAAGAGGTTTGCTGAGGGCTTACAAGATAGATTGAAGGAAAACTTTGCCAGCTCTTGCACAACAAAAAGTTGGCAACACAATTAAATGTTTTTGGCGAGAAAAAGAACTTAGTTTGAGTGGTGAAGAGGTTCGGATATGGAAGGGGTTTTAATGTTTATTTCGCGAGAGACATTGTAACAGGATCCGGCCTCCCATTAGGGCTCATTATGGGAGAATTGAGAGTTTTGGAGAGAAAGAAGAAGAATTTTACCTCAAGTCGTCTGTGGGGGTACACTACATAAATACGAAAAAATTTATTCCGTCAGTCACAAATAAGAATTTCAATATACCGATTTTCATCATTCCGAATGGTTCAAAATTCCTATTATATCAACTCCGATTTATCATTCATCCTATTTTTATAATTCCAAAATTTCAATATTCCTAATGTTTATAATTACTATTCTCAAAATACCGAGTTTCAAAAGATCGAATAACAAAAACTCCGACTTAATGATAATTCGTATATATACACAATAAATTTTAGTTGAATGTTTTTAATTTAGTTGTTTTGATGCTTCACTGCATCAATGTTTGCATGCCTAAATGGTAGAATGTACTAGGATTCTGTAATATGACTGTAACCATCTTATTGTAAATACCTACATTCCGAGCAAATAAATAAATATTCTATTCTATTCTATTCTATTCATGTTTCGTAGGACTGACCTGAACGCTAGCGTTCCATTATCTAGCGTCCAGGTCAGGTCATAATCAGACCAGCTCGATGGTACCAATTTATTGTATTATCATCGAAAGGCATGCAATTAAGTTAACTAAGACCACTAGAAGTGATTAACTATTCAAGTATTCCGTTATCTAGCGTTCAGGTCCGTCCTACGAAACATGACCATAACTTTTTTCACACAGCGATTTAAAATGAACCGCCGTAGAAGTTATTGCTCTTTATTAAAATGCCTATCTAATGACATCTGTTCGGTTGTTATTGGTCGTGGGGACCATTTTGTCTGATCCGTTACGTTTACGTCACGCGTCCGCGTCGTGCTAAAAACTCAGGTAAATATTACAATTACCAACAAAACGTATCTCATATCTCAATGTTTACCCTACCGTCAACCAAGAGGAATGAATTCTGCAATAGTTGTACCCTTGTTATAACTTGATAGGTCGGAAGGCTCATAACTTATTCATGGTCACAAACACCATGGAATGGAGAAAACATTTGTATTAATTGAATTCGCTTTTCTGAGCATTTCCTTTTATTTTTCGGGATATGGTAATTTGAGGATGTTTTTGGGGGACTAAATGTTATTGAATTGAATATACCGTCTCTTTTTACCCATTGGTGCAGTTTATAAGCTTTTTTTTTAAGTGGGAAATTATCAAATAACTTCTCCCACTCTGGGTGGAGCGATAGCCCGTGTCAGACTCTTACTGACTAAAACCCACCCGTGTTCCTTCAGTTGCCTGTGTGTTGCCAGGCCCACGGTAACCCTTTCGAAGTAATCACTTCGGAATTCTAAGACCCATGGATAGAAAAGCGGTGGTGTTAAGCATCGTGCCGACTGGCGCGACATGAAGCGCGACGCTCTAACAATACAGTTTCTAAGACAACTTCAAGGTATAACAATTACGGGTGTCGCGTCACGCTGCGCTGCACGAGGCTTTATTTTATATATATCTTATCTTTACATAAGTAATAAGTCCTTAAAAGAGACATATAGATTGTGATATTTCTCCATTTTTCGAGCCTATTTCAAGCCTCTGGTATCTAGTTTGAAAAGAAGGTAAATTGCCTCAATTTGTCAGAGTGAGTAAGTACGCATCCCGTCACAGTCGTGATGAAACGCACAATAGATTACACTGTCCTATAGAGGCATAGAGGACACTTTCCTTTAGTTGGGATTTGATATAAATGGGGTGATCTGCTTTGAGCGTCTTTTGTTTTGGTTTGGGTGAGAATAGCTGGTTATTAATTGGGCTGAAATGGATTAGGTATAACGGTGACGTAAAAGTATGCCAGATTATCTGACTGATCTTTTTATATTTATTTAACAGTTTATTTCCACACATAGAACTAAACAGGACTGCCTCGTTGGTCTAGTGGTCGCAAGCGCTACTGCTGAGCATGAGGTCCTTGAGGGTTCGATTCCCGAGTCAGGCAAAGTGTTATTGGGTTTTTCTATCTGGAATTTGTCATCAGTGGCCCGGAGTCTGGATTTGTGCCCGGTTGATGGCAATAGGCTCGCCTCCTATTACGTCGTCATAGTAATCACAAACAGACAAATTAAAAATCCGGAGTCACACGTAATCTATTCGATTTATACGATGTAACACGTGTGACTCCGGATTTAAATTTGTCTGTCTGTGATGACTTGTTTATACCTTTTTAGTTGACTTTTTTGCCGTAGTTGGGTTTTAGTTTTTATTCGTTTTATTAAGTCGTAAGTGCAAACAATAATAAAACACTATGAAAATTTAATGTATTCGGGAAGAGAACAATTTATATAATTCCCTGGAGGAATCTTCAAGTAGAACGCAGGATTAGTAAATGTTCCCGTTTTAATTTTTAATACAGTCAGGCCCATAAAAGGTTCTCTTCCATTATTTATGTGGCAGCATCTGGTATGTGGAACTATCTAAAATGCGGAAGTGAAATACGACATGAATATAAGAGAATTCAACTTGACTTTGAAGAAAAAATTAAAGGTTAAAAATGTGTCACTATCAAATTCTTTATTGTGGATCCTAAGTTCATAAGATTTTGTTGTTGTTCCTGTAAAAACAAATTAAATGAATTGCTGTTCGTTAGTCTCGCTAAAACTCGAGAACGGCTGGACCGATTTGGCTAATTTTGGTTTTGAAATATTTGTGGAAGTCCAGGGAAGGTTTAAACGGTGAGAAAATAAGCGTTTTAATGTTGGCAATAAGCTAACTGTTTCCGAAACTTTTATAGAGGATTTATAGCATGGGTGTAGATAAAGAATTTAATTTACTTATCAATCATTCGTGTAGTATTTCCTTTAAGGTATTTATATTGCTCATAGTTCTGAAAAAAACAAAACCTCTAGTATATACCTCACCTAGCAATGTGAGGAATTAACTAGAGAGAGAGAGAGGGAGAGAGAGAAAAGACAGACCTCAAAGAGTTACTTCTTGCTCAAAATTATACAGGTGGGTTTTTGAAACGGGGCAGTAAGCTTAGGTTCGTTCGTACGTTCTGTATACAAGATGGATTTTAATATTATTAGTAGTATTTTTGTTTTACTATTAGTAGTATTTTAGTACTATATTAATGTAATTTTAAACAAGAAGAGGTAGGTAATCCTTTAGGGATGGAATGGTCTATGATATCGTAAGCATAGCTATACCTGTAGCTATTTTACTTTTGTATGAGTATATTATGTAGTTTTGCAGCCGCATCATGGTCTTTAAATCTGAGCCATAAGGCAGAATAAAACTAAAAATTTCCACGCAAAATCTTTTCAAAACTTCACCGAAAATTCTTCGTCTTTCGCCAAAAATTTTAATTATAAAAGCGTAAAAATGCCCGAAGAATATTCAGTGTCTAAACTCTTAATCGTCGAAGTTTTGATGAATATAAAGTAAGGCTGTGCACAGACCAGCTGAGTGAAGAAATATACAGGGTTACTTGTAATTCGACGTATATCCGTTAGGAGCTGATAGGGGGGCCAGAATGCAACAAATTGAACACCCCCTATGTATGGCCGAAATTCAATAGTTCTCGAGATATTTGAATTTTACGGGTTTTTCGATATTTACCCAAAATTTGACATTTAATTCCAAATAAAAAAAGAACTACATATTGAATGCGTACCATTAAATAATGATATCGTAGCTGCCACTTCAATCAAGCTATGAACCTAATTAAAAGTACTTAATTAAACGAAATAATTAAAATTATGAGCGATTTAAGAATAATATCTTACCAATATTTTCATTTTACGCTTCAAAAATGTTGTCTCGTCAAAAAAATTACTATGACGTTAATCGTACAAATAACTAAAACAACTTGCCTATTCTGTAAGCTTTCCAAAAAGGTATAAAAGTTAAATTTAAGATACGTAATTCGTGGCATGGCATGTGTTTGAATCAGCGCGGGGACAGAAATCATCTGTGTTTTCAGTTTAGGATCATCCCTAAAACTACCGATTTTATTGGCGAATTTCTTCGTGATGGGTCGGGGTGTGCGCGCTGTTTTATAACCGTTGAAGAACTTATATCGGCCACATGGGAACGCAATGGGAAACGTGAGTATTCATCGATCACAGTTATTATGTACTTATTTCTTGTATCGGAAGGTACATAATAACTGTGATCGATGAATACTCAAATGTCTGGACCTATAAAATCAATACTTTATCCATAGGTGAAGTAGCTTTTATCAAGCTTGGATCTGGCAAGGCAGATCTGTAGAATTTTAGTTGTATTTCAGAACAATGTTCTCCAGCTGGAGAACATCAAATAGTCGAAGCAGAACGCCAGGCCACTGAAAATTCAACTACTCAGCGAAGAACGACGAGAGATCGTAGGCTTCCAAGCCGCTACTGGGATTACGTTCTGAACTGAATAGCTGTTCTTGATAAAAGCTACTTCACCTATGGAGAGATAAAGTATTGATCTGGCAAGGCAGATCTGTAGAATTTTAGTTGTATTTCAGAACAATGTTCTCCAGCTGGAGAACATCAAATTGTCGAAGCAGAACGCCAGGCCACTGAAAATTCAACTACTCAGCGAAGAACGACCAGAGATCGTAGGCTTCCAAGCCGCTACTGGGATTACGTTCTGAACTGAATAGCTGTTCTTGATAAAAGCTACTTCACCTATGGAGAGATAAAGTATTGATTTTAAAGGTCCAGACATTTGAGTATTCATCGATCACAGTTATTATGTACCTTCCAATTCAAGAAATAAGTACATAATAACTGTGATCGATGAATACTCACGTTTCCCATTGCGTTCCCATGTGGCCGATATAAGTTCTTCAACGGTTATAAAACAGCCCGCATACCCCGACCCATCACGAAGAAATTCGCCAGTAAAATCGGTAGTTTTAGGGATGATCCTAAACTGAAAACACAGATGATTTCTGTCCCCGCGCTGATTCAAACACATGCCATGCCACGAATTACGTATCTTAAATTTAACTTTTATACCTTTTTGGAAAGCTTACAGAATAGGCAAGTTGTTTTAGTTATTTTTACGATTAACGTCATAGTAATTTTTTTGACGAGACAACATTTTTGAAGCGTAAAATGAAAATATTGGTAAGATATTATTCTTAAATCGCTCATAATTTTAATTATTTCGTTGAATTAAGTACTTTTAATTAGGTTCATAGCTTGATTGAAGTGGCAGCTACGATATCATTATTTAATGGTACGCATTCAATATGTAGTTCTTTTTTTATTTGGAATTAAATGTCAAATTTTGGGTAAATATCGAAAAACCCGTAAAATTCAAATATCTCGAGAACTATTGAATTTCGGCCATACATAGGGGGTGTTCAATTTGTTGCATTCTGGCCCCCCTATCAGCTCCTAACGGATATACGTCGAATTACAAGTAACCCTGTATATTGCATGATAGCTATGGTCAAAACAGTTTTCTGCGCCAAAAGGACTTCTTACGGCTACGTTCACATTAAACGTAAAGCTAGCTGCTCATTGTGAATAGGCTTAATAAAAGCATATCTTATAGCTCGTAATAGCTTATTGTCGGTTCGGTGTGAACGAAAAGTTAATGAGTGAGGCAACATTCGTTTTTTTTATATAAAAAAAAATCCTGACATGCGTTGCGTCGTCGTTCGCGACTTTTCAACGGATCGACGAATGAGAGACGAAGCGGGGTGAAGGTGATGCGCTGCGCTGTGGAGTTCCGGTGCGACGACGGACAGTGTTCCACTGCTAGAGGGGAAAATAGATGTGTGTCGCCCTTTTGCGTTGACCTCGTGCGTCGGCGCAACACAGATGTGGCATACAATGCGTTGATCCGTTACGACGACGCAACGTTATGAACGCGGCCTAAGAGTGTCAAAATATTTTACTGAGAGCGATATATACAGGGTATCTCAAACGTAGTGGTCCAAAGGCAAATGAGGTTAAGCGAAGGAGTCCACCTATCATTAAAAAAAAAAAACTGGGATAATAATATGAACCGTTCAGAAAATTACGCTATTATTATTTTCAAGAAATTTCATCTCCGATTCAGATCTGACCTCGTCTGACCATCTTCAGATTTGACCTAAAAGTGTAAAATTTCTTGAAAATAATAATAGCGTTTTCTGAACTGTTCAGAATATTTCCTCCGAACTTAGTAACCATTTTTTTTAATACAAAATGTGCGCAAAATCCGTAACCTTCAGGCAGGAGGCGAAAATACCCATGAGAACAAACTTCGCTACCAGCGATTTTTGATCTTTAGGGCATGAGCTGTCCGAATATCAAAAAATATTTGGCCTAGGTCAGGTAGGAAAATTGATTCCCTGTTACATTGTATAATAGACAGATAGATAGATGTGTTTAGTGTTACATCAATAGTGTAACAAAAATGGTGATCAAAACGATGACGTCTTGCAAAGTCGTAAGTTCATCATTGTTATAATAATATCTAAAACTCAATCAATGAATCTACTTTTAGTTTCTCACCACAATTTATATACTTAGTTTATTTTACATCGGCCAGATTCGTCAATGATACACAATTCAGGTAAGTACGTATATATATTGTGGGAGACTGGTTAGGCACCAGTCTAGGCTTGTGGCCTGTGTTTCAGGACACCAGAATCCCACCCCTTTACATTTTTATTTTATAAATTATGTACTAAGCGCGCTGGCAGAATGTAGTAAGGAATCATTTGACATTTGTGTTTTATTTATTATTATAGTTTTATTTATTATGATAATGATTAGAATCTAGGTTAAGTTTGCGAGACGTATGTCAGTAGATGTGTTGTATGAGTGATTGTGAGAGTGTGTGATTGTGTGTTTAGGTAATTAAAAGGATGTTTTCAGTATCATTATAGTTTAATTTTAGTAGCCAGTCAGTCTCTCTTTGCATTTTTTATTTATGACAATAAAGATATGTAGCACCTTATGAGTTTTATTGTATAAGTAGACACCCAGATAGCAAAACAGAGGCGTTGCTAAAATAGTTTTGTGATGTAGATGATGGCGTTCCACTGGGTCATAACGTCTTTTAAAACTAATGCCTTCTATACTCAGTAAAGGGCTTACCCTCTCAGAATATAAACTTTATACCCAAACAGTACCTATCTAATACATCGACAAAACTCTCTACTCTTCCAAATTGCTTTCCGAAGCGAATTTGTCGCGATTCATCACTAGAGCACTCCCGGGTGGGCTATAAAGGAAATTTGGACTCTGAATTAATGGATTATCCGATTTCCAATGATGCCCGTTTGTTTTCCGAAGTTCGGGTCGAATATCTAGTATCTTTAGTGTTTGTATAGTATCATTCGAGGAAGTAATTAAAGGTAAGTTCTTTTTAAGATACACTGCACTAGCATGGGGAGAATTGAAAGGAAGGAGAAGAATCAGGAATCAGGCGTGACTTGGCGGAAATCCATTATAAAATACAATAGACGTAGATTTTAGTAACCTATTCTGCTTAACTTTTCCTATACAGTCATAAAAAACCGACACGTGTTTCACCTCTTAACGAGGCATCCTCAGGATCACGATTGACTTGTCGCGTTGCCAAGCCGTGCGCCGGACGCAGAGAGCAGAGTTTTTCTGCGTCATGAAAGAGAAATTGTTTAATAAGCCACAGAAACAGTGTCAATAATTGCTTTTGCACCTATAGTCGGTTGCATAATTGTCTGGTGAAAGTGTAAACAAACCCTTTTGAGGTTAGGTTCTTGCGCAATCGCAATTATTCACTAAAGAGAATTAGTAACACATTCATCTGTATTTAGAAGGTTTCAACTTTAATTATCACTACTTTTTTCAACAATAGTTATTGTTTGAGTCAATCAACTCAGCCTATCGCAGTCCACTGCTAGATATAGGCCTCTCCCAGGCTGCGCCACAAAACCCTGTCCTGTCCTCCCTTCCGCATCCAGTCTATCCCAGCCACCTTGGGTGCATCCCACAGTACGCTTGTCGATACACGGTCTCCGCTCTTGTTTGATAAAAATCTTCGATGAAAATTGAGGTTATATAATTAATCTCAATTGCCAAAATGGTGATTTAAAATTATAATTTCAGGTTTAAGTAATAATAAAATCAAAGCACTGAATTTGGCACGTTCTCTGATTCATTTGTTTACATTTCATCAGATACATTTGCAACAGACCATTAGTCAAGGCACGTCTGTAGAGAGATTCGCAATTTCGTTTATCCAAGTGTGATAGCGTGAGACCCTAGTTATATTGGCTTTGAAAATGGCGGATGGGGCAGACTCGATGCAGAACGTGGAAAAACGGATGTTGTGCCGCAACTTGGGAGAGCCCTAATGTCTAGTGGAGACTACTAGGTACATATTGTAGCAGACAACACAGACAAATTAAAAATCCGGAGTCTCACGTGTGGCATAAATCAAACAATTATTACGTGTGACTCCGGATTTTTAATTTTGCTGTATGTGTTGTCTTGTTTATACCTTTTTAGTTGACTTTTTTGTCGTAGTTTGGTTTTAGTTTTTATTAGAGACTTTTTGTCGTAGTTTGGTTTTAGTTTTTGTAACTTTTTATTCTATGGTATAAGATGGCATGTTTAGTTACTGCGAAATAAAATCAGGCCCAATAGATCTGCATACGGCCTAAATTCTTAGATCCGTGCATGTTACTGGCATTTGTGTATAATTCCGGTCGATTGGATTTCAAAGTAATGAAGAATGTTTGCTTGAATTGATTTTGAGCAATATACCAGACCTTTGAGCTGCATGGGCACAAAGTATTTCGATTATTTTGGGCAGTCTAAATAATTTGATTGAAACAGTGATTGGATACGTTGGAACTTTATAAGTTGCTATTGTCTATACAATATCACTCACTGTGTACTCGTCTCAAAACTTTTTTTATATTAACTGCTGGGCTCTTCCCCATACTTCTCCAGTCCTCCTTATGTTGTGCCTTCTCCGGCCAATCGGTTAGGAACGAGTCTAAATCGACACGCCAGAGTTTTTAAGGCCTGCCCCGGAGACGACGCCCGTCATCAGGTACTTTAACAATTGTTAAGGATCGTCACACAGTGGGTGACGATCCTTAACAATTGTTAAAGTATAAGTGTAACTGGCGAAATGTTGGTGTACTATAGGTACACCTCTGCCCAACCCTTCGGGGAAACAAGGCGTGATGTTATGAAATGTGTTCGCTCGGTGGTCCCGTGGTTGCAGCCCCGACTTACGAGTTGTAGGTTGTGAGTTCGAACCCAAGCGCCGCTTTACTTTTTGTAAATAATTTTGATGATAAAACCCAGATTTAACATTAAATACTGTTCTAATTTACTGTTCTAATTTTGTTTTCAGGATCACGGGCATGTGTTCAATATTATCAGTGATCGTAAATCAGTCATATACAGTGGTGGTCATATAATTAGAAACACAGAGTCACCTGGTAGTGTTAATTACTTTTTATGTTATTATTGCAATCCATTGGAGGTAAAAGATTCATTTACAACATTAAAATGTACACTCGTCACTCTAGTTTAAAAACGATCAACAACATTCTGTTAACTCATGAAAAGTTAAAAATAAATATAACTTTGAAAAAAAGTTATCAATATCTTTAGTACTAGCAGACTTAGCAACTAATTAGAAACACAAGAAATCAACATTAAAACTTTAAAAAAACTCCAATAATTTGCATGATTCCTGAAATGGATACTATCGAATACCTTATTCATAACCGATTAGTACTTGGTTGGGTAGCCTCTGTTGTCGATTACAGCCTTCCAACGACGTGGCATTGATTCTATCAATTTTTCACTCGTTTCCAATGGAATACCTCTCCAAACTTGAACAAATGCGTCGTAAAGTTGGTTGACGTTAGTGATATGTTTATGCTTTTAGTGCCTCATCCACGAGTACCAAGAAGTTCTTACTCTAAAGAAGTTAGAAAAGTGGAAATGTTAGTTTTAACGCTTTTGGGGTTTATCCAAAGTAGAATGTTCAAATGACACAGCACCCTATGTATATGGGGTGAAACCTTTACCTGATTTTGACGAAGTGGGTCCCATTGTCGAGTCTGAGCCTGGCCACTACGTCACGATAAGCCCACTCGCTCTCAAAGAGAGATTCCAACTGTGGGAACATATAGGCTGATTTGCTACCACCGATCTCATAGTTTTACTAAGCGTTTATATACAACGTGTAACGTTAAATTGCGCAAAACCTGAAAATAGTTTGATCAGAATAACGAGCAGAATCAATTGAATCACTTTTTAATATAGATCACATTTTTCAAAAAAATCTTCATTAAAAACGTTGCCGTGTCTATTCATTAATAGGCCAAGCCATCACATGCGCAAACCCTCCAAAATAGGTAAACCAACACAAATTGTTGGGGTAATAGCTTTTATTTCAATGCAAAGAATTGCCAGTAAAACTAAAAGAACACTTATAAAAAAATTAACCTAATTAACCTTAAAGAATCTTAAAAAAACATTAACAAAAAATCTCTCTCTGAAATAGGTCAATTGAATTAAAAATCAGTTGGGGTGTCTGAGGTTTTGCGCATTAAAAGTTACACGTTGTATAAGAGCGCACAAATGTGGTCGATCCACAAATAAACAGAAGATCAACAGGATGGACAAAAACCGAAATAAATAGTAACTAATGAATCTCGGAATCTGTAATCCATCACTAAATTGGACTACTAGTAGGGATCTAAATGCAGCCTTGATTTCTTTGAGAGCCTATAAATTACTCTCCCACGTAACATTTTGCTACATGAATGAAAATACTGGATGCGATACATAGGAAACTTGTTGCTGATTTTACAATTTCCGGAAAGGCATTTTCTAGGAGTTCTTAGTACCCCAAAAATGTTACCTACAGATTATCTGTTGAAATGTTGTTTATATTCTGTAATATTTTACATTTCTGTTTCATTTTTATGGTTCATAATAAGTCCAAATAAAAAAAAACGGAACTCTTATTGGTCTGTCTGTCCGTCCGTCCGTAACAGCCAATTTGCTTCGAATCTAATGAACCGATACTTATCAATTTCTGCGACCCAAACACGGACGTGTTACTGAATTTTGAACATGGGGAGAGGTCTCAAGTATATTTTTTTTATAATTTGAAAATAAATACCTAGTATTAAAGTTATGTAAGAAAATAGATTAAAATTGACCGTCTCCCTTAACTTCGTTATTGAGCCCAAAATGTTTGAAAAATGTCAATAGACTTAAAATAACATGGTAATATCGCCCAATATTGTGTACTTATACAAACATACATTTGCAGTTTGTATGTATGGGAGAACATGGTTTTCAGTTACAAAGCTAAGTTTGTTTTTGGAATAAATTCATTCCAACTACCGGAACCCTTCATTCTGCGTGGTCCGAAACTCACTTGGTCGGTTTGTGTTAAATTGATTTTTAGGTAGATACATATTTGCCAAATAATTTAACCGAAGCTTATTTGAAAATGGTGAAACAGGGTGTGGCTCATAGTCTAGAAATATGATAAAGCATGAGCCTCGATTCTAAACTTTTAGGTTGATTAGTTAGAACAACCGTTTAAAATCTAACAATATTTTATGCTAAGTTATCTATTGGTACTGAATACTAGTTTTAAATCAAGATTACTTATGTGATCTTTTTTAACTACAAGCTTTTTGTGTTCCTATTTCTACGAAGTTCTGATCCCTAATAAGCGGTGAAATGGTATAATGTATATTTTTTATGCGGGCATTGCTCAAAATATATTGTCAAAGTTCCCTAAAATATTGGAAAAAGGCGACGCAATTCTTGACTACTTTATCTACACGGGACGTATCTAGTGATCTACATCAACGTTAGCGTCACTCACTGGATTGGTCTGCTGATGAATTAATCCGGCACAAGATGTGAGTGAATTAATCCCTCTCAGTGGAAACTGACGCGTTAGATAAGCTTTCGTTTAGTTCAGGTTTGTAAAGGAAGTAAGATTTAAAGTTTTTGGAAGAAATAGCAGGGTAATCCTGCGTCCTAATTAACCCCACATTAGGAATTTCTCCAGTATCGTGGGTGCGTTTACAAACATTTAAACTGACATACACAAACAGCCAGACCCGGAACAACTAAATGTAGGTCAATATTTGTTCCGTGCGGGAATCGAACCCGCGACACGCAGCGCAGCAGTCAATCGCTTAACCACTACGCCAACCGTGCCGTCTGAACGTCTGAACATATGAACGCGATGATCGTATATTCGCGCGATGATCGCTTTCTATTAAGACGCGGCCTACAGCCGTACGGAACCTTTGGTGCAAGTCCGACTTGCAAAAGGCTGGTTTAAAAAAGAAGTGCTTAAATATATTTCAACCCAGAATACCTTCTGTGGAATTGTGCATATCTCATGTAAGAATATAATCACTCCTCGCCTCTATTAATTTATACAAAGTAGGTAGGTACACGTTTCGTTCTGGGCATAAAACAGGCTTACGGAAATGTTAGAATTCCTTCCGAAATAATCTCTTGTTTGTGGAAGCAATTAAAATTCCTTGCTCCGGTTCTTGTATTTAGGAAAACCGTTCACGTTAATTGTATCTAAATAAAGCATTTACTGTTAGAATTAAGTATTTAACTCGGCAGGGGCAGACTTTTGTTGTTGCATGATTTGTTTAATTACTGCACTAACAAAAGAGACTTTATTGTGAAGAAACTGGGATCGCGCGAACAGAAAATTCGAAGACATGTGAGAGCCATCAACCGGGACGGAGCCCGATTATGCAAACTACCTCTAACCCCACGTCATCGCGAACATCGCGCGAATGCATGATCGTTTGAAATTTTTGTTCGGTGAACCTAAATGCAGGTCGCGTATTTTTATTTGTATAAAACAGCAAACCGGTAAGCAGCATCCGTTACGCGACAGAAATTCTGCCATCGAACCTGTTAATACCTAATCACTTTTTGTGCAAAAAAAAACTATGCTGAGAATCAGCACAGCACCTTTTCAACATTAAAATTACGAAAACGAGGACAAAGACGCCCGCCCGCCCTTCACCTCTTCCTAGTGCTTTAGCTGGGAAGAAGCAGTAGCGCAACAAAATCCCCAGCAGCACAGTTGACTGTTCATTTAGAAGAACTTGATTCTAAGCACATTTTTTTTTTCAAAATCTTTTATATAATTAATTTGCCCTATGTCAGCTAGCATACGCCAATGGTGCCGATTCCGTTGTTCACAAACTAAACTAAATATAAGTTCGGTGCATCTTGTTCTTTCTATTTCACTAAGAAAAGTACAGAAGATACATTTTAGTTTAGTCCTGTCAAATCTGTCACTACTCCATACAAGTTTAGACGTGATTAAAAACTTGCCTACTAAAATGACGTCAATTTACGGCAGGCGCTGATTAATTTGACAGGACTAAACTAAAATATATCTTCTGTCCTTTTCCGGAATCGGCACCACTGTCCCTTTAGCTAAAGGGACTTATTTATTTTGGTATAATTATACCAAAATAAATGCGACTACAAATAAGACATAATTATTTTGGTATTATTATACAAAAATAAATAAGTAGTTATACCAACGTAAAAAGAGCAGCTCTTATAATCGAAAACCTTTAACAAAAACCCCTCCTAATAAAGCCGAGCTTTCAGGCAATATCTCTTCCATAAAACTTTATTATAACCACATATGATCCGCAAAATGCGCGCGTTTTAATCTTAAAAGTCAATTGTAGTCGTAAAAACGACCTCGGGGCTATTTGGGGCCATTCGGTACATCTGTTCTCGGGTACCGATAATTTACGAAGCCAATACCGGGAGGGTGCGAGGATGATAATTATCTATGGTATTTTAGTGTTTTGTAAAATGACGGGGTTTCAGTTTCTTAAATAGAAAAAAAAAAATACAAAAAAAAAAAAAAACTGACTTCCAAAAAAAGCACTACCTAGTGAAAAATGTACTTTAATTTTGGAAGTCGGTGTCTTTGGTTTAGAATTTTCGTTTCTCGCCGACCGACTTCCGAAATTAAAGTTATTTTTCACTATGTATTGTTTTTTTTGGAAGTCGGTTGTTATTTTTTTGTAATCGTTTTTTTTATTTTTAGTTGTGGTACCTACCCCACACAAATTCGAGTATCACGACCTGCTACGTAAACAATAGTGACCGGAACTTACCTATTAGAACATCACTCACTTAAGCTAAGTGGAAAAAATACGAATTATTGAAGCTAACTCAAAAACTACCCAAGCAAAGTTAATAAAATTTATATGGGACCACAGCGCAAGCATATTTTACCCAATGAAAAAATAATTTTCTAAATCCGTCCATAAAAACATATTATATACCTACGCTACGAACATAGAACCTCTTCTTTTTTGGAAGTCGGTTAAAAACTACGCATTGTTGTTTATTTTATAAGGTATATCCGCGCATCTTTCTGGCCTTTATCATCACGTAAATCCAAAGACCCGACCAATTTCGGTAACGGTGGCAAATCTCAAGGGAGATTAGCCAGGTATACGCGGGAGATATTAGATAATATAGTGTACAAGTGTGTGCTCAATCATAAGTACCTACACTCTCTATACCTTTAGGTACTCTTATACTATAGTCCAATGGGACGGCAATCCGACACGACCGGAGAGAGATCAGGCGGAGAACCAACGGATTTACGAAGCGCTGCTACTGGGAAATTCCTAATGGAAAAACCCAATAACACTTTGCCCGACCTGCACTCTAATTGCATAATACACGATCAATCACAATCGTTTTGAAAGAGTTTGCAAATGGATATGCAATCTGTTTCAAGTTTCGTAAGTTCCAAAAAATATTCTGCTTAACAACGTAAATAGGTAACGCAATAATTTATTGTTGTTGAACTGTCAAAATGAAACAGATTAGTCTTAATCGTCAAAATGTGTTACGCAATTAGATAGCTGCCGGGACACAGGCCTCTCTGTAAGAAGGACCAAGTGGGCCGTGGGCTTGCTGTCATATGTTTGAATTTTTGCTTTTAGGCGGTCCTGGTTCCTAACGATGTTTTCTTTCACAGTTTTAAGAACATTGGTAGAGAAATAAATTGCACAAAATAAAGTGCATGTCTACCTGGGTTCGAACCAAAACTGGGCAGTTCCATTGGGCCGCAAAAGCCTCAGATTGTCTGTCCATTGGAGCAGGGAGGAGCTACTAAAACATTAACCAACAGTTTTCCCCTAAATTCACGTCATTCACTATTCAGTGGACAGGGACACTTCGTTACACTGCTTCGAACTACTAGTCTATTATCTTGCTTTTCTTCGTTTATTCAGACGCAGCTTTCATAAGGAAACCCTGATGGCTGAGGGGCTCCTAAAACTGAATTTGTCAATACGCAGAGAGCAAGCGTGGTCAACAATATTGCTCGATACGGATCGAGCAGTTTACACAAATACGAGTTGATGTATTTTTTATTATTATCACAATATTTTCTCAATGTAACACTTCTCTCACACAGTTACGCCATCGCCACGTATTGGCTCCAAACTTGGCCCAACTTGTCACACCAAATGACCTTGTTACAACGAGATTTGACCCAAATTGGAACCCACCAAGCGACAAAGAAGTGTACTATGACTGACATTGACAGCCAATCGGTTATCGTTTTGTGTCTACTTCCCCCTTTTCTCTGCAAAAATATATTTACACTTCAGTTCAACTTTATTGCCTCTCTCATAGGTCTTATTTTGCTGTGTTTTAGGGGTAATTATTAATTGTGGAATATTTCTGTAAGGTCGTCCATCAAATAGCACCCTTTTAACGTCGAGTGCACACTATAAAAATGATACATTGACGCCATGGATGAGTACAGAATAAAACGTTAAGATGAACTATGGTTCGTCTGTTCAATCATTGTCTGATGGCTAAATAAAGATGGATGGGGGAAAGTTAAGGCGAATATATCTATTGAAGGATGATAATATATTATTATAGCAAAGACAGAGACTTTATGTAAAAACAAACTAAGATATCTTTTAACTTACCAATTTTACTTAAATGTATTAACGCTTACATACCACACTAGCAAGCAAGCCACGCTAAAGTAAGGGATGAGAATGCGCCTACAGAAAATGCAATAGCAGCCAACAGCAATCAATCTTGTCGATGCAATTATTAAATTGAAAAGCGGTAACACTACTGACCAACTTTCTAAATCAAGAATAGCTACGTTTTTTGTTCTCTAATGACAAAAAGGTACTAAATAACTACTAAACGATCCACCATTTTCATTCAAACACTGTTTCAAAATAATTGACAACTTTTCCTACGTACAATTTAATACAGCGCCATCTGTTGACACATACGCACAAACTTTTCAACAGTCAAAACTTTATTACTTTAATAATTTTACTACTCACAACGGCGCTACTTTCTAAGCAAACAGACAAATTCAGTACGCAAACATTTAGTTCCATTTTTCGCCGCATGTTGAAATAAACTTGTAAAAGTTACTTCATAAGTATTAAAATATCCAATGCCAGGGCCATCGTTAGCAGTATGAAAAGTTCAACAACTTTTGAACAAGTAAGTACTATGAACAGTAAGAACTTTGTTTAGTACCATAATGACCGACGCTTAAAGTTATAATGACGAGTCGTAGTTAGTAAGTTTGTTAAGCAAGGAGTTTTCTTGTCTTACGTAGGTAGTTTTTGTTTTTGAACAGCATTTTAGTTGGATGTAGTTTTAATGCTTTATGGTTCTAATGGATTTTCCGTCTTTTATCTTTGCTTGTGTAAAATTGTTTGTGAGATCTGGCACATCACCTGCTATTGGAATCCATACGACCTGCATATCGGCTTACTATTCTTCGGTAAACAATTACCTAGCAAAAGTGTAATTAACTTGTTGGCTGTCTGTACCTGTAAAATATCCAGTTGCAATATGCTAAACATTTGACAGCAAAATTTTATCCTGATGATTGGTACGTAAGTATACCTATTAATTCTGAAATAAATAATGTTATAAAATGAGAATTGAAAGAAGCTAGGTTACTATCAATTAAATCTAAGCTAAATATTTCAATGTATTGGAATTAATAAAACTTTGTACAAGGCCACACATAATTTCAATTCACCTTTGATTATTTACACAGTATGCTACACCTTTAATAAATATTGTTCATGTTTAAACGACGCCTACGTAACTACCTTTACATAAGACGCATATTAAAACGTAACCTTGAATGGCGCTTATCACATTTTGGCCAGCAGCTTGAAACCGGATGATTTGATAACTTCAATATTTAATTTTAGCTCAGAGGTACAAAACGGTAATTTCGCATTGTACAAATAAGTCTTCGGTAGTATAGTGGTAAGTATCCCCGCCTGTCACGCGGGAGACCGGGGTTCGATTCCCCGCCGGAGAGAATCTTTTTGCATTTTCTAAGCATTTATTTATTGTGCTAGTTGTTAGGAAATCATAGATTTATATTGAAAATAGCTCTATTTTTGTTAATTTTAGTTATCTGCAATTTTTTTAATCAAAATTTTGTACTTATCAGAATCACAATGTCCGTAACAAAGACAGGCCAAGATAGGAAGTTTCAAGACATAGATTCAGAAAAAAATATATTTTACTGACTACGTTTAATGTAATGCCGTTGAATTTGTTCAAGTAATGTAGTAGTGATTGTAGGTATATAATGTACATACGAAATGTACATTTGGATACGAAAAATTCAATAATGCTACGCAAGTCTTCGGTAGTATAGTGGTAAGTATCCCCGCCTGTCACGCGGGAGACCGGGGTTCGATTCCCCGCCGGAGAGAAAGTTTTTTTTTTGTTCTGTTGTTTTTCTTCTATAAAATGCATAAATAGTTTTATGGTATAAACACTTTTTTTTTGCTTTCTAAGCAGCGTCACGAAAAAACCCCCTATTCTTTTTAAAATAATTGCAGTAAGTTACGGAGCATAATCAGCCTTAGGCCCGGCGCCCATTATCGGCAATTCGGCACGGCATGGCAATGTATTTCATATGCGACGAATAGAAATATAACTTAACAGTGTGATAATAAAACTGAAATTTCAATGATGATGCATATAGGACGCGGCATGCCTAAGGCGTCGTTGCCGTCAGAAAAAATTTCAACTTTATTTCCATACTATTAAGTTATATTTTTATTCGTCTCCTAAAAATACCTTGCCATGCCGTGCCGATAATGGGCGCCGGGCCTTAATGGTTCCCACTGCTGGGACACAGGCCTCCTCAATACGAGAGGGAGTGGGCTGTAATCTACCACGCGGGCCCAGTGCAGGTTGATAGATGTCACATGTCTTCGAATTTTTGGCAATAGGACTCGCCGGTTTCCACACGATGTTTTCCTTCACCGTTTTGAGAGCAGTTGTGGTTAAATTATTTATGCACAAAAGCCGGCCTGGGTTCGAGCCCACGACCTACAACTCGTATGTCGGCGCCGTTATCACTTGGCCACCACTACTCTCTTAGTTACGTAGCACAAGCACGAATTAGTCCAAAATATAGCTTGCTCAACTGTTGTACTGCTGTTTACCATAGCCGATACCAAAATAACTTTTTTTTTTAATGCGTTTTGTATCCAATAATATCCCCCATTTTTTGTACAATAATTAAGTATGTCCCCTATTTTGTCACATTATAAATGATAAGCAAATTGAAATTCCTCCTCCGTCGCAGTAAGTTACACTGCACTAGTACGAAGTACACCTTATCATAATCGATTTTGATTGATACAAAAATATTGTATAAATATTATTCTCCTATCACCACACGTGTTTTGGGCCCAAAAAAGTCCTCCCTACTAAGAACTAAACCCCAGTTTTGCTTCTTTTCACAATCGTTACAAAAAGGGAAGTAAATTCCCCCTCCGTAACAGTATATAGTAACTAAGTACCGGAGAGCTTTAAATGTAACTTGCTCGGCTGTTATAAATGAATTGACCGTCTGAAATTTTGTCAACATAGCCCAAAAAGATCCCTCATAAAAAAATACTATTTCTTCACCCTACTTTTCCCTAATTTTGGTTCTTTGTAAAACTTTTAACAGTAGTTTCAAAACGGGAAGTAAATTCCTCCTCCGTAGCAGTAACTTACACTGCACTAGCACGAAGCACTGGACAGCTCTAAATGTAGCTTGCTCGGCTGCTATAAATCTTCCGCGCTCTGATTCCCGGCACATTGTAGTTAATACCCGGGTAGGTAGATATACAGCAGGGTTATTATTATGAGATAGTAGAGAATATTTTTGGTTATATTTTGGTGCGAAAAGTGCTATAAAAAGCTTTGATAAAAGTTGCAATTATATAATTTTCAGCACACTTGCTCGAAAATTGGCACTTACTCCACAATGCGGTGTGAGTAAACTGATTTGATTAGACAACGCGTGCCTTTTATTTTACATTCCCACCCTAGAGATGGAAAGTACGCCACAGATAACTATTCCACACTACTTCGAGTCCAAGTAGTCTGAGATGTGTTTTTTTTTAAATCTTAGCAAAAATAACCTTTTATATGCCTTTTATGCCAAAACATTTTGTAAATTTATTAACTGTGTAATAAATAAAAAATATGATAAATAAACTTTGTATTACTTCAATTTATTTAAGTCCTTTTGTAAACAAATAAATTTTAATTTTGTATTCTATATTCAGTTGTTTAGACTTTACGGCGGCTTTTGCCTTTTCTTAAATTTGTGAAGGTATGCGAAAAGTAGCAAATTAAAGCAATGATTAGGTTTTTTTTTTTTTTAATTTGTTATTTTACTTTTAAAACATCATTAATTACGTACTAAAATAGTGAAATCGCTTGTTATCTGTCTCTGTATGAAAACTGGTATGAAATAATTATCTTACTTCACAAACAACGAGAATTAATTACGAACTACATTTTATCTCTATTTAACTAAGAGAAATAATAATTACAGGGCACAAACAGTGAAATTAATTATTGTTTTAATACAAAATGTTATTTGATGTCCGCAGAATCTAATTAATAGTGAGATTGCCTCAATTCCCTTGCGTCGGCCTTCGAACTTAGGGATCTCGGAGGAGAGATTTTTCTACAAGTCAAATGGACTGCCTGTTACACCGAACTTACAACGTTACAATTTTCTTTTGGCGCGAGGCTAAAAAACTTTTTACAAAAAAAAAAACACTAGAAAGTGAAAAATAACTTCGTTGAATTTTCGTTTTTTGCCACCGAATTCCGGAATTAAAGTTATTTTTCCCTTTTTAGTTGTGGTACCTACCCCACACAAATTAGAATATCACGACCTACTAAGTTATAACAGTGACTGGAACATTTAGAACATCATCCACATAGGTTAAGTGGGAAAAATACGTATTATTGAAGCTAACTCAAAAAGTACCCAAGCAAAGTTAATAAAATTTATATGGAACCAACTTCGAGGTATACCCTCCCCAATAAAAAGAAATCGTTCAAATCGGACTACTCTGTAAAAATATATGCGGGGTTTTTTTTCGTCGGTTAAAAATTGGAACTAACGCCGCCATCTTGCCCTAGTGTCATTCAGGACTCAATAGATCCTTGTACTATACTTTGTCCTCGGGTTTTATTTACAAGAAGGTTTCACAAGAGCATTTTTTGCCAAACTACATATTAGGGAGGGTGGGTGTATTCAAATGGCCTCCACGTGTGGCGATACTTTTTAAGGTTCCGTAATGAAGGGTGCCAAACCGAACTGATTTTGACAGACGTGTCAGTGGCAGTAACCCAACACCTTACTGTAAGAATAACCTATCAAAAAGTTTTTTTTTTTAAAAGCTTTTATTTTTATACAAAATGTACTAAAAAGGAAAACAGTGAAGTTTTTTTTTTTTTACTTTTATAATGTAATCATGCATTGTCACGAGAACCAAACACGTATGCCAAATTTCAGCCCGATAGTTTCAGTGGATGTGGGTGAAATATTGATTGCAATATTCCAGGACATACATACAAGTGAAGTTAAATAAAAGCTTTTAGAAATAAAGATCAATGTTATTTTGACGGTATCTAATGTAAAATCAGAGGTAAAATAACTGCGAAAGGACTATAGTAACCTTTAATTTAGCAAATGAAGAGATCGTTCATTCATTCATTCACAAAGGTCGCTCATTGGATTATATTAAATCCATGAGATCTGCTTCATCTTTTTGCCAATGAATTAAACTTTTTATTAGATTACGTGTTATGTGGGATTTATAATAATATAAAAGCCAGCTTCAACAATCATGTGTAACTATTCATGGGAGTCGTAAAAGAGTTATTTTACACATGACACTCAACTCAACAGTGCAACAGACAGGATTCGAAGTCACCACCTTTCACTCGCCAGTCACACACTACAGTTTATTCAAATCCTTGTTTCCAATTTATGTTATTTCCACAAAGGAAATGTTAATTTTATTATTGTGTGAAAGTTAATTTCAGAATGATTACTATCGAAAAATTCATAAAAATGTTTGAAGTTGTAGTGCAAACTGAACTTTAACAGTGGGTTTTATAGTTGTTCTTCCAAAAGCACATATTTGTTTACAAGTTTGGAAACTAAATCGCGAACACAGTTTACATTATCTTGATAGAACCTAAACATTTCAGACAGTCACTATACCCGTCAAAGGACACGTTCCATTAGTCGCTTCAAACGACAAAAGATGTTTCTATTATTAGACGAAAAAGGTATTTCGACTCTCTAGATATATACATATATGATATATTGTGTCTTGATGTTATTCCCTTGAGGCTGAAATACTTTTGAGTTGGCAGTTATTATGACGAATGGGGCACATATCGACGAGGCCAAAACTTTATAGATAACTATTGCTATTTTGGAGGAAGCTACCAATTTATTTACAAAAAATTGTGAACTATTTCCGAATGGCAAACATAAATTGTGTATTTTGTGGTTTGTTACAAAATATTGTAATGTAGTATGCGAACGCAATAACATCGTTTGGGATAGCCTTTTTAGTAGACTAGGCACAGCCCAGAGAAAAAGTAAATATAATAGAAATAGGAATAGAGGAAAACCAATAGGTTTATCAAAGAAAGGATTGTTTGAAAGATGATATGGCTTGTAAGGGTTAATACTGAGATCTTTGATTATTTATATGTCCAGATACAGTGTCGCGTTGCAAAAGAACTAAAACCAACAGGACAATTTCGTTATGCTGGTGTGCGTGACAGCTACCTCTTACACTCGCGCCACGTCATTGTGCTGTCATTGTGCTTTTCTAGTATGCGTGCATTTAGCGGCCAACTGTTGGACGCCACACGATGTTACACTAACAAGAGTGGCACAGAAGGGTTTTTAGAGTTTGTCTTTTAAGAGGAATTTTCTTAGGTTTTTTGCATAATAGAGTCAGGCTGAATGTTGTCTAAAATATGATACGCCACCGTAACAAATATGGTTTTAGAGAATTAAAATCAGTAATATAACTCCATAAGTTAGAATTGGTCTCAAATGTCATGATTTCATTAAATAGTCATTCAATAGGGTAGTATGAACTTAGAAAGTTGTATTGATGATTTTTATGATTATAATTTAATTAATTAATATTTGATACTGCCGCACAGTTTTCTGTGTTCTTTTCGTGTGGTTAGTGTAAGTTAAAAATTCTGACACAAGGTTGTGTCAGAGTTTTTATGCCGCCCATGGGTCTCTGACTTGGCTTCACATGCCATCGAGAAATATCTCTCAGGCATGGCAGGTTTCCTCACGATATTTTCCTTCACCGTTTTTGAAGCAAGTGATAATTATGCATTATTAGTACCTAGTTTCTATTAATAGTTCTTGTAACGTGCAGGTATCAGGTTGTGGGAAAGTCCGAAAGGTATACCATGACCCCTGGTAACACAGGCAACTGAAGGAACACGGGTGGGTTTTAGTCAGTAAGAGTCTGACACGCCCGCCCGCTCCGTCAAGAGCGGAAGAAGTTATGATATTTCACGACCCAAAAAAAAAAAAGCGTAGGAAGGGCTTGATACCAAATCCAGTCCAATACCTATGTAGTCAATATTCATCCTGTTACAGTACGGTGTGCAACTGACACATTTCACCAAGTATATCGGATTTATCGCCAGACCCGATACAAGTCGCTAGAATAACAAGACGTGCGAATAAAACATGAGTCCCTGGTACAGTCCACCTGACCGCCAATGAATAATTTTCTATATATACATAGATGTTTATGTATGGAGTCCGTGTTCAATTTATTTTATTTATTGCCCACTTCGTGGTTGTGATGTGATTCTAGTTTCTGACGGAATGGAGGGTCAGTGAGAAGGAATGGTTTGATGATTAAGATAGGAGTAGTATAGTATATATAGTATAGTAGCGGGAAGATTTTTTTGTTATATGTTGGACCTTTTCCTCTTATCGTGAGTTTATTTACAGAATCTCGAATTTACACTCCAAACTCAAACCATTTATTTCAAATAAATCAATTAAAGGCACTTTTGAATTGTCAAAGTGTCGGTCAGTCAGAAAGATGAAGCTAGTTGCCCATTCCAAAGCGTAGTAGGTAGGTTCCTATGGAGAAGAACGGGCAAGAAACTCCACGGACACTCTTTTAAATCAAAATATGTAACAAAATATTTGTTACATCATTAATGTTGAAATTATACATGTGAGAACTATGTAGTCTCATTATTTGGGAAATCTGTAAATTATATGGGTTCCTTTTACAATAACAGCATGTTAGTCACACACAGTAACAAAACTTTATATAGGTCGTCTACAAACTTTCCTTTTATGTGTCTGACTTAAGCAGTGTGTTAAGATTCCCTCATAAAACCTTTCTCGATAAGTCCTACGTACTGTTCTAAATTCCACTATCGGTACGGTTGTAACTAAACAAACCAGGATATTTGCATCGTCAAGAGTCGTAGGCAGAACAAACACGCTGCACGTAGCACGTTACAACTTGCCTGTATGTCAATACTACCACCAGCGTGTTTGTGAAAACGTAGCGTTTGTTATTCTTACAACGGTCTAATTTTATTAATGTGCATCCCACACTGTATCACCATAAATACATAGATAGTATTCATTAGTCATTCATAAGGTGAGGTGTGAGAGGAGATGTGCTTGTAGTATAGGTCAGTGAGTACTTTTCACTACGGAAATTTAAAACAATCCCCAGCTGTAATGTGATATTATGTAAATAAAATCATAAAAAACTAGAAATATTGAAATGTTTTTGATACTAAAATTGCATGTGCTATGAATATTTGATAATGTAGTTTAATGTAAGTAAACATTTGCATTGTCAAGAGTCGTATGGAAAACAAACACGCTGCACGTAGCATGTTACACTTTGCTTGTATGTAAATACTACCACCAGCGTGCCTGTAGCAAATGGTTTGTTTTGCTTACCTAATGTTATAAACGGCAATGAAAGGTAAATCTATGAAACTGCGAAACAGATTTTGATGAGAGTAAAATCATCGCTTGTGTTTTACCAGCATACCGTGTAAATGATTGATTGATTGATTGATTAATGCAAGCGTAACATTAGTGTAAGTAGTGATATATTTTTAATAAATAAATAATTTACTGCGCTTTATACAACAAGTATCTCAGAAAATCATTTCGAGATAAAAAAAACCGCGCAACAAGGAACACATGCTTGCGTTTATTTTAAAACTTTAATTATACATCACATAGTCTGTTAAGATTTATTCCTGCTCTTTTGCCTGGTTATTCAAACTCAATACGACAAAGGAATACATTTAGAAAAAAAAAGTTTGCCAATCACGATCAAAATAAAAATACCCTTCAATGTAACCAAACAATTTTATAAATTACCCACATAGTATTCACCAAAAGTTTTAAAAAACAAAACTGCAACGTGAAACTACGATCCAAAACCGTCTGACCTAGATCGGGTTAGGTGGAAAGCCGTTTTATGAACCGGCCCATTCACAAAGCTGATTGCTATGTACGTTTCTATTTGAGTATCCTTGCGCCATGCCCGTCCGGAGGCTGTGATTGGATTACCTTAAATCTGTGTAGGTTTGTACAGTATAAAGGTTTTTTCTTGTTGATTTGATGGTAAGGTGTTCTTGGGCCTGTATGGAGTGTACGATTGAATTATAAAGGTTCGCTAAAGAAGTCCTAAGAATTGCCGGTAAACAACTCTTTCTATAAATGGTATAAAATCGTAATATGTTCACTTTAAGAGTGAAATGCATTACATGCCTTCTGAGTTTCCAGTGTATTTACACAATAGTGTTGCCACCAATCACAATACTTTACCCACTTCCCAGAGCGCCACTTTCTGCGGTCGACCTGTAACCAAAACACAACCTAGCTCCGTAGACACGACCTTACTAAATCACGTGATAATTACCTTACATCCCACCATAGTGTAATTAAACCGACCAGATATTTGCATCGCCGAGAGAAGTAGTTCCAGCGTTTGTTCTACCAGCGTGTTTGTGTGTGAAAGTAGCGTTTGTGTTGCGTTAATGGATTCAATAGTTATACATTTTCAATAATGTATTCATTAGTAGCATGTTCTACTACAGTGATTGGAAATACTTCTTCATAGTTACAGCATTTTTTCTACCAGAAGCGTGTTTGTGTGTTGCGTCATCATTTTGGATATGACTACGTTTTTAATTATCCATATTTCTCTATGCTCAGCACAAAGGCTTTCATCTAGTCAGATTACTACTGAGAGTATTGACAAAATTACCTAATTGGTTACTGAGAGTTCATAGATTATTGAAACCATTTTTTGTATAGTCTACAGATATTTCTTTTTCCGAGTATTTTTGCAAGTAAGATAAGATAACATAACATCACGGCTTTATTACCCGATCAAGTTTTAGACAGAGGTGAACCTAAGAAATACGAGAAGATGGTGAGTAAGTAATTTGTGTTTATAACCACCCAGCTATATTCTACGAGTATACAAATATATATTATACGAGCACGAAATACGTACATTAAATTGTCATGTAATTAAACAAACTACATATTTGCATCGCGGAGCGCGGCAGTAGTCAGTACGTTTGTTCTACCGGCAGCGTGTTTGCATTCCACGGTACTAGGTTCTATGTAAATATAAAGTAAAGCGGATTTATACAATTTCTCAGCATTTGTGTTTCTGCATGAAAATGTTTCTGCAGTGTTTTGCAAAACTGAAAGTAGTTTGTTCAGAATAGTTTGGAATAGATTCAATTTGTTTTTAACCCTTATACTGTCACAAAGGAAAACAACGTGACGGATAACACAGAAGGAAAACGCCGTGAAGAAATCGTTACGTCCTAGAACCAAAAATTCAAAAGATATCTACCAACCCGTACTGCACCTCCGTAGAAACGGGTTTTGTCGACGGGAGACTAGACAAAATGACAGATTGTGATTGTTTATCAGTCATTTTGTCTTCTCTTCTGTCGACAAAACGGTCAGTTTCTACTTTGGTCAAGCTACGCGTGGGGCTCGCGTGTTGGACTATGGCACACTCCCTCTCATAGAGAGGACGCAGCACTGGGAACATTACGTGACTGAGACAAGACTATAAAAAGGCGAACTGAAATATTTTTTACCTTAAAAACGCAAACTTATTTGATATTTTCACTTCATAATAAGTAATAGGTTAAGGGTAACAGGATAAAGGTGAGCCGGGTAGAAGCAGGTCAAGTTGAACCCTTTGGGAATAAGGAGTCGTGAAGTCAAACTCATTATGCTGGCTGATTGGTTCAATTAAGCATTTAATCCTTCTAGAAGTATAGAACTCATTTTTAAAGAGCTTGCTCTGGGTTATATAATTGTCTGGGGACGTATTACTACTAGGTATACTTAAATATATAGCTATAAATAAATATTATAATTTATTATTTAATTATATTATAATTAAGTATATAAATATAAATGTCGTACTAAATTATTTTAGTTTTTAAAAGATAAAAACCTTAAACCACTGCAAACAGTATTTCTCTGTTCCGATTTATAGGATACTAGCTTTTGCCCGCGGCTACGCCCGCGTTGAGATCGGATTTTATCCCCCGGGAACGTAGTACCGGGATAAAAAGTATCCTATGTCCTAACCCAGGTCATGGTCTATCCATGTGCAATTTAAATGCAATGCAATTTCATCCATATTCGTTCAGCCGTTTTAGCGTGAAAGCGTACAAACAAGCAAACAAACAAACTGACTTCCGAATTTATAATATTATTATAATTAGGATACTTAGGATGGCATAAGCATAGCATAATCAGCCTACAACAATCCCACTGAAGGGACATAGGTTTCATCTCTGTGAGAGACTGAGAGAGAGTGGGCTATAATAAACCACGCGGGGCCAGTGCGGGTTGGTGGACGCTATAGAACATGTCGGTTTCCTCACGATGTTTTCCTTCACCGTTTTGAGAGCAGCGGTGATGAAATAAATTACACAAAGTAAAGTGCCTGCCCGGGTCCGAACGTGCTTTCCGAGGCACGGAGGAGTCTCGATACGTAAAGATGGTTACACATCCACGGACGGACCCCGGCAAGCGTAGCTTAACCTAATGGATCGACCCGTGCGGCTGTTATTACTTAGCCACGAGCTCCTTAATTATTAATATTATGAATTTTCTTTTTTTGTCTCTTCAGATACAGAGGTCATAGGCAAGCCTATCCAATACAAAAAATCTCTGCAAAAGCAATCTTCTAAGAGTGTTAGTAATTAAATAGAATGCCTAGAGTCCCTATACCTTTATGTTAAGTTCATTTTCTTAAAACGCCCGCGCCGCCGTCAGGTTAAGTCGTACGAATCGCAAAGTAAGCATCCTTGGATCCTTTTGCCTTAATAAATTGAATGAGGGTATCATAGGTACTACTATTTGTGTGAAGGTGAGGCGATAAAGTTGTGAAAAGAGATTTTATGTTGTCTTCCGACCTCTGTAGTTGAAACGAGAAAAAAAAAATTACGCTCTTGCGAATGTAGTCTTCATAAATGGAACAGCTTGTTTGAATTAAGAGGAATTCATTTGTTTACAGTTTTCTTGTCGTCTTCGACGCTAATCATTGTCAAGTTATTATTCCTCTTTTGTTATTTTCAAGTGGCCAGAATGATTTAAGGACCTATTAGGAAACTACATGACACTGAACAGAATCGCACAATACAATTTTGTCATCGAATGTATGAAACACACATTCATTAGTAAAAAGGTGATAGGAATTTCAGGCATTTTGGTGCATAAAACATTTTGAGTTTCAGATGTTATGGAAAGATGGAAGTTTGACATTAAGTCCAAACCCCTCGCTCTGGACATGATACTGGTGCATGATTTAGTACAACTGGGCTGTGAATTTATATTTGCCGCCAACTGAATCATGCGCATTCGAACTAGTGAATAGTACACCTTACCACTCATTGCTCTTTGGATGAAAATAGACCCTCACAAGGTCATGTACTCTTAGTTTTAGCCTAGCCTGCAACTGAGTGTACCTACATTATGCAAATAAATAAAATAAAGTAAAGTAAAAGATCTGCGGGGTAATTGCGTAACACACTAACAGTAGCAATGGCTTTCATTTTGACAGTTCAACAAGATTTAACAATATTGTTGAACAGACAAATTGTTAGAAAATATGAAGCAATGGATTAGCAATATCCTTCAAAATCATTATGATTATGATTGATTGTTACTTATGCAATAAGGGTGCTGTTCCGTACATTGGACATCTCTTTATGATGTTATTACTAAGCATGCATACCCAACATTGCACAATATATATTTTTATTAAAAAAAAAAGTAGTTCAGAAGTTAAGGGTGCACAGAACATTCATACATGCATACCAGTCAAAATCATAAGCCTCCTTTTTGCTTCGCCGTAGTCGGGTAAAAATGCAATCATGAGATTTTCGTGAGTTTCGTACTAAAAGTGAGTTTAAATGGTAATTAATCCAAATGTTTCACATTAATTAGCCCGTGTTCTCCTTTTAATCTATTGACTTTTGACGTATTTTAACTATTTTTATTTTTATCTTTTTTACTCATTCTATGAACATAATCCTAAGTGGATTGGTTCTGCGAGGGAAAAAGGATTTGAAGTTGCGAGATTTAGAAAAAAACAGTGTATTCGGTTTAATAAAGCTAAGTATAATATACAGGGTCAAATAAAATTAACTAGCGAAACTCCGCAGACGAGTGATGGCTATCGATATTTAAACAGGACAAAAAAACAAGATTTGATGTTTTTTTTGGAGTTAATGATCGCTGGTAGGTAATGTTGTTATTAATTTCAAGTGTGAGTTGATAAAATCTGTTTTATCGTGTTGAAATATGGATGTGAAGTTTATACAAAAAAAAAACTGATTTCTAAACTGATATATTTTTTTTTAGTGACAACACTACCGGCAGTTGTAGACCCAAAAACAAAACATTATCAAATTAATTTCTTTTTTACCCGACTACCCCAGAAGGAGGGTATTTAATGTTTTTCAAGAGTATGTATGTATGGATGTTGTTTGTAAGTATGTATGTACCTATGTTTTTTTTTTGGCACGCCTCGCTGTAGCATATACAGCTTGATGGATTTTAGCATAAGAGGTGCTGTTAGATTCGTCTTCATTGTGGGAGTAACATAGGGTATACATATAATATTTATATACTTATTGTTTTTTATTTGTGCTTGTATTTCGCTACTCAGTTTTTTGTTGTTGTTGTATGATGTTTAGATATCGACACCCATCTGCGTAGTTTCTCTAGCTAATTTAATTTGACCCCGTATACTTACTGGTTTTGTTACCATTGACGTGCCTGCTGTTCAAATATTTCTTGTCTCAAACAAATTGAACAGCTGGCTGGAACTTATACAATTTCCAACCATTTATTTAACTTTTATACTATACACGCTTATGAAGTTCCGTAATTATTACATTTAAAACCATAGTGAAAAAATGCAATGCTTTATTGGCACTTTGTTTTTTTAATAATAGTGACGTGACGTGATTATAACCGTAAATTTAAATCGATTAAAACTTCTGTAAATAAAATCGATTGTTATTAGAAATCGAGTCAGAAATTATGCAATCTGGACATCACTACTTTAGCTGTCAAAACTTAAACAAATGGTTGGAAAGATTATAAATAATGTATTAATTTGTGTAATAACAAAGATTTTTTGTTTATCTTGGAAAAATCGGTAAATAATTTTGTACAATGTTATGTATGGAAAATTCAACATATGACTGCAAGTCTTCGGTAGTATAGTGGTAAGTATCCCCGCCTGTCACGCGGGAGACCGGGGTTCGATTCCCCGCCGGAGAGATTCTTTTTGTATTTTTTTTCATGCTTGTCGCCATAGGGAAAAGTATTACGTCGTCTAACAGTAACACCTAGTTTCTGAATTGAGAATTTCATGTTGAGAACTTGTCAAACTCCTCTCCTCTTCAGCATTACTTAAGGCCCCTGCAGACAGGTGCGACGTGATGGCGCGACGCGAGTCTATGAAATTTCTATGAAATTTTCACGGAAATTGTTCTACCAGTGTCGCGTCGCGCCTGCCTGAGCATTTAAGGTGATTCCTTTATTGTGTAGCCCGCAATACAACGTTTTTTGCAAATAAATTTCGCGGGCTATATTGAAGGAATCCCGGAGTTAAAATTTGTTAGAAAAGTTCTCAAGTTCTAATTCTCAATTCTGAAAACTGGTGTATGAGTGTGGAGCATGACCTCGTATAACCTCTGAAGTGAATAATCACTTAGTTAATTGTAATAAAACTTTCAACTCACCACAGTCTCGAGAAATTAATTAAAATTTAATATTATAAAGATTTTTCCCATTCATCATTATTATGAGTTCGGAGTAAACCTTGGAATCAGTAATCTTACTAATTATTTTCGGAATCAAAAGCTTTCGAAGTTTCTCAATTTGAATTCTGTTTTAGGTTAAAACGTTTTGTTAAGGCTTAGTTTCTTTTGCGCGATCTTTTTGGGAAAATACTACTTAGTTTAAATCCATAGATTTTCAATTAATTAATAAGTATTTGTAAAATATACTTAAATACATTATAGGTGTAAGCTTACACAAAAATAATAATGTAGTCATATGTACAGGAATCCCCTTTGCACGTATTTTTCTTGTCTGTTATTTAAAAATGTGTGTTTAATTTATTAGCTTTGCTTGACAAGCACGAAAAAGGCACGTACTTGTCGCCCGTGCCCGCGCCCGTCTAGGGACGCCATTGACACTGCGGCTATCTGTATAGCGATCGCTATCTATGTTGAGATTGCAGCCACTGGTCTTACTGGGTAACACGATACCCCTTGTTAAAACTGTTTATCAGACTCTCTGGCTTCTTGACTATCCGTAACGGCCATCAAAGATCTACAAATGTCAGCCACGACCAACGGCTTAACGCGCGTTCCGAGATACAGTATGCTGGATGACTTACTTAACCGTCTCGAAAAAAAATGGGTATATTAGGTGAACGCAGTAGAAGCTTATGATTGTTTTTTTTTATTTTTTCCAAAAATTAATATAAAATCGAAATTAAAATCATACGCGACTTGCGTATGCAATTCGATATTTTTTATCATTTTTTTTTTTCAAAATTAAAAAAAAAACATTTTGCTCTTTCTTTGTTCTAATATGAAAAGTTTACTTTGTAGTGTATTTTGAGATCAATTGTTTTCTAAGCTGTGGAAAAATGAAAAAAAGTACTACGCCTTATGCTTCTACATGTTCGCCCATCCACGGACCGGCCTTGGCAAGCGTTGCTTAACCCCGAATAACGACCCGTGCGGCTGTTATTATTTAGCCATGAGCCCCTTCGAGTCTAACATAATAATATATCTCACAAATTACCCTACACGTACTGTCCCGTATTGGGTCGATCCCACAGATTGGTCGTACAAATTATATAAGCCAGATATTGGCATAATTAACAAGGTTGGCAGCGATTCGGTAGCCACAGTATGATGTCGTTAGTATTTGATTGATAGAGCTATTTAGCCACCTGCGGGGTGCTTGCGTAATACATATAAAATTACAATAATTGATAGCAATTTCTTTCATTGTGACAGTTCAGCGGGTGTTCTTGAGCGGACGAATTTAGAATAGAATATATTTATTTGTTTTTAAATATGGTACAGTTCTTATTAATATAGTATGATCTTACATGTTTCGCCATGGGCGTACAAATATTTCAACATGTTAAAAGTATACAAAAATTAATAAAAATAATTAAATTATAATTATGTCTAATTGGTTATGAGGGGTTTCGTATCTACTAAACACTTATAATAAAAGCTATATAAAGTAGTATTACTTAATTAAAACTCAATATCATATCTTATATTAATCTGTTACTTACTTTTTTTTATCAAAAAATTCTTTTACGGCATAAAAACAATTATCAATATTTATTGAACTTAGGAAGCAATGGATTAGAAAATACTCTTCAAAATTCACGGATTGTGATTGGAAGTGAGTTACGCAATTAGGGTGTTGGTGTATTGGTTTTTACCCGACCGCCCCAAAAGGAGGGTAATGTTTTTAGAGTGCATTATGCAATGATTTAAAAAGTAAACAAGTTAAAATTCAAAATTTAACCTCCCACACAATTCCAGGTGATGCTGCAGTATCGGTTCAAGGCTAGTTCCTCCCCCAAGGCGGAGGTCAACTATGATGGTTTCCACACGCAAAAGGGCTTTTATTTTAAGACTCACTAAAAACGTTTTTTATTAAAATAACGTAACACATTATTATCTACGCTGTTATTACTCTGAGTTTGTTTCGGCCTTTCTTCTCAGAGTAGTCAGATAGGAAACGCCGACCTCAAAAATATTATTGACGTGTAAAAAAGTGTTTGTACAAACCTATTTACAGAAAATAAAATAATTTCATTTCATCATTTCATTTCACGACTGCAGTTCCCGAAAGGTGCAGAGCTGTACATAATGTAGATATAACTATAGTGGGGTACACCCACATTTCGCCAGTTATGTTTATAAAGTCCCATGTAACAGGGGACGAGCCTAAAATAACAGTGCAAAGTTCCCATTCGTTGTTTATTTATTCGAGTTCTGTTGCATTCGATGCGCACAGCAGTATTTGTGTTGTGGTTCTTTTGCTAACTGGCCGGGATGCGTTTTGGCAATGTTATCATTGCCGCAACGAGTTATAGGGTGGTCAGTTTGTACTGTTATTTCGTATTTAGAGTAAATATTGCTAGTATAATGTGTTTTATTGAGTTGAATGTTAAATATGAATGTTTACAAGTTGTTTTTATAGTAGGTACTTTCGAATTCTCACCGTGGAATGTAACTAGTTTTGAAATTCATATTAGTGTCTGGAAACACACTCAATATGTAATATGCAATGCAGCAAAATGAATGGGAAACATTTCTATTTATTTAAGTTAATTCAATAATAAAAGTTTTAAACTCTCGTTGTCAGGACTATGTTTTTTTTTTATGTTACACTGTCCCACTGCTGAGCAAAATGCCCATGAAATTTATATGAAAAACAGTTTATGTTTTTTATACTTGGAGTTTTTTTAAATTAAAATAATTATTTTTAATAAAATTAATTAAAAGGAATTCGGCAAAAATTTAATAAAATTCGCGTAAATCAAACCCCACCTTAACAATCCATTCCGGAAACATTAACTCATATTCGGCTTGAATTTAGTTTCGGAGTTCGCTAATTCTAAAGCTTTTAATTCACCATTCTTCATTGTTGACTTCGCTACAGTAATAATTGCTGGGTCGAGGCCTAAGGCGTATTTTTGAATGGACGCTTTTCATTGGCTTCCTAGCCGTAACAAAAGGTGGGTAGTTTTTGTTTGTTTTGTTCTTAATTAGGGCTAGAATGCAGCTTATTCAATAGCTGGTTAATTAGAATCTTTGGTGATGTTGTTTTTTTTTTTAAGGAAGATGGTTGTTTTTTTTTTTTCATAACTTTTTTTTATCATATAACGTAAGCTAATATTATTAAATTAAATAAATCACGACACCGTCAAAAGATGACCATTCTTTATAAGCATTATCGAGTTCCTTCTAGTACAACTTGGGTTTCTGGACAGGTTGGCTGGGGATACTAGAATCGATAATAGAACACGTTCCAACAGTTTTTAGAATTTATGTCTGTTTGCACATAAAATAAATGCACCACTGCTTTTGTTAAAAAGAAAAGCAAGCAGATAACGATGAAAAATCTTACAAAATTATCAGATGGTCGGATTGTCACCTCCCGCCGTCGCCTGTCGGTTTTATTTAAAAGGCCCCGAATTTGAAGAATCGTGATGGTACACACGGCTACACATCAAGCTATACATTTCCAGTTAATGCTGATCTCGCATTATATAGGATTTCCGTACAATGCGAGGTCAGCTTATACTGGAAAAGTATAGCTTGATGTGTAGCCGTGTGTACAAAACATATTATTATTTGGTAGGTTATAAAATTATTACCAGCAATTCTGTTCACTCCCAAAATGATATCAGATGAGGCACATAGTGCTCCAGCGGTCTCTCGCTATCAATTACCGCTAGTCATGCAAACCACATGAATATGGAAGCGACACTCAGTGAATTCGGTCATTAGTCCCCAGTAGAGCGCCTCGCGTTAACGTTGCTGCATTTGATGCTGTTAATTTTAAAAAGTATTTTTTTTTCAAGAATTTTAAAATATTATTACAATTTTCTAAGTGAGGTTGGTAGAGGGGCTAACTATTATTTTATACTGCCTCGTTGGGGTAGTGGTTGCAAGCGCAACTGCTGAGCATTAAGGCCCAGATCAGACTTCAGATCAGTGTCAAGTTGTATGTTGATTATAATATGATTCGCGACCGTAACAAATATAGCTTTACATAATTATAATCATTAGAATCAGCAATACAACTCATTAAGTTAGAATAATCCTCAATTGTCATGATTTCATGAAATAGTCATTCAATAGGATTATATGAACTTAGAGAGTTGTATTGATGATTTTTATGACTGTAATTCTATAAATAAATATCTGATACGGTCGTGTATCATATTTTGATCAACATACAACCTGATACTGATCTGCAAATGGCAAAAAACGTAAGAAAATTCGAATGTCGCGGGCTACCTTGGAGCATCCACCTTAAACATAACTGGTGAAATCTGCGTGTATTATTTATTTATTTATTTAATACTTTAAGCACAAAAATCTTCACATTAAATGTTATTTAATGTGAAGATTTTTTTTAATGCACATTGTTTTACGAAAATCAACCCAACCGTAAGTAACGCGAATATTCCTAAAGTGCTTTGCTTACCGTACGCCCCTGAGAGCAAATTTACCGTCTTTTTTGCAAAAACCGTGCTTAATTGCTCTAAAATGACCTTTGTTTCAACGAAAAGCTCCTAGCTATACATTTAGAGTTTATTTTGTGAAACTCTCAATAAGTACCGTTTTTCCCTGTTTTTTTTTAAACATGTTTTCCTATATACAGTACGAATCGGATTACTGATGTTGATCATAAATTTTTAAAATATTTTACTGTGAAAAAAATGTATATAGACAGCCAACGTTTTTGTTATTTTCATTGTTACACAAAGCTCGTATCCATGAATTTTTGTTGGGTTAGTTATATGATTGAAGTATTTTGTGATAAAAATTGGTATATTTTTATTATAAAGCTTTGTTTAGTTAACTTTAGCTGGCAAAGCTATAGTTATGCAATGGAACTGAAATGGTAACCGATATTAGGATATAAATAATTATATTTATTAGAATTGGTAGCATGAGCCTTTTTCGGATTAAGCCTCGTGCATACTAGCGCGACGCGACCTGTAATTGTTCTACGGTGAAGTTTTCTATTGTTTGGGTCGCGTCGCGCCAGTCTTGCACGAGGTTGTAAGGACCTGATAATACGTACTACAACCACACCACAACGACACCACGTGGACGGGCGCTATTTTGTATGATAATGAAGATATTCACAGTACGGACCTCATTTGGCCGATAAAGTTTGTCAGGTTAATTTTAAAACAAATCGACCGTGTAGGCGATACCGACCACGTTAAGTCCACGACGCAGCCACAACGCAACCACCAGCTAGACCGCAGCAAACTCACAAAGCCGAAGTCGATCTGTTTGTCTGCAAACACTCGCTAAACACATCGCAACTACTAGCAACAACGCAACGACATGACGTGTGATCGGGCCCTAAGTAATATGGATTTTCTTGAAGACTAGCTTTCAAAATCGACTAACAACAATTGATAAAATCCGTGATGTTCGTAGGGCATAATCGGTATTGGCTACATGCAAAATCCAAATATCAAAATCAAAAGTCGTTTATTCAAACTAGGCTGAGAATCAGCACTTTTCGAACGTCAACATTACATAAGACAGTCTCCCAAAACGCCCGCCCTTCACCACTTCTCAGTGCTTTAGCTGGGAAGAAGAACTGGCGCAACAAACTCCCCAGCAGCACAGCTGTCTGTTGAGTTAGAAAAAAAATTGATTGTAGGTATACAACCTATGTATACCTATTTGTTCGAGCCGTTTGGGGTTGAAACACTAGGGCCATGGGGTCCGAGTGCCCACCTGGTTTTCCAAGAGATCGCCAAGCGGTTGGTCGACTCTTCACATGACCAGAAGGCTGGCTTATTTTTTGGCCAAATAATCAGCATTGCCATACAACGTGGCAATGCTGCCAGCCTTCTGGGCACCTTTCCTGTTGACAGCGACGCGGACGAATTCTTCGATGCCCTATGATTCTTTCCCCTCTAATTTTTTATATACATGTTGTATACATAGTTTGTTAGTTAAATTAGTATAAGAAGTTTATCCAGTGTATAATAAATATAGAATGTATACAATAGTTGTTAGGTACGCAAAACAATTTACATTACGCAACACAAAACATACATTAAATTATTAGCCATAATAATTCAGCTAGCACACGCCAAAACACCAATCAAAAATTACATTACAATAAGCCGTGGCAGCTAAATGATATCAGTCCCTACTGACGGCGCCCGTTCAATAGTCTGATTCCTTGACATGATACCTTTATCTGGCGAAATGTAAGTCTAGATACATATCGTCGGGAATAGTGCAAAACCGCGAATCTACCATAGGTAAAGGCCGCGTATCTGCATTTGATCTAATTTTACAGGGGCAGGTTAAAACTGTTTAATATCGTTATTTTAAGGGCAAATGGCCTCATTTTTTTACTTAGATAAGTAGTAATAATTGATGTTTTCTTTGTATTTTTACCATAGATTATCCGTTACAATGATTAATTTAACTTGAAAATCTTAAGAATGCCCGCGAAATTGAAAATTGGCTACATTTGTCAGATACGCGGAATTATCCAATGGATCCCTCTAGTAGCAGTAGTTCGGAATTATCCAATACGCGCATTTGCACTATCCCCGACGATATCTGCCTATCCTTATGGGTAATACAAGCGTGATGTCATATTGTGCTACAGGGTTTATTAGTGAAGACTGAATGTTCAGACCCTAATCAGAGTACCCGAATCACTGTTAATTAGTATCAAAACTAGTCCATCTGTTGCATTTATAATTACTTGCAGTTGGCTTCGAACGGCGAGGCTTTTTCCACTAGAATACTCAGCCATGTAGCCAGTTAGTTATATAAGTTAAGTTGAAAATGTTCAATTGGTGTTTTAAAAGTCTGTGTGGGTGTTTATGGCTTGTGAAATCAAGATGTTAATTTTATTGGGATTACCGGTAGAAAAGATTGTAGGTAGAAATGCTGTTGATTGTATCATCTGCAACAGATAAGGGGAGATTCTACGCGTCTTACTGAACCACTTTCCCTAAGAAATCCTGTCCGATTTCTGAAACAACTTTGAAAGAAAAAAACACCATTTTTGCATATTATAGGAATAACGTCCACATACAGCTATAAAATACATATAAGCATAATCAGCCGCCTAACTGGGACACAAGCTTCGTCCGTGAGATGTAGTGGGCCATAATACACCACGTGGGCCCAGTGCAAATTGGTGGAGGTCACATAACTTCAAATTTTTGGTTATGTTTTCTTTCACCATTTTGAGAGCAGTTTTCATAAAATAAATTACATAAAAATTACACAAAGTAAACTACCTTTACCCGTTATGCCCTTTGTACAGGGCCGTCTTTAACCTATTGGGACATTAGGATAATGGGGCCCCTAGGACCTTGATAGAGCGCTATTTTGTTGGAATAGACAAAGAAAGTAGATAAGCAAAGTTCTAGATTTATTTTTATTTCTTTACAGTCACATTAAATGAATAGATAATAATGTTTTTTGGTAATAATAAATAAATCGTCTATGATTTGCAGAAACTAGGGGGCCCCTATCAATCGCGGGGCCCTGGGCACGTGCCCAGAGTGCCCAGTGGGAAAGACGGTCCTGCCTTTGTACACGTTTATCTTGCCGTGAAAAACTATGGTTTATTAGCCGTGTGTAGGCACGGTTATCAGTGTTGTATGGATCACTGGAAGCTTGTTGACAGACACATTTTTTCTACCTCACGGTTTATACGCCTTATCGTAAAGAAACCGTGCCGTGTACAGCTTAAGAGTCTATAGAATATGCAGCAGCAAAAGTTGAGAAAACGATGACCAGTGTCCTAAAGACTCGGTATTTCGACATAAAGTTAGGAACAATTTTATTTCAATAATTAAAAAACTCATGAACATACCTACTGTTCTTATTATAAAATGAAACAAAAAGGTAAAAAGTTCGTAATCGTATTTTTTTTTTCATCGGCCTCTCATGATCAAATTCCTTCCGATCTTTATTGAATTCCTGCTTCCATATTTTTTCTAACTACCATCAATTAATTTTTAACCTTCTCACTACACATTTAGGTTCAATTTTCTTTGTAAATAGGACAGGTTTGTTAAAACTTATCTAAACTCAGCCTTCCAAACTTTAACCTTCTCACTACACATTTAGGTTCAATTTTCTTTGTAAATGGGACAGGTTTGTTAAAACTTATCTAAACTCAGCTTACAGAGGATGCCCTTTGATACAGTTTGCAAATTTAAATTCATGAATTAAATGTATTTTGATCGGGTTTATAAAAAAAAAACGTTATTTTGTAAACTGAGTTTGTACGATAAATTAGGTATTCTATGTATACTTACTGGTATGTAATAACATTTGAGTAGTCACATGTACGGTCAGGAAAATCAATTGTTAAGTAAATTGACACTACGTCAATTTCCCGTGATACGGCCATTTCATACAACTGTCATGAATGACAGTTGTGATTTGAATAAACTATCAATCATTAAAATATAATTATCACCTATAAATTAATATTAATTATGTGATGCGTGTGATCATCAAATTATGCGATATCATATGCATTCTCCCTTTTTCCTCTTCTAATTACAGGCAAAACTCATTCATGGTGCGAGCGAGTAAAGACTTTAATATTCTATGTAAAGAGTTCTCATTTGACACATTTACCACCAAAACTAATTCAGTACGCACTCGGCTGAACGCTGACTTTTTTGAGAGTGCATAGTGCTTAATGTACCTTATATATACTTTTTTTTCCTATCTATCGTGCTTGTTAGTGATCCTAAGATTTCTGCTACTATTTCTGTTTTTACCCGTGAGAACCTGTAATTGGCTCTATGTTACTTATACAATTGTTATCCATCTGTTATAGCTGTTGGTTCTCCTACATATAAATAAATAAATAAATAAATAAATAAATAAATAAATAAATAAATAAATAAATAAATAAATAAATAAATAAATAAATAAATAAATAAATAAATAAATAAATAAATAAATAAATAAATAAAACATTTGTATAGTTCGTCGTTTGTTAGGTCGTATAATGTATATAAGATTTGTCAGCAATAAAATGTATATAATATAATGTTGTGTTTACCTTTAAAATTCAATCAAAATCAATCCTGTACAAAATGGTCTTAATTTCTAGTAAAATGTGCCTAGGCGTAATATTTATAATTTTTTTTGGGCTAAAACAAAACAATCGCCTAAGATTATTTAACTAAATCTAGTTTATAAGCTATAATCTATTTGCTTTCAGAAGCTTACGTAAATAAAACCTCATTTGAAGACACGTGTTCTGTAAATTATTCCTCCTCGGAAGACAATATGATTTGCGTAAGATTTTACGTGTTGCAGATATGGCGCAGTAGTTCAATTTTGAACAAAACACATTTTTGCAACAAAGTTCATATTTACAGAGATTAAAATTAATCTAGCATTTCACACCATCATTAATTAATTTCACACAATTTTTTTTATTTTTTTATTGGATCCCAGTCTACATAGGGCGTAGCCATTCAGTTAGATTAGTAGCGTTCTGAGCTAATTGCCTAAGGGACACCGGGAGCACTTAGGCACAATGATACCTACAATATTCTATGTAGCTACCTACAGGACCTTGCTTAGCAGTATCTGTGAACTAAGCATTGAAGTGTTAAGACATAATTTGCAGGGTTAGCAAGCTGCAAATTATGCAAACGAATACTTGGGTAAAGACTGTAAATTTTGGTTGTCCCCAGTAACATCGACTGACGCATGAACGCCTACATACTCTGTTAAGGTGATAGCGTCAAGGTAGCTCGCGAAATTCAAATTTTCTTACGTTTTTTATAATTTCCAGGTCAGTATCAGTTTGTATGTTGATCTAACTATGAGTCGCGGCTGCTACGATAGCAGTGTAACTTTATACGAAGAGTGCATTAATTCTTTCTTTGAAATAAAATCTATATACAGGGTGTAAGGGACGGCCCTCCGCAGACTGATGGGGTGAATTCAGTATATCATACTAAGATGACCGGTACATTCAATTATTTCAGGAACGTTAAGGGAATTCAATAAATTGAATTGATTAATTACCTCACAATGTATCGTTACCGTGGCAAACCGCACATAGCGAACGGCAGCGCACGTAGAGTATTTCAACATCAATTGCTGTTTTTTTATTTTAGCTGTTCCATTTACATAAATTGAGTGCTGCGTACAGATAATCTAATTTTGTAATAGAAAAAAACGACAAAAAAAAACCGGTGGAATAAGATTCAAAATAAGGAGCTGAATGCACCCTGTAAGTTTGCGGTAGGCTGTCCCTTACACCCTGTATATTGTGTGAAGGGAAAAGTGGAAATTGATATGGTTTTAGAAATTTACGGATTCTGGATCTTACCCGGTTGAAGATCATAGACCATAGTTGATAGCTGGCGAAATGTCTGTGTAATATTCACCTACACCTAAGCCTTAGTTATGCGAGCTGTTAGGTTATATGTGAAGATCTCATTTCTAAGTAGCTTGAAACTACTACAAACTATTCCACACATTGTCTTCCCATGTGTTTATGAATAATTAAATAACTTCTCTAACGCATCTCGGGATTCTAATATTTCCTGCAGGAAATTGAAATACGCTAAGCTCTGCCTTTATGTTCGTAATCTTAATACTTTCAGCCTTCGGGGAGGGTACTTAGGTTTCGAAGAATAAAATTACGTGAAGGATAAACTTTTTATACTTCGATGGCAAGGTTTTGTGAAAGGAGATAAGGGTACCTAATTGGTTTGGAATAGTTTATGTCAAAATTTATTATCCGATTTAGGACAGAAAATAAAGTCAATAATATGAGCGTCAAGGATCAAGCTCTGTTCTGCTCAGTCAGACCCTTAAAGATCAGATATCTCTAAGCGTCAGACTTGTTAAGTATCAAAGCTCGCTATAATCTTATTAATCGAACTGCAAATTGATTGCTATGGATCAGAGCTTAGAAAGGAAATGCGCTTAATCGTTTGGCGCACTCGATGTGGATCGGGCGATCGGGCACTATGGATAATGTGCAAAGTCTTCGTTTATTATGCATTTATAAGGCTTATAGGATTCAAATGATAAAAATTAAATAAATATAGGTTAGGTACAGCTGCGACTGCAGTCTGACGAAGCTGCCGTACGTGCGGCTCCATATCGAGCGTGTGTTCAACTGTACTTAATCTAGCTAAAACGTAAAGCGGCACTGAAGCGTGCGGTAGTACCGCGGGTTGCCTAAAACGGATCGTGCAAAAGAATCTCCGATCCACGATCGGCGCTCCAAGATCGTGGATCGTGGAGCTCCGCCGCATGTGGTACGTCTGATGTGGACCCAGCTAATGACCATAAAAGTACATACTAATGACATGAAACTCACGAGTACTTAAAAAACTTAATGCTTTTCCATGAAAATATATTTAAATAAAAACTAAAAGCTTCTCTGTGAATAATTGATTACTTTCCATTTGCAGAGCATAACGTTCTCATTAAGTATTCTTTCAGTGATATTTAAATTACACTAATTGCTGTAAATAGCCATATGTTTTTAATAAATATAATTATATCATTTTAAATTGATAATTTTCTGGTTACAAATAATTTTGAGTGGAAAATATTTTTGTTTATATGTCACAGATCATTCATGTATAAAATTATTGAAATTATTGCATTTGTTTTGATTAAAAACAAAACGTTAATACCCTCCCATTCTACAAGGTGTTTAAATAACTTACAACCTGAAATTGTGCTCTCAAATTGCAAATAAATAAATAAATAAAAATGATTATAATAATATTTATTTATTTGCGATAAATAACTTAAAACCTGAAAAGGAGCATTGTACTCTTAAATCGCAAATAAATAAACAAATAAATATTTGTTGCCCAGTGCTTGTTTGATTATCATCACCTTCATTTTCCTGGGCCTAACTTAATTTGATACTTAATAAACCCATGATAAGAAGCAAAAAGATACTGGAATTATATTTACAATAAGGACACGTCATGAACTTAAAAATACGGTAAGTAAAAAAATTATTCGACGAAAAGATAACTTGTCTAAAATAAAATGTAGGTCTTTATGAGTTACTTCAAGCAATTTATTAAAAATTCTTTCAGTCTGAACATTTAACAATTTTTTTTATCTCTAGACCCGTAAGTAATTACCTCATTTCAAGGCTCATAAAACATTTTAAACACTGGAAAATTCTATGTTAATGTAAGATAAAAATTCTGAAAAAGAAAAATAAGTATTAATTATTTCTTAAAGAAACTAGAAAGAAGGTTTTATATTAACTCCCTTTGAGACGAACGGACTATAAAGCGATGTTTAATTAACGAGTTAATGAGTAAAAAGTCTTGTAAACTACTGGAGATAGTCTGAAGCACGTTTGAAAGATTCTTTACAGAAAAACTCCACTGTAGGGATTTTATGTCTCTTCGCTCGCTCACTCCTGAGAATCGTGTCTCCGCGGTTCCGATTCAAATTGTCAACGGTCAGAGGCGTAGCGTGGACTAATATAGCCGTGGGCGAAGTCGCATCAGCGAGGCCCGTTTTCTTTCATTCGCAAGATCTACCCAATAAATCTATCCTACCAAAAATGTTTTGACACGACATACCTACTCATTATAGTGAAAGAATATAAATGCGTGGTGGGAGAATATTGAAAAGCATATAGATTTGAAAAAAAGTTTTTAAATTAATTAGTCATCTGTGGTAAAGTCTGGCACCAAAGAACCAAAAAGGCCTCGCGGGGTTTGAGTGCGAGGCCGTGGGCGGGGGCCCACTTCGCCCACGCCTAGCTACGCCACTGCAACGGTCTTTCTCCATTTGTTACCACCACCACCTGCTGGGGAGTTTGTTGCGCCACTTCTTCTTCCCAGCTAAAGCACTAGGAAGTGGTGAAGGGCGGGCGTTTTTGGGGGACTGTCTTATGTAATTTTGACGTTCGAAAAGTGCTGATTCTCAGCCTAGTTTGAATAAATGACTTTTGATTTTGATTTGATTCATTTGTTTGTGGCCTGCACGGTGAGGATGACCACCATAGAAACGGGTTTTGTCGATGGCCCAGCACGCGTAGCATGACTATAGACAAAATGACAGATAGGTACCACCAGTTGCTCAGAAATTTGAACCGACTACCGTTTTTGGCTTTGGCCTCTAAATCTTTAGCCTTCTATCTTACCTGTTACCTCTGCGTACTTCTCCTCTCTAGGTACTTGCACTAAAGGACCAAAAATATTTTCACCGCAATACATTCACCAATATTCTTGCATTATCATTTTAATGATACACTAGTCCCGTGCGGAAAAGAAGTTGGTTCCAGTACCAAAGGACCAAAAATATTTTCTACAGAAAACATCAACTCACACTCTTGCGGATTAAAGCGAAAAAACCCGATGATCAATATTAACTCTCTAAATTCACACACATGTGGCGGCATCTACAACGCCATATGCGAACTACGCATCAAAGACCTGGCGTCACACAAATCCTGCATCGCGCAATTAGAGTTTAGCGCGCGATAAAAATAAGATTATCCTACATCAATCGTTGGGCAGTTGCCCGCCAGACACGACACCCGTCTGGTCGGATGATCCTCCCTTTTCTATAGAGGATGAGTTAACATTACACGTTCCTCATACCTCTAAACAAACATAACTTAACATCATGCCTGCAATCCCCGAAGGGTTAGGCAGAGGTGTGCCTATAGTAAAATTGTCAAAATATTCATCAATGACAAAATAATTACTTCCTTCCAACTCAATTCTAAGATCACTGAACCCCACACCCTAAGAGGATTCCTTTTAAGCCGATATGAAAGGAGTGATACTATTGATACGTTTGAGGCGCATCTACGCAGTCAAAGCTTCATGAAAATCTAATCGTTGTGTGATCACGGCTTTGGTGTGGTGGGTAGGGATGGTACGAAGTTAAAAAAATATTTATTTCGCATTGGCATAAATTACGAACTTCCATAAAAATAAAAATAAACCTTAGGGGATGAAAAAAACAAACTTCCTTAGTAGTTAGTGCTCGCCTAAATTTTCATGTTTCTAGATCCAGCGGTTTAGGCTGTGTGTGGTCTGTCAGTGAGTTAATGATAAGATTTTTATTGGTCATTCAACATTTTGAGAAGCAATAACAGAACGGCGGAGCAAGGCCCCAACCAATAGGCGTGGTTGTTGGTTCTATTCTTAAATATTCAGATAGTGCCATCCACGAAGACGCGCCCCACTCTTTTTGTTAATCGCTTACCGTACAGTAATCGCGTTAAAATAGTAAATAGTTAAAATTCGTAAACTATGCGACTACCGCAATCATAGAAATAATCTATGACCGCAATGTATGCGGTTATCACCGTTCCTTTGGAACCTGGACGATTTTTTTTTACGGTCGAATGGCCCGCGGTCCATTCGCTTTGGGCTGTTTAGAGGAAATACCCCTAATTAATGTCAACTGGGTATTAATGAATGTGAGATAAGTAGTTCTCAGATAAGTTAAAGTAACCTTTAAACAAGTTAAAATTAAAAATTTAAATAACCCCCGGCACAATTCAGGTGATGCTGCAGTATCAGTTTAAGGTTACTATGTTCTTCTAATATTATTGAAGTAACAGAATACTAAATTTCGAATCGATCAGACCTGTGGAAGATGCGCACATCCAATCATCCACTAGAAAAGAGCTGATAATCTTCAAACGGCTGAACCTATTTTCTTGAATTGTAGCTAAGAATATTCTCGATCAAGACACCTTCAAACAAAAACAAAAAACGACATCGGTTCAGCCGTTTGGGAGCTACGAGGGAACAGACAGATACGCACAGATACTCAGATACACACGTTAAACTTATAACACCTGTCTTTTTCCGTCGGGGGTTAAGTTAAACTTATAACACCCCTCTTTTTCCGTCGGGGGTTAAAAAAGGTGCTCTCCAAACGAAATAAACAACCATAATATATCCATAATTTGATCACAGAATATGGGATCAATGATAGTGTATATTTCCGGCCATACAGCTGATATTGAATAGATTGTTCGGTGGTCGTATTCATAGTTCACGTGTAAATAGTTGTTTGGTACTAATTATACTTCATCTAGGGTTGGCAAGCATCAGTAAATCTCTGAAATATCGATGAAATATGGAAAATAATGGAAATAAGTAAACCATATACCTAAAAGGTCTCTTAAGGTCTAGGATCTTTTTTATCTGCTGTATATTTAATTACTAGTCGTCTCATGTTCCGAGCCGCCGCCGTTAAGTTTGAATCGGGGTGTAGAAATATGACTGTACTACTGAACTTCGAAGTTTAAAATACCGATGTACGGTATTCTACATGTATGGTCGCTAGTATTATATTATCTGTGGTATGGTGGTAGTCTGGTAGTACTTCCCCGAACGAACTACTTTAAAATTGTGATTCAAATCATAATCGTTCCCAATCTAACTTCCAAAAAACTCCTTAGCAGAAAATTCAATAAAGTTTTCTAACCCTCCCTCGCCAACCCTATAACACCTCGCAATATTCACTGACATGCATTATTCAGTTTCATTACTCGAAGCTACTACGGACAATAAATCGAAGGATAGCATTTATTCATTGGGCGCCTTTTTTTTTCATTTTTACACGCTTTTTAGGACGAGGATTCTGTTTGGATGATGTGTTTATGTTTTGTGAGTGTGTCTGAATAGGGATTCTCTTTTTTTATGATTTTGAAGTTGTTTGGTTGAAAGAGGGTGATACTGACTTAAGAATTGTAAATATTATGGTCCTGAGATATTTATTATAGTCAGAAACTCTAAAGAAACGGAATTAGCATCGTAACATATTGTTTTGTTAAGCATACCTAGTAGTATTACTTGGTGGTTTAAATAAAACTATTGTTATTACGTAAAGCTGTTATGTTCCTTCTGTCTGTTTCTTACTTTAGGTACCTGGTAAAATTACATGGTTTTATCTAGTCGACAACTAAGCAATTTTTTGAACGTTTCAGGCATGAAGAAGCAAAATCCGTCACTTTAAAATTGAGGACCCAGAAGAAAGATTTCACGGGCTACATTGACCCAACTCCCCTCATATTTAGCATGAAATTACCACTGCCTAGTTGACCTAGTTGTCGCAAGAGCTACTGCTGATCACGAGGTCCTGGGTTCGATTCCCAGGTCGGGTAAAGTATTATTGGGTTTTCCTATCTAGAATTTCTCAGTATCAGCCATGAGTATGGATTTGTGCCCGGTTGAAATGTGGGTGTACTATAGGTACCATCGCGGTCACGAATGTCTAACCACTTTGAGAAAACAAAATCCCGTGCACACAAAGACCACGTCTGTTTACCGCCCCTATTATTTTTGGTGGTAAGCGTTACTATAGGTAGCGGCCGAGCGTTGCAAGCAGGAATAGTCCTTACGGTGTTCAGATATGCGTGTCCGCGATAGTACATTTGTGCCTAACCCTTCAGGAAAACATGGCGTGATGTTGTGTTAAATTTTTTATAATTTTTTACGTTATACAGAGGAGTAATACCTACGAAATGGCATTTTTTGAACGTTCTTCGCCGGCCACGGGTCATTGACCTTCTAGTTCTTCAGACGATAATATCTTTATGCATTTACATGATGTTACTAAATATTTAAATAAAAAAGGTACTTAAAGCGAAATGTTTTTTTTCTCTGTATTTCCTATTTTTCTGTGTACCTACTTCGTAATTGGCGTATTGTTTAGAATAATAATAATTTCAAACTTACTGTCACCTGTGAAGCTACCTTTTATTAAATAAATGTTCAAAGAACGCCAAGTAGGATTCGCAGTTTCATTTACACGTGATAACCTCCACTCTGTACAAAATACAATTTCTAACCAGCCAAAAACTAGCATCCAAGAAAAAAAGAAACGAAAAACAAAAGCAATCCTAAAAGAATTTCCCTAATCGTTGACGTTCCCTGATTACCATTTAATCACGAAAGCGATATATGAAGGACCCGAACTAAACGAGAATGCCCACTAATTGATTCCGTAGCTCAATAAAAACTAAACGCGGGAAGAAATACTCTGAAACCCTTAATGTTGGGGAGGGGAAGGCCGATTTGTTTCACCATTCAATGGAAAGAACCTGTGAGGAGCTATTAAGTTAATCCGCTTAGATCCATTACCATGAAACCGCCAATCAAATGACCCACGAACATCACAAACCATCCATTGCTGGCTTACTAAAAAAATGCTCCAACCAGCCCGTAACAGAATCCGCAATGAATTTGCGCTTAGAATTTTTATTCACAATTTTTCCAGTAATTAAATATCTTTGAGAGTAACATTGTGGGTAGTCGCAAGGCGACGGCACGCACTGTAATCAGTGCTAAGTCATTTCATTGCCAGATAAATAGCTACTTTCCTTCGGATAAATTAATATTATTCGAGATTGGAAGAACTCGACGAGATAACGTGAGTTCTTACAACTAAGAGGTTTTATTAGATTTCTGTTGGCTATGTTATTATCATCTATTTGGACTCTTTGGAGTATTAGTTTCGTTAGGTTGGCTGCCTCTGCCTTTGTGATTGTAATTTTGTGAATGTTATGGTCCTTGTTTGACCAGGCTTACTTTGGATCTTCTTATTAAATTCGCTTTTCGGCTGATATTTGTATTTTGCTTGTATTAATTTATTTACATAATTATGTCATCATCGCTTAGCAACTTATGAATGATAGTAATGTTGCGTAATTGATGCAGAACACAACAAAATAAAAATAAAAAATAAAACCCAACTACGACAAAAACGCCAACTAAAAAGGTATAAACAAGACATTACAGACAGACAAATTGAAAATCCGGGGTCACACGGCGTGTCTGGGCATAAATCGAACAGATTAGGATATGTGATTCCAGTTTATAAATTTTATTTTTATTTAAATTATTTTGTGTGTAAATCTTGATTGACCCCAAATATTCCCCAATCAGGTATAAAAGGAATCAATAGAAATTGGTTAATAAATTACCTGACGAAGGCTAAGCAGTGATTTATGATGGATTTCGACAAAGCTATGGTTAGTCGCTAAAACTTGAAGATTGGAAAAGTTTCGATATTTTCGGTGGGGCCGCGTCAATTCTTTGAAAGTATTGAAGATGAATGAGATAGGAGAGGTAAGTTTTATGTTGGTAACGTATTGTTTTGAATCAATATGATTGTCTTTTGTTTAAAAATTGTAAATGGCGCTAGTGTTTTTACCCATCTGCGACGGAGCTCAAGGTGGTTTTTTATTTTAATTGTATTGATTGTTATGAGAAGTGAGAATGTATTAATTTTACTAATAATATTAATAACTGCGTCAGTTTTTTGGAAGTGTTGAAGATGAGATAGGTGCGGCATTGATTGGTGATTGTCTTTTGTTTTAAAGTAAATCAAATTAAAACAAATAGTGTAATTGCAACGAACTTCCTTAACGCGACTTGCGGTAGGATTTGACTGGTAAACATCGTCACGTAAGGAAAAAGCTTGTTATGACCCTTTCATGCGACTTCCTCTCTCTCTCTCTGTCTCTTCCTATTGTATACAAGTGAGTGTGTGCTTGTCGAACTTCGTTCCTGACGGGGGTCCGCTAACCGCATACGTTTTTTAATTTAACCAAACAGATATCCGTGTGTTTTAATTTTATTGGTAGAAAGTGGTACTTACTTTTGGCACATTCTGACCGAGCGATGCACGAAATGTTATAAACAAAGATTATTATGGGTTTGATTCCCAGGTCGGACACAGTGCTGTACTCCGTACTCCGTACTCAGTACTCCGGAGCGGAGAATTACCGGAGTCTGGAATCTGGATTCGTGCCCGGTTGATGGCAATAGGCTCGCGCCCTATTACATGGGGCTCAAACCTAAGGCGAAATGTGGGGTGTACTATAGGTACACCTCTGCCCAATCTTGCGGGGAATACAGGCGTATATTATATGTTGTTCACTTGGGAAATTAAATAGTAAAGCTTCTCTATGAATTATTTATAAGTTATTTTGTCGTTTTACTGACTATGCATTGCTTACATTTAGGAAGGTAAGTAGATTGGTATACTAAGCAGGGCCTCTTTACTAGATTATTCAACCAAGGAAAAACTTAGAAATAAAAATCTAAAAAGTCGTTTTTAAATTACTGTCGTTTGGACTTAAAAAAAGCTTCTTGCCACCAAACAAGCAATTTTGCCAAAAGAAAGAAAGAATAAATAAAATTCTTTTAACAAACACACAACACACACGTACCTATACGTTCAATTCACACATACACTTTTTTTTTTAAAGGATCAATCCGCTGATTTTCAGTATTTTCCCACACACGTTCACACTTTTTCCCCAACTCTTCACAATCTAGTCGCACAGTTACAGAAACACAAATACAGCTTCCACAAGAGGTACCAACAGAATCCACGAATAGCTCTCCAATATAGCAAAGTTTTATAGGTGACATGAAAGATTTGCAAATTATCAGTCTTTCGTGTTATTTTCATGAGGAGCTCGTGGCTAAGTAATAACAGCCGCACGGGTCGATCCATCAGGTTAAGCTACGCTTGCTGGGTTTGGTCCGTGAATGGGTGACCTTTACATATCGAGACTCCTCCGTGCCTCTGGTCCCGGCTGCCATTCGTGAATCTTTGACAGTCATTACGAGTTGTCAGAACCCCCGAAAGTCTGACAAACAGTCTTACCAAGGGGTATCGTACGTATTACCCGGTTACTGGGTTGTGGAGGTCAGATAGGCAGTCGCTCCATGTAAAATACTAGTATTCAGCTGCAGCCGGTTAGACTGGAAGCTGACCCCAACGTAGTTGGGAAAAAGGCTTGATAGATTGATTGTTTCGTGTTATTTTCAAGGTTTTGGCGTACTTGGCGGAAATGGAGTCCATTTAGTATATCCAGTATTTTCCCACACCCTTCCACACAATTTCCCCAACTCTTCACAATCTAGACGCACAGCTTCACAAACACAAGTACAGCTACCCCAAGAGCTCTCCAATATAGCCCAGTTTTAAAAACAATGAAAGTAAAACCCATTACGGATAATTTGGAAATTTGCTTTCGTTGGTGTCATTTTCATGGTTTTTGAGATCGCTGAAAATGGAAATGGGGTCCAAATCTACATGTCATTCATTCTGTCTAGCCTTTTCCCAATCATATTGGGGTCGGCTTCCAGTCTAACCGGAAGCAGCCGAATACCAGTATTTTACATGGAGCGACTGCGTATCTGACCTCCACAACCCAGTAACTGGGTATTACGATATATCCCCTTGGTAAGACTGGTAGTCAGACTTTCGGTCTTCTGACGACTCGTAACGACTGTCAAAGATCCACGAATGACAGCCGAAATCTACATGTCAATCAAATCCAAAGTGCCGGCTTAAATTATTTTCTTTTTTACTCTGAAAAAGTTCCCATTATAATGGTACCTAACCAACGAAACCCAGTATTTTCCCACTCTATTTCCCCAGCCCTTCACAATCTAGACGCACAGTTTCAGAAACACAAATACAGCTGCCACAAGAGCTGTACTAACAGAATCTACGAAAGAGAGCTCTCCAATATACCGGAGTTTTAAAATTTTTATGTGATTAAAGGCAAACTTGCTAGCAACATGCGAAGGAATGGATTTCAGAGGGAAATAAAAAGGTTCTAGTTATGTGGGTTTGGTAAATTTTAGGTAGGCAGTGTAATGCAAAAATTCGACCTTTATATAGAATCCTTTATATTTTGTGAATGTGAGAACGTTGTAGGCGCAACAGACTGTCGATTTGTGAGTCGACTATTTTCTATTTTTTTTTTTTAGTATCTTGTTGACAGGCAGACGCTGTCCTCTCATACCTATTCAAACTGTACATTTTTGAAAGCATTGTAAAACCCATTTATTTTTAAAAGAGTAACCGTGGAGTTTCTTGCCGGCTCTTCTCCATAGGAAACGACCAATTGGAACCGTGCACCTAGCTTCTGACGTTTCATAAGTGCCCATGTAGGTTTATGTGAAATAAAATATATTGATTTGATTTGAAAAAAGACTACGTAGATATTGAGACTGCAAAAATCAATTTCTTTTCATACAGACTTTTTTCGTATGATTTACGAATTACGAGGATTGGTTGTGGAGCAACTCGATAGGGTAAGATTTAATAAATAGTTTACAAGATACTTCCTTGGGCGAACTTTTTTATAATTTGGTTGTTTAAATTTTTAATTACTTTGTTAATCATAGCTTGGAGATTGGCATGATTCAAAAGATATTTTAAAAAAAAAGGGAAAAAAGAAATATATTTTTTATTGTGCTTTTTATGGATCACGTCGTCTGCAATGAATAAATATATTAATATAATTTATTATTATTTTATTGAACAGGTAGGTACTACTCTATCAATCCTACTTTCCATTTTGCCCGAAAGTTATTAACAATACAGAAAACATAATTATTAACAATATTGATATAATTACTATAGTTTCCTCACCCCAAAGGAATTCTAACCAAGCCGCAGGTTTTCAATATTTGAACTAATAGTAGTTAAAATATTGAAAACGTGCGTCCAGGCTCTTCAGGGAATTAAACTGTAGACATAAATTCTCACACACCTTAATTTATTTATTTACTAACTTCCAAGGGTACGACCATAGCTCAGTCGCAGAACAGTATATGTATACGGAAGGTCAGCTCCACACAGCACCTGTAGACACGCTTCACGTACAGCGCCTGCAACTCACATCTGGCGCTTTTATTTGAGATCGTCGGTATACCTTGTTCCAGAGAAAATGTAAACAAATGGATCAGAAAACGTTCCTGTTAAGAAAATGTACCTGATGCAAATTCGTAGTGACACAACAAATTGAGTGCTATGCGTCTAGATTTGATCATTTGAATCATTCAACCCGAATTTCTAATTTTAAATCACCCTTAAGATTTTTTTAATTTGACGACATACAGGGTTTTTTTTTTCGGTCAATCTTTCATCGTAAAATATATACATAGTAAGTTGGTCTAAGTTCCTACAAAATGCATGGGATTTTTTTTTTGCTATTTATGATTTTTCTAGTACTCAAACTTCAGTTGGTCCTTTACAGGCATGAAGAACAGGATGTAGTCCCATAGACTTTTTTGATCCTTATAAGAAACAGGATCGATTGGCATCAAAACAATTTTTTGTTTTGTGAAAACCACCTATTTTCTTGCTGACTGTAATTATTTTTTCAAAATCTGTGAATGCAAATCAAAACGTTTCAAAAAGTTAAGGACAGTCTCCTAAGACCGTTTTCTGTAGCGACAACGATTAAGGTATCTGTCCTTACTACCCCATCTCAAAAATCCACCCTGCATATTTTATTTTTATTAATAATTAGGATATAAGTTGTTAATGAACACCATGTTTAGACTTTCAAAAAAACTACACTACGACTTTTGAAAAAAAAACATAAATACGTGTCTTTGTGTGGGCGCGCCGGTTTGCGCTCGTTGTATGGAATGAGCCGACCTTCTGTACCTACCTACTATTCTATGCCTCAGTAGAAATACGGTTCGACCTGCTCAAAGTTTTCAATGTAAAAAACAGATGTTTGTTTCTGAAACTGATGTTTTAGTAATAATTCATTTCGGATGTCGACAGAAGCAACTGCAGCTGCCGCCATTGGTCGGCGTTTGCTATCGACACGAGGACAGAAAACGCCGACCAATGGCGACAGCTATAGTATGAGTGTGGCGCGCGCGCGCGCGCCTTTTCAGTCGATTTCAAATAATGCTCTCGACATGGTTGGCAGCAGTGGTGTCGAATACGGCAGCAGTTGCTTTTTTCGACGGCTGAGGTTTGCTGTGACGACAGTAAAGTGCTGCTCGTCTGTTTGACGCCTCAATCTTTTTAAAGCCGGGTCTGCTGCGCCATGTTCTAATGTTTTAAAAACATCAAACACGAACCAATCAGGCATCCGCAAATCAAACACGAAGCGATTTGATTGGTTCTTGTTTGATGTTTGATGTTTTTAAAACATTAAAACATGGCGCAGCAGACCCAGCTTAACTGACCGACTCTGGCAATTCATATGTGCCAGTAATGGTACAATTGAAATACCTAAATGCTTTGACGTTAACTTTGATAAGCGAGGGTAATGAACGCACGTTTAGAGAAACGGTGGTTCAAACACTTAACCACATTTTCGTTTCAATAAACAGTGAATCGATTTCAAGCTTTGCTTAACACTGCGGTTTGTTGCTATTGCAGAATCTACTCAATCAATAAATTCGTACTGATCAACTTCAAACAGGATGTGTTGTTGAAAATTGAAGCGTGCCTAACATATCATTCATATCATTGGAAGTATGTTTATAATTTTGAAACTGAGTCTATGCGCGGTCCTGGGCCCTTAGTCTACTAATTTATAAACGTCACAATGGTGTCATAATGGTTAGTTTTTGACAGTTTTTGTATGGCAAAACTGTATATTAGTAGACTTAGGCCCCTGGGCTCGTTCCTCGGGGCAGGCAATTTGATGTTTGAATTTTCTATTAGGAAATTCTTAGTAACAGCAAGGAGTAACGGCTAATGGCAAGGCTGGCCCAGTAGATCGAGGGTAGGATTTAACATAACTGGCGACATGTGGGTGGTGGTGACCTCTGACTATACGGTTGGAGCATACAGGCGCGTTGCTAAAACCAGAACAGAAAATGTAGTTATTTGTGTAGTGTAGTGTAGCGTGTGTGTTTAGTGTTGTTTGTGATGTAGTGTGTGTTTGTAGTACTATTGGTAGTATGAATAAAACACCAAAACAGATACTTCAAACATTTATTTCACAATTCAATGACTAGAATCAACAAAAGACTTAAGTCTAGTTCACATTAACTGTCGTCAAAAGTTACGAGCTACGAACCGTTAGCAACAATCCGTAAGTCCAAGATAGTTTCCTACAACTCCTATTAAAATTAATTTGGCAATTACGAACTACTGATGGTGACGTGCTTCGATAATTACGTGTGTTTTGTTATTTATGATAATACAATTTTAATCAAAGTTCTCAGTAGCAGCCCAAAGTCTGGATTTGTGCCTGGTTGGTGGCAATAGGTTGGCCCCCTGTTACATGAGCCTTAAACATAACTGGTGGAATGGTACACGTCTGCCTAACCTTTCGTAGAATGTGAAATGATAATCGAGAGAAGCTTGCGGCTAAATAATAACAGCCGCACGGGTCGATCCATCAGGTTAAGCTACGCTTGGTCCGTGGATGGGTGACCATCTTTACATACCGAGACTTCTCCGTGCCTCGGACGTTAAGCCGTTGGTCCCGGCTGTCATTCATCAGTCATAACGAGTCGTCAGAAGCCCGAAAATCTGACAACCAGTCTTACCAAGGGGTATTACCCAGTTACTGGGTCGTGGAGGTCAGGTAGGCAGTTGCTCCATGTAAAATACTGGTATTCAGCTGCATCCGGTTAGAATGGAAGCCGATCGCAACATAGTTGCGAAAAGCCTAGGCGGCATGATTGATAATTATGTTCATCTAGTTTTAGCACAAGTTCGATGTTGTTAAACATTGTGTCTGCCACTCATAATATCTGCGTGCCTCATTCTAAGGCAAAACTATGATGGATTGCTTATTCTGTGTAGGCATCTGGTATGCAGGGCACATAACTCGCAGAACAGATGGCCGATAGGGCCGAAACGTTCTGGAGTGGCGACCGCGTACAGGAAGACGTAGCGTTAGAGAACCGATGACCTTGTAAAGGCTGCAGAAATCCGCTGAATACGACAAGCACAGAACCGATTGAAGTGACGGTGCTTGGGGGAGGCTTATGTCCAGCAGAGGACGTCTTTGATAGATTGCGACTTGAATGTGAATGAGAGAATTGACCTTCAGTACATTGCACCGTGTTTTGATGCCTGCTATAGGACATTGTCTTGTGTCTTCAGTTCGTTTTAATGCACAAACATTATAGCCCAGGACAAACATGTAATAACATGTAGGGAAATACAATTTAACACATTGTGGCTAATGTATTCAACACTAGAGAAAAAAATATGTAGCATAAATAAATACAGTAACATCCACTCAACCATCATCCTATCCAAACTTTAAAATCTACAAAACAAAGAGAAAATGAATCACTTAAAATGTCCGACACAACAGTACAAAACTTGAAGATGTAGCAACTTGGTGGAAAAGAAATACAAGAAATTGTCACGTTCCTGCGATGCAAAAACTAAGTAAAGTGTATTTTTATTTGCTTATCTGATTTGGCAAACAAATCTGGCGAACGTATTAAGATTTCGATTTGAGAAAATTTATTTGCTGGAATGTTCAATTCTAGGTAGTTTTTGGGTATACCGAGATATGAAGTAATGAGTTTCGTATAGAGATTTTATAATAATATTAATTGTATGATTAATGTGAAAACTTGTGATTTTCATACCGTAATTTTGTTTACCAAATAATACATAAAAAGACATTTATAGATGTTATTTGTTTTACAATCATCAAATTATTCAGCTCAATTATTTAATTAACAAAATATACCATTCCAGCTTTTGCCATGACATTCCTTTCCACAAAAATCGGATATTTAACGAAATGTAAACAAGCTTCAACTAAGTTTACATTTGATTAAGAATGTAAACAAAATTAAAATATAAGTTCGCGTATTCAATTAAACGGCACGCGAATTATCGAAACACGTCACCATTTTTATAATTAGTTTTGACACAAACATATTTAAAACTTATTTATACTTTTAAAACATCAGTCTTTTAATAAAGATACTTCGAGACGAATATTTTTGTTCTTATTTCTTACACGTACATATTTATTTATTTAATTCAGTTTATGCAGTAAAAATAAGTTGCTTCTAAGCTGGTGGTGTTTTAAGCGAAGTGGCAGTGTGAAGGGCTAGGAAGGGAGGGGGAAGGGGAAGGGCGAAGGGGGCAAGGGAAGTCAGAATTTGTGTAAATCGTGGTTTTTGAAAATTATAGGTTTGGGTACATTGTTTTATGACTCTTGGAGATTTCGAGAAATTCACAGTTATCATTTATTCTTCCTTTACTCATGCTGTTTTTATCTCTGACTTTTCGGATGCCTGTGCTTATTGTATAATTATCACTTACTTAAAAAAAGATGAAGGAAAACATCGTCAGGAAACCGGGATGACTGAGATATATTTCTCGACAGCATGTGGAACCAAGTCAGAGGCAATTGGGCGGCATAAAAAAAATCTAAAACCAGGTTAGTAACTAACCACACGAAAAAGAAAGAAATATTTAAATTATTTACATTTTTTTTGTAGATTGATGTAAAATTAAGACGTAACAGGTATTTTATTAACTTTTCCTTAGCTTCGGTGTCCATAAAATGGATTTTGCAAAAGTTGTAAACTTGTTAGATTTTTACCCGATATATATAAGCTAAAACTAGCGGTTACACCACTTTTTTTTGACAAACATTCATTTATTTTTCCTTGATTTTTACTCGTATACGAGAAGTTTGAATACTTTGGCACCTGTTCAAGATTTACTTAAAGTTTAGTGAAAAATATGCCTTAGTTGAGAGATTCATGCAGACATGTAAGTATGGCATTAAATCAACTGTTTCCTAGACGAGCTGTGGCCGCCACATAGCGTCTGCAATTTACCAGCGAATGACGTCATTGAAAAGTTATTCATGAAAGATATTAATCAGATCAATAATGTATACTCAATTATCCAATTAATTTTCCTGACTTTACATTTTTACCAAATACCAACATAACCTAAATGTCGTGTCTTGAAGAGAAATATTTTAACTTTCTTTCATCTAAATAGGGTTTAAATTTGATTAATATTCATCTCAGAATCGTAACTGTTTTGATCACCTTATAATTCTAGGTTGATATTGTCTTGAAGACCAAATACACATAATTTAGAAGATTTTTTTTTTCATTTCTTTTCGTCAAGTTACAAAGAAACTGATAAATGATAGATAATACTATTATTTTTACATTTTCGCCTATCTTTATGGATACAATTTGATATGCTTAAAATAAAATTATAATTACCTAAATATTTTTTGATATAATAATGTCTATTTTTGTTGTTATCTATGATGTGGAGTCCGACAGTGTCCTGAAACAAATTAATAAATTATATAACAAGATTGGCCAAGAGTTTATCGGTTTATCAGAAGTATTGTGAGAGGAAATTATAAAAGTGTTGTTAACCTTCTTTTATTTATGTTTTCATGTTATTATTTTGTATTATTTTAGTTACTGTTATTGGTTGACTACACAACCGATTTAGCTAAATAAATTAATAAACATTTTTTTTTTGCAATACACACTACTTGCTTTACCAATTCACTTAGACATTGGAAGAATGTTTTGTTTTGCTTGCCATAAAAAATATAGAATATAAAAGAACAATAAAATTATTAAAAACTTCTTTGATAGAGTAAATATTTTGAAATCGTCGTCATCCACCCAACTAGCCTTAACTAGATCCTATGAACAAAATAATGCTAAAATGACTGTTATTCTATTGCCGTTCGCAGCAATAGAACAACGCCTTTATAACCAAAACAGACTATCATCCAGAAAACACTACAACGTAAATGAACCAAGACAAACACCCACATGGCAATGACAGACGGTCAAAATAGTAATTGATTTTGTGCCTAATTTCAGCAACTGTTAGTTCCACTCAACTAATTAATAAGTTGGTGGCGTCTCTAATTAGCTGTATAATGATTTGTTGGTCTGTTTGGCAGGTCATTATCACAAAACAGATAGGAACAGAAGCTCCATACGACAAGCGAAGCCGCACGCACAAATAGACACGCTTCACGTACAGCGAGTGCAAAGCGCACTCGTAAAAGGAGCTTGTTTGAGATCGCCGTACCTACGAAGGAGCTCGTGGCTTAGTAATAACAGCCGCAAGGGTTGATCCATCAGGTTAAGGTATGCTTGCCGGGGTTGGTGCGTGGATCGGTAATCATCTTTACAAAACGAGACTCCTCCGCGCCTCGGAAAGCATGTTAACCCGTTGGTCCCGGCTGTCATTCGCGGATCTTTGACAGTCGTTACGCGTCGTCAGAAGCTCGAAAGTCTGACAACCGGTCTTACCCAGGGGTATCGTATTACCCAGTTACTGGGTTGTGGAGGTCAGATAGGCAGTCGCTCCATATAAAATACTAGTAATCAGCTGCATCCAGTTAGACTGGAAGCCGACCCCAACATAGTTGGGAAAAGGCTAGGCAGATTGTTTTTTTCCGTACGTAAGCGTCTAAGTACGTGGTACGTGTGCGTGTTTTCACTCGTGGTATGGAAATGGAGTTGACCTTCTGTATCTAAGTATCCGTTTTGTGCCATTATTATGTTAGTTTCGGCGAATGGGATTCAGGATTGGAATATAATGTGTAATTATAACGCATTCATGTGTTATGGTGGTTGTATCTGTTTCAGTCAGTTCTGATTGATGTTACTCTTTTGTAATATTTCATCTTAACAGTTGTAATTGCATAAGGGCGGATTCGACCAAACAGGAATAAATTTATCCGCGGAATAAGCCCTCTCTTCCGAATAAATTTTGATTTTTTGAGAGTTTCTCCATACGAACACAGAGGTAAATCTTATTCCGCGGATAAAATTTACTCCTTTTTCTTAGTGCCTATTTCTTCAGATAACTTTTATCGTAGGAATAAAAATTGGATTTGACAGATTCTGTATAGAATAAATGTCAAACCTCCATAAATCTATTCTTCAGATAAGTACTTAAAATGTTATCTGATGATGATTATCCTTTAAAGTTAAAGTTCGCGAGCATATTCGCAAGAAGCTGGCAGTATCATCACAACGGTAATGTTTTCCCGTTGTTTGTCTTATTTGTTTTAGTATATTTATTTGTGTTTAAATATAAATATATATGTATATATAATTAGGTGTATATATTACATTCATAGTTTAATAGGTATTAAATCCATATATTTAAATAAATATTTATCTCTTGAATTCTCGCTATTGCACCTACCACTGTTTGTCTTTGCATCACCCAAAGGTTGACTGGTAGAAAGTGCCTATGGCATTAAGTCCGCCTCTGTACATTTGTGTGCTTGAAGTATTAAATAAATAAATAAATATCTGACGTTCGAAAAATCGACCCTTAGCAAAATAACAATAACAAATCAAACAAAACAAGCTTGGTAAGATTTAATATACTTAAGAAGGCTTACATTCCAGGGATTGAAAAATAAAATAAAATGTTTCTATTTTTCTCCAAACCACATAAAATAGAAACCCCTAATTAAGGTTGATTAACAAAACAGAACCATTTTGGTGAAATAGTCTCGGAGCGTTTTGTAATTACTATTTTATGAAAATAGTGGACTGGATACTAGTACTAGTAGAACTAGTACTAGTAGAATTAGTACTACTAGAACTAGTACTAGTAGAACTTACGATAAAAAATAGCATTAGACATCTAATAAGGAGCAGAGAGCAAAGGAGCAAAAATAAATCAACAATGTAACTCTAGAATAGTTTAATCCAAACAAAAAATATGAAATTATTATAAACTAGCTTCCGCCAGCGACTCCGTCCGCGTGATATCTTTATAATTTATGGTCATATTTCTATTATTATTGAAGAAAATAAATGAAAATTTACCATTTCCCCCCTTATCTCGGAAATTACTGAGCGTAAAATTTTGAAAAAAATACAGATAATACTTCTATACTTAAAGATTACGAGAAAACCTATAAAAAGGCTTAAAATAACATGAGAAATCTCTCAATATTGTGCGGTCTAACTAAAATTTGCAGTTGGAATATATGGAGAACATGTTTTTCAACTACTAAGTTTGTTCTTGGGATAAATTCATCCCAACTACGGAACCCTTCATAGTGCGTGCTCCGACACGCACTTGGCCAGATTTTAGCAATACTTACGTCTTGGGACCGCAGTGACTGTGGCTTTAGATGTACTGTCACTGTCATCAGACTCCGACCGAGTCTGAAAACTTGTTTCTGTGAACAAAAGAACATAATAAAGTATTTTAATATTAATAAACTAGAATATAACGTTTTTAAAGACGGGTTTATTACGGAGCTCTTTATTAAAATTTCGAATATTCATAAATTAATTTTGATTATATTTCAACCTGAGATTTCAACACTCAACTAAGAAAACAGAAAATAATTAGAACCTTTACTTTGTCTTGAAGCACCAAAAAACGTAAGAAAATAATGTTTCTAAAGATTATACAAGGTGTTTTTTTTATATCCCATAACTCTTGGGTATGAATGAGACCATATTAAAGAATCAACTGGCTTAAGAATTATTTTTCAACTATCTTTTTTTTTTTCATTTTTCATACAAAATAATGCGACAAAGTCACGATTATTAATGTAAAACACCCTTACCTACGTGAAATATCACAACGTCGCATTTTCTTACCTTTAAATATGAATGATTGGTTTGAATGAAAATGATTTACTTGTACTTATCAATGAAACTTAGATACACACATCGAGAGTAGGTATAGTGTTATGTTATCTTCGAAACTATGCGTTTTTGGACCACATATTCTTGGACTTTTTGTATTTTTTTTACTTATAAAATATAACCCTAGAGTTATGGGATATTAAAAAAAAACACGTTGTATAAACCTTAACTAATTGGTTAACACAAAATGTAGGTTTAATTCAGCACAATACTTTTCATTCAAATTACTTTTAGGGCTTGTGTCACTACCTACATAAAAGAACACGCGAAATTATTAACCAGATAACAGTTTTTTTAACAGTACCTAGTGTAGAATTTAATGTTTTTATCTGGTGGATAGTGTCTACTTAAAACTAGTTTATGAGGCCCTTAAAATTCAGATTCTCAATTGCGCCATCACTATAAAATTACATAAAAGATAAGGTCATAACAATAAGTACCAGTTTTAGTGTCTCTGAAGCCGTTTGCCCATCCAATAAAGGAGAAGTAAAACAATCGTGGGAATAGATAAAAGAGACATTTTGTTACATTTACAACCCGTGACAGATCAATTAAATGGAAGCTAGGAAGGTCCAACCGTAGCGTTAAACGTGGAGTATTAACGGGAGTAAAACAGGATGAAAGATGTGGCAGCAATACATGTTGAAACCAAGTTTTAAATACAAAAAAATAAATATATGTTTTCCTTTACCGTTTTGAGAGCAGTGGTGATGCAATAATTTACACAAAGTAAAGCGCCTAGCTGGGTTCGAATAACTCGTATAATCATTTATTTGCAATAAGTATTGGTACTGCGTTGGTCTTTTAGTCAGTAATAAGTTCCTAATACAAAGTCAAATATTTGACATGCAAAACATTACTTTAGGGGTATCCGTCTCACTGGATTACAACGCAGTTCCGACACATTGTGAACTATGCGGCACCCGGTTCCGACTCACTGGAACCTCAACTGGCACTGTGAAGCATCGCAAGATACAAGACTCAGTCCACTATCGACCTTCGGTCTCCGGAGGGGAGTCATGTGGCGGCATCTACTACGCATCTACGCATCAAAGACCTGACGTCACAAATCCTGCATCGCGCTATTAAAGTTTACCCCGCGATTAACATATATAAGACTATCCGACATCAATCCTTAGGCAATTGCCCGCCAGACACAACACCCGTCTGGTCGGAGGATCCTCCCTTTTCTATAGAGGATGAGTGAACTTTACACTCTGCTCCTCATACCCCTACAGAAATAAGTCGCGGCCGTTACCATTGGGCTACCACGTACTACTCTCACTTTTTCATTTTTCTACACACATTTTTATATATTGATTGCCAAATTGACTACCTTTACTATATTATCCGTATATTCGAATCGCAACTGTCATTCTTTGACAGTTGTATGAAATGGCTGTAACACGGCACATTTACGAAGCGTGTGAATGTGATTAAAAAAAATAATCTCAGGCTTTATTTAGTCCACTAACATTAGTTGTTGTCTTTGTTTTAGTCGACTTTTAGCGTGACTTATTACTGTTTTCTCTTTTATTTACTACCCTCCGAAATGTTGAAACTAAACGGAAGTAGAGAGTCATCAATTTTATTAAATTGGATCAAGAGTAATGGTCAAACGAGACGATGCTCGACGGCTGCGAAGTTCGCGATAAGGAGTTTATAGACAGTGACTTTCAACAAAAATAGCTGAGAATTTTATGGGTTTACACTCTTGGGTGTCGAAAATGGGGAAATACCAAACGACTCGCATCGCATCGGATCGGATAGGATACGAATAAATGCGGCGACAGCCGATCGCATCCGGCAGCATGTCGACGCATGCGATCGGCTCCGTACCTTCGAAACGTATCGGTTTCTGAGCCTAGTCAAATAGTCTAATTTCTACCGTGTTACAGCCGAAAGGATCCAATTGGATATGACGACAGGCGAACGGAGCCGATCGCGCTTCGCAGCATACTTTCGGCTACAATCGCGTGTCGCAGAAGACGCCCTCGGTCAAGCTGCTTGGTAATATAGACTCTAAATACTGTGTACACGATTTAATATCGTTTAAAGATTGTAAAATCCGTTTCGATCCGATTCGATGCGAGCCGTTTGGTTGAAATCTTCCTTCAGTTACGAAGATGGACAGTAATGTTAATAAAAAAAAAGTCAAATTAAATCTGGTTATTATGACTACTTTTCTTTTGTAAGTCCCTTAAAGTGCTTGCGCAGTCAGGGAAATTAATTGCTAGGCAAATACGGCAAACCCATTTTTTATCCTTTACAGAGGAAATAGCGTAATTCATAGTAAAGATATATTTATATTTTATTTTTTAGGGTTCCGTAGTCAACAAGGAACCCGTATAGTTTCGCCATGTTGCTGTCTGTTTGTCTGTCCCCGACTTAGCGCAGAGACTGTTAGTACTAGAAAGCTGTAATTTGGCATGAGTATACATACTAATGATGCCGACAAAGTGGTAAAATAAAATCATGATTTTTTTTTTTCGGTTACCTACACCCTACACGTAAAATGGGGAAATCTTTTTTTTTTTTCGTCTATCCCATGGTGTGGGGTATCATTGTGCATGGTCCGACATGCACTTGGCCGGTTTTTTATTAGCTTATACTGTGCTACGCTGCTGAGAAAAGACTTTCCCTTTTCCTTCCAAATATCTGTTTTTTTTACACTAAGTCAGCTCTGGTTTTAGGGCCCTACTAAGCACTGACAGGAAGAGTAATATATAAACTAATTAAATTAAGAAATAAATGTTTTCGTCTACTGCCTAATAAAATAATAACGCAACAAGCGGAGGGAGAAATATGTGAGTAAAACGAAGTAATAAATGAAGGCATATTTACACAACATTAGTTTTTGTTTACACTAAACCCGAAAAGGGGTCATTGTACTCATCATTTTGAACAACTTTTTCTATGGGAAAAACTCAGAAATCGCGAAAAAAAAATCAGCTTTTCCATACATTTCTGTTCACTTAAATCGAAAAAATGTATGGAACAGCTGATTTTTTTTTCGTGATTTCTGAGTTTAAACAAAAACTAATGTTGTATACATTGTTTCTTTTTAATTTTGAATATTGCTTTGTTAGTTATTGGTAGGGTAATATTGGGCATTCTATACCACTGGAGGCAAGTAGCTTGGCGAGAGCGCCTTCGCTACGACAGTGGTATAGAATGCCCAATAATGAACGTTCAATTCGACTCTCTAGAGTATTACTGTACTGTCCTCCAGTAGGTAGGCGAGTATGCCTTCGCTATGGACAGTTAGAATGCGCAATAATGAACGTTCAACTCGACTCTCTAGAGTATTACTGTACTGTCCTCCAGTAACTAGGCGAGTACGCCTTCGCTACGGACAGAATGCACAATAATGAACGTTCGATTCGACTGTCTTGTGTATTACTGTACTGTCCTCCAGTAACTAGGCGAGTACGCCTTCGCTACCGACAGAATGCGCAATAATGAACGTTCAACTCGACTCTCTAGAGTATGACTGTACTGTCCTCCAGTAGGTAGGCGAGTATGCATTCGCTATGGACAGATAGAATGCGCAATAACGAATGTTCAATTCGACTCTCTAGAGTATTACTGTACTGTCCTCCAGTAGCTAGGCGAGTACGCCTTCGCTACCGACAGAATGCGCAATAATGAACGTTCAACTCGACTCTCTAGAGTATTACTGTACTGTTCTCCAGTAACTCGGCAAATCCCAATATCATTATATAGAGTATTGTCAATACTGAAGCCATATCTGTTGACTTGAATTTAAAACCTATGTATCTTATAAATGTCTAACAATAATGGGGTGTCGAAGACATGTGACATCTACCAACCCGCACCGGGCCCGCGTGGCGGATTACGGCCCTCTCCCTCTCACCGAGAGGAGGTCTATGGCCCAGCAGTGGGAACATTATGGGCTGATTATGTTATGCTCTTATAAATGTAAGGGGAAGTGGTTAAAATATTATCTAAATATTAAAGAGAAGAGAAAAGTCCTCTTTTTTATTAATGAAAAGTTATTATTGGTTGCCGTTTTTGGCACATGTGATTTAAGACGTCTGGCGGAGTGAAATAATACAGTAAAAATGTTTACGTATTCCCATTATACATTGTATCCACATCAAATAAAAAGGTTGCAATTTTGTAATAAGAAACGTAGCGACAACTACGCCATAGCATCGCCTACGCCGTAGCATCGCCTACGCCGTAGCAACGCCTACGCCGTAGTCACCGAGTTCATTTTGTTGCTGTGATGTTCAACATTGGTGCCGATTCTCTTGTCATAAATGCCTCTACACTAGACTAAAAATCACCTATATTTAGTTTATTCATGCGAACCGACGATTTCCCATTCTGAAATAGACTAAAGTGACACAACTTAACTATATTTTAGTTTGACAGCACTAAGATGGCACTGAGTTAATAATTTAGTGAAAATGGCAGTTTTGCTGTTCTGATTTTGACGTTTTTCACCTAAAATTTTAGTTGTCTGGCCTTTGAGTGGCTAAATCTGACGACGACGACTGATGAGACGTAACGACTGTCAAAGATCCACCAATGACAGCAAGCTTTCCGAGGCACGTATTACGTACATATTTATATAAAACAATTTATATAAATATTTATATAAAACAATTTATATAAATATTTAAAATTAACCTTTAAAGTTCAATACCAGGAAAAGAAGAAGTAATTTAATTACAAACTTAATTTAATGTCTTGTCAACGAAACAAACTTGATTTTCGCCTGCACTTGAAAACTCGAAGAGATCCTAATTTTTCGCACCGACAAACAAAGTCAAGAGAAAGAACACACTTGACAAAACTTTGATTAATAATCTTAGAAAGCAATCTAACTTCGGCCAGCAGTGTAATTAAAAAAAGATTTATTAAAGTTGGACAATGAAAATTGATTAGCATAAACGCCAAAAATTGTCTTTACTTGAAATCTTCTGGAGTTTTTTAAAAGTTGTTATAAGGAGGGACAGAAACATTGATTTGATGGAGGCGAAAAAAAACTGAAAAAAAATATGCGAAAAAATCGGAGTATGAAAATCTTTTAAAAGAGCATAATTTGCTATTTTAGTACCTGCACCCTAATTGCATAACACACTTTTAATCACAATCGAATTTTGAAGGCTATTTCTAATCCATTACTACATGTCATGTTCATTTTAGGATTTTTTAACGCAATGTTATTGGCAAACTGTCAGGAGTATGACCAATGGCTGTCATTCTCATCAGTAATTATTTAAAGATCTCATCTGGTAATAAAACATGGTCAAATTAAATTAGCTAGAGAAACTCCGCAGACGTGATGGGTATCAATATCTAAACATGACAAAACAAAAAAGAAATTAATTTGATGTTTTATTTTGTGGGGTCATCGACCGCAGTTAGTGTCTTAAAATATCAGTAAGAAAACTGCTTTTGTTTTTGTAGACTTCACAGACGTCATTGGTATCAATATCTTAATCCGATAAAATAAACTACAAAAAAAAAAACTCATACTTCAAAGTCACAATACAACCAGCGGTCATTGACTCCCCCCAAAAAAAAGCTAAAATATTTTTATTTTAAATTTAATCGTGTTTAAATATCGATACCCTTCAGTTTCGCTAGCTAATTTAATTTGACTCTATAGGATACATCGCATTTATAAAGAAGGAATATTCCTCAAAATCCGTGACAGAGTCCGTTCCAAACTAAACAATTTCATTCAAATATTAACTTCCTCTCAATCCCTAATCATTTAACCTGTCAAAGCAAAATAATCCTAAAAATCAACTCGAAAGGCCTTGTTATAAACGAAATAATAATTTAGCGAAGCTTTGAAGGGAATTCAATTAATGATAACAGCGTCTAGAATTTGAATAGCGTTCATTTGAGATGTCAGACTGAAATATACGAGGAGGGACTGTCTCATAATTCAAACGAAACGTGATAACTGGAAGCGTTTGTAGATCATTTTCTGGATGTGTCTTTGGTATTTGAGAATCAAGAAAGAAAGAAATAAATTTTATTTGCTCGAACAATCAATCAATCTTTCATTTTCATCCTTACGCACATACCTATGTATATTCATCATGTATTTTTGTTTGAATTAAAAGCATTTGTTTGTATGGTACCATTTAGTCAAAGTTTTCAATTGTAAAGAATGTCAAGAAACCTCGTTTCTCTTGATTTATTTAAGTTGTTAGTTAGCTGGGAAAAAGAAATAAGTTGCCCATTACAAAGCGTATATTTCTATTAAGATAAACGGCCATTTTTCAACGTTATTATTTCAATATTTGTGTAAAACAGTGATTTCGTGGCTAAGAATACGTGAGAACAATGTTAGATTTTTTAGATCGTCATCTATAGGAAAACTGTCTTCTGTATTAGAGTCCAGCTAAACAAGAGCGTCTTAAGAACTTGGTTGTAGCTGAGAACAGGCCATTGGCCTCTGACGTCATGCTATCTAATTGCGTAACATATTTTCCTAAACGATTAAGACTAATCTGTTTCATTTTGACAGTTCAACAACATTCATAGCGTTAGAGCAGTTTTTTTTCGAACTTATGAAGCAATGGACTAGCAATCTGTTTCAAAACGATTCAGTTTGTGATTGATCGTGTATAACGCAATTAGGGTGCTGTTCAAGAAAGATTGAATTCACATCTTTCCATAATATTATGGAAGGACTTATCCATTTGCTTTACCATTTCCTAAGTTTAACCAGATGCGGTCAGACATCATAATGTTACATAGAACTACTGCCATCAGACCTCCCTAACTCAGTTACTGGCCAAAATTTAGATGTTGTGGATCGCTTAGTTTTCAAACTTTAGAGATTTAGGGAATGGTCATCAAACCACGGACTTACGAGTACTTTCCTACTTTATGTGAATCGTAAAGCTGACCACGAGAGTGTTTTCATCGCAAATTAACATTTGCCCCAGAGTCCAATATTTTATAATGGATGCGTTTGATATCCAATCATATTCATTGGTTCCATATTGGTCCACATAGCCAATGAATATCATTGGTGGATATCAAACGCATCCATAGGAACATCGCATAGCACATCTCTGGTGGGAAGGCACCATTAGTCCCTTCTTTGCACGGGTGCGATCTAGTGAAGCGGTGATCTAGCGATATGTCAAAACGAAGAGATTTTTGCGGTATACATATATACACCTACCAGAATGATTTCTCTAAATGATAGTTAAAATTTGATCTAAGTCCATGGAAGAACTAAGCGCACACACAAACACAATAATTTGTTTTATACCATTTACGGATATCGAATAACCACTTAAAATTACATATCCATAATGACCTGGATCGAAATTAAAAATACTAATAACCTCAACTTAGTTGGGAAAAAAGGCTAGGCAGATGACTCATCTAGAAAATAAATTAGATTATCTATGTGACAATATACCCAAGCGATTGTAAGGTACGTAACAATTTATTGTTAAATTGCCTCATTCCAAATCCTGAATATTGAATAGAACGTACTAAACAGATTAATGTTGTCTGTCCAACTGATATTGTTTATGTTTAATTAAAGACTGAGTTAATGTAAAATATGGTTTCACGGATCTAAGGCCCAGCGGATCTATTCTGTGAAAATCTCAACGTGAAAACTGAGGCGATGTAACCTTGAAGTGAGCTGTCAATAGTGTCAATCCCAAGCCTCAGGTGGAATGACAGCTCACTTCAAGCTCACTTAACCTCACTTTTCTACAGAATCAATATCCGTAACTAAAATAGACATTTCTTTAGAATGTCAATTTTAGTTAGGGATATTGAATTCTTGATGAAAGGTAAACATAATCTAAGATTAGGTACGTATTAATGAGTTCTTAGAATAGAATGACTTCTTAACTTTTTTCTAGTTTCTTGTTATTCGATTTCAGACCGAGCCTGAAAGCAAAAATACCAGAACTTATTTAGTGATAAAAAATGTTTATTTTGTAAATTGGTTTCAGCAAACACTTATACTTGTCAATAATATTAAAAAAACTAGATGAGGTCGGTGTTTCCTTCCCGACTACTCTAAGAAAGAACAACGAAACGAATTCAGAGGTTAGGCTCTTTAGAAGTCCAGATAGTATCTTGGTCAGAATATGTAAGGACCATGCAGATAAGTGTCTGAGATGGTCCTTTATAGTTTAATCCAATTTATTCAACTAACCATCCGATAAAACTTACAGCATAATTATTTCTTTTGTAACCTTACTAGGTACTGACAAACAAAACACTAATAACCCTATTATTGCCGCCCTGAAACATAACGTAGCACTCAACACATTTAAATAACACTAATTACAATTATCAAGCCCAGTAACCAATTCACAAATATTCAAAGCGTCCGCCTCAAAATACAATTTCCTGCATTATTTGCAAAATTCGTTATCAAATTCCATTTTATCTCATTCGACTGTATGTTAGGTAAATATAGAACGTTCGATAGTAACGTATTTAACTGTATGGACGGGAATCATATTATTTGAAAAGCCTAATTATGCACATATATGAATTAGTAATGAGTGAATAGTACGGGTTTGTGTTTTGGTTTTCGTAGTGCGTTAATAATCTGTTTGAAAGCTATTACTGTTTGTTCAATATATTGTTAGTGAGGTTGTCTTTGTTCGTTTGTTTTCGTCGGTTCTAGCGTTAATAAGCAGAATAATGGTAAAACTACTTCCATATGTTTTTAGTCTGCATTATCAACCTCTAAAGTTCCCACTGCTGGGACACAGGCTGAGGAGGCGTATGTCAGAGGGACTGGGCCATAATCTACCAAACGGGCCCAGTTCGGGTTGGTTCTATGACATATGTTTGCAAGGTATTTGTTCTGAGTAAAATCATAACTGGTCCAAAGTGTATTCCTTGGGGGGCACCGAGTGTTATCATTACTGTTGAAACCACTATTTTATTCGGTTTAATAAGGTATGTAATGATAAGTTACTGGATAAATTGTGTTTGTTTACTTACCGGTATCAAACCTCGGTCTACTGGGCAGTCTGCTCGGTAGGTCCTGGTTCTCCACGTGATCAAACGTTCTGAAGCCCAACGCGAATTCCGCGTAAGGACTTATCTCGAACATTTCTGTGGTAAGAAATACTATTCACTACTATGTTTTTCATCAATTTAGACAGATATTTAAGTTACAGAAACAAGCATAATTTATACATTAAATAGAATATATACTAATTATATTTTGCGTTCTTAATGAACATATATATACGCTGCAAATTCCTGATGTTAGTATCTCAACTGAAATATCGGGGTGTCAAAAGCTGTCCATTACTTCGAAATATCTGAAAATTACGAATGACACAGAAAAACAAAAGCTAAATGCATCAAGCTAGGTTGCTTATAGTCTTTCGTTTGGTATTTTGGCACCATTTGATTTATCAACCGGTACCTACTGCTAACTAGGGGGAACTTCACGAGCACCACAGATTCACGTTGTTCAGCTCATCGAAAATAGACAAAAAAGAGGTAATTTAAGAGGGTGCATTCTTAAAGTTGGCAACATCGCAAATAGCTGTAAAATAACGATCAGACTAAATATTCAGTTCAAATGTCACAATAATAGTTATTGCAATTCATTATTAATATTTTAATACAACACAAAGAAATATTTCATAATTTCATTTAGTAATATTGATTAAATAATCAAAACAGTGAAATGTTTGACAGCAATTTGCGACGTTGCCAGCTTTCAGAACACTGCCTTAACTACGGTATTATCTTACCATTCTTGCTAGCCTTTCTATTATGTACAGGCGAGGTGTATATCCTTGGCGCGTGTGCGTACCGCTCCTTATGTTCCGACTGAGACGCTACGCTCTCATTACGAGATTTAACTTCATCAGCGATAGAGTGCCGGTACTGGGATGTATAGTTTTGTCTATTGGGAAAGTAAACACTGATTAGTATTCAAAACTGTTCGCTTCGAAATATGAATTTGAACTCGGAACAAAGTTTTGATGTATACGTTGGAGTAAATCCACTTTGCGTTTATTAGCTTAAACACAATATTTTTTAAGGACTTTGAAAAGCGTCGATATTTTTAGCAGATATCTTGATAGCGTGATGACTCTAATATTCTCTTTTTATCATTCTTATAAACAAGTAACCAATTTTGTTGTCTGGTACAAAACATGAGCTATCCTCATGATTATTGCATACATAAGTAAATAAACTGCTATAACCTGTTTATTAATTTTGTATTATAACCTTTAAGCCTTTGACAATAGAGATGATGCCGTATTCTAAACAAAAAAATCACCTACACAATACTCAGCTCCATTGGACAGGCTAGCATAAGAATAATCAGCCTATAATGTTCCCATAACGTGCACACAGGCACCCTCTCTGTGAGAGGGAGAACTTCATGGGCCCCGTGCGGGTTGATAGATATCACAAACAGACATACAGGCTGGAAACACTAGCCACTGAATAATTATCATCAAATCCTCATTAACTATTTCATTTTCATGGCAATCGAATGACAGTATGCAATAAGTAATCATGTCAGTTCAAATAATAGACACATAATTAATAACTGTTTGTGAGTAGTACGGGCGTGTAAACACAAATTGTACTGTTTGTTAGTAATTATTGAATATAATAACTTGTCCTATTGGTTTGCTGTTATGGAAAATTGTGAGTTCAATAGAATGATGATTCTTTCGGTACGAATATTTTTATGGTAATTATTATCAAAAATATCATATGATTTTTTTTTGTTTGTGAGGATTTGTAATTGTCACAGGACAATTTTATATATTTTTAGTTAATAATTTTATTTTCCTGTAAATCTTCTATGCAATAAATGAAGAATAAATGACTCATTTACGGACACAGTTGCAAAGGTAACAATAACTTTTAGGAAATCCCCTTCTAAATTCAGGATGCGGAGTTTTTAAAATCAAAAGTTGAGGAAGCGGATGTTTTGCGGATATCAACATTTATGCGGATGCTCCGCAGTTGCGGATGCGGATATTTATGTCCTTTACATCCCTGGTGCACAGTATTATGTGCGATAAGGAAGGTCGTTCCAAAATCTGGTCCCACAGAAGAACAAGTCACAGACTAAAAAAACACTAAACTCCCTCGTCCATGACAAGATGGCCGGCAATCAATATGAACATCACTTACCGATGTCTTCTAAACAGTATACAGAAGAAAGCCATAAGGCATATGACTAAGAGTATAGAACTGCAAATGATGACCAGCATGTTCAGGTCAAACAGCTCTGATGGGGGACCAATTTCCTCTGTAACAAATAAATTTTATGTTAATATTAGTTTCATTCAGTTCCTAGCTTCCACTCAACAAGTTCCGCAGCGGTTTAATTTAAGATATCCAAGTTCGCCAAAACATTCGGTTTTTATGATTTTAATCATGGACATTATGAACCGAAAAGTTTTGTGCTCGATCTAATTTCAGGAGAATAAGTGATTAAATATCCACCAACTCGCACTAGGCCTCTCTCCCTCTCACAGAGAGGAGGCCTAGGTCCCAGCGGTGGAAACATTAGAGGCTGATTATGCTACTTTATGCTAAGTGATCGTCTGGTGGCAGTGTTTACTTGTAATCTATACTTATAATAAATCTGTAGAAGTGAAAATTCTGTACATTGAAAATATCAAAAAAAAATGGCAGGGGGTGTTACTAGACCGACACCGAACCCAAAAATGTAATTTAATTTTTTTTTGTCTGTCTGTCTGTCTGTCTGTTTGTGCAGGCATCACGCAAAAACTACCGGTTCGATTATGATAAAACTTGGTATAATTATTCTTTAATATCCTGGGCACCACACTGGGTACTTTTTATCCCGGAAAAGTATATACAGGGTGTAAGGGACAGCCCTCCGCAAATTAACAGGGTGCATTCAGCTGCTTATATTGAATCATATTTCACTGAAATAAATCTCAGGAAAATGTTCATTTTTTTTATCGTTTTTTCTGTAATTATTCCTTTATTTCAATGTAAAATTACATACTCTGTACGCAGTACTCCATTAATCTAAATAACACAGCTAAAATAAAAAAAACAGCAATGGTTGTTGAAATTCTTTATCGAACGACGCTTGAAATCAGCTGTTCAATTTCTGCCTAGCTACAGAGTTCTTGGAACTCACCGCACTGCATACCTACTACCCCTCCTGCGTCCCTTTCCGACGGATGATCGGCGTTTGCACAATAAATTTGCCCAATCGCAACAGTATTGCCAATTAATGAACGAAAATGTTAAAACTAACTTGATTCACCTTAAACCCAAGAACTCGTTTATTGATCAATGAAAATCTTTTCATGCACTTAATTTCTAAAGGAAAAGCTCACTTAATGTGCTCTGTAATGAGTGCCATGTACCTAATTTATTATTTAATTATTCTTTTCAAGCGATCTCTGGCTTGTTTTGAAGGCACCCAAGGGGCTTTTACATGGCTTTACGATAGTTGCAGATTGATAGTCGAGTCGGGAATCGAATCCAAGCCCAGCCTTCTATCACACTGTGCTTTCACTATTCTTAATTTACTTGAAATTTCAAGTAAATTAAGAATAGTGAAAGCACAGTGTGATTTTTTTATTAAATTGACGAATTAATCATTTCCTTTCTCCACAAAAAATAACAGAATGATAACTTTAGTCCATTTAGTCAAACATAATGTTTTAAATTTAATAAATTTTGCACGAAATTTCGTGCAAAAAATTTCATGTAATTGGCAACAACAATTGGTATGTGTGTGTCGCATCGCACGTACTCGCAGTCAGTCGCAGTGTCACAGGTAGTTGCAGTTGTCGCTGTTGTGCCGCGAGCGTATGTCGGTGCGGATCGCTCGCGCAGTCGGGTTGTGAAGTAACATTACGTACGTTTTCGGATTAATTTTTGTTGTGGTGTTTATTGTTAACATTACGTACGCTTTTGGATTAATTTTTGCTGTGGTGTTTATTGTTATTATGAGAAATGGCTACATTTAGTGCTCGCGAGTATGGAGAAATGTTAATGTGCTACGGAGAAGCTCGGGGAAATGCTAGGGAAGCACTCAGAACTTACATTGCTAGGTATCCTGACCGTCGCACAGTGGTTCGAAATCGACGCTCCGTGGACATTGAAATCAAAATTTCATTAGGCGAGAAATAAAAATTGGAATGGCTTTATTTCAGTATTATTTATAATATTTGGTAATATGACAGCTATAGACAGCACCATCTCCGAAAAAAAAAATATTTAATATTTTTTTGTATGAAGAAAAACACAAAAGTCGTTTTTTCTCATAACTTAATAAAACTTAAAGCCTGCGGCTTACATGGGGTGTTGTCCTACATGAGGCGATTCCGAAATGCTATAACACGCACACCCATGCGCGCCGCTTCACTCACAGCAGAGTGTTGAATTTCGAGAAATTCAGTTAGAAATTTTTACGTTGATTTATGTGTGATCTTGAAAATATACAAAGTAATTGACTTTAGTTTGCTAATTTTATTAATTATAATGAGAAATAATGGAATATACAATATAAAAATACTAAAAAAACACTCAAATTGAGACTCATTTACAATATAAATAGATTTTGCAATCTTTCTTATGATAATTTAATTCGTTGTTAGTAGATACAAAGTTTGACTTCTTATTTAACATTAAAAAAAAAGGACAAAAACTTATAACTAATACAGAAAAATACTAAGAATAAGCAATTGTATAATTGAGAAATATATATTTACACAAAAACATCAAACATTAAAATTTTGTCTACTGAGTTTCGTCATCGCTATCAAAGAATTCAAAATCAGAATCCATCATACTTGGCACCTCAACAAATTCAATGTTTTCCTTATCCATGGTATCCGGGTCAATTAAAAGAAGAGACTTCATTTCTTCAGTTAAATCATTTCTACTCTTATTTGTCAGTTTAGGTCGAATGCTTGACAAATATGGGTCTGAGGATACGATGAAACCATTAAAGATGTCATGGTTTGTCGCTCTGCGACAAAATTTCCGCGTATGATGTTCCCTGAGTTTACTAAAATCTTTGTTTCGGGCCTCAGATGCCTCTTCTGATAGCTTTCCTATAGGCAAAATGTTGAAATGTTTTATTATTTCAGCTCCATGCAGCAGAAGTTTGTGGATACTGGAAGGCATGAAATACCAGCCATACAGTTCCACATACAGCTGCGCAGTTTCGTCGAGATAATTGGCAAACAAATCAATATTAATAGACTGTCCTGATGATACAACACGGAGAATAGTTGCGAATTTTTGGATGAGCTCCTGACTCAATCCAGTGATATTTGCAGTCTTCTCAGGATACTGGAAAATTTTTCTAGCCGTGTTGCCATCATTCGTGGTCCCAGCACCTTTATATAAAAATACTGATATGAGAACATTATAAGATAAGTTTTATAGTATTACACTAACTAAAAAACCCTTTGATATTATACAAAATAAATAAATCAACTAACCTTGTTTTACGATATCCACCAGGAGTCCCATTTCCTCTCGAAATTTTCGCTGTATTGTCTGTTTGCGACTTTTCAAAGCTGCTTTACACTTTACGTTACCATCATAAGTTAATTAGCATGCATTAAGCATTGATTTCCTGTTAAACTTGAGATTACGAACAGCTTACATCAAACAATCATTACTATGTAATTATCGTTGCCCATTGGTATGTGCACCTATCCCAAAGATATCAAATAATATAGTATTAAATTCCTTCGAGAAATCCACTGAATTTCTTGAAGTTCATTACTCTGCTCTGAGTGAAGTGGTGAAATAATATATTTCTTATTTATACAATTGCCTATTCGTAGTATTTTTCTGTATTAGTTATAAGTTTTTGTACTTTTTTTTTTAATGTTAATTAAGAAGTCAAACTGTGTATCTACTAACACCGAATTAAATTATTATAAGAAAGATTGCAAAATCTATTTATATTGTAAATGAGTCTCAATTTGAGTGTTTTTTTTTAGTATTTTTATATTGTATATTCCATTATTTCTCATTATAACTAATCAAATTAGCAAACTAAAGTCAATTACTTTGTATATTTTCAAGATCACACATAAATCAACGTAAAAATCTCTAACTGAATTTCTCGAAATTCAACACTCTGCTGTGAGTGAAGCGGCGCGCATGGGTGTGCGTGTTATAGCATTTCGGAATCGCCTCATGTAGGACAACACCCCATGTAAGCCGCAGGCTTTAAGTTTTATTAAGTTATGAGAAAATACGACTTTTGTGTTTTTCTTCATACAAAAAAATATTTTTTTTTTTTTTTTTTCGGAGATGGTGCTGTCTATAGCTGTCATATTACCAAATATTATAAATAATACTGAAATAAAGCCATTCCGATTTTTATTTCTCGTCTAAAGAAATTTTGATTTCAATGTCCACGGAGCGTCGATTTCGAACCACTGTGCGTCGGCATCCATCAGACTCTCGGATAATTACTAATGCCTATCAACGCGTGCTAGAAAACCAGCCCATTGTTCCCAATCAGGAAGGCGCCGGAAGCCCACTTCGCGGTGAAACTCAAGAAAGGATTTTGGAATTGGTCCGTCGAAATCCACGCCTAGGCACACGCACTGCAGCTCGATTATTGCGGCGGAATCATGGCGCCCGCGTCTCACACTGGTCCGTGCACAAAACGCTGCGAAAGGATCGGCAACGTCCATACGTAATACACAAGGTGCAAGCCCTATTGCCTCGTGATCGTGGTCATCGATTAGCGTACTGCCGGTGGTTGCGGACTGAACAACATCGAAATCCAAATTTTATCTCCCATGTGATATGGACCGACGAGTCGACTTTTACGCGGAATGGTATGTGGAATCGTCGAAATGCTCATTACTGGTCGCGTACTAACCCCTTCGAGATTCAAGAGTCCGGACATCAAACGCGTTGGTCGGTAAACGTCTGGGCAGGAATTTATGGTAATAAAATCCTGGGGCCTTTTTTTCTTCCCGCGCGCATGAACGGATCGCGCTATCTCGACTTCCTCCGTGATGACCTTGACAGAGAGCTAGAGACCATCCGTGACGAGCTGGAAGTGGAACAGCGAGCCCTGAATGATCCACCGCTTGCGCACTTGCCGATGATCTGGTTCCAGCACGACGGCGCTCCTCCGCACATAACGCTCCCAGTGCGTTCCCATTTAAATGCCACCTTTCCGCGTCGCTGGCTTGGTAGATTTGGACCGCAACCGTGGCCAGCACGATCGCCAGACCTAACGCCTTTGGACTTCTTTTTGTGGGGTTACGTAAAGGAAAAAGTGTTTGTCAGTGCATGTGCGAGTGAGGAGGAAATGCGAGACCGCATCACGAACACGTTCCAGCAGCTGCGCTACAGCTGCAACGAAGATCCCAACTTGATGACCCGCTTACACGCAGAGACCCTGCGCCGTGCCAATGTATGCGAACGCCTCGGTGGAGGTCACTTCGAGCCGTATCTCATACGACCGGAGCGATTCTAAGGTAGGATTAATTTTCTTCAACTTCAATTTTTTTTATCTGTGAACATGTTGTGATTGTTTCATGTTCTTTTGTACGTCACGCGGCTATCTGCTAAATAATTGATCGCTCTTGCTCGTTTCAATGAGACGTAATAAGTTACGTGGCGCGAGCGCGGCCGTACGTACACCCCGCCGCGGGGTGGCGGGAGGGCGTCCGAAAGCTCGCTGCGCTACCGTTCGCTGCGTGCGTTTTGCCACAGTAGCGATACATTGCGTAGAAGGTAATAAAACAAATCAGGTTCATTGGATTCCCATAACGTTCCTAAAATTATTTCATGTACCGGTCAACTTAGTACGATATACTGAATTCACCTCATCAGTCTGTGGAGGGCTGTCCCTTACACCCTGTACAATAAAAAACAAACTTAATTTTGCGGTTTGATCCTTACACCCGATTACTGTACCAACCGCAAATAATAAGTTTGTCGTATTACGAAAATAAGGTACGCAATTAGACAGCTGGATTAACACAAGGGATACTTTTTTATCGCAGTAGCACGCCCCCGTAGGGTAATTTCCGACATTCACGCGGGCGAAGCCGCGGGCAGAAGCTAGTATATTATAAGTATTTGATAAAATAAAAGCTAAATTTTGACTCTATTTGAAAATTTTGCAAATATTTCAACGAAAACGAGTTTTTTTATAATTATGTCTTCCTATAAATATAACCATATACAGTTGAACAAGGGAATAAGGAATCAGTAACGTTGTGTAACAATATATCGCTGCCATCAATCCGACCCTAACGCAGTACGATAATATCTCTCCAGACAAAGATTTAAATCATTAGATTGTCCCTCACCGTACTTTTGTCACGTGAAACGGTGAGAATGTTCCATACTGGCAAGAGTGAGCTCACACATCCCGTGAATGGCGTGCTCCGTGGTAATCAACTTCATTGCGACATTACTCGTATGTGTGTCAGAGGTGTCAAAGCGACACAGAAGCGACAATCTTTTGACGCGGTAGGGCGAATCTAACAATCAAAATCTTTGTCTGCAGGATTGTTAGTGTATGTATATCATTGGTGTTTAGATACATATTGTTATATTGAGGTTTGAACGTGCTTGAAGGTTCTTGTCTCACAGGCATATTGCGTTCGAGAATTCTAATAATGTGACCACTTTACTAAGAGTTGTTAAGGGGCTTGAGTTATGTAACGTTCAGTTCTTCAAACTGTAGCAAAAAGTGTTCTGGGAAATACCTCAAAATCTTATTAGAACATTTTTTTATTTAATCATTGACTAAATTTTTTAATTTATATTAAGACAGTTATAATCACCAGAATTCCCACGAAATTTCATGTTTTTTTTTATCACATCATATTTTGCCTAGGTCTTAAGGGGGAGGCGTGTAAATTGATTCGCTGTGTCAATGTATAATAAACTAGCTTTCACCCGCGAAATTACGTGTTTTTTTTTTTTAATTCATATTCTCTATGGCACCTCTATAGGACATGATCTATCCGAATATCAAAAAATATTTGGCCTAGGTCTTTAGGGGGTGGCGTGGTAATTGATTCGCTGTTACAACGTATAATAGATTTTTCTTCGAATAAAAAAATAAGCAAAATTTAACTGACGAGTTATGGACTAAAGTAATAACTATTTTATAAAAGGAGACAAACCGAAGTAAGAAGCAATCACTCAGTAGAAAGTCTAGGAACTTAAGTCTCACATTTTTGGTACCTAGACCTATCACTAACATAGTTAAAATATAAAAGCAGCAATTTTATTATTAGACAACAGTCTCAAAACAACCTCCCAAATTTCCTAAATCACAAAGCCTTTAGAAACCACAACAAAATTTCATCAAAGCCATTACATAAAAACACAACGATGGTCTCTATACCATCCTAAAATATACTCGAATAAGAATCAACGTCACGAGTACAAAACAGAGCGACCGTAATCAGCTTTACGACAAAATTTTGATGAAATAATTTATGTTTGACGCGTCAAAACATTCTTAGAAGTTGGTGAACTGGATGGCTTGATTTTGGTTATAAGGGTTCGGTTATGGTGCGTTCGATAAGCGTTAAGGAAACCGGGTTTTTGCTATACATGGTTCCGATTCCCTTGTTCACAAAGTAAACTAAGTTCAGTGCATCTTTTTCTTTCTGTTTCATTAAGAAAAGGACAGAAGATAAATTTTAGTTTAGTGTTGTCAAATAAATTAATCAGCGGCTGACGTAAATTGACGTAATTTTAGTAGGACTAAACAAAAATTAAAGAAATTAGTTAAATTGCCAGACCATTTCATAGTGCAAGAAGCTTCCACACAGTTATAAAGCAGTATCGTGCCTGAATTTGAGCATATAGTCTAAACTTCTGATGGTAAATGATGTTTAAGAATGCTGATTCTTACACGGTATAGATGATAGAGCACCATAAATGAAGAACATAGGAAAGGATGTTTAAAAATCCACATTCATTCCCCAGATTTTCACGGTTTTTGGTTCTCAGTAGCAGCCCGGAGTCTGGATTTGTGCCGGTTTATGGCAATAGGCCCCCCATTACATGGGGCTTGAACATAACTGGCGAAATGTGGGTGTACTATCTCTGCCCAACCCTTCGGGGAATACAGGCGTGTGTAAGGTTAACAACCATTCAAGTATGAATTTTATTAAATTTGAAAAACATATTTCTTTACCACGTTTCTTGTATTGGCGACACCTTTATTTTTAAACTTTATTTTATTTTTATTATTTTTTTGTATGGCGGCCATAGCAGCATATACTCTGAAAATTTCAAGTGTCTGCATACGGTTGAAAAGAGACGGAGGAGGTTTTAGTATTAGGGTCCCGTTTTGGCACCCTTTGGGTACGAAACCCTTAAAAAGTCTAACTGTCTCATTTGTTTGTAATTCACTGTCCTTCAAACAAAAACACACGTTGTCGAACTTTTTATCAAAGAGCTCTTCTACATACATAACCTCATGCCTACGGGGTTTGGCAGCGCTGTATGAAAAACTCTTTCGCCAATTAATTGTAAGTCCCATGGAAAAGAGGTATTATGAGCATAATGCCGTTATCAGACACTTAATCAGATTACGGGCTGTTACTGAGAATCACTTGTTTTTGTTTCCAAGAATCGAACCCAAGGCTTAGCACACTTTTAAAAACCTGCTCTGCTTTATTCGCTCTTAAGGGCTTCAAATGAGGGGCATGGTTGAGTTTGAACGTGAAAAGCAATAAGGCCGAGATAGACAGGGTGACTTTTACTATGGGAAAAATAGAATTCGCAAAAAAAAACGACCTTCTAATGGTTCAATCGGGTATGTACCTTTATAAGGGAAGCTCGAATTGTTGTTTGTCCGATAGTAAAAGTTATTTATATCAGAAAGAAAGAAAATACATTTATTTAACACAGACTATATTTTTTTTTTTAATAATTTGATGGGTAGATCGCCCCCTTAAATTTTCTCGATTGTTTCCCAAGTCTTCCTGTATTAACGTTACTTAGTACTTAGGCTAAGCGTTATTCCTTTCACTGTGACACAACTGTCAAACATGTGCAAGATAGAGACGGGAACATGTCTAAGTCAAAACACGATCTAAGTAACGTTTATAGATCTCGGCCTAAGAGTAGGGGAGGACCAAAAAAATATTAATGGATAGTGTGAAAGACGATCAGGTGGTGAATACAAAGATGACGACTGAAAGAAGACATATTTTATTTGGGACACGCACAGGAAAGTAAAAAAGGATCATGAAAAACTAACAAAATGAACAAATTAGTAAAAAAAAAGAAAAAAAAAATTACGAACTGTACGAGGCCAAAAAGGCTCCTAACTCAGCATGATAATGATGTATGTAAGAAGCCATGCTGCGAAGACCTGAAATAAAGTCAAATAAGGCCAGGAGGTTGATGCCATTTGCTTTTATTTTTCGCTTAGATCAGCATCAAAGGGAACATTCCAACGAAATTCCTGGAAGCCGAAGATGTTGAGATATTTATGAGTGACTTTTGTCATTCAATATTGGATCGGAGTGAGACTATTTTTAACTCATAAACTAGAAATGGGCATTGTTTCAGAATGTTACTTTCCTTTTTGTGACCCTGTTATTTCAGAATAAGGTTTCAAAGACAATAATAATCGCCTGACAACAAGTCGGTCGGCCCATCAACTTTTTTTGTTTCGTAGAGCCTGCCTGGTTGATCTAATGGTCGCCAGATCGATAGCTGAGCATCTGGACCTGGGTTTTAACCACGGGTGGAGTGGACAGTTGTTCAGTTTTTATATAAAATTTTCAGTAGCCGCAGTATTTGTGCAAGTTAATTTTTCTTAAGTTTAAATTTGAAAAAAAGTTTTTTTTTTCACTTTTTAGTTGTGATACCTAACCAACACAAATACGAATACCGACGATAGACCTGCTATGTAAATAACAGCGATAAAAACTTATCATAACATCATTCACTTAAGCTAAGTCTACAATTCGCGTCACGTAAAAATATCACTGGCCAGCGGACAACTGTAACGTTGTATAGATCGTGTTAGGTAATAATGAGCACTAACCAACCGCACAAACTATACCATACCATTTTTACGTGACGCGAACTAATACAACGTATGGTTTTGCGGTTGGCCAGCTCGCTTTTTACATGTGCAGATCTATACAACCTTTCAGTTGTGCGGTTGGCCAGCGGTCTTTTTACGTGACGCGAACTATAAAAATACGTAATATTGAAGCTAACTCAAAAACAACCCAACTAAAAATAATCAAATTTTTAAGGGTTGCGCAAGCTTCCTCTAGTAAAGGATTGTTTTTTTAATCCTTCCACAATTGACGCTTATATCGATGGACTTATAAAAAAAAAAAATACATACGCTACGAAAAGTCGACGAGTCTATTAAAAATGCACCTCTGAACACTGCTTCCAGGAATGCAGGGACGATGGTATTCTTTCACATCCAAACTATCGAACTGAATTTAATTAAATGTGCTAAGCCATAGCTCGGGTACATAGTTGCAATAATTTGGTAACTATTACGTAATGAGAATACCTAGCCTTCAGCTGTCCGGCGGAAAATTAAATATTAAAAATAAAAAAAGAAACTCAAACTCAAAGCATTTATTTTAATTAAACCATTTACAGGTACTTTTGAACTGTTAAGGAGTCGGTCAGTCAGAAATATGAAGCTAGTTGCCCATTCCAAAGCGCAGTAGGTACCTATAGAGAAGAACGGGCAATAAACTCCACGGACACTCTTTCAAATCAAAAAATTGTTACAAAGAAGATAATTTAGTCTCAAACTAGTATGTAAATGACATGAACTTTATTCGTTAAACCTTGCTATGCTTTAGCTCCGCTTCCGCTGATTACTAAAACATAACCCTTAAATTCTCTTCAATGACAATTTCATCTCAGGCCTGTCACGACAGATAACTAAACTTTTGATACTGAATATCAAAGTTTTGATCAAACTTGTGTCATTTGTTAATAATTATGTTCATGACAAACTATTAAGGCCGTTGTACACGGCGACGCGACGGCTCGCTTCAAATCTGAACAACGAACTGAGAAAAATAGGAGAACTTGGATGTTTAATTTTGTTGAAATTGCTGCTTGAAAGTTATTGTAAATTGATGTCATTGTACAAGTACCTGTCAAAACCTTTTGTGTAGGTATGCAAAACCAAAATCTGCCTAGCCTTTTCCCAACCACGTTGGGGTCGGCTTCCCGTCTAACCGGATGCAGCTGAATGCTGTATTTTACATGGAGCGACTGCCTATCTGACCTCCACAACCCAGTAACCAGGTAATAGGATACCCCTTGGTAAGACTGGTTGTCAGACTTTCGGGCTTCTGACGACCCGTAACGACTGTCAAAGATTCACGAATGATAGCCGGGACCAACGGCTTAACGAGCTTTCCGAGGCATAGAGGAGTCTCGGTATGTAAAGATGGTCACCCATCCACAGACCAACCCCGGCAAGCGTAGCTTAACCTGATGGATCGACCCGTGCAGCTGTTATTACTTAGCCACGAGCTCCTTTTCGAGCTTTTTTTCCTTTTTTCCTTTTCGCGACCTTTTGTATAAGCCTCATGTTAAATATAAATCTACGAAAATAAAAATAATTGTGAAATAGGACATTTGCTTTGCAGGTCAACCTACAAGGCAGTGGCGGCATCTACAACGCCACATGCGAACTACGCATCAAAGACCTGACGTCACACAAATCCTGCATCGCGCAATTAGAGTTTACCGCGCGATCAACAAATATAAGACTATCCGACATCAATCGTTGGGTAGTTGCTTGTCAGAAACGACACCCGTCTGCTTGGAGGATCCTCCCTTTTCAATAGAGGATGAATGAACTTTACACCCTGTTCCTCATACCTCTAAAAGGCTGTCGGCTGCTTAATTAACCGAACTTTCTTGTGAGCCGTGTGACATCGAATACTGTTATGGTATTTACGACAATATACTCTTCGTATACGGATCAGCAGAGTTATTGCAGTAAATTGTTAAGAGAGCCCCTGCGAGTACTGCTCTTAATAGTAGATTATTCACTAGAGGATAAAGTATTGTCTAGGTTACATTAGACAATACTTAGCACGCGCTAGGTACAGACGCCAGCACCTCAAGCTACCCGAAACTTTCAAACTTTCCCAATCAACCTTGAACCTAATGCTTTAGCGACAAAGTTTAAAATCTAATAAGACAGATTGTAGTAGCTTGGTGTGTTGGCGACTGTACCTCTTTCGGCGCAACTTGGCCCATCCCACCCTTTACGAGAACACAGCAAAAAAATGAACCCTTTTTTTGGTTCAGCCTTGGCATAATCCTTGACTTATTATCAAATAAATCGATCCTTGATAGCTTTGTGAAATAGCCCTAAGATCGGTTTGTTGTTACATAAGCGGGGTGATCGATCATCGCTTTCAAACTATTTACATTAAGGCAATAAGTGAGATGGTTCGTTAGCTGACCGCGTTCAAAGGAAGCAAGTTTTGAGATGATTTATTTGCACGATGTTGTTATTGTTTTCATGTTTGTAATATTAAAAGTAGTAGTATCAGAGCTCTTTGTGAATACATCCTTCCTGAGAAACACTAGGTTTTGTGGTGCCAAAGTCAAAATAAAAAATCATTTATTCAAACTAGGCTGAGAATCAGCACCTTTTCCACGTCAACATTACACAAGACAGTCCCCCAACGCCCACCCTTTACCACTCCCTAGTGCGTTAGCTGGGAAGGAGAAGTGCCGCAACAAACTCCCCAGCAGCACAGCTGTCTATTAAGTTAGAAGAACTTCACTCTATACAATAGTATGCTAAGTAATTAACATTAAGAAACACAAAAGATAAAATTAAATTATTTGCCACTGTCAGCCAACAAACGCCAATATTATACCAACAATAACCAAATTGATTATAAACCAATGCCAGTGATATCTTTTATCCGTAGAATTAAATTGAGGTCAGACAGTTTTTGTATGGAAAATCTTTCAATTTTTTTATGGTGCCATGTTGGGTAAAAACATTTCAAATATTTATACATATTATATATTACGGAGTCAAACGTAATCTATTCGATTTATACCATAACACGTGTGACTCCGGATTTTTAATTTGTCTGTCTGAGATGACTTGTTTTATATCTTTTTAGTTGACTTTTTTGCCTTAGTTCGGTTTTATGCTTGTACTATACTATGAACACAGGTAAATCAATTTCCCAGAACCTATTTGCAAGTCACTAGTCTATATTTAAGCTAGACAGAGTTTCTCTGAAAATTAATATTAATGGAGTTCCAGTCACTTGCAACGTTGTCTAACTTTGTGTACCTTAATGTGTCTTGTAGACAGAACTTGGTCGTACTGGTGTACTAGGTCACAGGTGGAATTCTGCTCTGTGGGTCTGGCACGAACGCGCGGAGTAAACGTAGCGTAAATTCGAACGATTTTAAAATCTAAAATTGGAATGGGGAATACAGGCATTATATTATGTTATATAACTTGTAAGTTTAATATTAATGTATTATCTACATATAAACTTACAGAATAATTATTTAAATGATAGTGAAATCCGCATCAAAATCCGTTACGTTGTTTAGAAGAACAACCCGGGCATGCAGACAGACACGACTATAATTTATAATATGTGAATATGGTGGTACGAACATCGACGCACAACCTGTTACCATAAATTCAGTACCTACATGGTTCAGGAGCCCACTGCGTCGAATTTTTTCATAGGACGTCTCACGTTTGTGCTAGGGCCTCTGGTTATTTAGGACACAAAGTTGTGGAAGAGCTTTATTTGTTGTTCCAGTTGAAGCTGTTGGCTGGACTATTTATAGAAGAAATTTTGGTTGTTTATTTATGAAGTTATAGGGACTATTTTTGGGCTTAACTATTTTACAGGTGTACACATGTTAAGCTCCTTAAGGTTTACTTTTACGTGCACCTTATTTTACCGACTACGTCATTGCCAACATTTTAAATGACACTGACATTTTTTAAATTTATTTTATATTCACCACTGGGACGCACGGTCTGCATCTCACCTTATGGTAAGTGATGATCAGGTCGAAGGTGGAAGCGAACTTCACCCGGAATCCTCAACCACAGAGGATGTGGCTATCTTACCTCTAACTGCCGAAACACAACAATGCTGTCAATATTGTTGTTATGGAGACAGACTTAGATAAGATACCACCTACCAACCAAACCGAGCAGAAAATTCAGCCCCCACTGAGAATCGAACCCGGTACCTCTCGGTCTGAGGCAGAGGGTCTAACCACTAGACCACAGAGGCGGTTAAGAAAGACACGGACATTTCGAAAAGGTGATAACTGCCAGCTATGCCGGAAAGTAATTTGAAAATTCCTTAACATTATCACTCCTACACTGTACCTACTGTAAATAAAAGCAAGACGTGTGACTCATTTTAGTAGTCTTTTTTGACTGATGTTTTAGCTTAAAAAATATCCTATGAGACTTGGCCATACTGTAGCTTGGCTTAAGTGAAAAAAAAAACTGAATCGGATCTGTCGGTCAGGTCCGAAGACATACAAACTCACAAATACCTCCTTAAATATCATTAGTATAGATATTCTTTACTTTTTAGGAGCTCGTGGCTAAGTAATAACAGCCGCACGGATCGATCCAAAAGGTTAAGCTACGCTTGCCGAGGTTGGTCCGTGGATGGGTGACCATCTTTACATACCGAGACTCCTCCGTGCCTCGGAAAGCACGTAATGCCGTTGGTCCCGGCTGTCATTCGTGGATCTTTGACAGTCGTTACGAGTCGCCAGAAGCGTGAAAGTCTGACAACCAGTCTTACCAAAGGGTATCGTATTACCCAATTAGTGGGTTGTGGAGGTCAGATAGGCAGTCTTAAATTCTCTTCAATGACAATTTCATCTCAGGCCTGTCACGACAGATAACTAAACTTTTGATACTGAATATCAAAGTTTTGATCAAACTTGTGTCATTTGTTAATAATTATGTTCATGACAAACTATTAAGGCCGTTGTACACGGCGACGCGACGGCTCGCTTCAAATCTGAACAACGAACTGAGAATAATAGGAGAACTTGGATGTTTAATTTTGTTGAAATTGCTGCTTGAAACTTATTGTAAATTGATGTCATTGTACAAGTACCTGTCAAAACCTTTTGTGTAGGTATGCAAAACCAAAATCTGCCTAGCCTTTTCCCAACCACGTTGGGGTCGGCTTCCCGTCTAACCGGATGCAGCTGAATGCTGTATTTTACATGGAGCGACTGCCTATCTGACCTCCACAACCCAGTAACCAGGTAATAGGATACCCCTTGGTAAGACTGGTTGTCAGACTTTCGGGCTTCTGACGACCCGTAACGACTGTCAAAGATTCACGAATGATAGCCGGGACCAACGGCTTAACGAGCTTTCCGAGGCATAGAGGAGTCTCGGTATGTAAAGATGGTCACCCATCCACAGACCAACCCCGGCAAGCGTAGCTTAACCTGATGGATCGACCCGTGCGGCTGTTATTACTTAGCCACGAGCTCCTTTTCGAGCTTTTTTTCCTTTTCGCGACCTTTTGTATAAGCCTCATGTTAAATATAAATCTACGAAAATAAAAATAATTGTGAAATAGGACATTTGCCTACAAGGCAGTGGCGGCATCTACAACGCCACATGCGAACTACGCATCAAAGACCTGACGTCACACAAATCCTGCATCGCGCAATTAGAGTTTACCGCGCGATCAACAAATATAAGACTATCCGACATCAATCGTTGGGTAGTTGCTTGTCAGAAACGACACCCGTCTGCTCGGAGGATCCTCCCTTTTCAATAGAGGATGAATGAACTTTACACCCTGTTCCTCATACCTCTAAAAGGCTGTCGGCTGCTTAATTAACCGAACTTTCTTGTGAGCCGTGTGACATCGAATACTGTTATGGTATTTACGACAATATACTCTTCGTATACAGTAAGCAGAGTTATTGCAGTAAATTGTTAAGAGAGCCACTGCGAGTACTGCTCTTAATAGTAGATTATTCACTAGAGGATAAAGTATTGTCTAGGTTACATTAGACAATACTTAGCACGCGCTACGTACAGACGCCAGCACCTCAAGCTACCCGAAACTTTCAAACTTTCCCAATCAACCTTGAACCTAATGCTTTAGCGACAAAGTTTAAAATCTAATAAGACAGATTGTAGTAGCTTGGTGTGTTGGCGACTGTACCTCTTTCGGCGCAACTTGGCCCATCCCGCCCGTTACAAAAACACAGCAAAAAAATGAACCCTTTTTTTGGTTCAGCCTTGGCATAATCCTTGACTTATCAAATAAATCGATTCTTGATAGCTCTGTGAAATAGCCCTAAGATCGGTTTGTTGTTACATAAGCGGGGTGATCGATCATGGCTTTCAAACTATTTACATTAAGGCAATAAGTGAGATGGTTCGTTAGCTGACCGCGTTCAAAGGAAGCAAGTTTTGAGATGATTTATTTGCACGATGTTGTTATTGTTTTCATGTTTGTAATATTAAAAGTAGTAGTATCAGAGCTCTTTGTGAATACGTCCTTCCTGAGAAACACTAGGTTTTGTGGTGCCAAAGTCAAAATAAAAAATCATTTATTCAAACTAGGCTGAGAATCAGCACTTTTTCCACGTCAACATTACACAAGACAGTCCCCCAACGCCCACCCTTTACCACTCCCTATTGCGTTAGCTGGGAAGGAGAAGTGCCGCAACGAACTCCCCAGCAGCACAGCTGTCTATTAAGTTAGAAGAACTTCACTCTATACAATAGTATGCTAAGTAATTAACATTAAGAAACACAAAAGATAAAATTAAATTATTTGCCACTGTCAGCCAACAAACGCCAATATACCAACAATAACCAAATTGATTATAAACCAATGCCAGAGATATCTTTTATCCGTAGAATTAAATTGAGGTCCGACAGTTTTTGTATGGAAAATCTTTCAATTTTTTTATGGTGCCATGTTGGGTAAAAACATTTCAAATATTTATACATATTATATATTACGGAGTCAAACGTAATCTATTCGATTTTGTACCCTAACACGTGTGACTCCGGATTTTTAATTTGTCTGTCTGAGATGACTAGTTTTATATCTTTTTAGTTGACTTTTTTGCCTTAGTTCGGTTTTATGCTTGTACTATACTATGAACACAGGTAAATCAATTTCCCAGAACCTATTTGCAAGTCACTAGTCTATATTTAAGCTAGACAGAGTTTCTCTGAAAATTAATATTAATGGAGTTCTAGTCACTTGCTACACTGTCTAACTTTGTGTACCTTAATGTGTCTTGTAGACAGAACTTGGTCGTAGTGGTAGTACTAGGTCACAGGTGGAATTCTCCCGTCTGTGAGTCTGGCACGAACGCGCGGAGTAAACGTAGCGTAAATTCGAACGATTTTAAAATCTAAAATTGGAATGGGGAATACAGGCATTATATTATGTTATATAACTTGTAAGTTTAATATTAATGTATTATCTACATATAAACTTACAGAATAATTATTTAAATGATAGTGAAATCCGCATCAAAATCCGTTACGTTGTTTAGAAGAACAACCCGGGCATGCAGACAGACACGACTATAATTTATAATATGTGAATATGGTGGTACGAACATCGACGCACAACCTGTTACCATAAATTCAGTACCTACATGGTTCAGGAGCCCACTGCGTCGAATTTTTTCATAGGACGTCTCACGTTTGTGCTAGGGCCTCTGGTTATTTAGGACACAAAGTTGTGGAAGAGCTTTATTTGTTGTTCCAGTTGAAGCTGTTGGCTGGATTATTTATAGAAGAAATTTTGGTTGTTTATTTATGAAGTTATAGGGACTATTTTTGGGCTTAACTATTTTACAGGTGTACACATGTTAAGCTCCTTAAGGTTTACTTTTACGTGCACCTTATTTTACCGACTACGTCATTGCCAACATTTTAAATGACACTGACATTTGTTTAATTTATTTTATATTCACCACTGGGACGCTCTTGGTCTGCATCTCACCTTAAGGTAAGTGATGATCAGGTCGAAGGTGGAAGCGAGCTTCACCCGGAATCCTCAACCACAGAGGATGTGGCTATCTTACCTCTAACTGCCGAAACACAACAATGCTGTCAATATTGTTGTTATGGAGACAGACTTAGATAAGATACCACCTACCAACCAAACCGAGCAGAAAATTCAGCCCCCACTGAGAATCGAACCCGGTACCTCTCGGTCTGAGGCAGAGGGTCTAACCACTAGACCACAGAGGCGGTTAAGAAAGACACGGACATTTCGAAAAGTTGATAACTGCCAGCTATGCCGGAAAGTAATTTGAAAATTCCTTAACATTATCACTCCTAGACTGTACCTACTGTAAATAAAAGCAAGTGTGACTCATTTTAGTAGTCTTTTTTGACTGATGTTTTAGCTTAAAAAATATCCTATGAGACTTGGCCATACTGTAGCTTGGCTTAAGTGAAAAAAAAAAAACTGAATCGGATCTGTCGGTCAGGTCCGAAGACATACAAACTCACAAATATCTCCTTAAATATCATTAGTATAGATATTCTTTACTTTTTAGGAGCTCGTGGCTAAGTAATAACAGCCGCACGGATCGATCCAAAAGGTTAAGCTACGCTTGCCGAGGTTGGTCCGTGGATGGGTGACCATCTTTACATACAGAGAGTCCTCCGTGCCTCGGAAAGCACGTAAAGCCGTTGGTCCCGGCTGTCATTCGTGGATCTTTGACAGTCGTTACGAGTCGCCAGAAGCGTGAAAGTCTGACAACCAGTCTTACCAAAGGGTATCGTATTACCCAATTAGTGGGTTGTGGAGGTCAGATAGGCAGTCGCTCCATGTAAAATACTGGTATTCAGCTGCATCCGGTTAGACTGGAAGCCGACCCCAACATAGTTGGGAAAAGGCTATGCAGATTGATTGATTCTTTTACTGTTTAATTGACTTCAAGAAAAGGAGGAGGTTCTCAGTTCGTCAGAGTGTTTAAAAAAAATGTATTTTATAGTGTTTTTTTGAAAATCGATTGTTTTTTTTCTAAAAAAGTTTTTATTATTAAATACAACAAAGATGTCAATCATAACAATACAGAAATAAGAAAACAGACAAAAAAAATTATACAGATTCGAATCGATTCGATAGAATTAATCAGTTATTTGTTTCTAAGTTATCGAATGTTCATAGCCTTAGAACCGAGAGGTCGTGTAAACAGATTACGTAAACAGTAACTAACTAAGCCTTACAGTGAAGGAAATAGGGAACTTTCTGTTATAACATACGGTTGGTCCTTTGGTATTACATAACATAACATAATATAACATCACGCCTGTATTCCCCGAAGGGCTAGGCAGAGGTGTACCTATAGTACACCCACATTTCGCCAGTTATGTTTAAGTCCTATGTAATAGGGGCCGAGCCTATTGCCATCAACCGAGCACAAATCCAGGCTACGGGCTGCTGAGCAATTCTAGATGGAAAAACCCAATGACACTTTGACACAATCGAACCCAGGACCTCAAGCTCAGCAGTAGCGCTTGCGACCACTAGACCAACGAGGCAGTCCATTGGTATATGCCAGGATCGTGCCCTAAACTTTTTCGGAAATATTCTGCGTTCACCTAAGCATGCTCTGGAAAGGCTTATGATACTGGGTTGGGTGAAGGAAAACGCGCTCAAGGCAGAGCACCGACAAGATGGTCAGACGCGATCAAGAAGGCTGTTAGAGGCAGCATTTACCAAGCGGTCCACACTGCAGAAGACCGCATAGCTTGGAGACGCGTCGTCTGTGGTCACGATCCTCAGCATTGAGGGATAGAAAAGACTGGCCTATTTAAACAATACAAAAATTAAAGAGCGAAGCAACAATAAAGTAAGTGGACTCACCTCCATCCAAAGTCTTGGTAGCGTAAGTATAAACAGTAGAAGCAGTCCCAGCATCGTTTATCGCAGTCACTCTTAGCTGATACCAGTTTGCAGGAGCGAGAGATCCGACTGCGTAAGATGTGGGTATGGACCGAAGAGGTGGAGCCTGGTAGTGGACTTCTATGTAGCTCCAGCCGAGATTTAGATCCATAGGCTAGAAGAGAAAGATTAGATTAGGGTTTATTTCCCAGGTCTTAAGCTTAGAAAATAAAGGGGAGTTCGTAACTCAAGATGTAGAAGTAATGTTTTACACAAAAAAAAAAATGTTTTACGTGCTAAATACTTTAAATCAATTCAATTCTAACCACCCTTGGTTGACTGGTAGAGAATCCCTAAGTAAGACCGATAAGCATTTTGAGCGCGATAAGTTTAAATAAATAAATGAATAGATAAATAAATAGATAAATGAATAGATAAATAAATAGATAGATAAATAAATAGATAAATAAATAGATAAATAAATAGATAAATAAATAGATAAATAAATAGATAAATAAATATATGAATAAATAAATGGAAAATACATAAGTAAAAAAATACATAAGTAAATAAATAAATAAATTCAGCCTATCGTAAACGCAAAATTCAAAGTTCCCATTTCGCATACCAGTTTCACAATAACAATTTCCTAACGTGTTCAAGACTTCGACCATCGCTATGCTATACATCAAAACTTCACAAACTTGTTACAGGGAAAGCAAAATTTTGTATTTAGCTTTCAAAGTATAATTATCTATGTGTAGTATAAATTGAACGCGTTTTTCTTGTCTGTCTGTCTGTTTGTGCGCTTTGATCTTCTAAACTTCACTATGAATTTTGATGGGGTTTGCACCATAATTTTGGGTATTGATTGCGGAAGGTTTATGTGGATAATACATTAATATTTATCTTACAAATAATAAATAAATCACGATGTTTTGTCAAGTCGTAAAAACCGTGCGAAGCAAGGGCGGGTCGCTTGTCAATATTATCAAACAAAGCCGCTTTTAATGTCTGTTTATTTATCCACTCAGTTCCTCAAACTACACCATGGATTTAGATGCAGTTTTCATCATCAAGGCGTATTTCTGAAGGCTTATGTGTTATTGTTTAACTTAGATATAGCATAGAAATTGCGATAGTTTGACATTTCAGTTGATTGCACCCGTGTAAAGCAGAGGAGAGTGGTTAGAATCATTCAGAAGTATATCAGTGACTTACTGCTTTATTCTCCGCTCGTTGCCAAAGGTTGGATCCAAGGAGTCGGTAGTCCACTTCCCATCTGGTGACGTCACAACCACTGTCATCCCATCCACTTAGCTGGATGTAGATGTGGGTGGCGTTGCTCCAGAGCCAGTCGGTTGAAGGTGGCGATACTGGTGCTGAATGGAAAGAAAATGATTGAATAAACAGAAAAAGAAACGCGCTAGTTCAGGCTATTTTAAATGAGTAATTATGAAGTTTCTTGCCCATTCTTCTCCATTCAAAACTATTTTTTGGAAGAGGCGACTATTTTCTTGTTTTAATTTGACTTTGACTATGATAAGGTTAATAGAAGGTAGATCTGACTGCTGAAATTGGTCCTTCTGACCTGTTTTGACCCAACGACCGATCTGGAAGTTAAATCCCATGAAAATAACACTTAATGCTGTTGTGTTGTGTGTGGATGCCCCAAGGTAGCCCGCGAAATTCAAATTTTCTTACGTTTTTTGCCATTTCTGCTCTGTTTCAAGTTGTATGTTGATTAAAATATGCTTCACGACCGTTACAAATATGGCTTTACAGAATTATAATCATTAGAATCAGCAATACAACTCCTTAGATTAGAATAATCCTCAAATGTCATGATTTCATGAAATAGTCATTAAATAGGATTATGCGAACTTAAAGAGTTGCATTGATGATTTTTATGACTATAATTCTATAAATAAATACCTGATACGGCCGCGAATCATTATATTAGATCAACATATAACTTGATACTAACCTGGAAATTGCAAAAAAGTAAGATAATTTGAATTTCGTGGGCTAGCCTGACACCTCCACCTTAAGTAAGAAATAATGTCCAAGTATAAGAGATGACCGGGAGTATCCAACAGTCTAGAAATACCAACTTCTCGAGGTCATTGAATCCTTTTACCAACCAGAAAAAAACTATTACAAATAGGGTTAGAAAAATAAAAATATCGGTCCTTATTTACGCAGAAGAGAATCACGTATAAACATTAGTGTTGATGTAGGACCGTATATAAACGGCTCTGTCCTAATTTCTCTGACCAGTCGATTAGCACGTACGGATATTACTCATATGAAGATACTCCAATACAGCAATTTACGTTACTTAGTATAAATGTGGGTAGGTTTTCTATGCTAACCTACACATTATTTGTGGTAAATCCAATCACAGAACACTGAATCACCGCGCCAGCAGCGCCTTGAGACGGCAGTACAAATGAAATTCGTCGCGCCGAAAGTGTGTTGAGCGCGTTGAACTTTTGCGAGGGCCCGACATTCACAGCCGTCAGTTTCTATGTGTCGAGTAAACGGTGACACGCTGGGTTGTATGGAAAGTGTTGACAATGTCGCCTCTAGCAGCGGCCGTCGAAGCCACGGTATCCCTTTCGGACTTTACCGCGACCCTGGCAGGCATCGGCCATAGCGGGCCCCGTCAATGATGCTGACATCTCTTTGAGGCGCGCGTGAAACACGTCCCGCCGGCGACCCGGGCCTGTTCCTTATCGGTTGTGAGCTGCATTGCTCACCGCCCGCAAGCCCGCGCCTACGGTGGCCGGGAATCGGCCTGGGATTCCCAACGCCCAACGTTTACAACTTTCTCCTGCGGCGCTTAAGGGCGTGAGGGAAATTTGCCTCTCCCTCCCGTGCTCCGCCTCCTCTTACGCATTACTGCTTCGCAGAAGGAGGTGACGGCTTCCCATGACCTCTCGCTCCGTACCATGGCCTGGACCAGGGCCGGATGTCAGAGATCATCGCCGCCGATGCTGTACGGTTCCTACAGTCCCAAAAACGGAAGCTTGTTTTCACTGAGATGTAACTGACTGATCAGACTACTAAACTTATCCTCGGATTTCGGAAAGCTTCATCAATTCGAGTGTAGTGAAATCTCATCTAAACTACTAAGATTGGTTGGCCGAAATATCAACAAGGAGTTGACGTGGATTTAGATTGAGTAGGTTCTCAGATAACAAAAGGTATGTCTTCCCGTAGGTCAATATTATCTATTGATAGGCCTTATATTTCTTCCATTATTGATACTGCTAGTGGACATATTTGCATCAATATTGATTATTAATCTTGAAATTATTTAATTTATGCCTATGTGGTTTCATAGTTGCAAAAATAGCAACATAGTAAGTAATTTAAATTTTTATTTTGAGTTTAATCAACATTATGGTGTTGTAGTTGTATATTTCAAATGTGAGTTCAAAACCATTTACAATTAAAACATTTAAAACAGTGATAGTCATGACTCTTCTATTTTCATGAAGTCCTCTAGGGTGCCGCATACATATCGGGACCAACACGACGCGCGGGTTAGCGGCACTGCATAATGACATTTTGACATCAAAATAGGTGTTTTTTTAATACTGTGGCCAACTCAAAAATCATCAAATCGCGTAATTATTATACACCGTGATTTTGAATAGGGAATACAGCTTAATAAAAAAGAAAGTGAAAGTAACAAAACACGCGCGGCGTGTTTGCAGCACCTGAAAAGTAATTTACAAAAACACGCGGAGCGTGTCAGCGGAACTGTCAGTGTTATATTTGAAATTTTACGTTCAAATTTTGGGACAAAATTAAAGCTAAAACAACAACTACTTTAGACTCACCTCCACCTAAAGTAGTAACATCAATGTGTGCCGGAGCCGAAGTCCCAACACTGTCAGTAGCAGTGACTCGAACAGAATACTTGGTCCCACACTTCAGACCAGCCAGTGTGTGGGCCTGTACTCCTTGTAGACGATTCTCTCTCGTCACCGGCCATGCTTCTTGCCAGAGTCCGTCGTTCTCTCGCCAAGTGAGGTTGTAACCTGGTGAAGAGATGATTTTGTTAATAACTATAGAAAGGGGGTTCAAATTACAACACAGGAATCCGCTGCATGCGAGAACCACAGAACTAGTCGAAATGGCGGTGTTTGGGGGAGGCCTACGTCCGGCGGTGGACGTCTTTCGGCTGAAATGATATTGCTGATGCGTTGAATGGACGCCGTCAGTTGGGACTGGTCTTCTTTAAGCTGCCACGGCTTATTGTAATTAAATGTTTGAATTATTGCTTTTTTATCTTTTTATTACGGACGCCTTTAACGTTCTGCGTCGTTCTCACGTGTGTAATTTCAACATGAATGATGTAACCAATATTTTGTAACCATATTTTAATTTAAAAGAGTGTCCGTGGAGTTTCTTGCCTGTTCTTCTCCATAGGTACCTACTACGCTTTAGAATGGGCAACTAGCTTCATCTTTATGACTGACTGACCCCTTTGAAAATTCAAAAGTGCCTGTAATTGGTTTATTTGAAATAAATGCTTTGTGTTTAAGTTGTTCAGACAGAGGCGGTGGTGGACAGTTTGAGAGCAATAATTGTACTATCTGACATGGACCGAAAGTTTAGTTAGTTTATGTTCAGGGGTTTAATAAAGGAGATTACTTAGAGCACCACATGGATATTTATGTACCTACTTGAATGACATTGCAGGTGGCGTTGTTGGTATAGTGCTCGCAAGATAAGTCTGATCGCGGCTGAAATCGGAACTAATAAATATGCCGCCGTTTTATGGTTTATCGTAAGGTTAAATTAAGTATAGAATTATTTAATTCATTAATATAAGATTTAATCTTTTAAATATTACAATTTACAGTATAGAATTAAGCACGCCAGCGCCACCAGTCGCGCGCAGACTTATCTTGCGCGCATTTCACACTTATATGAAATTGTGTTGGCAAAACATGATGGCGAAATTAGTTCCGATTCTGGCCATGCGCCACAATAACCTTGTAGCGCTGTACTAATTAACGTTGTACAAAGTTACCTATGTCATGACAGTACATTTGTTGATTTTAAATGCTTGTCGTAATTTTTTACAGCGTCTAATAGTGAGGGGGAAATAATTTTGTATAGAGTTTTATAGCATCCAGTCTTTTTATGATTCAACAATTCGGAAATTGAACAGGTTTTAGAACCAACAATAAAACAGTGCATTTGAAAAAGTTTTAAGATTTTTGTTTGTGCACTACGCACTCACGACTTCGATATTAAGAATTCCATTCTTAAAAGTAAGTTAATATAATAGTTTTATTTTATGAAAGTATAATTAATTTGGATTGAAAGCTTCACATCAGTTACTTTTATAAATCCTTTTCCGGGGGCTTTTCCGGCAAAAGTATCAGCGACCTAAAATAAAAATAGGTACTTACTAATTCCAAATCCCATGGAGTCGTTCCCATAAGACCTAATTTCGTCCCACTCCACCACAATATAGTCCTTATAAGGGGTAGCTCTCAACGTCGGTGGGTCAGGTAATGGTAGCACTTTGACCGTGAAGACTACTGAGTCAGAACCGTACAGGTTTTTGGCTAAGCAAGTGTAGTTCCCGCTTAGTGATTGGTCTATACCTAAAAGAAAAGAAAACGAGTGAGTAAGAAAATTTCGTCTCTTTCTAAATGCAAATAAATATCTGATTAGCACTTGTTTTCTGAATTGAGAATTCCACAAACTACTTTAGTATTACTTAAGGGGGATAAGGTATGCTGCGAAATTCAAATTTTCTTACGTTTTTTGCAATTGGTCAGTGTCAGGTTGTATGTTGATTAAAATATGATACGCGACCGTATCAAATATGGCTTTACAGAATAATAATCATTACAATCAGCAATAGAATAATTCTCAAATGGCATGATTTCATGAAATAATCATTAAATAGGATTAAATGAACTTAGAGAGACGTATTGATGATTTGATTCAGTAAATAAATATCTGATACGGCCGCGAATCATATTTAGATCAACATTCAACCTGATACTATATCTGTAAATTGCAAAAAAACATAAGAAAATTTGAATTTCACGGGTTATCGTGACGTTTTCACTTTAAGGTGATTCCATCAATGTATTCCACGAAATTCAATAATTTCACGGTCGTCACCTTAAGTAACGTCAAAGTAGAATTTTTAACTCCAAATTCTCAATTCTTAAACCTGGGATTAGTGTTTTTTGCATAATGATATTTCACTCAAAAGGACTTTTAGAGAAAATTTGTTTAAGGATCCATTAGTTTTTACGAAATTATGCCTTGGAAAATCGAATATTTATAAGTTAAAACATCAAACATTGAAATAGAGTAAAATTTGGGACTGATTTTCTATTCAGACTTTTATTAAGTTTGAGCTATTTGTATGTTCTAAGTCTAGCGTTAAAAGGGATGTCTAGACACTTCATAAGAAGTGGGTAGTTTAGGAAAGAAAATAAAACATTTTGTCTTCGTAAACACATCATCTTTCTAACTTTTAGGTTCATACAAAAACCGTAACTCGACTGTTGTAAGCGACACGCACTGCCTCCTAATTCACAGGATAACCTAGTTTAGGACACCGGCTATCTAATTACGTAACACATTTTTGTAAATGATTAGGACTAATCTGTTTCATTCTGACAGTTCAACAACATTCATTGCGTTGTTGAGCAGATTTATTTTTCGAACTTATGATGTAATGGATTGCTAATGCAATCTGTTTCAAAATGATTCAGATTATGATTGATCGTGTATTACGCAATTAGGGTGTGGGTACAATAAGTTGTCCAATCCGTTGATAAGTTGTTTTCCTTAAATAAACAAATAAATAAGTCTATAAACCTAATTTACACGGTGCGATTGAATTGCTTAATTTATTATGGCAAACCATAAGTTGATGCAACAATAAAAGTTGCACCATCTAAATCGTATTTTGACGATGCAAATCATTTGTTGCTTCAATTTTATTGTATGCCGCAGGCACGAAACTTGCATCGTGTAAATCGGGCTTATGGAATTATTTTGAGTTATCATTTCTCAACTGGCAATTTAATCAATATATTTTTATTTCAAAGTGATATTGGGTTTTTTCCATCTGGAATTTTTCAGTAGCAGCCCGGATTCTGGATTTGTGCTCAGTTGAAGGCAACAGCCTCGCCTCCTATTACACAGGACTTAAACATTACAACTTAAACATACAGGCGTGATGTTATGAATATTTGGATTTAATTAAAATCTTACTTACTCTTGATCAGCAAACTATCATCTCGATTCCTCGTGAATCTCGGATGGTGAGTGATGATATTCTGATTATGATACCACACGGTCCTGGGGGGCGGGGATCCAACACTTCTACATTCTAACAGCAGGGAGTTTCTAACAGCTACAGTTATCTCGCCGCCGAGGGACGCAACTCCGGCCACGACTGAATGAAGAAGTTTTAGTGTTAGAATAAGTTAGCGGAAAGTTAGAGCATTGGCTGTGAGAGTAATTCAAATAGTTGGTTGATATTAGTTTTCTTTCACAATGGAATTGAACTTTTTGTGTACGTATTGGATGTTAGTTATTTAGGTGACACTAAAAGACCCTTAGTTTCTGTGCGACGCGATTTCCCGTCGGTAAAAAAGACGAAATTTCATCCCTTTTACGGTTTTTTTTTATTCCTCCTTATTGCTCTCTTTCGATAAATAAGAAGCTATTGTGAAAGAAAGAAACAAAAATATTTTATTTGGGACAGGAAATACAAACAGTAACAAAGGAGCATTTGAAACTAACAATTTATCAAAAAAAACGAAAATAAAAAATAAATTACTAAAATTAACGAGCTGTGCGAGGCCAATTGGCTTCTATCTCAGCATAATGCTGCGATATTAAAAAAAATACCGCTAATTCAAATTCATTCATTTACCTATTGTTTGTCACAATTGAAAAGACAGTTAGCATTATTGTATCACTGTAGCATATCCATGGGGCGTACAATATTATCAATATTATTGGCTATGTTTAAAATAATTAATAATAATACAATTACACTCTTATTTGTTGGTGGTTGTTATTCATTGCATTGGTTGTTTTAGTCAACCTCATTTTAAATTCATTATTATACATAATTATTACAACCATACAAAAAAACGCTGCGCTATGATGTCACGAATTGTGCGAAATTTCATGCTTCGAGAGTCTAGTAGACCCATCAGTTTAGGTTGTGTCTGTTGGGCCGATTTTTCAACCGTCAGATAACTTTTATCTGGGGAGTATGTTTGACGTTTTGACAGCTTTTGTACAGAAAATATGTCAATCCGCCATATTTATTCCTCAGATAAAAAATATCTGACGATTGAAAAATCGGCCCTTAGTAAAATAAATAATTTTCTGAAGTAAAAATAAACCTATAGTTTCTATGGAAACCTTTAATGAAGAGTCATGATTTTTAGGGGATTTTCCTTCCGTCCTTGTAATTTAATCGTCTTATAATTATCGATCAATGTTTAGTAGAAAATCCTATTTTGAGTTAAGCTGGGCTTTGTACGTTTGTATTAAATATTATTGTTATTTGTTTGTGTAAAATAAATAATAATTTGGATACATATAACTGTGTGAAAGCCATGACAGGCAAAACAAAAAAAAATCTGCCCATATTTGACTTTTAAATAAAACTTTAGAAATGTTTTTTATGAAATATGGTTATGATTTGACAGATGTCACCGCTGATGGCTAATGCTATTAGCTGCGTTCAAATTTATTTTGATTATTACAATTCTAAATATCTACGCGGACGAGTTCGTTGCAGACGAATACTTAGACTAAAAGCAAAAGTTCTTTGTGTTATTCCTTTCTTGTTTAAATGTTGCCCGAATTTCGCCTTTATTTATCCTGTGTGTGTTTACAAACATAAGATCGGAAGGGATCTTGTGAAACCACTTGTAATCCAAACAAATATTTGTCGAACCGATCGTAAGATAAAATACTAACAACAATTTTATACCTTGTCCAGTCTGAAATGACGCGCCCCACTTCCGCATTTTACGTACCCATGCGCCGCTGCGTCTACGTAAAATATAGTGGGGCGCGTCATTTCAGACTGGACAAGCTATACTTACAAAGATTACATGTAACGTAATATTATTAAGCTTATAAATAAAGCAGTTGAGTACGAAAAGAGGAGAAGAACTGAAATTGTATGGACCACGTGACTTTTCCCTCTGAGTTTGTTTCGGTATTTCTTTTCAGAGTACTCTCTACTTGATGTCGCGTTTACTAGCAGACTAGTAAACGCCGACTACATCGAGTTTTAGTTAAAAATTGACGAGTAACAGTGTTATTTTTAACAAATTTACAAAAAAAAAAAACTTATACACCTACCTTACAACCTTATACACCGATTTTGCCGTCATTACAAGGTCAATTTACATGATTATTTTTTCGTTTGGTAGAGGATGCTCGCGCGGTGGTCTATTTTGTCGTGCTTAGATATCGATACCATAACGTTTGCGGAGTTTCCCTAGCTAATTTAATTTGACCCTGTATTTTATTAACTTTGCTTCGGTAGATTTTGGATTTAGCTTCAATCATTAATACGTATTTAATCCGTTTTGTATATGTTGATGATGTTTAATAGCAAGCAGTGACAAAAATAAAAAAATAAAATAAAATTTATTCAAGTCTAAAGTAAAGTAAAACTATGATTTACATTAATTAAAATCGAGGAAATTTTAATTATCACTGTAATGTAGACCTGCCCGACGTTTATGAAAACCTGTGTTTCAGGCAAAAAGTGAAAAATATAAAAGGTTTTTTTTGGGTAAACAAACCTCTTTGCGAAGGCGTATTAGTAACCCTCCTACTTTCAGGTCCTTCTCCGACTGCAGTACTGGAGGTCACCCACACGTCATACTGTCTTCCTTCGATCAAACCTTTCAGTTCTAACGTCTGGGACTTTTCGTAGGCTTCTGCAGTGCTTTGGACGTCCACTCTGATTGCTTGGGGACCGTCGTTGCTGGTAGACAAAGGTATTTTATTTTTATTATTTTATTTATTTCAGGCTACGCCCATAACAAACAACAATGTTCAAAATCAATGTTCTTAAAAACTACATTATATTATTAAATCGTTTCTTAACTGAATAAAATATAATAAAATGTATTACATATACGATTTTCGTTATTTAATGGGGTGATCAAAGAGTGAAAGTTTTGGTCTTGGATACAATTTTAATGATAATACAACATGCCCTGGAAAATGTTCCGGAATACCCCGCACACCCCCAAACACCCCAATTAAAATATTATTCTATAATCATTTAATTTTTACTGTAATGTAATGTATATTTTATATTTTACTATAGTGTCAAAGTAGACTTATTCACTACTCACTGGAATGAATTCAATCATAGAAAAATAATTAACTACCTACCTATAAATCACAAAGGAAAAGGAAATTTACGATCAGTGAGAGTTAATCACCCGACTTTGAATTCATTGGCAAACTTTCAGGAGGTGAAAGTACTTATGAATATAAACAACTTTCACTATACACGGTGAATGTTTAACAAAGGTTAATGAACCTATATCAGATAAAGAAACAAATGGCACAAGAACTTGGAATAAAAAAAAAATCTTGGCCACTTTTGTATCGAACTTCGATTAATTGTAGATCTGTGGTCGTTTTAGGAAAGTGGACGAAATGGGAAGTAGACATTTAGGGAATTACCTTTTTGGGAAGTAGAAGTTTTGGGAGAGTGAACGTTTTGGGAAGTGTTTGTTTTGAAAGGAATTTTTTAACGTTCTTTTGTAAGATGGTTAAGAATTCATTGTGTGTTTACTAAAAATGGTTTTGTGTGGAGATCTCCATCTTTTTACGGCTTTTACTTATTAAAACTATAAACATGGGTTCGTAAAAACGTCTAATGGCATTGCGGATGATAGATGGCGGGACGAACTTGAAGCATAAAGGAGGGATTGGTCCATATTCACGAATCTACATGGTCTTCACATGATCTGGCCAAGATTATGTCTGGACTTTAAAAGAGACTGCGAGTTTGAGACCTCTGAGTTTGTCTCGGTCATTCTTCTAAGAGTAGTCAGATAAGAAACGCCGACCCCATCTAGTATTATTGACGTGTAAAAGTGTTTGTACAAACCTACTTCAGAAATAAATCATTTATCATTTATTGGCTCATGATCGAGTTGAGTGGAAAAAGGAAAGGGAGATCTTTACCCTGCAGAGAGACAATACAGGCTGATTATTATTATTATTAAAAGTTACTTACCTAGCAGTAGGCTTGCAATACACAGTATAATGCAGTAGCCTTCCATTCGGCTGTCGCGGTTTTTTCCAGCTGACAAGTAGGGTAGTCGATGACTGTGCAAGGAGCTTGATTTCTGCTGGTGCCTCAGGTACTAAAACAAAAGAAGTGTGAATTTTTGTTTTTGTAGGTTTATGAGCGTTTGTTCTTAAAGTTGGCAACGTCGCATAGCTGTCAAAAATTTACCTGTTTCGATTAATTTCGCAATATTATTGTATGGAAATATAAAATATCGCTAACTAGTGAACTAGAATATTAATATTGAATTGCAATGATAGCACTGAATTTGATGTTGTAACCGTTTTAGGTGTGAAAAAGTCATTTGGAAAGATTCCAAATACTTTTTTAACATCTAAAACTAAATATATGATATATGTTACGATATTAATTATTGCATTTCATAGTCAATATTCTAGTTCACTAGTTAGCCATATTTCATATTTTCATACAGTAATTTTGCCAAATTAATCAAAACAGCGAGATATTTGACATCTATTTGCGACGTTGCCCACTTTCAGAACGCACGCTCTTAAGATTTAAAATGCGCTGGTAGAAAGAAGTTTTGTTTTGCTACTTTTTGTTTTGTTTCACGATTTTCAAATAAATTCCGGTAATTTTATTTAGCCAATAGTTAAATAATGCCAAGGGGTATCGTCAGTGCGGACCAGCGCCGAATACTCAGATAGCGCCGACTATTGGCGCCGGTTCGCGCTGATTTGGCAAAAAGTATGAAAAACAACCAGCGCTTGTCAGCGCCAACAAGTGCTGGCATATAGGCACCGGCTACCAGCGTTCTACATGAATGCAGCCTTATTAATAAACTCAGAGTAAAGTTACAACTAGTAAGAACTTCAGTACATTGATCGACTTTTAAGTTTAGCATAGCCTTACTACTTAACTGCCGCTGGTTTTTTTGCTTTGATGCTTTATATTAATAAAGTGGTTACAGTCTAGAGTAAGTATATTAAAAAAAAAAACTCTACATAGAGCTACCAACTCACCATCCTGCAACGTAGAGCAAACAATAGGAAACGAGTAAGGCCCGAGCCCATAGTTAGAGAACCCAGCCACTTTGACAGTATAGTTAGTGAATTTGTAGAGCCCCTGTAGCCGAAGTTCAGTCACAAGCGACGTAGAGTTCAGCCACTGTCGACCTGTTGGATAGATTTACATAATGATAGAGACGGTGCGGTTCACTAGTGATTGCTTTGTGTAGAGTTTGATGGAGACCTGTTTTTGTTTGTGGTCAACGGGTTGGAAGTAATGATAATAATGTTGGGAGTTTAGTTGGGAGAGTGGGTTTGTGAGCGACATTCGTGGAATCAAGAAGGAAATCATTCAAATTATTATCTGAATCCGGCGCTCGGCGTGGCAACATGTCGTGTTCGGGTTCGGAACAAATCAATCGTTATCCTGAGGATGCCTCGTTGAGAGGTGAAACACGTGTCGATTTCTTAAAGGGTTTGTATAACGCTTTAGGAATAGTTAAGTGACTCAAAAAAAAAATCATCAAATCTTTTTTTTGTTATAATCATGTTTAGTTATCGATACCTAACACATCTGCAGAGTTTCGCTAGCTAATTTTATTTCACCCTGTATATTTAAGGGCTTACTCGACAATTTTTTTTTTTTAAAATTAACATTACAGTAAAGAAAATAATTATCTACAATGTTTAATAAAAATAAAGGAAATATTATGTAATTTTTAATTCTGTGCTTACCGTGAGCAGCATACAGCACAGTATAGCCAATGAGTGCCCCAGCCTGTTTGTGCGGCGGTATCGGCTGCCAACTGACGCGTAACGCTGTTGACGTCACACCGCCACATTCTACTGAAGATGGACCTTCTTCAGGAGCTGAGGTGAAAAAAGACTATCATGTTCTATTGATTAAGTGGGTACAGGAACTGGACATGAGAGGAATTCATAAGACAAGGCATTTTAATACTGGACGAGTTGTTAGGATGAGGGTTTTCTGAAATGACGTTCACTAGGTGGCAGCACTGAAACGTCAGGTCCGGGCACCTGTCAAAAGTGTCAAAGCGTCTATATTTTCTCTAGTCGTGACTGAATGATGAACGTCATCATTATATTTTACATTCATTGTGAAAATCGTAGACTTCTTCCTAAGGTGGCGCCACCTGGTGGCTTGAATTTTCATAAAAACCCAACTGAATACATTTTCTAGTATCATTTCGATATTTGAATCGAATGAATTATCGAATGGACATTTACATTATAACCTTACGATTGCATAGAGTACAAACTGAGATGCGTGTGGTATAGGTAGTAAATAATAAAAAAAACATTACTTCTGAAGATTTTTTAATCAATACCTACGGGTGGGCACTATATGATGATTTTGAATTTGGTTGGCTTTCAACAAAATGCTTATGTATATCTGTTCTGGCTACCAAAGTAAGAGATGTTGAAGCAACTAAAACAAATACGGGCACCTCCTCCATTAAAATAACACACATTCAAAATGCGACATTAATAACACAATTTACAAACAAAACAAACCAGAATGCGGTACCGTCTTTCATTTTGTTCCTCAACTCATGCATAAATGGAACGTCTTAAGTTAAACAAAACACTAATAATAATTAGAGAAAACTTTCTGTGCAAGGATATTAAAAACCTTATAATTTAAGGACGGGTTTTTAAAACTATCTAACATATTGCTGATGAATTTTATATTAAATAACAGAGATACCCTAAGGACCATAAACAAAGATGAGATACTTCTCCTTCATCAAAATAACCTTAACAATTAAAATACGATAGTAATAATAACACAAATTACAAACGAAGCAAAACAATTCAGAACGCAGGAGCGTCTTCCATTTTGTTCCTCAGCTCGTACATAAACAGAACGCCTTAAGTTAGCAGTTTAACAAAACACAGTAATGATAATTAGAGGAAACTTTCCCTATAAGCAAGGAGTTGCAAGTCAAACATGCCGTAAATTATAGCACTTGAATCAAATGTATGGAACTGTTAACGAAGTTTGGCGAAGTAAAAACAGAATCGTTTTCTAGAATATTGTCTAGTTTGCAGATTTTATGCTGGAATTAATTTTCTTGGAAAGAGAATGTTTTACCCGACTACGGCGAAGCAGAAAGAAGGGATATGATTTTGACCGGTATGTATGTATGTTCATCTGTTCCCTCATAACTTCTAAACTACTTATCATAATTTGATGTCTTGTTTACACCTTTTTAGTTGACTTTTTTGTCGTAGTTGGGTTTTAGTTTTTATTACTGGTTTCATTGGTTGATTGATTTGATTGGATTTGGTTTCATTTTTGGTTGACAGTCATGAAACTTTATTGTTCAACAGATTGTTTTTGACGTGCAGGCATTTCATAGAAGACAAAGAATGACAGTTCTGATATGTATTTACTGACAATTATTTCAAATGGATAGTGAATTTGCTTTGCTTATGTTTCCTGAATATATCTGGTTTATACTTGTCACTTTGTCTTATTTAAGTTATTAAGCACTTCGTAGTCGTATATATAAAAATCTACATCTAATGAAATACAATGTATGATGTTTCAGAATTATATTATGCACTAGCTGCTGCCCGCGGCTTCGCCCGCGTGAGTGTCGGAAATTACCCCATACATCCCCATGGGTTTTAAGTATAAATATTGAGTTTCGAGTTAATCGGACAGCGCGTTAAAATTCTTTCATACAAACATTGACATCCCCCAACCTTTTAGGAGGTAATTTAGAAAAACAAAAAACTACAAACTTTATAATTTATTTAGATAACTATTCGTGCGAAGTTTCATGTTTATTACCTCAAGGAATAAGATTTTTCATACAAACTTTCATCCCTTATTTTACCCCCTTAGGGGTTGAATTTCGAAAAATCCTGATACACGTTATTCTTAATTTTTGGGTTTAAGTATAAATATTGAGTTTCGAGTTAATCGGACAGCGCGTTAAAATTCTTCCATACAAACTTTGACACCCCCCAACCGTAGGATAGGGTAGTTTTCCGGGATAAAAAGTACCCAGTGTGGTGCCCAGGGTATTAAAGAATAATCGAACCGGTAGTTTTTGCGTGATGCCTGAACAAACAGACAGACAGACAAAAAAAAATTTAATCAAATTTTTGGGTTCGGTGTCGGTCTAGTAACACCCCCTGCCATTTATTTTTTTGATATCTTCAATGTACAGAATTTTCACTTCTACAGATTTATTATAAGTATAGATAATTTAATGTTCTTGTATATATATTTTGCTAACACACTTAAAATAATAATAATAATATGTCTTTTTTTCCATATCCTGCAATAGTCCTACACCAACCGGGGGTTGTCCTTGGCTGTACTTGCATAGTGCGAACAGGGATAATCGTCGGTTGGTGCCTCATTTCAATAAAAACGTCTAACGGGCCTCTGCGAGTTGGCGTAGGCCCCTAGTACGCCTTCCAAAGGTCCGGGACCCCAGAGTCCCGAGATATGTGAAAGACATTAAATAAATTTATAATATAATATATGTATTATATAAAAGGGAGGGGAAAGAATCATAGGGCATCAAAAAATTCATCCGCGTCCTTGGCAACAGGAAAGGTGCCTAAAAGGCTGGCAGCATTGCCACGTTGGATGGCAATCTTGTGACGTTTGAGATTCCTCTGTTACCTAAAACTTTTTCGCAGAAGATCATTAAAAACTCCACCCTTTACGAACAAGTAGACAATATTCTTTAATTCTTCAAATTCCACGTAATATTAATATAATACTTAGAAATAACAAGCCTCAAACTTCTCCTATTTCATATCGATAACAAAAATAAACATATAAAACAAAGTCTAAATTGGCTGACATTTTACAGCGAAAGTTTCATACAAAGCCTTGAAAGTATGAAGATGGAGGCGTAGTCTAAAACAGTTTTGAACTTTTCTCCTTAAACAAAGTAGGTAGTCTGCAAACGAGCGAAGAAAAACCTCAAGTTTAACTGAACAAAGTTTTCTGTCAAGCATTATGAGTTGACGTTATGAGCTACTTATTTTATTCTAAAAACAAGTGGTTTTGAAAGAACTATTAGAGTTATAAAAAATAAAATAAATAAAAATAAAATAAAATTTATTCAAGTATAAAGTAAAGTAAAAGATGTACATTAATTACAATCGAGGTAACTTTAGTTCTAACTGTAATGTAGACCTGCCTGATCTAGGTAAAGATATACCTACTGAGCAATACTTTGTGAAATTTAGTTGTGTGTGTAAAAAAACACTGACAAGTATAATAAGGATTGAAATTAGATCTGTCACGGGAACACCGGGATTTGTAGGCATTTTACAAATCCTTAAGGTTCCCGCAGATAGACGCGACGCGTCACCAGAAGAACAATTTCTGTGAAGTTTTCATAGAAATTGTTCCACCAGAGTCGCGTTGCGCCGTCGCGTCGCCCCTGTCTGCGGGAGCCTTTATTCCATCCTGGAATATTTAATGACATTAGGAGAAGCACGTTTATATTGTATTATTACAAATCCATAAGATACTTGTCTCAGTGAATAAAAAGAAGAATACTCAACCTCAAAGTATTTATTTCAAATAAACCAATTACAGGCACTTTTGAATGGTCAAAGGGGTCGATCAGTCAGAAAGATCGAACCTGACGCATGGATTAGCACCATTCAGCTGAACCATTTTGAAGGGAGCTACTGGACTATGTGGTTCAGAAGGTAATCTTTTGGAATAAGAGGAGGAAGATTATGATGATATAATAAAAACAGAACAGTAAAAATTTAAATCCAGATAAAACAAAGACAATAAATAATAAACCAATGTCTCCAAAACGTCTTAAAACAGAAGTATGAAAGGTAAAGAGTAATTATTTAAACAACAACATAAAAGGTACAAGAATGCTAACGAAGACGATAAAGGTTTACGAGACGAAGTTTGTTCTGGCAAACTTTCGGCAATTTACATAGTTGATGTTAGATAAAATTTTGGCGTAACTCGCAATGAACGGTGTGATAATGGTGTTGGAGATGTAAGATTATCAGATAGGTACTGACTAATTTGGAGATTTAGGCTGCTAAATTGTAGGATGAAATGGTTTTGGGAAGGTTGAAAGAGTTTTAGAAATGGACTGTGAAGACAAATAATGTTGGATTGAGCGGAGCATCAAAGTGGGTGGAGTGGAGTGGAGAAGTGAGACTAGGGATGACGTGGATCTCAAACTCAAACTCAAAGCATTTATTTCAAATAAACAAATTACAGGCACTTTTGAATAGTCAAAGGGCGGTCGGTCAGTCAGAAAGATGAAGCAAATTGCCCATTCCAAAGCGTAGTAAGTACCTATGGAGAAGAACTGGCAAGAAACTCCACCGTTAGATATGTGAAAGATGATTAACCTTTCGTTTAGCCACACGAGACACCATGGATTTTCAATTGTGTCTGTAATACGACAGGTTATGGGAAAATGAAGAATAAAATACTGAGATGAACGAATGAAAATCAAAAGATTAAATTTGTGAGATGATTATATCCCGTGTTCATAAAAAAAAACAATAGACGCGTATAATTATTATAGCTGTCGAACTTCTTAATAAGAGTTGTCTCTAAACTAAAAAGAAAACGAGGAAAATTCAACCGGAAGGGACAAAGGGCTAATGAAGATTAATTGATCCTAGCGGGATAAGATGTAACACAAACCTAATCAGAGTTACATTCTCCGAAGTTTTACCGAGGTACAATATAGGATTGTGGAGCAGATTGACACACTACGTCAATTTGCCTTGTCATGGCCATTGCATACGACTGACAGAGAATGACAGTTGTGATTTGAATTAACGAATAATTTAAGTTGATGGCCAATTTGCTTATCGTTCTTTATTTTTATACTTAAGGTGGATGCTCCAAGGTAGCCCGCGAAATTCAAATTTTCTTACCCTTTTTTGCAATTTGCAGGTCAGCATCAGGTTGTATATTCATCTAAATATGATTCGCGGTCGCATCAGATATTTATTTATAGAATTATAGTTATAAAAATCATCAATACAACTCTCTGAGTTCATATAATCTTATTGAATGACTATTTCATGAAATCATGACATTTGAGGATTATTCTAACTTAAGGAGTTGTGTAGCTGATTCTAATGATTATAATTCTGTAAAGCCATATTTCCATAGTCCCATAAAGATGTTTACTTTTCCTACTACTACTGGTGTATTTTCTATCTTGATTTCCTTACCAATATATGCATATTGATAGCATTTGGTAAGATCATCAATTTCACTTACCTCCTTCCCTGGTGTCCTGAAACAGCGGAACAGAGAAAGGTCCCGACCCAGCGCTGTTAAATGCGGCTACCGACACTGCATACCTGATGTAATACAAAATGGATGTAGATAAAGTAATGTGATAAGGCTACACTAGGTAATATACACATAATCTGTGCATGCACATCATCCGTGGTATTGTTATGTTGTTATATATCATTTATGGTTGTAATATACACTGATACCATGAATTCAGTACATGATTTTGAAACCAGGAGCTTTTTTTAATTCATATTCTTTATGGCACCTCTTTAGGGCATGAGCTGTCCGAATATCAAAAAATATTTGGCCTAGGTCTTAAGGGGGATGCGTGAAAATTGATTCGCTGTTTACAATGTATAAATATTTTTTTAAAGCGTGTTAAAATTAAAATAACTGACGAAAAATTCCAATACTGTGGGGTGGGTCTAATTATGTACTGAATTCATGTTAACAGTTTGTGCGTCAATGTCACTTTTATTTATTTATTTATTACAGCCTGTATAGAAGGAGAATTCTCAACAACAATGGTCTAAGTTAACTCATTGTAAAATTATTTACCTCACTCCCTTGAGTAATCCGGAAACAACAGTCTCTTGTTTAGCGTACAGCGATGCAGTTTTAATTGTTTTATCACTTGTTTCTTCTGTTTCTAAAAATAATGAATTTCCCATATAATTAAATACCGCAATAAATGGCTTACACAAACACATAGATATGTACAGAATTTTTGTTGATTGTTGAACAGAAATGATACAATACGTCAATTTGCCTTGATATAGAAACTTCACGAAAAAAAAAAGAATGCCAGTTGCGATTTTACGGACAATTTAAGGACAAGGTATTTTTTTTTTACAATCATGTTTCCTGAATTAACAAATAATAATTATAGTTGTTATAGTCATTATGCATAATTCCACAAAATATTCAGTATCAATAAGAATGTTGAGTTTAATTTGGTCAACATCAATAGAAACTCTTTTAAAACCTACCTTTGATCCCCGTCAGCTGAGGGACTGCCTTCAACCGGTACCCTATTATAAGACCGTTGTGTGTATCAGCTGGTGGAGGCAGCCATCTTACTCTGAGCTCTCCTGGTGATTCTGTCTGTTCTAGTTGTACTCCAAGAGGTGGCGATGATGGCGCTGATGATAAAATATTCAAGATAGTTAATTGATTCAGGCGTGACTTGGCGGAAATCCATTATAAAATACAATAGATGTATATTTAGTAACCTATTCCGCTTAACCATTCCTAAAGAGTCATAAAAAACCCTGTAAGAAATCGACACGTGTTTCACCGTTGAGAGGTGAAGCACGTGTCGCTTTCTTTGGAAAAGGTTACTAAATATATCTACGTCTACTGTATTTGATTTGATATTAATTTAAAGAAGATTATAATAATTTTTGTGATGGGAGATACATTCGACTATGTCCGCTTGTGTACTGCTATAATGAGCCTAAATTTTGAGCCTCAAGATTTATGCGACGACGCGTAGTTTGTAACTCACCAAATAAGTCTGATTTTTACTGCTACTTTCTGATTTAAACCCGTTAATATTATTATAAATATGTTAATGATGGAAAGATCGATATTTTATTGGCTCACTCTGAAAATGATCGTGTCCCGATGCGACATTGAGTACGGATGTGGAATTGTGAATGTGTGTAAGAATATAGGAAGAGTAAAGAAACGATGGATTGATTGACAGATGATCTATGGCAGAAGAGATGCTGCACCAACTCCCAAAAAAAATTATGCGAGGGCAAGAAGATGCTTCGATTAATGTAATTTTTAAGCGATATTTCATAATTACCTTCTTCAGTAGTAGTAAATCTAACTGGAGTTGAGAAATGACTGAGATCCGCTTGGTTGCCACCTGCTACTCTTGCTGTATAACTAGTTGCTGGTAGGAGATCATCTACTTCTATACTGTGTCTTAGTTCTTCTAACCTATGTTGACAAAATAACATAATCAGTGTTTCAGTTAATCAGTAGTCTTTAAAGTTGCAAAAAATCAAAGGGACCTAACATTGCACCCTGTGGAACAATATAGTGAAATTAATATTTTCTGGATCTGTAGCAAATATTTTGCGATTATTGTTTTGAGTTGTTAAATAAAACTGATTAAACGCTTGGATAGTTTCCTTAGGGCCGATTTTTCAATCGTCAGATAACTTTTATCTGAGGACTAAATATGGCGGTTTGACATATTTTCTATACAAAAGCTGTCAAAACGTCAAACATATTCCCGAGATAAAAGTTATGTTATATTCTTTAAAATAATCAACTGTAGAAACACATATTTGGATACAAACCTCGTAATGTTAATAACTCTAGCGTTATTCCAAGACAATCTCTGACTGCTGCTGATCTGGAGGCTGTAGAACTGCGCCAGAGTCCTGGTCATGTCTCTCCAGGATAACTTCACTGATCTGCTCTTTATTGAGTCCACTGATAGGTCTGTTGGTGGAGCTGGCGGCTCTGTAAGAGAAAATTGTGTTTTTATTGGATCTACGTGCAAGGGTTGAGTTTATATTGTTTATACCTTTATGCATAACATGACTTCTTTCTCTGTTCTATGAAGAAGAGACAACATGTTTATGTTGTCATTCAGCAATCGTAGCATGACAACCATAGAAACGGGATTTGTCGACGGTAGAATAGACAAATTGACAGATTGTGATTGTTTATCTGTCATTTTGTCTATTCTTTCGTCGACAAAACCCGTTTCTATTGTTGTCATGCTAAGCGTGCTGGTCACCACAAAATAATGGCTCTAACATTGCTTTTAGAAATAAATATCTACCTTATAAGGCGTTTCAAATATTCGCACAAATATAACAATCAATTTATCACTAGAACCCGATAAACTACCACAGGCACCGGCTTTACCCAAAACCAATTAACGTCCGGGACCGCAATTAACGGATCCCTATATTATGCGTATACTAGGTTTAAATTAGAGGAAAAAGTACGAACGAGAGGACTAGGGTTCATAATAAGTAGGGCTGCTTCGTGGAGTGGACATAATTATTGATTAATGAATGAATGAAAAAAAAAACGGACTATTTTTGTCCATAAAAAATAAATGACGACGTCGCATTTTGAATAATTCGTATGAATGAAAATGATTTACTCGTACTCATCAATGAAACAAGACTATGTATTTTTGGAACACTTTTTCTAGGACTTTTTGTTTGTATTATTTTTACTTACAGCATTATAACCTCAGAGGTTTGAGACATCAACAGGACCACGTTGCAAGCGGGATCGCTCACTGTGACCCTTGGCCATGCTACGCAGGGATGCGTGCACAAATGAACCGCGAAGCTAATGCTGATATCAGACGCTTCACTCGAGTGTAGGTTATTTTTGTTTTATTCCAGGTTTACACCATTATATAGGAATGAATATTCATCTGCTCGAAAGGAGGCAAGGATTTGATTTTTCAATCATTCTGTAGGCGAGCTCCGAACACTAACATCGTTGGATCGGTCAATTCATTAATGTTTTTTTTCTGATTTGATTCTGAATCTGATTTTATGTTCAGACGTTTCACGAGTGAATGATGACGAATGAAAGGCAAAACATAAAAGTAATAAAAACTAAAACCCAACTACGGCAAAAAAGTCAACTAAAAAGGTATAAACAAGTCATCACAGACAAACGCCAGATTCAATTTAATGTGACGTCACATGCCTTTAACCCGCGGACGAAAGAGACGCTTCCAACGATACCCCATTTGTCAAATTATGGTGAGCAGTTTAGAAGTTATGAGGGAACATATGAACATACATACATACAAAAATACATACCGGTCAAAATCATAACCCTCCTTTTTGCTTCGCCGCTTTGCAGTCAGGTAAAAATGAACGAAAAGTGAAGCGTCTCATATCGGTTTGAGTTTTGCTAGTCAGTAAGTGTGCCCAGGATGCGAGTGTCCTACATTTTGGTAAACAACAACACATAGTGTGCGTAATATGAATTTCTGCTTCAGTCCATAACCTCATTAGGGTAATATCGGGGGCAGTATGTTTGCCGCTAAACCCAAACCGATTGGGAACTGTACCATAAATCTGTTTGGCTGCAGCTGGCTAATCATGTTACGTAAATTGTGTGCTGTAGGGAGTTTGTTTACGGTTCATATGGTGTTCTGCTGTAAATCAGTTTTTGAATGGATATTGCGAGAATAATCCAATTATCATCTCATTTTGAATCTATAAATACTACCTAATATTTAATTGAAATAATTATTAAAATGAGTTTTTTTTTCATTTCAGCGCTGTGCTGTGGCTCGTAATACAGCATCATGCTGAGTGGAAGCCTGTCACAGTCACGACGTGCAGCTACCGAGTAGCTTTTTTCTTATTTTTAATTATATTATTGTTTTGTTTTAGACCGAGTATCGAAACCCACAGCATTACCATAATTACTAAGAGCTTTGATCTAATCACGACTGGTTGCTCGCATAGCTTGCTTTGCGCTGATTGATACAAGGTCTCATTCCTTTTAACCTAATTTTAGCAAGTAATCTCGCTTACACAATGCTTGGTTGAGCAGGCCGAGTGACTAAGTTCCATCTTCATTGTATTGTTTTTTCGTTAACGTAAGTGTACCTTTTGCTTTTGTATTTTTGAACTTAATTGTTTTGTCACAATGAAAATCAATAGATATAATTTTTTTTTAATCTAAAATTACTGCTTAAGTAGTGGTTTTTACAAGCTCTGCCCTGTTAATTAGTTAGTTAGTATGTATGCGTCAAATCTTGCAAGTTGAATTGAAACCACTTCCTCATATCCTACAGAGTTGAATTTTTGCATATTGGTTCAGTTTTAAAGACAATGCATTTATATGATACATGGACTTTTAAGATAAGCCTCGAGTTTTTAAGAAAATTGTAAATAAAATATTATTTTATTAAAATATTATCGAGTTTTTAAGTTACGTAAGGTTTAGTACCTTTTAATTTATTAAAAGCTTGTTTTAAAAAAGGTTTTTGCTTATGTTTTATTAAGTTCATAGGCTGTCAAAACAAAGATACTGGCTGAATGAAAATTCATTATCATTTTGTTCTAATATCGGCTTACTAGAGTCCGCGCCACCACTGAAGTCCGGCGGAAAAGTTGTGGAATTACATTTTTTTAATGCAATTTGTTGCAATGACATAGAGAGTAGCGTCGTGTCTAGCGGACTTGGTGGACTATACTGCTGAATTCCTCATTACGGCTCGTACACACTGGCGCGATATCGCGGGCGCGACAGGCAGCGCTACCCTTGTCGCGTCCACAATATCGCGTGTGTGTACGAGCCTTTAACCTAAAATATCTAAAAATTCAAACTCACCCAGTATAGTAAGATGCACACTAAACACGTCAGCTCCAAATGGATTACCGGCTCTGCATTGATATAGTGCACCGTCACTTGTTTCTGTTTGTAACAATTCCAATATGCTTGTCATTCCGTCCTCCGATTTGGCTTCTGATATTTTTACTCTGGAAGAAAGGCTATCATTAGTATAATTACAATTTCGGAAAGAAAGATTTCAGTGAATGAATATTGCTAATTTTTACTGTTTACTAGCTTTTCAATCAATCAATCAATCTTTTATTTTGTTAAACATAGGTATGGTTACAGATAGTATAATTTGTCTAAAACATATGCACTATGTTTTGCCAATATATGGCGTACAAAATTAACATAAACAAGCAATTACAATTAAGGTGGCATGTCAATAGATTACATTAAACGCGCATTGCCCGTGACTTCTACGGTTATACTGTTCCCACTTTCCCACCGGTGGGACACAGGCCTCCTCTCTGTGAGAGGGAGTGAGGCGTAATCAGGCGTAATCTCCCCCTCGCCCCCCGCGAGTCTTCGAATATTTAGTTCTGGAACATTGCGGTTTCCTCACGATGTTTTCTTTCACCGTTTTCAGAGCAGTGTTGATGAAATAATTTACACAAAGTAATGTGCCTGCCTGGGTTCGAACCTACGATCAACAACAGCTCGTAAGTCGCGGGCGTTTCTACTGCGCCACCACTGCTCATTTTTTTTTGTTTTAACCTAAAATAAATCTTATAGCTGTGCCCCGTTACTTCATTTTCACTTAGCGTCCACACTTTTTTTTGCTCGGCTCCTACGCGTCGTAGCGTGATTTTAAATAGACTATAATTTTTTTCAAGAATTGGGCTATAAAATGCAAAAAACAAATCTGACTAGTACCTAGTTTCAGAGATTAGCACATTCAAACAAATCCTTCACATTTTAGTTTATCATGTAGATTTTTTACTATTCTTCTATGAATTATTCACGCGTGTTAAGTTTTAATTTCCATAAATATTATATTATATTATATTCTCGTGCAAAATATAAATTCATACTTACTGAGAAATAGAAGTAGAATTTATATTTGGCACGGGAATAAATAGTACTGTTAGTTAGAAGGCTCTGACTATGAATGTGTCCCAAAACCTTGATGAGGGATAACAAGATTTCGTTGTCATAACATCGATATCGTGTCATAGGCAACATAAAATAGGTGGTAAGCCTCAAAAAGATGACGTCAAGATACATCGACCAGAATTCATTTGATTGTCTAGAATTTGTGTTTGTTCCGGCTGTTGCCCCTGTGTATACACGGCGTGTATATTATATGCCTTCGGAAATAATGAACATTATTATATGCCTGAATAATTCGGTTTTAGGCGAGACTTCCGCCATGCGATGACTGATGAATGATGTCTTCTTTTTTCAAACTTGTGGCGACCCTGACGACTTGTAAGTCTCGCCGTGCGCCACCTGGCGGCGGTGGGGCCGTAACAGTGTTCTATAATACTGAATCAATGTGGGTCCGGTCGATCTATAACGTCCAGTTGAAAACTAGCGTCAGGCACTTATTGTTGTCTGGCATTTTTGCTGAACTGGGCCTTTTTGGCGCAGCCGTGAGGCACACTCCCCTGCCAATTTTCTTACTTCATACTTTACCCCCTTTTGCTTGTTTTATTTTGTATACCTTTTGTGTACCTTTAAGTCTGTGCTAAATAAATGTATTTTTTTTCTTTCTTTCTGTTAATATGTAAAAAAAAATTGGTGAATAAATTACGTACCTCTGAGTTAAAGGATTGATAGGTTTCCCATTCCTAGTCCACATCATTCTGATTGGGTCGTCTCCTTTAGCTTGACACTGAATAATGACATGCTGACCAAGTTTAGCTGTCATGTTTCTTGAGAGGACATCGAAAGCCACTGGTTCTGGAAAAAAACTAATACTAAGTAAATTAAGTTTCGGTGGAAAAGGATTAAGATTTGCCGTGTGAACATACATAAATTAACAATTGTAATTATTCACTGAAAACAGTGAATAAAAAGCACTTTTAAACACTGTTTTGGTGTTTGAATTTAGAACACACCAATATATTCGACCTCCTTATCAATGCTATACAACCTCAATCATCATGAATCACTCCCTACAGTCGTGATTCAGTCGTTAGAATCCTTCATTTGCTCGTGATTCATCTATGGCGCTTTAAATCCGTCCTTTATTCACTAATTGCATAATATACTAATACCATTACCCCTCTAATAAAAAGCATATTTTATTTACTGAAAACAGTGAATAAAAAGCACTTTTAATCAGTATTTGGGTGTTTGAATTTAGAACACACCAACCACCTCAATGCTATACAACCTCCTTGCGAAAAAATATCGCTTCACAAGTTGACCATATAATAATAATAAGAACCTCGCTTTAAATCCGTCCTTTATTCACTAATTGCATAATATACATTCCCTGTTTAGAATATAAATTTTTGTAAACAATTTACGAAATTCCGTCCATTCTGTATTTTAATTGAAGGTTCATTTATCTTTCGGCTTATCCAGCAGTAAAAACTATTTCGAATATTATAGTACCTACGTTTTACCTACTACAGAGTTTTATTAGCAATTTCCTTGATAAAGGACGTACTGTCCTTTATATTTATTACAACCAACGTAATAATAAAGATAAAGAGACGAAAATAATAACGGAATTATATCATAAAAAACTCCCTACAATTCCCGGTTTCCTCATGAAACAAAACCGTTTACATTTGCATGTTTACAAAGTATATTTGTCTTAAATTCTTAAGGAAGAGCTTAGCAACATTCCCTAACAAGTAATAAGGGAAGGAAAGAAAAACAAACTTTCGCAAAGAACTCCGTTTGCAAGTTGTTAGAATTAATTCAGAGCTGAGGTTGATTCGGATGACGTAAGCAATTAATTTTAAATCGTTTCTTTTTCTTTTGAATAAACGATTCTAATAATGGTAAAAAGATACAGAGTAAAAGATTAAATGGTTTCGAGTTTCAGTTTATATTGAGCCTGAAAGGAAAGTTGTACTACCCACATATTGGGAGATTGGTTTAGGTAAGTTAAAGTAGAGGCTAGAATTGGTTATGGGTGATCATATCTGTGGTATTGATACACATTCTTAAAAAATCATGCCGAGAACGACACCTGCTACGATCCTTACATACTCTTTTTGATTTGTTTGAGTTCATGCATCTTGACATACACCCTCGCCGGTTGCGAGTAAAAAAAATACCTACATCATTATTATAATAGTAGTTTGCTAAGTAATGTTATATAATTGCTTCCTCTCTCCTAACTCACTTATTTTGCTGTGCCCGACAGGGTCCATTTGGTCCAATTATAAGTTTACCACCTAAAAATTCCTAGATGTGGAATGCAATAAAAGTATTGACTATTGAGTACTACGCTCCTGAAATTTCTGAAGAGCATCACCAATAAGGTCACTATATAAGTTCTTTTAGGGCGTCCCCTACATCTGCCTTAACAAATGCCTTATGTGTATAGCCTTTCAGTCATCCTCTCAACAAGACCAAACCATCTAAGCATACTCTTTTCAATTTTTGTCACTATATCTTTAAACCACACCGTTCTCTTATCACATCATTCTTCTCATTAGTATTGATAAGATTAATTATAAAAAAATATACTTTATTCCGTGTCTTTCAGTTTCTACACATACGTACCTACGTTATAGATAGTGCCATCCACGTAGACGCGCCCCACTCCGTACTAAAGTACAGCTTTACTGTCTGTCAGCGGCACTGGTCTTTATAAATTATATTTTCGATGACACTGAGGTCTTCAATTTGAACGCAAACAAAATTATGCTATCCTAAAACAGTCTTGGGGAAAACGAATGGAATAGTAATGATCGTAAATCTAGAATTATTTACGTCTTCATCGAAACCTAATATTAGACAAAGCCCCAGATCTCAAAGAAACAATCAAACTTATACTTTGTATTACCGAGAAATGGGCTTAATATTCATTGGCACCGCTCAAAGATCTTGACTTATTGAACAAACTTCGGAACGATTACAATCAGGTTTGCTTTGAGATTTGTGCTAGAATGCAATTTCTGTTGCTAGTTAATACCACTCAAATAAGTAGGGGTAGAAGGATCAAATATATTGTTATGCTTGTCTCACATAATGGGGTTGACAGAGCTGTTGTAGGTCCACTGACATTAAGCGAGTTTTTTTTAAGACCCTACGTATTACCTCGGAGGGGCTCATGGCTAAATATTAACAGACGTGTGGGTCGATCTTCAAGGTTAATCAACACGTGCTCAGGTCAGCCCGTGGAAGGGTGACCCTACGTTACATACCGACATACCCCTCCGTACCCTACAAAGCACGTTAAGCCGTCGATCCTGGCTGTCATTTATAGATCTTTGACAGTTGTTTCAGGTATTCAGAAGCCCGAAAGTCTGACAACCAGTCTTTCCAAGGGGTATTGTGTTACCCAGTAACCGACCTCTGAGTTGGTTTCGGCCTTTCCTCTCAGAGTAGTCAGATAGGAAACGCCGATCTCATCAAGTCAATCAATAAATCGTCGTCATCCTTTTTTTTTAAAAGTATATTTGTACAAGCTTACCTACTTACAGAAAATAAATCATTTATCATTTCATTTTTACCGAAAGTTTGACAACCAGTCTTACCAAGGAGTACGGTACGTATTACCTAGTTACTGGGTTGTGGAGGTCAGATAGGGAGTCGCTCCATGTAAAATACTAGTTATTCAGCTGCATTCGGTTAGACTGGAAGCTGAGCCCGATACTTGGGAAAAGGCTAGGCACAACCGAGTAACTGTGTAATACGATACCCCTTGATAAGACTGAACCAACGGCTTAACTCTCGGTATGTAAAGATGGTCACCCATTCACGGACCAATCGCGGCAAGCGTAGCTTAACCTGATGGATCGACCCGTACGGCCGTTATTACTTAGCCACAAGCTCCTCGCGAGATCGTCCAATGAATATAAAAAGCTATAGCATATAATTTTAAGCTTCGTACTTTTTATATTTAGAGGTTAATTTAAAGCCTAGCCCAGGAATTATATTAATTAGCCTAGGAATTAACCTTCTGCCTTCATCTTTCTAGTATGAATATTGCTAGCTCGCATGAATTCCGATTTATATCTGCGTTGTTTGTGAATGATTAATTTATGGAAGACTACTTCTACATATGCTATGCTAATGGAAGTTGAGTAAATGTTTCAATGAATATATTTATTTGTAGCAAAATTAGAAACTTGACGTGATTATAATGAATGAAGGAACTTTTCATTAATAAATGTACTTAACTTTTGAGCTAGGCTCATTAGTGAACACTGTGATGTGGATTTCGAAGTTCCTATGTCTGGCTTATGTTACCACCGGATAAGTTTCAGTTAAATAAGGTATTTACTTCATCTACTTATGGCTTAAGAGTCAGTTTCATAATTTCCTTAAAAATCTGTCAAAAAACAGTATATGTAATAAAGACAGATCAAATTTTTTGATAAATAATATAATTATGTTAAACGTAAGATAAAGTTAATCTTTTGGTAGTCGTTTCCATCCGCAAAATTGGTAATAACTAGTATGCGCCACCACTCCTGAATAAAAATGGCAAATAAAATAATAGTTAAATAGCTATACATCTCACAAAAAACCTTACACTTACTGTTAACGGAGATCCACACAGTCTTACTGAGGGCTTCACCGACTCCATTCTCCACATGACAGGTGTAGAGTCCAGCATCAGACAGTGCTACTGAGTCGAATATCAGCGATCCGTTGGAGAGGCTCAGGACACCACCTCCGGCTACTTCCAGAACCGGTCGCCATGTCTCTGATACGACTACAACAATGTTAAAGGACATATGAATATTAGGATTAAGTTGGCAACGTCGCAAATAGCTGTCAAATATTTACCTGTTTTGATTAATTTCGCAATATTATTGTATGGAAATATAAAATATCGCTAACTAGTGAACTACATAGAATATTAATCTTGAATTGCAATTTTATAGCACTGAATTTGATGTTGTAACCGTTTTAGGTGTAAAATAGTCATTTGGAAAGTTTCCAAATACTTTATCTACATCTAAAACGAAATATTTGGTGTTACGATATTAATTATTGCATTTCATAGTCAATATTCTAGTTCACTAGTTAGCCATATTTCATATTTTCATACAGTAATTTTGCCAAATTAATCAAAACAGCGAGATATTTGACATTTATTTGCGACGTTGCCCACTTTCAGAACGCACGCTCCTAATGTTCCCACTACTGGGATACAGACCTTATCAGCTTGAGATGGAGTGGGCCGTAATCCACCAGCGGGCGCAGAGCAGGCGCCCGCTGGTGGATTACGGCCCACTCCTTGAACACATTAGATAATCTTAGTTTCCTGAGTTTTATAAGCTTAGGAGTTCTGGTAGAATTGTATAAAACTTTTAAATGGAGAACCTTTTACATAATACTACACTCTAAATAGCGGATTAAAATCATAAACCTACTTTGGCTTTAACATAGTCGGGTAAAAATAAATGCTTTCTGATTCTGAAGGTAGGCAATGAAACGCCGAAGATATTGATGTGGCAACTAGACCTGATTGAGCACACTTAACTTTCACCACGAATCTTATTAATTGAATAATACGTATACATATTAATTAAATACGCCGAGTTACCTTGGCCTCGCTACTGACGGGCAAATATTTGACAAACTTTTTCTACATTTTAGATAAACTTAGCAGTGACGTAAAATGCTAGTATTTCTAAACAGATTATGACTGGAAAAAGAACAAAGAAAAATACTAAAAGGATTGTACTGACAAACACTATTCGCAAAGAGAGCGTCGTACAAGAAATTCTCAGAATTTTGGCAAAGTTTCAAGATTCTGTTTGAGATTTAACTTACCTTTTTTTGAACCAGAGTACGACAGTGAGATTTTAGTATGTTTTACTACGCTTGCACGTCACTGTTTTTTTACTAGGACGGATAAAGAACTCTCATTTTTTTTTTTTTTGGACAATTCTTCACATAAATATTTGGTAAGCATGTTCTTATTATCCAATAACATAGCATAACATCCTGTATTCCACAAATTCCGACTTTGGCAGCTAATGGGATTTTTTTAAATGAACATCCTAAATATATTATTAATATTATAAATGCGAAAGTGGGTTTGTTTGTTTGTTACGGTTTCACGCTAAAACGACTGAACGGATTTGGATGAAATTTGTTAGGATATAGACAAGCATTTTATCCCGATATTTCTACGGGATCGAGACTTATGCGGGTGAAACCGTGGGACGCAGCCAGTAGGGCTTTAAAGATACTTACTATCTTTCTTCAACCAATGGGTTTGTGGTTGTGGGTAACCATTGGCGCTGCAGGATATGTGACCTCCTCGACCAAGGAGGAGAGATGAATTCTGAGGTTCTTCACTCCATTTTGGGGCAACTGCATCAAAAATTAAACTTCTAAGTCGAATCAAGGCTCGTGCATACTGGCGTTACTTGTCGCGCGACGCGTCACCGGTAATTGTTCTACCGTCAAGTTTTCTTAGAAATTGTATTATTAAAGTCGCGTCGCGCTGTCACGTCGCGCCTGTTTATAGGTGCCTTCACACGTAAAGCGAGATTTTTCAATGGAAAACACAAATTGTGTTTCAATTACAAAATAAAACGATGTTCATGCTTGCATTGGCGTGTTAATAACAATAATTTATCTAAAACAGAAAAATATAACAGTTCCTTTCAGAAAATTATCCCGTCTTCAAGTGAAATATTAAAAGAAAGACTATGAAATATTAATTTCACGGCAACACACAGGTAGGTACGTACTTTACTCCGAAAACCATTAAGTCAGGGAAGCTTTGTAACGGCCCAAATAAAAACATATAACGGTTTATTATTAAAAACACCTAGCGAACGCTTTAATTAGTCGCAGGGAGTAATGAAACTCAATATCGTAGGGCAGCACAAAATATATAACTACAGAAGGTCGACTCCATACAACGAGCGAACACGCACGTACACGTAGACACGCTCCGCGTACAGCGAGTGCAAGCGCACTTCGCGGCTGTCATTTGTTTGGGATCGCCTCACGTACGCAGCTATGTGTGCGTGTGCCTGTTTTCGTTCGTTGTATGGAGTCGACCTTCTGTACCTATCTGTTTAGTGATCGTATCGAGAATAGAGAGAAATTTTATTTCGAGATTTTTGCTTTAAAGACTTCGTTAAATATTTTTTTGGTTTTTGGTTCGTGTATTTAAGCGTGCTTGTTTTTTCGTTTATTTGTATTTACTCTGTTTGATTTTGTAATGGTTTATTTTGGTTTCTGATAGTCTGTTATTCTGTATTATTATTAATCTTGTAGATAGCTTTAATCACTTATTGAAAATGTATTGGTATATTAAGTTCTTAAATTGGTACAAACTTGTTCTTCATTTACCCTATATTTAAATTATCAACTTTACGAGAAAAAGTATTAACCTTTTGAAAACCAATTTATGTTAATTCATTAATAAAAGATCAGAATCGGTTTCTAGTCATCCATAATAATGTAAAAAGAAAAAGTTAAAATTTATAAAAAATGTAATTATTCAACTTTTTGAAGAAAGATAATATTATTCTATTTTGAAAGTCCCTGAAATACCATCTTGACTTTCAATCAGATACCAAGCGAGAGTAGAGAAATCATTTATGCGCCCTTTTCAATAAAGAAAGAAAAAAACAAAAACCATGAAATAAAATCGCAATTCACCTTTGATCAAGCACTTGGATTTATTATTAAATATTCATGTCACTCATTTTACTGACTGTTTCTGTATAAACAATATTAAAATATGAAACGAATATTATTAGTATTATGTAATAACTTTTGCATATAAGTGTTGTATATGTAAGAACCAAGTTTCTGTATCAAGAGACGTGTTTGAAAGCTTAGTATTAAAATTAATGAGCACAATATCCAGAATTCGTTAAACCTAGAAAATGTTTAATTCAAAATCAGTTTTTATATTCAAGAATATGTATATGATAGAAACTGAAAAATTTCTTTATTAACGAAAATACCGCTTTTTATAATGTAGAAGTAAAAAAAAGAATAGTTAGTAAATAAGTAAAATAAGAACAAAAACACACCTAAAATATATTCAATATAAGAACAAAACAGCCGGCAAAAAAACACTAGAAATGATATGAAAATGGTTTTCAAAGAAAATAATTATTGTAGGACAGAACGCACGGATGCAATATACTCCAAATACGATCTTAAGTTCAAAGATTTATGTCATATTTTCAATTGGCAGTTTACTCAGTGTCAACTATTCGATCCAAATGATTTTAGCCCTTCACTTTACCACAGAATACTACAGAAGGTCGGCTTCTTACAACGAGCGAAAACAGGTGCACGCACACATAGATGCGTACGTACGACGATCTCAGCCAAATGGCAGTTTCGAGTGCGCTTGCACTAGATGTACGTGAAGCGTGTCTGTGCGTAGCGTAGATGTGCGTGCGTTTTCACTCGGTGTATGGATCCTTTACTTATAGAGATATCTTATGTAGAGATACCTTTTATGTAGAGATTCACAGTTCGGTTCACTTTGGCGACGTGGTTTGCAGCGACGCAAGTGTAGGTACCGCAGTGATCCAAAGAGACATTCTTTATTATAAGAACGCTGAATACTTCTAAGCTCCTCTCGACGATCTGAAAATTGATGAGAATTTGAAGGATTTTGATCTACATTTTTAGAATGGCAGGAGTTAGGTAAATTAAGATTCGGAATTGTTGACGGAGTTAAATATTTCGTATCTTTATTATAATACAATAATGACAAATATTTTAACGGTTTGAGTAAAGTGTTAAAGACTAAATTAAATTTTTATTGCACCGATTTTTTTTTCTTTTAAGCCACGGTTATTTTTGTTATGAAACCTCAATGTTCAGCAGAAGACTGTGACTTTTATAAAAATCAACAACATTTTTATTTCTAATGTTGACTGTTTAACTGAATAAAATAGTCAGATAACCAAAACTATTATAATCAACAACATTATCTTTGTCATAAGCCTTTGAAACTAGTTGTTCTACAAAACAAAATATTTCAAACTACACAACAGAAAACTTACCTTCAAATGCGTCGGAATCTTCATCCCATCCTTCAACCAAGAGTAATAAACAGGCGAGTCTCCGCTCTTAAGATTACAATGTATTTGAACAATCTGTCCTTCCTGTAAATCCGTCGGTAGTAATATTTCTTCCAACTGTGGTGCCTCAACTACATGTAACTCGAAAGATCTTTTAGCCATTTCACCCGAAGGACTTCTGACTATACAAGAGTATGCAGCTGCATTATCAGTCTTAGACACTTTTGGTATGTTTAGTGTACCATCGTTGGATACTATCGGTATGTCTCTTTTCTCTCTTAACTTCGGTTTTCGTCCAAATATTTCTGTACTTGCTGTTTTATTTGCTGATCTTTTGTAGCGATTATTCTGTGTTGCTATATCTGTGTTTATTTCCTTCCCTTTGTATTCCCATGTTATTTCTCTGTAAATAGAAGTATTAGAAGCTTCTGTGTTGCTGTTTGCTTTAGTAAAGATTAGAATACATGATTATAGAGCAGCGTTAAGTAGTTCTGCGAAAGAAGCATTAAAGATAGGGACTTCAGAGCTTGGGAAAATAGAACTGATTTTATTTTATATTTGAGAGGAAAAGAGTCTCTTTTTAAATAGAAATACTTCTCTTATAACACTGTTTTTATGAACGATGCTTATACATAATTATATACATAGTATTTAATTCAAAGAAGTAATCGACTACGCAGTATGAAGACCAGGAAATGAACGATTTACTTGGTAAGTTCTACTAAATTAGAAAGCTTTGTCTCGAATCGTTGTTCCAAAAAACGCTTTCAGATAAGAGAATAAACAATTCAACAGAATTTGATAAACATGAACATATATTCAAGTTTCCGATACCACGAAACAATGAAAAAGTTAGCAAAAAACCCGATTCAGCGTGAAACTTTTCTACTTTTTCCCAATTAGCACTATAGCGGTATAGCGATACTCTGCCAAAAAACAAAGAAACCATATTGGAAAAAATTTCAACAAAAATTGTACACGTTCGTTCTTTATTTGCCATAAAAATATTTGATGGCGTTCCCGGAAAGAGATCATAAAAATGACATCAAAGCTAAAAGTGTTCTTCGTAAATGTACTGAATATTATTGTTTATAAATAATGTTTTTGAGGCAGAAAAGAAGGGAAAATGGAAAAAGACAAAAGAAATTGATTCTCATTGTGGAAGGCTGGAAATTCGTTGCCGTTGGAAGATTTCAATTGATTGATTTTAATTGTGATAATGAAAAGAATGATGATGAAAAGGTTTTGTTTATTAAAATAAATTAAAGTAACAGAATTCAATAAAGCTTATTGAATCCTTCAATTTTACCTATAGCTGAACGCAAGGAATTTGTTAATGATTGTTTTTTAGTTGGACGTAATAAAAACGCTATAGTAAGGTTGGCATCCAGCTCCATCACCTGAAATTGCATTTTTTATTCAACAGAATTTAGACTAAAATATTTTTACATCCTCGCTGAAAAAATATCTGAAATGCTTTGTCTTGTGACACAATGGACTTGGATGGCCAAATCTGAAACTATGTGCAATAGAAAAATGATAGTGAAATGAGTCATGGACTTTGATTTGATACGAAGTAAAGTGCGTTTGCGTTTTAAATCCTTTTCACAAACCCAGATTAACCATGATATTAAAAAAAAAAAATCCTAATGGCAACAATTCCCAGTTGAAAAACGCTAAAGTGAAAGGTGATAATGAGTGAAAGAGTACAAGGATCTATTGGCGCGTGGCCAAACTGGGAACTAACGCCGCCGTCTTGCTTTGACTATATACTCAATTTCATGAATGATTACCAACAGCGTCTCCCTGTCAATGTCATTCCATCGCCAAAAGATCCTTGACATACTCTATTTATTCACACTTCAACAAACTTCCATAGTGATTCATACAACACTGACGATCGTGCCTACCATGTGCCTACACACGGCGAATCATGCGCAGTTTTTCACGGCAAAAAAACGTGTGTTTTTTTCATTACAGACCTTACTCGGCACATAACTAATGCAAATAAATCAAGCCTTAACTTACGTGTAAAACTACAGTTCTGCGTCGTAAAACAAATAAACATCAACTTATAAATAAACAATATTTTTGATACCTTACCTCACTGGGTACCCGTAGTAAGGGCACTTTAACGTGACACTTTGTCCACTCTGTACTTTGAAAGGCGGCAACGTCCGGATATACGGCGGTCCTAGAACAAAACGTTTTGTTTCAAACAGTTTGTATGTGGAAATAAAATTGGTTTTGAAGTTTGTGATGCATTGGAAGGGTATGGAATTGAATTTATTTGGAGTAATCCTCTATAGGAAATATTGTACAGAAACTATGTTTTTTTTTTCTTCAGATATTTTAACCAAACCGTTAATGAGGAGTAGGTTTTTTAAAGATACCGTGTTACTGTACTAAACGGGAGTAAGGCCCTTAATTAGAAGCAAAGACCAGAGGTAACACAACCATTTTGCTGGAAACATTGAAATCCTAAACCTTTTACGAACAAATGAACATCAATGCGCAATCGTTAAGATTATTGTAACAAAGGAAAACCGGCTTAGTGCGAATTCTTGGCGTGGGAGTCTAAGGGCGTTTGTGCACTACAAGGAATTTTACGGTCCGGCAGTCTGATTTTCAAGTAAATATCCCGTGATCCGGAAATATAGATATGAGATTTTACATCCGGAAGGTAAAATTCCGTGTAGTGCACAAACGCCCTTAGACTCCCACGCCAAGAATTCCGTGCCGTATTAAGATGGAGCAAAAAATCTATCGAGAAAAACATGTTGCATCTTGTATAGGAATAAAAATATTTTTTATTTGATATAACGATGATAAAAAGACATAATCTTTGAAAATTTCAACGGCTACCTATTCATGAGAGACCTGTTCATGAGATACAGGCCGTTGACAGATAAAAGGACGGATGCACGGACATACAGCGGAGGTTTAGCCGTTTGGCACTAGTCCAGTACGGAACCCTAAAATACGATAGACAAGACCATTTTCCATTAAAGTTGATCCGAACATCTTCCAAACCATTTATTTTGAGTCCCATTTATTTTTACACGAAGAGTTTTAAACAGTACATAAACGAGTACGACCCTGTTTTATCGGTATATACAGCATAGCATATAATATTCCAATTGTATATAAAATATTATGGCTTCTGGAGAAAATGGGTGAAGTCTGGTGCACTTCAAAACTTATAGCGATCAAGAGATTTACGAAAATAAATACAAAAATAATACATAAATATACATACTTACATACATACATAGACTGCTAAAATCATAACCTTCCTTTTGGCTTTACTGTAGTCGGTGACTAAACTAAACTAAACTTTTTTTTACACGTGTTCTAAAAGTTTAAGTAAAAAAATAAAACTTAGTCATAAAACAATAATATGTACATGTATATAAAAAGGAAGGGAATGACGGCTCGTACACACTGGCGCGACAGGCACCGCTACCCTTGTCGCGCCTGCGACATCGCGCCAGTGTGTACGAGTCTTGATAATGCCACGTTGTATGGGAATGCTAATTCTTTGGTCATTTTTCATTTTATTATGAGGATGAACAATAGGTATGCTGCAAGGTAAACAGTATCGCAGAAATGCATAAAACCTTATTATATTATATCGGGTTTCAGTTGATTAAATACGAGAAATTGCGGAAAAAGGAGAACTTTGCATTACATATTTTACGCAGTTTAAAGACATTACTTTAAAGACACAGAAATTAAAGTTATTAGCCCACATTGAATCATTCACTTTTATGTTCAAACAGTTATATTTGGTTGATTCATCCAAATTGAAAGCCTTATTATGTGAACCGTGAATAAAACTAGCTTATCCTTCTTCACGGTAAAGACTGCTCACAGTGTGTTAGCTATTTCAGACCGTTATGTCCAGACCACATTTGCATGCCAGGATTTAGATCCGGTAAAGGAAACTTGACGCGCATAAGTTGAATAAAAATATTGTGAAAATCTTGAAAATAGGTTTTGTGTACAGTCAGCATAAGGAAATTGATGATACTTAGAATTCTTTTTTGCCCGACTATACATCAATTGAGAATTATGTAGTTAAATGTGACAAATAAATCAGAAATGAAGAGATCCGTAGGAGAACCAAGGTAACCGAGATAGACCGAACAATTGCCAAACTTAAGTGGAAGTGGGCAGGGCACATTGTTTGCATAACAAATTTAATGGCCGATGGGGTCGAAAGGGAAGGTCTCCTATAAGATGGACGGATGACCTGATAAACGCCGCAGCAATCCGCTGGATGCAAGAAGTACAGAACCGGTCGAAGTAGTGCACTACTTCGACCGGTTATGCTATGCCTATGCAGTGGACGTTTTTTGGCTGAAATGATGATAATGCACGTGAAATAGGTCAAAAATGACGAACGTTGTCTCTGAAGTCCCAGAAAAAATAGGGCATATATGGAGAATAAGTCTTTCTGCGAATGAGTCCAAAGTAGAATAGGTTATTTCACGAATAGGGCATTTTCAGAATGAGGCATATCGCGAATAAGTCCATAAACGACTACAGGTCATTTAGCGAATAAGTCCAATGTCTACTAAATCCTCATCCTCTGCACTGTTTTAAATCTACGACGCTTTACATAGCCACTAAAACCTACATCGTTCTAACATTCAAAATCAGAATGGAAGGATCTAATGGCATTCATGTACAGTTAAAATTTTCGTTTCACTAAATACGAATCTCTCTTCAATTGAATTTCTGCTTAATTTTGCGTTAGCCGTGTGTTATGGTGCAGATTTAGCCCATTTAGCCCTGAAGCCCGTTAGCTTGCTAGCATCATTTGGTTAGATCACTCTGCTTTAGTGAAATAAGCAGACCCGCCTTTTCAGTTAAATTAGTTTTAATCACATATTAATTTAAGTTGTAAAGGAAAAGGACAATTCGCAATGGCTTGAAATGTAACTTTATCATTTAAAAAAGTAGAAGCCCGACGTAAACGTAACGTAAATTGGAAGATAAGATAAGATAATCATTTACTTGCCCAAACATGAGTACAATAGATATGAATAAAATCGCATATGCACCTGCTGAGCGTGTCCTGGGTTCGATTGCTAGATCGAGCAAAGTGTTAATGGGTTTTTCTATCTGGAATTTCTCAGTAGCAGCCCGGAGTCTGGAGTTATGCTCGGTTAATAAAGGCTCGCCCATAACTGGCGAAATGTGGGCGTACTACAGGTACACCTCTGCCTAACTCTTAGGAGAATACAGGCGTGATGTTATGTTAATAAAATAAAGTAAAATGTCACTTCGAGTCTAATTAATATAGATCATTAAAAATAATAAATCAGTACTTAACACATGTTTAAAATCTCTCATCTAAAAACACATTTATATTTTTTAAAGTTCAAAGTAAGACTTCTAAAATCAGCAAAGCGAAAGAGTAGGCGTGGGGATCAATGCCCGATCCATCCCGTATTGATTCCTCAAACACATTTGGGTCATATGCAGCCAAAAATAAGTTGAAGTATATTTTTGTGATTCTGAATTATTTATTTGAAACTAAACGTAACAGAGCATCACGCCTGTTTTAAGCGGAATAGTTTTAGGTAGACATACATTTCAAATATTACACTATGAGTCTAATGTAGTGGGCGAGCAGCTCACTGCCATACCAGCACCAATCTGAACACTAAAAAAATAACTCCAAAACACCACCTATATCGACCCTGAAGTGAACCCAAAACCATCACTTAATCATCACTGCAATACGGGGTTAAATTAAATTAGCTAGCGAAACTTCATTGACGAGTGTATGCAACTGTACTTCGAGTGTATGCAAATGATTACGGGGTCGGGTACGGTGGGAGGGTAATCCACCACGCTGGCCCAGTGCGAGTTGGTAGCTGTCAAATTTCTTCGAGTTTTTGATTCTGGACATGCCGGTTTCCCCACGATGTTTTCCTTCACCGTTTTGAGAGAAGTGGCAGTTGATATTATGTTTTTTTAAAATCATGTTTAGATATACCGATACCCATCACGTCTCTGAAGTTGCTCCAGCTAATTTAATTTGACCCTATATACATCGAATAAATAGGAAATATACCTACATACTAATTTGATCAGAACATTTACCCACTATCCTAGCATACACTCCGATCCATTTCAACCTTATTACCTAGTTAAATATACCGTCAGTTACAGTTAGAATGCATCGAATAGCTTGAAATCGTCTGGAAATTGCTTCGGTAGCTTCTGGTTACAGTATTAATTTTAGTATTTCTGCAATATCTGCCAGTCAGTAAGGTTTACTGCCGAGAGTGCACCAGACTCAGTATCGTTACTTGTAGAGGCATTGTGAATCAGCATTCTAATGAGGACTAGAAACTTTATCTTCTAACTATTCTTCCATACTATTTTTTTTTGTTATAAAATCTAAAACCCAATTACGACAAAAAAGGCAACTAAAAAGGTATAAACAAAACATCATAGACAGACCAATTAAAAATCCGGAGTCACACGTGTTAGAGCATAAATCGAACAGATTACGTGTGACAGGTTTTTTAAAATAAATATATTTGTCCTCAAATAAAATGGCTGGTGATGCTGATATGGTATATAAAGATGCGCTATTATGAAATGTCAGAATCTAGGTGCACTGTTCCAATTGTCCGTTTCCTATGGAAAAGAGCCGGCAAGAAACTCCACGGTTACTCTTTTAAAAATAAATGGGTTTTATAATGTTTTCACATTACAGTGTGAATAGTTATGAGAGGACAGTGTAGGCCTGTCAACAAGTACCAGGTACTTAACAGAATAGAAAATGGTCTACAAATTAACAGACTGTTAAGCCTACAACGTTCTCACATTCACAAAATATAAAGGAATCTATACATAGCATAAATAAAATAATAAAAATAAAAACCTCCAAATAACATGATTGTCAATACAACTTTAAACAATCTCAATGATTATCCTATATTCCACAAAAGGCGATATTTATTATAATTGTGTTAAAAATATAAAATAATGAAAAGATTATGTCAAGGAAGTATGTAAAAAAAGTAAAATAAAACAAACATCGTAATTTGGGAGCAGTTGATAGACATTTACATAGCCACATGTGCAGAAGAAATTATTGCAAAACTTTCTTGTCTTCAACGTACTCTTTAATCTTATAATATGCTTTTTTGATAAGGACACATTTGATGGGGGTTTTGAACTTTCCATCGCTAAGTTCTGTAACCGACTTTGGCAACTTGTTATAAAAGCGGATACTGTTAATAAGAAATGACTATAACTACTAGTTTTAGTTCATCTCAATGTGGGTTCACAATTTCATGTTTACTACGTATATTTATAATAAGGAAACACTTCTTATTTTGAAAAATCCTAAGTTTTTGCCAATGTACAAAATACTTTCTAAGATATAAAGAGAAGGCAGAGTTAGTACATCAATTTCTTTGAATTTGCTTCTAAGGGACTCACGAGGACCCATTTTATAGATTGCGCGGATTGCCTTTTTTTGTAAAATGAAAATTGAATCTACGCCAGCTGCCGATCCCTACAGCAGAACGCCATAAGACATAATAGTGTGGAAATAACCAAAGTATACTAACTTAGCTGTGGCTACATCATCAACTGCCTTATTTCTCTTCTCATATGCAGCTGAACTTAATCTACCTAAAAGAGCTCTAATGTGGACGCCCCATTGCAAGTTCGAATCTAGATTAATTCTTAGAAATACAGTTTCCGTAATAGCATCTAGTTTCTTGCCATCATGTTTTAAAATTAGACCTATTTGGGGTACAATTGGTAATGAGAACTTAAGACATTTAGTTTTATTTTCATTAAATAAAAGATTATTAGGTACGAACCATTTTGAAAGAACTGCCAAACTATCGTTGACATGTAAGACATCCGTATCCTTTTTATCTATTTAAAAAAATAAGAGAAGTATCATCAGCGAATAGAATTATATTCGATAAGTTAGCCATCATGTAAGGAAGGTCATTAATATAACTGTAAACAGGAACGGGCCAAGAATTGAACCTTGAGGCACGCCCATCTTTACTAGTGACCCCGAAGTCAAACAATGGCTGACTATGGATAAAAGCAACTTCTTACACACACTGCCACCGTAAGTTACTTATCCATGGCTGACCTTATCTTTTTGTCGCAAAACAAGCTTTCCTTCACCTGCATTGACTATGTGTGAATAGTACAAGCTTTAGTCAAAATATTAGCCAGTCAGTAAGGAGGCAGTGAGACAAGACTGGCCAGGGTGCACTACTCAAGAAGGCCATTTAAATTCAGATACAGCTGCAAGCTGTTGCAAAGTCTGCACTCGCCTTAAGAACAATATCATCCACAATACAGAAACTTTATGAAGAGGATAAAGTTTGTGAACTACCCTTATCTCTTTGTTATTCTATTTTTATTTTAATAGAGTTGCTTCGAGTTTCTGTATAAAAGATGTTAGATACTTTCATACCTTTGCAGTAAAGGGTATCATGATATTTTTTTATGAACGTTCTTTTATACTGGTTTGAAAGGTAATTTCCTGTAAGGAACTTAGAAGAAACTGTATAGATTTTTTAAACTAAAATCATTATCCAGCAACCTACAGTTGTAGTGTAGCTATAGGTCAAATTAAGTAAGCTAGAGCAACTCCACAGCTGTACTGATTATGTCTGTTGAGTTTCGCTAGGTAATTTAATTTGACCTTGTATGTATATCGTCATACTGGGGTTATCATTAGAAATAGAACAGTTGTTCAAAAACAATCAGGCTTTATGTTCGGTTGTGTGGTGTTTACGGCAATAACTTTGTAATTGACAACGAGTTAATTTTCGAGTCATTTGACTTTTTATATTTTTATTTCATACATTTTTAAATATAAAATGTCAAATTACTCGAAAATGGTTAACATTGGCATATGGGTCTTGAGGGGTCTTTTGGTTGCAAATGACCTCTCCTACATCCTCTTAATGGATTGCCAACATACAACCCTGTATATCTACATAAATACTGAAAATTTAATTAGTTAAACACTCAGAATCCTAACTTTGATACCAAAACTACACTCCGTCATGTTTCTATCTCGAAACAACATTTCGTAGAAGAGCTGTAGTATATATACGACCAGCTGGAGCGCAAAATTATCAACTGGTGCGAAAATACGGATGGCGAAGACAACTTTGGTCAGTTTCCTAGAAATTCGAGTGTGCAAACTGTGTCCAGTTTAGATTCCACGATGTTTTAGTGCCGCTATGTTTATTTTGGTGATTGGCTTAGCTTAGTGGTTAGTAACTCTCGGTCAAAGGCTCCTCCGAACGAAAGTTTAGAACTTTATTTGATTCCCACACGAGAAATATCTTGCTCGTGAATTATTCTTGGTCTAAGTCTTAGTGTTTATGTAAGCAAACTTATTCTTAACTTTTCATTTATGTACTAGCTCTGCCCGCGGCGCTCCCGTGACTGTGAATTCTATTGGCTGTATAAGTTAGGAACCTGAAGTAGGTAGGAAGTAGGTTTGGAAGTATATTATTAATAATAATATCCTCTATAAAATCAGTTGATGTTGTTAATTTAAACTAAATATAAATGAAGACGTGCAATTGACTAAGATTGGCCCTTTTCATCTGCAGCAGATAAAAAAAAATATCCAAAATATAGTACATTACTGTCGCGGCCTGCAAATGGGGCATTGATGGACGATTGTGAAAATGTGCGATATGGCGAAGTTGAGGCACACATACGTGGGTCCATCAATGCCTGGTTGTGGCCAAGGCTTGTATAATACTTTTCTCAAATAAAGCGCGGAAATTTAAACTGAGTAAATGAATTATAAATTCCAGAATCAATGTACACAACACCGGAGGATCCTCCCTTTTTCATAGAGGATGAGTGAACTTTACACCCTGTTCCTCATACTACTAAAGGGTTACCCTAAAAACCTGAAAGTAAACTCACCATAAACGTTGAGCCGATCGTGGTGTACCACTACACTATCACCATGATGAGCAACACACGCGAACAGGCCACCGTCATCGACCCTCAGATGTGAAATGTTGAGTTGAGTGATGATTCCGCTGTCTGGGGCCATCGTCTGACCGATTGTATATCTGAAAAAGAAGTAAATGTTAGCGAGCGGATATTACAGACTAATTTAGTTCGTTTGACAGTCAAGATGGATAACAAAAGGATGGAGAAGTAAAGGAAAAGAAGGATGGTAAACAAAAGGGCGGTAAAAGCAAGTGGTCAGCGATGCCTATGGACGTCTGCATTACTTACAAGAAACGCGGAAGGTGCATTGTTATGTGCATTTAAACCGCTTCTGTGGTCTAGTGGTTAGACCACATGTCTCAGAACCAGAGGTCCCAGGTTCGATTCCCAGTGGGAGCAAAATTTTCAGCTCGGTTTGGTTGGTGGTAGGGCTTGTTTAAGTCCGCCTGGCTAGCTACCACCATCTTATCTAAGTCTGTCGCCATAACAATAATGTTACCAGCATTGTTGTGTTCCGGCAGTAAGAGGTAAGTAGCCAGTTCCTCTGTGGTAGAGGATTCCGGATGAAGCTCGCTTCCACCTTCGGCCTGATCATCACTTACCATCAGGTGACATTCAAGTCAAGAGCTTCCCCGTGGTGGTTAAAAAAAAAAAACAATTGTCTTCCCAATGATAAAGTTAAAATCTTAACTATACTCGTATAATATTATAAATGGAAAAGTGAGTTTTTGTTTTTTTATTTGTTTTTTGTTTGTGACGCTTTCACGTTAAAACGGCTGAACGGATTTGGATGAAATTTAGCACATGGGTAGAGTAGACAATGACCTGAATTACCGTTAACCGTGGGGCGAAGCTAGTACTTTCTAAGCCTACTAGCTGCGCGCTGCAGTTTCACCTGCATAAGTGTCGATCCCGTGGGTATATCGGGATAAAAAGTCCTAATCCAAGTCATGCGGTCTGTGACAAATTTCATCAAATCCGTTCAGCTGTAGATAGGATTAGGATAGCCTATGTTACTCAGTGATAATAATATAGCATGAAAAACGTTCCAGTAGTTTTTGAGCTTATTCAAATTATTTTACAAAAAACAAAAATTCAAGTTTTTTTCTATTTATAATATTAGTGTAGAAACGAGCATTGATCACCCCGCGTGCTTGCTAGGTGTTGGCTATCAATCAATGTATAGCTCAAGATAGGTCGTTTGATTTTGCAAAGCGTAGTGAACCCTATGTCCAGCAGTGGACATCTTTTGGGTACACGATGATCATAGTTAACGTTTAGTTGGAAGTAATAATTTTATTTAATTTTTATTAATGTTTTATTATTATTTTTATTTTTGTCTGATCAAGCTTTTACGAGTTCAGAGAAAATGAATAATCAACAGATTTATAAGAGAAAGTAAATCAAAACTATTGGATCATGGAATTTTTTACGTATATTTTATGAAAATAAATACTTGTTTCCACAGTACCAATATTTAATTAAGCCGTATTTGCCGTTGCAGATGATGTTTGCGAGGTAATTAACGAGTGTATGTTTCCATACTTTTTCATATTTGTGAGTCAACAATTATATTTTTTGGTCTTACGGTACGGAGCTTTGGGTTTACATCTTCGCCCGCATGCGTGGGTACGCATCTCTTTTAGAAGGTAAAATAAAACCAATGTTGTTGCATTACGACTGCAGCATAGAACCCAATGAGGGCACCATAAAAGTGCTTTCTATGAAACTTCACCAATTACAAACTTTTTGTCCTTAACCGCATGCGGGCACGAGAAAACAATATTTTAGTACGAATAATAAAATATCTTGCATTTAGGTTTAATACGAGCATAAGTGAGCCTCAGCTGCGCCAAAAAGGCTCAGTTCAGCAAAAATGCCAGACAACTATAAGTGCCTGATGCTGGTTTTTAACTGGACCTGAAAGTGTGAGGTGACGGATGTAAATCATTATAATGTAACTTGTGTATGCATACTTAAATTAAATAAATTTGTGTCTGATAAAAATAATAACGAACGAATTAATGTTTCCGTATGATAAATGTATGTAACTATTTCCTAAGTTCTGCACCCTTGTTTTTAAATGGCTGCCATTTTATAGTACACATTCCAGGAATCCTAGATGCTACTACGCGGAGCACCAGTCTATCTGAGATTTACTTAAGAACTGTTCCAGGATATCGATTTTACGTTTATTTTCTAAAGTGATTTGACTATTCGATAGTACTACTGGAATAGAGTTACGACCGTTTCTGTGCTTCTCGCAACCAGTAGATTCCCGCGTCCTTTACCAGGTCAACAATCCACCTTGTGCGAGGTCTACCATTTTGGAGTCTTTCGGTATTATAAGTTTTCTTTATTTTATTTTCAATACATAATGTTTTTTTTTTTTTTTAATATTTTAAAATATAACAAATAGTAGCCTGTAGAGAGAGGAACCTCCTCACTATGCACTATGGTGGAGGCGCTCCGCTATTAGGCCATTAACCGTAAGTTTTATTTTTAAGAAAACATTATTAAAATAAACTTACCTAGAATCAGTATTAGACGATATAACAATACCATCTCTTTCCCACACGAATCTCCCAGGATGTGGTCCATTCAGCGTACATTGTAGACAGACCTGCAACCAAGAATCAGCTTTAACCTTCCAGAAACAAGGTGGAAATTGAAGTGGCGAAGTAAGAGTATAAAATTGAAATCCGGAAACAAAGAACGGTTCTGATATAATACAATGTTGAATTTAAAATGGCACTTCAATTGAAAGACCTGGGTTTATATTGTTTGCTGGAATAATTTCTCTTTATTATCATAGTTGGGTTTGTTTAAATTGAGAATTGTTGTAGTTATTATTATTAAGCCTTCCAGACGACCAATCTCAGCGGAGACCAGCCGGCGCGGGAGATATTATAGTGCATAAGTGTGTGTTAAGGAGCTCGCTAAGTAATAACAGCTGCACTGGTTGATCCATCAGGTTAAGCTGCGCTTGCCGGGGTTGGTCCGTGGACGGGTGACCATCTTTACATACCGAGACTCCTCCGTACTTCGGAAAGCACGTTAAGCCGTTGGTCCCGGCTGTCATTCATGGATCTTTGACAGTCGTTACGAGTCGTCAGAAGCCCGAAAGTCTGACAACCAGTCTTACCAAGGGGTATCGTATTACCCAGTTACTGGGTTGTGGAGGTCAGATAGGCAGTCGCTCCATGTGAAATACTGGTATGCAGCTGCATTCGGTTAGTCTGGAAGCCGACCCCAACATGATTGGGAAAAGGCTAGGCAGAATGAAGTGTGTTGCAGACATAGGTGCATTCTCGCTTCCCTCACTCTCATAGTCCGATTGAACAGCAATCCGACACAACCGAAGAGAGATCAAAATGTTATTATAACGTCTACAGAATAAGCAGAAACTTCGCACGACATGGCGCGCAACCTGAGTATTAAGTAGTACACACTTTTCAGAATTTTTTGTGGAGGGTTCATAACACGCAACATAATATGCAACATAATACATTGATATTTAGGCAACTCGCAAGTAAATATTATGGTTTAGTTGTTGAATAAATACTTAAACAACAAAAAACATTATATATTTTCATACCGTTTATACATTCCATCATCCTATGCTTATCTAGGAATGTTTACGAATAAAAAAAACTATTTCATGCTCAGGTACTTATAAATAACTAGCTTCTACCCGTGACTTCGTCTGCGTGAAATTACGGTCACCAAACTGCCGTGTTGCATCCCATCACCCGCCCTCGCTATTACTTCGTTTTCGCTTAGCGTTCTTTCTGACTTTTTTCGTTTTGCTCTGCTCCTAAGGATCGTAGCGTGATGTTACATAGCCTATAACCTGGCCGGGGATTTTCTCGACCGATTAGTAAAGTGATCGAATAAACAGAAAAACAAATAAAGAGACAAACAGACAACAAATCTAAAAACTGTTGGAACGTGTTCTGGTATCGATTCTAAGTATCCCCAGCCAACTTTTTTTCAAATATCTTCCATGTAGAGACTTTCGGCCCTCTTCAGCTTTTATTAAATGTATTTATATAGATTTGAGCCCCAATTAAAGTTCTGAATAATCCCGAATCCTTGTTGTTCATTGCTCAATCACGTCTGAACGACGCAAAGCAACATAATTCAATTTTGTAAGGGGCAGCGAAAACATGCTAATTTTTTCCGGGAAAGCTTATAGCTCCCTTGGGCTGACTACAAAGATAGAAGCCGTGGGTCGAAAAATAAGTAATACATAAATTGATTAGGCAAATACTTGACGTTTATTGGTGTGAGAGTGTTTAGACTTATTTATTTTTTAATAATAATAATAATCAAGAAAGAAATTTAAGAAATATTTAAAAATGTTTAAAATAAGTATGAAAAATTAATGAACGAAATAATAATCAGCCTGTATTGACCACTGCAGGGCAGAGGCATCCCTTTTCTATATAGTCATTTTAATAATATGGAATATTTCTTTATTTTTTGACGATAATCGAAAGTAGTCTAAATAGAACATCCAAAAATATGCAAATGATCAATTTCTTCAGTTTAATTCTAAACACATTTTTCTGCCAGCTCATGAAAGATGGAAATCCGTATCGCCAGATAAAAATGTAAACAAATGGATACCTGTGCATGCAATTTGTAGTGCCATTTACAAATAAATTGCTTCGATTTGATTGATTGAATACTTAAACCAGAAAGTTAAAATTTCCAATTGTCTTAAAGATGTTCTTCAATAATCTCAATTTTTGTCGATGAACTTTCAACTATAATTTAATAATGTTATTCAAAGAATTTATTACATAATGTTATCTAAAAAGTACTTAAAAAGTTGAAACCTTGTAAACACAGATAAATGTGTTACTAATTCCCTTTTGTTATTGATTGCCAGATACTTTGAAACAGAATGAATATACCTACGTCGTGGCAATGTGCTACGGTAGCAAGCTACGCCGTAGCACAGTGCTACGGCGTAGCACGCCGATTTTGCACGTATTAATAGTATAGTCGTACGAATGGATAGAATAAGAAATGAGTACATAAGAGGAAGTCTGAAAGTGGCACCGGTGACTGAAAAGTTGTGCGGAAATCGGTTGTCATGGTACGGGCGTGTGATGTGGAGGAATGAGGAAAATGTCGCGAAGAAAGTTTTGAGTATAAATATCGATGGCTATAAGAGAGTAGGGGAAGACCAAAGAAACGATGGATGGACTGTGTGAAAGATTAATTATGGCTAGAAAAGGGCTGACTATCGAGATGACGACTAATAGAGAAGTATGGAAGACAGGGACATGTTGCACCGACCACAAATAAATTAAGATAAGCGCAGGACAATGATAATTATAGTTTATTACTAATAGATTTTCTTACAGGTGTTAGTATCGTTCGGAACCTTGCTTTGTGTGATAATCTGGTATTATTAAAGGAGCTTCCACAAGACAGATAACAAATACCTCAGACGCACTTTTAGGGAAACCGAGCAGAGTAATCTAATAACATAACATAACATCACGCCTGTATTCCCCGACGGGATAGGCAGAGGTGTGCGTATTGTACACCCACATTTCGCCAGTTATGTTTAAGTCCCATGTAATAGGGGGCGAGCCTATTGCCATCAACCGGGCACAAATCCAAACTCCAAACTCAAACTCAAAGCAATTACAGGCACTTTTGAATTGTCAAAGACAATTCCAGGCTCCACTGCTACGAACGTTCTCATTCGCATATCATTCGCAATCTGTCAAAAATAAAATCAATTTACCAACATTTTTGACAAGTTTGACAGATTGCGACTTGAATGTGAACGTTTTTAAGTACGAGAATTGGGCTTCTGATAGGGCGTGCAAATACATATCATGTCAATTACAATGTCATTATGACAATAGGTATCGACTTGTCCTCTAGATGGTGTAATATTTTATATGCAGTAAAAGTTTAAATAGCTTTTAAACAATGTTAATGGTAAATCTTAAAGGAAATTTGGTTAATGTTTATATAATTAATAAAAATAAAAGTATAAAAACTAAAACCCAACTACGGCAAAAAAGTCAACTAAAAAGGTATAAACAAGTCATTTCAGACAGACAAATTAAAAATCCGGAGTCACACGTGTTATGGGATAAATCGAATGGATTACGTGTGACTCCGGATTTTTAATTTGTCTGTCTGAGATGACTTGTTTATACCTTTTTAGTTGATTGTTTTGCCGTAGTTGGGTTTTAGTTTTTATACTTTTATTTTTATTTAAATTATTTTGGGGTAATAATATATATATTTTTGAAATGTGCTAATTATGCCCTTTCATTTGATACCCAACATGGCACCATTAAAAAAACTTTTTTAGTCCTCTAGAGGGCGCCATATTCAATTTAATGTAACGTCACATAGCCTATAACCAGCGGACGACCGAGACTCTTCCAACGATACCCCATTTGTCAATTTATGATGAGTAGTTTAGAAGTTATGAGGGAACAAATGAACATACATACATACATACATACATACATACTTACATACATACATACATACCGGTCAAAATCATAACCCTCCTTTTTGCTTCGCCGTAGTCGGGTAATAAAATAATACTGTGTTCATTGAATCTATTAGCGTGAGTGAGATATCGCAGTGAACTAAAAGGTTCGTTTCCCAGTTCTAAGAATGACATATTGGATTTTTGTGTCAGTAACCTCGCATTGGTAAATGTGCGGTAAATATTTTATGGAGATAAAGGTAGTGCTACTCGGAAATTAGGTCGGTAATGTGGGTTTCTTCCACAAATCTGACAAATGATATATGATATTTTATTTCTGTAAATCTATACTAATAATAGAAAGGGGTAAAATTTGTTTGTTTTTTTGTATGTAGGGGGTAAACTCCGGAAATAACAGACGGATTTGAAAGATTCTGTTTTTATTTTGATAGCCTAATTCTTGAGGCAGGCTATAGGCTATGTAACATTACGCTACGACCCTTAGGAGCCGAGCAAAATATGAAAAGTTAGAAATAACGCTAAGCGAAAACGAAGTAACAGGGCGGGCGGGCGATGGGGGTGTCGATATTTTACGCGGGCGATGTCGCGCGCAGAAGCTAGTTGTTTGTATAAAACCAGCTTGGACATTTTTAACGATTATTTGTGGATGTATTATAGGTACGTCATCTCTGCCTTATCCGTCGGAGAAAAACAGTCGTGATGTTATGTGTTATGACAAGACCTTGCGAACAAGCTGCTGTGATTGGATGACCGAAATGATAATAGCCAATCAAATCGAGACTTTTAGTTAATAGTTTTGATCTACACCTAATTATAAAACTTTAGTTCTTATTGTTTGTTTGTTTGAACGTGCTAATCTCTGGAACCCCCCGCCCCCCTAATACCAGTCGTAGTAAAATAAATCTTTTTGCATTTGATAGCCTAATTCCTGAGGAAGATTATAGACTATTTTACATCACGCTACGACCCTAAGGAGCCTAGAAAAAAGAAAAGAAGTCAGAACGAACGCTTATTGAAAACGGAGTAATGCGATGCGATGCGACGGGGTAACAAGAAATTTCACGGGTTTTCAATTTCAATTTTTCGAAGGCAGAAACCAGTTTAAAAAATATCTGTCTATAAAACAATGTAGGGTGGCTTCCAAAAACCGATTTCATTACCGCACGAAACAAATATTTGAGTGGTCTATAGATAAATTGTTTCGGGTTAGGGTATTTTGTGTCAGTAAACAAACCGAAACCCTTTTAAAAATTCCATCCATATTCTAAAGTTAACTAATTATTTAATTATTTATTTAAACTTTTCGCACAAAAAGGTACCTACAAAGGCGGACTTAATATGCCTTAGGCATTCTCTACCAGTCAACCAAGGGTGGTGAAGAGATTAGATGGCAGGTGCTCTGTTACAGAGGAACAAATAATAATTATTAGTAAATATAATACAATTGTTAAGGTATTATGAATGCTCAATCCTGAAATGTTATTTTTTATTTTTTGCAATTTTGTCTTTAATTTATTTTCTCAATCTTTATTTTTATCTTGTTCACACCTAGTTATATGTGCATGCTGTGGTCTCCTGTAATTGAAGGAGCACACGTCAAAGAACCGCTTTTGTTATTGTTATTTTTATTGTGTATCCTTTGTTGGAGATCCTCATAAATAAATAAATAAACTAAGCGAAAAAAAAACTATTAATAATATAACATAATGTTGAAATATATCATAAAATCGCAGTTATAAATAAAATAGGTACTTATTGAAGTAGGTTATAAACTTACAATACACATTCATACATATTTACTATAATATATAATTATACCTATACTATATAATATACATAAATACGAAATCAATCAACTCTACTCTATTTATTTTGAAAATAACTCTGCAATATTATTATTATTATTCCACTACATACTTACATCAACTCCAGGCATGACTGTTGTCTCGCTGAAGTGTTGTGTTATGATCATTTGTAGGCTTCTTCTGTATCTGTACTGGACATCATACGAATCTGTAATATAGAAGAATATATCAGTCATTTGTTTCCTAAAGAAAGAACGCAAACACTATCACTAGCCATTTTGTCACAGTCATGACGTGCAGCTGCCGACTATTACTGTTTTTTGCTCGTGATTTCATATGTACAGTCAACAAAGCTATTTGGTATACAGGCAGCTAACTTTAAACTTCTTTAAAAAATGTTGTGGCTATGCTGGGTAGTCAATTCTTTTACTCGCTTTAAGTACTTGTGCCATATGCTTAAAAAGTGATTACGCATACAACAAAAATTAATATTGGCAGTGTAGTGGAGGGATTAATAATTTTGCCTGTATACCAAATAGCTTTGTTGACTGTACTTAGATCTATTTTATTTACTTTTGCTGATTACTTTTATCCTGTTGTATGCACGTGTTTCTGTGATAAATAAACCTATTTTTCTTTCTTTTTAACCCCCAAAGGAAACAGAGGGGTGTTATAAGTTTAACGTGTGTATCTGTGTATCCGTGTACCTATCTGTGTATCTGTCCTTTTGTGTATCTGTCTGTTCCATCGTAGCTCCCAAATGGCTGAACGGATTTTGATTATTATTTTTTTGTTTGAAAGGTGTCTTGATCGAGAGTGTTCTTAGGTATAATTCAAGAAAATCGGTTCAGCCGTATGAAGATTCTCAGCTCTTTTGTAGTTGATGATTGGATGTGCGCATCTTCCACAGGTCTGAACGATTCGAAATTTAGTATTCTGTTACTTCAATGATATTAGAAGAACATAGTAACCTTGAACCGATACTGCAGTATCACCTGGAATTGTGTCGGGGGTTATTTAAATTTTCAAATCAAATCAAATCAAATCTTCTAGGGGGCAATATTCGTAGTTTTAAGAACGTTCTCATTGTAATCTCAGCCTCAATCTGTATAAAATGCCTCTTTTTTACTCACAGAGTAGAATTTAGAGGTGGGCGGATAATTCACCCCTGTCTACTCCTTTCTGACGTCTTACACGCGTAATAATGTTATAAAACTTCATACTAATGAATCAATAAATATCGTTGTGAGCTAAATGGTCATAATTATTCATTATTCCAACAGTTTGTTAGAAAAAAGAAAAATTTGCAGTCTTTTATGAGTAACTGTGCACTTATAGCCTTAATAACGTTAAATAGAGAACAGCTGTTAATCTGTCCGGGCGAAAGGTTTCCAATGAATTTAATATCTCAATGGAAAGTGATTACTACTGTAATCTACAAGACAGAGAAATGCTTCTTGTGCTTGCAATTTTATGAAAAAAACGCAGTAACAGCGTTTCGCATTAAAATTTCATTTTTCTTGGGAGAATATTTAATTTTAGTATGAAGTAATTTGTGGGTGCTAAAGCCATTAATTAAAACCTCTGAATTAATTTGCTTTACTAAAATAACAGTAACAAAACATCACGCCGATATTAGACGAAGGGTTAGGCAGAGGAAAACCCACTTGTCACCAGTTATGTTTAAGTCCCATGTAATATGAGGCGAAGCTATTTATTGCCTTCAACCAGGCACAAATCCACATTCTAAACTGCTACAGAGAAATATCGAATGAAAAACCTCAAAAACCAACAAATCCAACGTGGGAATCGAAACCCCTAGACCAATTTACAATAACTCACCGCACAGTCACTCTTTCTTCAATCAAAGAATCACTACAGATCAAAACAGAAATATAATGAAGCTCAAATTAATACTTTACATAAGTATTTAATTTGTATAATGATTTATCATTGTCATTTAAAAAGTATAAAACAGTCGCTTTTCATGTCTGTCTGTATCAGTTTAGTTCTTCTAAACTGCTAAACAGATTTTGATACGGCTTTCTCCATAATTGTAGAGAGTTTATTCCGTGACGACGAGATGTATAAACGTAAACAAGGCAAAAAGAGTATGTGAAGATCGTAGCGGGTGGAGTTCTGTAGTTTCTGCCTACCCCCATGGGAAGTTAGATGTGTTAGTTTATGTATGTATGTATGTTAATTCCGGAAGGTTTTTGTGTGTAATATTAAACTTTAATTATAGGTAATAAAGAAATCTTGATGTTTTGTCAAGTCTTAAAGGCTGCGGACACGAAATAAACGGGCGCGGGGCGGCGGCGCGGCGGCGGCGGCACAGGAAGCGGCGCGTTCTAATGCATACAGGGTTGTAGCTACATCGACGCGAAAACGGATACCACGTATTCAGTGCATCATTCTGAGCCCCCCTACATTGAAATTTTTCATCGGTTATTGAAAAAAAAATCTGCTGTTCCATACATTTTCACCGTGTAAGTATTGCGCACTATTGTTTATTGTAGGAAACTGCAGATTTTTGTTTTAATAACCGATGAAAAAATTCTATGTAGTAGGGGGGGGGGGGGGTCAGAATGATATACTGGATACGTAGTAACCGTTTTCACGTCGATGTCCCCGTTTATTTTTATGGAACTTGATGAAGAATAGAATAGAAAGAATATAAAACTATGCAATTGAACGCGCCGCTCTCGCAGCTGCCGCTGCTGCCCCGCTCCCACTGACTTCGTGTGCACAGTGCGTAGCAGTTGCAGGTCGCTAGTAGGTATAACGATTTTTGTTCAACTTACCTTTCCATAGTACATCACGTTGTATATTTCCCAGCTTATAATCCCCGATACTGTAACGCGACCTGAAAAAAAAACATGACTGTAAGATCCCAATTATTTATAATGAAGTGAAAGATGAAACTTTGGCTTTAATGAAGAGGATTTTTACTAGAATACGTGAAGGATTTTAAGTTTATTTTTTCTGGTATTTATGTTAACAATGTTTGGGTAGACATGATTTTTAGTTGTAAAGCGAATATGTACGCTTAGCAACAAGATGTCCTTAAATATTGGTGAGAAAATCTGTGTTGAATATTGATATGGCAATCTTTTGTTACTTCACAGTTAGTATTTCTTATAATTATGCTGGGGCGTCTTGTTGTTCAAACAAGGCACATAATGTGTTGTTTGAACAACAAATCAACACGAGCAGTTTGAGCATTATAATATTAGCAAGTTCTTATTTTTTTCCAAATCATGAGTGTTTTTTTTTTTGTTACAATAGTTGTAACTCTGAATGTTTTTAATAATGCCAATGCCTATAATATAATCAATATATTATTATTAGTCGGCTTCCAGTATAACCGAATGCAGCTGAATACCAGTATTTTACATGGTGCGACTGCCTATCTGACCTCCACAACCCAGTTTCAATGGTAATGGTAGCGCAATACCCTTGGTATGATATAATGCCGTTAATATAATAAGTTTGATAAATAATTAATAAACAACAATAATAATTCTATTCTATTTTTTTTTTATGTTCGCCAACACTGTACCACTGCTGACCAAAGGCCTCCCCCAAATCCTTACAAGCATCCATTTCCAGAGCATCCAAGCATCCTTCCCATCCTTTTTCAATTAATTCTATAATTTATCATAAATTCTATTATTTCCAAATTGTGCCTGGCGTAAAGTGTTTCGAGACTATTTATAAAAAATCCATCTTATCTGTATCTTATAAGCAAATAAATTATTTCAATTTCGTAAAAATATAACATATCCATTGCTTGACAGAAGCCTCTTAACCAATTTCTAAACAAATGCTACAGAACCACTATCATTTACAATCACCGCACTTTGAGTAACCTTGCCTTCTTTGATCACTGCCAGTGGCATGCTAGTGTCCAAACTCTTGATAGACAATTAAATAGATAAATGTATTGTATTAAAGCGAAATTCAACCTCAAAATCAAATCTGCCAAGTGCCAACCATAAGTCACTCAACAAAGATAACTCAACAGAAACTGGAAACGCCAACTATTTCAGAAATATCTATAGTTACCCGATAAAACCCGGATATCCTTTGAAGATTATGAACCAAATAATTTCGAAACTCATTGAGTCGAAAAACCTCATTACTCTCCGATCCACTTTGAAGTGACTTGAAAGCTCTTTGAAGATGTATTTAGAAGCATAGACGGTGTATCTACGATATTATGATACTGTATGTATACTATCAGAAACTATCCGTAATGTTAATCGTCTTTGATGTGAAAGTAAAGGGACCAGGGTCTATGACCTTGTACAGAAAAGGTGAATGTGGCGATGATGCGTGAACGTCGAACGGGTCCAATGATCTTTAGAGCGATTAAACAAATTTAAAAGATGATAGGGATTTTCAGCTAAGAATCGATATTGACGAAGATATTATGAGAACGGGAGCGTTGTTGTGAACCACGATATTATGAGAGTGGGGTGGATTACCCAAACGGGGTGGATTACCCAAACGGGGTGGATTACCCAAACAGGGTAGGTTAGCTTAGGACACTCGATCAAAATACCATTCCGATTAGTAGCTTTGTTGGCAGCTACGACACTGTCATCATGCACATGTTATGTGCATTGTGCATTCTTAATTATGTGTTATTACGGTCATCTGTGAAAAGTATGAAATGATCTATGACAATATGTAATTTATTCGTTGTTTATTACAATCTGCTTAGATAATCCGGCCTTTCTTCTGCCTTTTCCTTTTAGAACTCAATATCAACCTTAAATATTTTTTATCGCAACGGGGATGCTCGTGGCCTGAATCTCACCTGATGGTAAGTGATGATCAGGCCGAAGATAAAACCGAGCTTCACCCGGAATCCTCAACCACAGACGAACTGGCTATCTTACCTCTAACTGCCGAAACACAACAATGCTGCTAACATTGATGTTAAGGCGACAGACTTAGATAAGATGGTGGTAGCTAGCCAGGCGGACTTAGAACCAGCCCTACCACCAACCAAACCGAGCAGAAAAGAACTTTCAATAATAAAACTCATTTTTTTTCTACAGACGCAAAGTCTAATATAACCTGCCAGCAATATTAGCAAAAGCCCTTCTATCTCGTAGAAAGAAACTACAGAATATACTGGTTGGCTGGGAGCACAGGCGTTTCCCCAATAACTTGGTTTGCGTAACTCAGTTTGTTTCGAAGTGCACGGTACAGACGGCAAAGGCAGTTCCAGGATGAATATATCTTGTCAGTCCCTTAATTTGAGAGAATTCTGTTGAGTTTATTTGTATGTTTTTAAGGGTTTTGTATCTATTGCATGCCTCATAACGCGTGGAAATGTTTACTAACATTAGTAAACATTAGAAATGTATGGTAAATGTACCTATTATTAGTGTTAGAAAATGTTTGTACACATTTTTAACAGCCAGTGTGGGAGCACCATTACTCTCAACTTGCCAAAAACAAGTGCTGTCTTGAACTTTCATATGCATATCGCACTTATATTTTAATATGAGTACACTTATATGTAGAACTTAATATTTGACGAAATGTGGGTGAACTATAGGTACACCACTGCCCAACCCTTCGGGGAAACAAGGCGCGATTTTATATAGTAATGTACTTGTATGTAGAAAAACTATCCTTTTGATAATATTATAAAAAAACATTAAAATTACTATTTGGGTTACTCTACGTCTTTAATCATTATAAGCTGTACTTTAAGAGGGTGCATCCTAAAAGTTGGCAACGTCGTAAATAGCTGTCAAATATTTACCTGTTTCGATTAATTTGGAAATAATACTGTATGGAAATGGCTAACCAATTGACTAGAATATTAATAATGAATTGCAATTATAACATTGAATTTGATGTTGTACCCGTTTTAGGTGAAAAAAAGGCATTTGGAAAGTTACCAAATACTTTTTTTACATCTAAAACTAACTACTCGGTGTTACGATATTAATTATTGCATTTCATAATCAATATTCTAGTTCGCTAGTTAGCCACATTTTTTATTTCCATACAGAAATATTATCAAATTAATCAAAACAGCGAAATATTTGACATCTATTTGCGACGTTGCCAACTTTCAGAATAAACCCTCTTAAAAATTCCAATTACAAAACAAAAGGATGAATTACAAAACGTGGTAAATTGGAAGGGCACATATACACACACATAGTAGACTATCGGATAAGGGTATTATTAAATTATTGGATTCTCGTGCCTATAATAACTAAGTTATAATAACATCCTGTCACTGTTATTTACATAGCAGGTAGTGGTATTCGTCTATGTCTTTGGTTTTGTATTGTCGTTTTTGCCACCGACATAAAGATTTTTTCACTTTATAGTGTTTTATTTTAAAGTCAGTTGATTCTTTTGTAAAAAGTTTTTATTTTTCATTTTTTTGTTGTGGTACCGGGTACATACAAAAATAAGAATACCACTTCCTGCTATGTACATAACAGTGACAGAAAGTTATTATAACATCATCCGGAGAAAAAACGTACTATTGAAGCTAACTCACAAATTACCCAAACAAGGGTTATGTTATGGTTAATCGAACCCACGACCTTTAACTCGTAAGTCGCGGTCGTTACTGGGCCACCACTGCTGTATAGAAAGGGCGCCTAGAATCAATTCTATTTTCTTGTAAATGTTGACGTTCAAAAGTTTTTTTGATTCTGCCTAGCCTTTTCCCAATCATGTTGGGGTCGGTTCCAGTCTAACCGGATGCATCTGAATACCAGAATTTTACATGGCGCGACTGCCTATCTGACCTGCACAACCCAGTAAGTGGGTATTACGATACCCCTTGGTAAGACTGGTTGTCAGACTTTCGGGCTTCTGACGACTCGTAACGACTGTCAAAGATCCACGAATGACAGCGAATTGACGTTCAAAAGTGCCTGCTTGAAATAACTGATTTGACTTTGGATCTCTGGCATCATTCGGATGTGCTCGATCGTGGCAATAGATTAGATATATAATAATATAGATTTCTCTATTTCTTGTCCTCTCTTTGTCTTTCAGTTTGTAACACAAAATAGCTTTATAACAGACATGTAACCCGTTCGATCGATTTTACTTTGAAGCCGCAGATGTTACAGGCACAAAATAGATAGGTACAGAAAGTCGGCTCCTTACAACGAGCGAAAACACACACACGCATAGACCTGATTCACGTACAGCAAGTGCAAGCGCACTCGCGGCTGGCATTCGTTTGATATCACCGTACGTACAGATTTCCCAAGAATAGTCGCTTCGGGAATAATCGTCTGTCTTCGGAAATACGAACGTGCGATGATGAGATCTAATAAAGAGCTGTAACAAAAATGGTACTTGCCTATTTTTAACGACTTCAAAAAATGGGGGAGGTTCGGCGGAATCTTTATTTTTATTTCTATGTTATGTTCACCGATTACTCGAAAAGGGCTGGACCGATTTAGAAAATTCTTTTTTGCGTTACCTAATGATTACGACTGTTTGCAATTCCAAAAAAACTTATCAAAACTTTTGAATGACAACGATTTACGACCGGAGTAGGTAATCCAACAGAGATAAAACTTCATACAAAACGCGGCAGTACAGAACGTAGAAGCATTGCCTATGTGTGGAATGTTACTCTGCGGCTTATTTGGAAACACGAAGAAACGCATACCTTCTGTGGTTTACCTGTATACCTTTATGATGCGTGCGTTTGTTTTCGCTCGTTGTATAGAGATGACCTTCTGCACCTATCGATTTTGTGTGCCACGGTTTGTAGGAACGCATTCAACCGATGTATTGAGCCTGCATTATTATGATCGGAGTCGATCAAATGCTGCTGCTTCAAATACCTGCTTGGATTTCTATGCGTTGAGTTTGCTAACAAAACTTGGGTATTCGATGCTTTTATAAAACGTCAACTGGTGTGAGTATTACCTCTCTATTTGGAGTTCAACTGTTCAATTAAAATATTTGTAACTCATACATATATCGTTTCCTGGTATATCAACCGAAAACCTGAAAAGGGGTCATCATTATAAAAAAAATAAAAAAATCTTGACTTTTTTAATAGGTACAGTATTTTTTGTACAAATCAATCTCGAAATCCCAAAAATTTAAACCTGCTCCCTACGTTTTGTCGAGTTATATGAACATAAATGTATGAAGGAGCTGGATTTCTGTTTTTACATCTGGTATGTAGATACGTGAAATAATATCTATTTTCTAAACTGTGGCGAAAATGGGACACATACAGACGTACTGGATAAATATACATTTTCTTGGTAAATGAAAGCAACTGACCTGCTATCTAATTGCATAACACATTTTCCTTAGCGATTAATTAGGAGGAGCTCGTGGCTAAGTAATAACAGCCGCACGGGTCGATCAATCAGGTTAAGCTGCGCTTGCCGGGATTGGTCCGTGGATGGGTGACCATCTTTACATACCGAGACTCCTCCGTGCTTGGGAAGGCACGTTAAGCCGTTGGTCCCGGCTGTCATTCGTGGATCTTTGACAGTCGTTACGAGTCGTCAGAAGCCCGAAAGTCTGACAACCAGTCTTACCAAGGGGTATCGTATTACTCAGTTACTGGGTTGTGGAGGTCAGATAGGCAGTCGCTCCATGTAAAATACTGGTATTCAGCTGCATCCGGTTAGACTGGAAGCCGACCCCAACATCATTGGGAAAAGGCTAGGCAGATTTTCCTTAGCGATTAAGGCTAATCTGTTTCATTTTGACAGTTCAACAAAATTCATTGGGTTTGGTAGTTTTTTTTTCGAACTTACGAAGCAATGGATTAATGCTTCAAAACGATTCAGATTGTGATTGATCGTTTATTACGCAATTAGGGTGCCTATATTTTGTAAGACAATCCAAATTCAGAACTGACGTATTTTTCCCTATTAATAGCTGTGTTTGGAATTTTATACCTAAAGTAGAATGCCACAAGGGACTATTCTTAGTCCCATACATTTTATGATAAGCAGCTTTTTATTACAATACCTTTTTATGTTTCAAATTATTATGGTTTCATGTAACTTTCCCGAATATATTAAAGTGTTCACAGGAGAACAAAAGCATCCGATAAAGCCAAAAGTATTGCCGAACTTAAAGGATATTGGATGGCCGATGGGGCCAAACATTCTGGAGTTGAATACCGCGTACAGGCAGGTGCAGCCTGGGTAGGCCCTCACAAGGTGGACTAACGAACTGGTGAAGGTCAAGACAGCACAGGACAGGTCGATGTCGTGACTGTCGGGGAAGTTTTTGGTCTAGATAATAGCTCAATATGTGTCTTCCCCCATTAGCGAAATAAGCGTGGGTAGCTTCACAACGTCACCGATTTTATTAGCTAAGAAATATATCTCTAGTCGTTCGATATATGCCAACCAGTAGCCAGCTCGCACATTGAACTCACCTATTTTACCGATAGAAATAACTGCATTAAACAATTTTTCCAATTTTATTCGTCGCCAATGTTCAAATCAGCGGCGGGCTTCCATTAAACATTTATTGTGAACTGACAGCTACTACAAGGAGTCTATGATACAACGTTATGGTTGCCATAAACAACAGGTCTCGCTATGGCCATTTTTTGTCTGACTGGTGAAGAAACATTAAAGTGTTGCAAAATAACCATGTTTTGAAACCACAGCTAAAACGATACTTTTTCAAGTCTGTCGCAAGAACAACTAAATGCGAACATAAGTTTTATCTCGTGGATGTAAGCGAGTACGAACGTCACTTGTTTTATTGTTGTTGTAAAACTCGGGCGAGTCTCCTCGCGTCCCTTACCTTGGAATGTCGGGTTCTCGAGATTTCGCAATAATATTTTGTTTGGATTCATAGAAGGCCTTTGACTGTGTGTATGTTTTAAAGTTATGGGGTATTTTAGACAAGAAATATTTTTAGAATCTGACAGTCAAATTGAAAATAATATAGTTATTATAATGACTTCTATAGCGTTTGTTATTATGAGATGGGTGAAAAGTCTTTTGTGAAGTCCACTAAATAAATTGTTACTATGCACATTTTTTTACGTCATGACTAAATTATTGTACCAAATGCTGCCATTTAATCAAAACATCAAAAAAAATATTTCGTTCCATTCTTGACAAATTAAATAGAGCCTCAACGATACTTGAAAAATGAATAAAACAATCCCGAGATATCCCGATGCTTCACGAAGTTTCACGAAGCTCATAGTAGTGGTGTTCTTCACTGATGTTTAGAGTGCCCCACTCTCACCTACACTTGTTATAATGTTCGTATACCATTATATATAGGAATCCGCTTTATTACCCCTCTGATGTGTGCTGTAATGGAATGCGGAGATTTTTTACTTATTTGTTGAGCGGCAACCCTTGGGGGGTACGTAAAAGTACGTAAATAGGGAAAAGGGAGTACAAAGGATTTGGGTGCTTCACGATTTTGCGAGGACGGTTTTGCAAGGTCATTGTAAACTGTACGGATTCTCTGTAATATATTGAGCTCTTTGTAGAATATTGCCTACTTATATTGAGGAGCTCGTGGCTAAGTAATAACAGCGGCACGGGTCGATCCATCAGGTTAAGCTGCGTTTGCCGGGGTTGGTCCGTGGATGAGTGACCATCTTTACATACCGAGACTCCTCCGTGCTTCGGAAAGCACATTAAGCCGTTGGTCCCGGCTGTCATTCGTGGATCTTTGACAGTCGTTACGAGTCGTCAGAAGCCCGAAAGTCTGACAACCAGTCTTACCAAGGGGTATCGTATTCCCCAGTTACTGGGTTGTGGAGGTCAGATAGGCAGTCGCTCCATGTGAAATACTGGTATGCAGCTGCATTCGGTTAGTCTGGAAGCCGACCCCAACATGATTGGGAAAAGACTAGGCAGAATGAAAATGTAGAATATTGCCTACCGAATTTTATGATTGGAATGATGCCGTGATGGCCCAGTGGCCTCACCTCTCATGTACGAGGTTGTGGGTTAAAATCCGGGCTTGTGTCACGTGCCTGTATATATTTTTAGGGTTCCGTACTCAAACGGTGCCAAACGGAACCCTATTACCTACTAACACTCTGCTGTTCGTCCGTCCGTCTGTCTGTCATCAGGCTTATAACATGAACCGTAATAGGTCGCTATAACAATAACTATAAAAAAAAAGTTAATTAAAGGGGGTCCCCGTACAAGAAACGCATTTCGATCTTAATATGGTACAGAACCCTTCGCGTGCGAGTCCGACTCGGTTCTGGTACTACTTAACCCAGAAAACAGAAATATTTTGCTTTTCTTTGAAAAATAAAATAAAAAGACCAGTAAGGACTGAAATCGGTAACTTCAGTTGTGACAGTAGTTGTGATTTTCTTTATAGCCAAGACCCCTATTTTATATGAAGGCTCGTTCAGACTGGCGCGGCGCGACACCGTTAGTACAATTTCTGTTAAGTTTTCTTAGAAATAGTTCCACTAGACTCGCGTCGCGCCGTTGCATCGCGGCTATTTGCGGGAAGCTTTTACGACGAATATGAAGATCAAATTAAAACAAGACAAATTTTTATTTTTAGTGAGAAAAAATTGGGTACGTTCGTAGACTGACAAAGAAAATTATATTAAAAACAATATTTTTGACATACTTCAAGGAAAACTAGCAAATTACACTTCGCATTGTTTAAGATATTTCGTACATTTTGTAATTCCATTTTTTTGATAAAGGTGAGTGTTTTTAAGTGGCAATTGGTATTATCTAAAATGCTTTTTTTTTTTTACCATAACGGGATAGCTCTTGGCCTGAATCTCACCTGATGGTAGAGCCTCTAACTGCTGGAACACAACAATGCTGCTAACATTGTTGTTAAGGCATCAGACTTAGATAAGATGTTGGTAGCTAACCAGGCGCTACTACCAACCAAACCGGGCAGAAAATTTTGCGCCCACTGTGAATCAAACCCGGGACCTCTGGGTCTGAGACAGGTGGTCTAACCACTAGACCACAGAGGCGTTCCGAGTTTAGAGTGAAAAGGAAGTTATAGCATGAGATGAGGCAACATAAATAATTCATATTTACATAGCTCTCATGTTATGTACCTATCGTAAATGGCGACTATTCATATCAAAAACCTTAATTGGCATTTAATATTCTATGACAGAGTCCAAATAGTGGAAAAACAATAAAAGGTAGTAGGAACGATAGTTTTCCATTTTCAAATTTTTCCTACTACGCTTTGAAAAACGATAAAAGAGTCATAACCATGAAGTATGGATAAAAAAATAAAAATCGAGCTTTCTGACACTGCGTTCATCTTTCGACAATAAACAAGCAGGAGCAAGCAGATTGATTGGTTGCCAGTGGATGATTGAGAGCAGTAAGAACCAAGACAAACGAAATAGTACTTTACACTACTTTGCTCTCCAACCACGTAGCATCCTTCCAAATAAATCATCCAAGAAACTCATAAATCTTGCCTACAGTCTATTTACAACCAAAAATTGTTTCTTACCGTTCATTAAATCGGGCCCTTTCAGCTTCAGGAAATCGAACAGCATCCGCAGTTCGAAGAACGGCTGAAACAAGGAAATTGACTCAGTTAGAAATGCTTTCTAGGAATGCAAAAACGATTTCGTGGAATCGAATGTGGTGGAGCTTATGTAGTGTGACAGTTGTAGCGCTTATGTGTTTGTAGAGAGTACTATTATGGAGTGCCTGAAACTGCGGGGAAAAGGGGAAAAGACGTGAGTTCATTCAGAGTATTTATTTCTACTAGTGACTCGACTCTAGCCTCCTCTTACGCGCGGTTTCTAACCCCCTTTTTTCTAGCTGATGATTGGATGTGCGCATCTTCCACAAGTCTGATCGATTCCTTTAGTATTCTGTTACTTCAATGATATTAGAAGAACATAGTAACCTTGAACCGATACTGCAGCATCACCTGGAGTTGTGTCGGGGGTTATTTAAATTTTTAATTTTAGCTTGTTACCCGACTAAAGCGAAGCAAAAGACCTAAAAAGCTGCCATAAAGAATATTAATTAAAAAATCTAAAAAAACGCGACATTTCGCGGGTTAAAGCTAGTGTATTTATAACTTGACAGAACATCGAGATCAATTAGCGGTCACACAGACATAACACGAAAATATAGTTAAATTATATTAATATGTATAAATTAAAGTCGGTTGAACTTAATATAGATATGCAAATTATTATATTATAAAAACCACGACCAGTTTATTTCTTAAAATAGTGTTCGGACTCACACTTACTGGGACCAGGGAAAATACACATGCGGGATCGGGTTAGATCCACAGAACAAGGGGCTTGCGTTCGGGAAAGTATTATTGAATTTTTCCATTTGATGTTAGTTAGGCAGCAGGCGTCTGGGTTTGTGTCCATTTATTGACGGGAGGCCTACCCTGGCGTGGCCGTGGGTTGTAGTGGACGATCCATCCTGATTTTTTATTCAAAACGCAGCTTAGTACACGTGCGTAGCTTAACCGTGGGCCGCTGGTGGAGTTGCCATATTAACCCTATTTACTGACAACTTTATAAAGTAACAACAATTTCTTGAAACAACCACACTATTAACGTAAAGAGATCTCGAAGGCGGGCGCAATAACCCGAGCTATGACGTCACAACCGAGCGTCGTTAAAACTTGCTCAATTAAGTCTGCAGTTACATCTCATGTCGGTTGTTAGTGTTATGAACTTACACAATCTGCTTGCGACTTGGTTTTTGCATAGTGGATTGGTTTTAAATGTTTACTGGATATTATAATTATGATCTTAGCTTGATTTTATCGCAAGGTACGATATATACCTAATTTTAGCATTTACCCCACTTTTACCAGTTGGAGATTTAAAACATGCATAATCTGCCTATAATGTTCCCACTCACCCACTGTAATATTGGCTCTAGGACATGCCGGTTTCGTCACGATGTTTTCCTTCACCGTTTTGAGAGCAATGGTGATGAAACTCTTAACACAAAGTAAAGCGCCTGCCTGGGTCTCGAACTCACGACCTACAACTTGACTCTCAATGTCACCAGTGATTTAAAGCATTAAAGCATTATTGTCACTTTTTTTTTTTTTTGTATTTATGTTTCACGAACTGTGTCCAAATAAACGTTATTCTTTCTTTCTTTTCTTTCTTTCATTAACAGTCAAATTCTGAAACACCACTAAATTTTAAGCTGCTGAAGTTAAACTGAAACTTTCAGCACTACAGGGTACATGATTCTAGACCCAAAAATCAATCTGCCTAGCCTTTTCCCAACTATGTCAGGGTCGTCTTCCAGTCTAAACAGATGCAACTGAATACCAGTATTTTACATAGAGCGACTGCCTATCAGACCTACACCACCCAGTAACTAGGTAATACGATACCCCTTGGTAAGACTGGTTGTCAGAATTTCGGGCTTCTGACGGTGTAACGGCTGTCAAAGATCCACGAATGGGAGCCGGGACCAACGGCTTAACGTGCTTTCCGAGGCACGGAAGAGTCTCGGTATGGAAAGATGGTCACTCATCCACGGATCAACCACGGCAAGCGTAGCTTACCCTGATAGATCAAGGTCGTTATTACTTAGCCACAAGCTCCTACACATGATTCTAGACTCCACCAGCGTTTAAATGTATTTAGTAGGTGATTTTTTTTTATCACTATAACCGTCAAAATGCATGGAACAGCAATTTTTTTTTTAGTAACCGACGAAAAATTTTCGAAGCTCTAGAATTATTTACTGAATGAATGCTAACACTTTAATCTTAAATTAACTTTGGATGCTTAAAAATGTTTTGAAGTTGAAACGGTTACATTTGTGTGCAAATATTTGGGTCTGCGACCACGTTTATATAAAGTGGGTCACTAAACATCCGAGTGACGCTTTAAGTCACCTACTTGAATACTTTTTCAAAATGCAAATTGTTATCCTTTTATTCTAAAGTATATAATATATACCTATGACACCGTAAGATAATGATGGTGTCAATATTCTAAAGAAAATAAATGACACCGACAGCTCTTAAACTTGGTTTATGTGCTGATCGCGTTCAATTATTATTGGTGAAATTCGCCCTAAGCACCTTCTACAAGAAACCAGCAATAATGTCGTAACCACAACATCCTCAAAACTTGCTCAATTAAGTCTGCAGTTACGGTCCCATGTCATCTGCGAACACTTCAAACTTGTAGATTTGTTTCAGTGAGTTTAATACTTGAACTGGGTTGTGACGTAAAACTAGACCACGTTTTCAAGTGAAATTGGAATAATTCTAGCTGATAAGGGACTAATTAATGTTGCATCGGGGTGGTTGTTGACTCGACTACGGCAAAAGTAAAGGAAAATATAATGTTTTAGCTGTGCTGCTGTGTATGTATGTTCGTATCGCCCATAAAAATTGCCTATTTTCTTCTCCAGGTCCAGGTCTACCCACGTGCCGAATTTCATCCAAATCCATTCAGCCGTTTTAGCGTGAAAGCGCAACAAACAAGCAAACAAACACACTTTCGCATTTGTAGCGTGCGCAGCTAGTTAATTTTAAAATGACACACGAACCAATAAGTTTATAGTTACTTTGTTACGCTAATATGGCATTTAAAACTTCCAGTGCCTTGGCTCTAGTCCTAGACTTCAAAGTTCTATATTTGTTTCCGAGTACCGCTTTGAGGCAAGTCAGGCGGTTAACGAGGTTCTGAACTAGACAATTTAATATTTACTAGAACAACTTGTGGGTAATACGATTTTATAAGGTCATTTTAATTATTATTTTATGGTTTTTAAAGTGACAGGAATTTCATTATGTGTTGTTACGCGAACTGAAAATCTGTATCAGCCACACAGTATAAAAAACAACAACACAGACAGACAAATTAAAAGTCCGGAGTCACACATGTTAGGGCATAAATCGAACAGATTACGTGTGACTCCAGATTTAAAAAAATATTCAATGTAAAAAAAAAACAAATAGCTTGTAAGAATAGGAGCCGACCCCAAAATTGTTGGGCATATTCTAAGTAGAAGAGAGACATAATGATGTTTTACATTTTTAGCGCTAAACGGATTTAGTGACCTATGGTGTAAGTGGGCCGTGGGCCTAGTTCTACGTATCTATTAAGCCGCGTACAGACATCGCAAGGCGTGCGTTGCGTTGATGGTTCGTCTCGCATGCCTCGGGCTGTGTGGACGTGTGCCAGTGAGCATTCGCGTCATACGATCGTTGCGAATGCCGCCGCCGCCTCAGTGCGAGCCGTGCGCTGCGTGTGTCTGGGACGGACTGGTGTTATTTGCGTCGCGCTCTCATGCGACATGGAGGCCGATACCGAATCAATGCGTGAACTTGTCCAACTTTATGAAAATAGCAGTGTTGACGTTTCTTGCGTGCTCAGCTTGAGCATGTGTCGTTCGGGACGCATGCATAAATGTACCGTCGTATGCCTCAGGTTGAGGCATGCGTGACGAAACATTCACGACGCACGCCTCGCGATGTCTATACGCCGCTTTATACGCAGCGAATCAATTTTTACGCCTCCCTCTTAAGACCTAAACCATTTTTTTTTATATTTTCGGGCAGCTCATGACGTATAGAGGTGCTATACAGAATTACAGAATAGAAAAAAAAAAAGACGCGCGTTAAACCTAGTAACATAACATAACATCACGCCTGTTTTCCCCGAAGGGTAACAGCAGAGGTGAACCTATACTACACCCACATAAGAATACTATGCCGAATTATCTTCATAAATCGCAGTGACATAACAAACTGCTGACATCACATGACTTCGAGCAGACTTACAAGTCGTTAAAACTTTTACAATATTGTGATCAAGTTGAATACAGACTTGTTACTTTACTAATAGACATTGTAACTAGTTGCGAAACTGTAATATTCTATATCTGTAAAGTTTAAACTGATTTTCTCTGTTTTTGATGTGTTAAGAGACTGGTAAGTAATTTGAAAGTCTAGTTTCAAACGGGATTTCAATAATTTTGTCAAATAATACAATTTTATCATTTTCAATTCTTCATTATTTTTTAAAATTAATTACGTGAAGTGAGTGGGATGCTTTATGAAAGTTTGTGCCTTGTCCAGCACCCTATTGTTTTGATTTAGATTGCTAATCCAATGCCAGGCATGCCAATTCATAAGTTCGAAAAAAAATCTGCTCAACAACGTAAACAACGTAATGAATGTTGTTGAACTGTCAAAATGAAACAGATTAGTCTTAATCGTTTACGAAAATGTGTTACGCAATTAGCTAGCTGGTATTAAGGCTCGTTCACACCGGCGCGACTTGTCGCGCGACGCGACTTTAACAATACAATTTCTAATAAAACTTCACGATTGAACAATTGCCGGTGTCGCGTCGCGCGACAAGTCGCGCCGGTGTGAACGAGCCTTTATTGTCTCGCCGCCTATTTTATAGCTAAAGTTTTGATAGATAGAAAGATATGCTAGGTATTTATATCGTAATTAATACAAGTCAATTTAATACGTGCTTTTTTGTTTTGTTTTTAAAGTACATCTTTTAATTTTTATTTGTTTAAATCTTAAAATAACTTTATCATATTTATTACTGGTACTCCACAGTAGTCCATTAAAAAGTATTTTAATTTAATGGATTTAACATAACGTTACGTCACGCCTGTTATCCCCGAAAGGTTAGGTACTGTACAGCCACATTCCTCCAGTTATGTTCAAGTACCTACCATAAAATAGGGGGCGAGCCTATTGCCATCAACCGGGCACAAATCAAGACTCCGGGCTGTTACTGAGAGATTCCTGGTAGAAAAATCCAATATCACTTTGCCCGACCCGGGTATCGAACCCAGGGCTTCATGCTCAGCATTTGCGCTTATGACTACTAGACCAACGAGGCAGGATTTATTATTCTTTAATATTCTCCTGTACAATCACACTCGAAAGCATTACAACAATATTCACTCTACATGATAATTGACGGTATTTTAATGACGTCACGCGCACGCGGTACGAGCTCAGTTATGACGTCATCGCGTCATCTATCACGTACAGTGGCGTACAAACGCTGTTGGCGAATTTAATAACGAAACTATTGTAAATATATTGGAGTGAATTGTTTTTTGTTGATGGATATCATGAAAGGTTATTGAATACATGCTAGGCTTACTGTTAATGTGGGTTGGTCGCATGTCGCATTATTATATACTAAATTCCAAACAAAAAATTGGACAAACTTTATAGAATCTATACTCATTAAAAACAACTTTTACTTATAAAACCAACTAATAATATAGAAACAGCAACTACTTATTCAGCAACAACTTATTCAGCCTTCTCAGGAGGAACAGGATGTAAAGTTCACTCAGTTTTCTATAGAAAAGGGAGGATCCCCCGTTCAGGACTTGTATTGTCTAGTGGGCTACTGCCCGACTATTAATGTCGTGACTTTTTTTGTGGCGCGGTAAACTCTGCTTGCGCGATGCGGGATTTTGCGTGACGTCAGTGTAATGCGTAGTTTGCATGAGGTGATGTAGATGCCGCCACATAACTAAGACAGTTTTGTAATCAGGCGTTAGTAGGTACTTTGCGGAAATCCATGTCAATAAAATGTTATGCAATTTCAATATTTAGTTTTACATAACACAGTCATAACATCATGCCTGTATTGCCCGAAGGATTAGGCAGAGGTTTACAGTACCCCCCATTTCACCAGTTATGTTTAAGTCCCATTCAAAAGGGGGCGAGCCTACCACAAACTACCTATGATTATTGCTAGAATATCAAATAATATCTTCAAAGAGGTTATTGTAACTGCTTAAAAAGTCATAAGTTTTTCCTTCTATCAACTGATATTTTAGAAAAGAAATCGTCCATAAAAATGGGATAGACGACACTTTAAACCGTTTGAGAGCGACTACACTCGTTTATTTTGCAAATCGTGGGCCATCAGGATATCGAATTCGCCGTGGAATCGTTCAAACTATTTGTGTATAAAGCACTATATCTGTACCTTGTCCTTGTCTGTAACTTTTATGGTGTACATAATAAAGAGTATTTTATCTTCTATCTATCTCATATCGTTATTTTATTTATCTCTGAGATTTGGTTCTTTGAAGTCTTCTGGGCATGAAATAAGAAAATAAAGTGTTTTTTTCTTATTGTGACGTCTAGCCTTATATCATCTGCCTAGCCTTCAAATCAAATCAAATCATTTATTCGCATAGAATGTAGGTATTTTAAAATAAAGTTGTTATACAAAATATAGTGAACCGGGTATATTCTGCCTGAGTTTTGGCGTGCAAAATTTAACAAATAATGTCACCAATCAAATGTAATCAATATCAAATAAGCTCATGAGCAAAATTATGAAATAGTTAATACAAAATAAAACAGATTTTCTCAAATTCAAGTAACAACACTACAAGCTGTTGAAGAAAAAACTAACCCAAAAAAACATGAAATCTTTTTTTTAAATTAGCTAGCAAAACTCTGCAGACGTGATCTGCAAAGTTTCGCTAGCTAATTTAATTACACCCTTCATTGAAAATCAGAAGAGTGTTTAGTCACAGTAATAAGCAAAATGAAATTCCCAAATGCCGTAGTAAAACAAAAAATTTATCCAAAGTTCAAACAAATTGATCGGTTTAAAGAATAATAAATTATGATTGTTTACTTTCAATATTGAAGTAAATATTGTTTTAATCGATCAATTTGTTTTAAAGCCCGTGTTGATTTAAATTAGTAGGAGGTTAAAACATTGTTTTCGTAATTGGTCAGGACTTTTGACCTAATTTTAGTTTCATTACATATTTATGCAGTAAATGGGTTACCTACTCCACAGGACCAAATTGAAGTGTTTAAAACACTTTGGTCTAAATGTTTTGCAATTAAATGGGATTCAAGAGGCTTCATCGCAGGATACAGGCGGCTTTAAAATAATTCAGTAATTAGGCCGTCTAATTGGTTTAAGGTAAAAATAGAATGTTGAAAGACAGTTGATTTACATGACACAAGATTTTTTAATTTTCTGCCGTACATTTATAGTATCACTCTATAATTCATTTAGTTTCTTTAAGATTTCAAATTGCATCTAGTTTGCATAGTATCTACAATGCCACGTGCGAACTACGCATCAAAGACCTGACGTCACACAAATCCTGCATCGCGCAATCCGAGTTTAAGGCGCGATCAACATATTTATGACTATCCGACATCAATTGTTGGGCAGGTGCCCGCCTGAAACTCTTTGGACAAATCCAAAATTATGCTTGTACCACAGACTACTACAGATGGTTCACTCCGCATCTTAGGTATGAAGCTACAAGTACGCGGCGGGCTGGACGTTTCAGGCCAATTCAGTGAGTGTAACGTAGTCAGAAGATAAAAGAGTTACCTATGCGATGGAAAGAGGTTCAATAGCGCAGATGGTTCACTCCGCAAAATCATTTAAATAAAAAGCAACTCCTGCTATGACACAATAAAGTGCAATTTAGGTCGCGCAGCGCTAGTACCTACAGTTATATTCATCTAGAAGTTGCCGTTCTTTCTATCGCGTAACTGTTATATCTTCTGACTACGTTACGCTCGCTGAATTGGCCCGACAAGACGAGCTCGCCGCGTATGTAACTTCATACCTAAAATGCGGAGTGCGTCTTCTGTACTATTTTGTGCCTGAAGGGAGACAAACAGCTGATAATAATAATAATAATTGCTCAACAGTAGCAGCTTCCTAAATCCGGCATAACATAAACTCATACACAGAATAAACCAAATCATATAAGAATTTTTACCTCAAGAAAGACGGATTTGGGAATTCTACTTCAATTTTTAAAGAGAGCTCTGTTATTTGGCCTCAAACGGTAGACGCTTTTAAGAGTAGTGCTTCTCAGAGCACTTTTCAATGAGGAACGTAGAGATGTAACCTAGATAACGGCATTCATAGAGGCCTTTGAGGCACCTAAGCGCCCTACCTACCTGAAGTTTGGATACAAAGAGGTTTTGAAGTAGGCCTTTCAGGTTTGTTAATAGGCCTCATAATTCAATGAATTATTAAATATATGATGAATTTGAATTTATTGGGAAACTTTCAGAAAAAATATGCAGACCAATTTACCTATGGCACCAACTACGAAATGGCGTTAACAAGCTTCTGTTTCATACTATGTACTATCGTGGACACGCATATCTGAACATCGTAAGGACTATTCCTGCTTGCAGTGCTCGGTCGCTATAGTAACGTTTACCTACAAAAAAAATGGGCAGTAAATAGATAATATGGTCATCGTGTGCACGGGATTTTGTTTTCAAAGTGGTTAGATATGCGTGACCGCGTTGGTACATAGCATTTTATTTTAGTATATAACACAAGGTAAAAAAATAATTTGGAAAATCGTAGATATATTTTGTTGGTAAAAACAAATGGTTTCAGCTTTTCTCAGTGTGACCCAAAAAACTTTATATCAACTTTTTGCCCCAAATATTTCCTTTAGCCTTCAATTTTCCCTATTAGTCCCTAATGCTAAATTTCCATTACTTCCGTGAGATGCAATCAATGAATAAACAATGAAGGGTCGTGCAGAATTTCAAGTACCAACCTTTTGACTTTTTCGAAGTCATTTTGACGTTTATTTAAAATAAATGATATGACTTTAACTTTTCTAAAAATAAGGAGATGACTGCCTATAAATACTTCGTGAAGTAGAGGTCACAAAGGATAGCCAGCAACTAAAATAAAATAAAAACCCAGTAACATTATTACCCAACCCAGTAATCAAACCCTCGTACTCAGCCGACGCCCTGGTGACAACTAGACCAAAGCAGCCATTTTATTATTTCTCGCGCCAAATATCCATTACAATATAATAGGACCCCAGAGAACCCCGACCCAATTTGCAGTAATATTAAACCTTTTTTTACTCTTTTATAAAAAAGATTCGAAAATTTGAATAAAGAACAGTAACTATAATGTTGAAAAAAAAAGGCTGAGGTTCATTTAACTTTTTAAACAAATGACTATCATTTCAAACACAAACCTTCCCATAAAGCACAAGCAGCGCTTAAATCTTTGTGTATATCTGAGGACAACACTTCATAAACAAATGACAAACATTTACATACATTTTTGTCAATACAGCGCTGCAGCGCTTCAATCCGACAAAAGATTTTATAGCACCACAGACGTTTAGGCAATGTTTAGCTAAATCGCTCCCACGGGCCATGAATATCATTCACAGCTTACACTGGCGGCCAGAGAATTTTACACAATAACAATAAACATTTATAGTTATTTTTTTCGCGTTTTGAAGGGTCTACATAAGTTTTTGGGGTTCTGTAGGAAAAAAGGAAATAACGGAAATCTTACATTATGTTTTTTTTGCACATTTCAACAGACTGGTTAAAATTTCAAATGTTTAAGTATTCATCTTAGCAAATTGTGGCCCAGACGAATTTACAAGAACTTTCAGCTAACTCTAATTTCATTAACTTGCGCCTTCGTTCACATTAATAGAGGACCCAAAACTATTTGGTTCATATTTTAGGATAAAACAATCCCTAAGTATTTGAAAAGGCTTCGTTAGTCAAATCTGGCAGGATGGCTATTATTATTTTTACTGAAGCATGAGCTACACTCATAATTATAACTTATGCCGATGGCATCGAGCTGTTCTCACACAGCTAAAGTAGCCCATAATGTAGTCACACAACACTACATTGTAGTGTTGTTTTTCCTTGTTCCATTGTATCGTAGGTAGGTTAGAAAAATAAACAATATATAATTATTGTTTTTATAATTATTATAAGTGTTGATGCTTGTACCTACATAGTTAGCATTTTTATGCCATTTTGCAGAGTAATGTTAACATAACTGCAAAATATTTAAAAAAATTGATACAGAACCTTCTGTGAGTTTCCAACGCACGGTTCATCGCACTTTACGTTTTAACGTCCGTCGAATGTTTGTGAAAATAGGAAAGTGTCAAGATTGTTCAAGAGTTTTATGCGACAAAAATGAGCTTTTGTATTTTTTTTTGTTTCGAGACATTTGTTGGATAAGGAAGGGAATTGAGCCGATTTTCGTATTGCGGCAAAAGGTTCGGTAGATTTATTTTTGTAATAGGTTGAATAGTGGGTAAAAAAAATAGTTTTTTGATCCTTAAGGCTTAAATCTTTACTGTTGAATAAAGCATAGCATTTCGGAATTTTTGACAGACAAAATGCAATGAATATTTTTGACCTTAGTTGGTATTCATTGACCTGAGGGGCAATTCCCGTAATTTTTAAAAACCTTCGCATCCGAATCTCATTAGCAACTGTCAAAAATACAATCAATTTCCCAACATTTTTGACAAGTTTGACAGATTGCGACTTGAATGTGAACGTTTTTTAAGTAAGAGAATTGGCCTTCTGATATGTAAACTTTATTTGAATATTGACGAAGTAAAATTATTTTTAATTGTGACATGTATCATTTTTAATATATCTTATTTTTTATTTTTGAGAAAATCAATTAATATCATTTTGTTTAATTTCAATTTTTTTATCAATGACATGCAATAATATTTGTACGTCTTCTGGTTTAACTTAGCGCGCTTGTAATATTTTCTTATATCAACTATTTTTATTGTACCTTTGATAACAAAATGATTAAATGATTATGATTAAATTCTGTTTTGTTTTTGTTCGGCCTATATGAATTTCGTCTTTCGTCAGCAAGCCTGGTGATCAATGCTCGTGCCTTCTCTGTACGAGAAGAGGCCTTTGCCCTGCAGTGGGGGACAATGATAGGCTGGTATTATTATTATTATTTTTATTGAGCTTCTGGTTCCTCTAATGAATATTATTTTATTTAAAATTGTGGAATTGTGTTACAACAAAAAAAAAAGTCGCTTTAAATGTCTGTGTGCCCGCGTTGTTCTTCTAAACTAGGCAACGTATTTTGGTCAGTAAGTCGGTTTGAATCCGCCATCATTAAAAAAAAAAACAATGGGAAGATTTATGTGATACTAACATTAGATAACCCAGTGAACTTTACACCACGTGAGACAAAATTTATATTTTTTCGATTTTTCGTTTGTTGCTTTGGGTTTTTCATAATTTTCTTTTTTCAAAACCACCCCAATATTGAGGCCACTAAAACATTTTCGAGTCTTTGTGTGACTAACGTACGGCAATTGATTTTTTTTAGATGTATAAATGGAGAAAATAAAATAAATATCGCTGTTTTGTCAAGTTGTAAAAACCGTGCGAAACAGAGGCTAGTTTAGCTATAAAATTAGGTAAAAAGGTTTTATGTTTATGTAAAACTAGCTTCCGATGTGGATATGTAGCCCATGGTTTAATGTATAATATAGCCGTGAAAGCGTAAGAAACCAACATACAAAAAATCAAATCTTTTCTCTTTATAATATCAGTTTACATAGGTATGCCCATTAATTTAACATCAAATCGAGAAGCTTTATCAAAGCATTGGAGCGTAACAATATTTTCCATCGAAATATACATTGTCGCTTTGAACAGATATTATCAGTCTCTCGTTGTTCGTTAAAATGTAATATTTCCAAAAAACAAAGAAAGCAATATAATCATTCCGCTTCGGGAACCTGACAAGGAATAATTTAATTTTGGAGTAACTTTGCGCGAGGAAAACAATCAGAAAAAAGGCAATTACGAATTCAAAAGACGAAAAAAATGACTTATAAGAAAGACGAATAAAATCAAGAAGTTAGATTTTATTATTTGTACTTACCAATTAAAACTAAAAAGAAACACCTCCAAAAATTCAAATCCATTTCGAAAAACACTCCTTTAAAAAAAAGTAATTATTAAAAAAGTTCGAAACTCAAAATTGGCAGTTCCATTTTCATACATTCATTTTTGCACAAGTTAACACTTACAAGAAAAGAAAAATGTTATTCTTTTTTTTTCGAGTCTCGTAATTTAGTTCGCGGGTTCTCGGTTTTCAGAGCGTAAACGTCTACCCTCGATCGCGATTCGCGGCAAACTGAGGGTGGTTGGTCGTACGTACTTTGGGTGTATATTGTGTTCATCCCGGTTTTATTTCCCTCCCGTTCGTAGAATTTGATGAAGCGATAGTTTTACTACGGTTTGAAATTTTGAATTTAGAATGTTTGGGAAAATTTTGTGGCTGATTAAATTGAGGGTAATGAATGTTGTTGGTATGTGAATATCGGCAACCAGTAATTGAAAGTTTAGTCATCAATTCGAAAACACAAACAATTAATGTCGAATTAGTAGATTATTAAAAAGGTTTGTCATGAATGCGAAAATAAAAAAGTGTCTAGATTTTTTGACTTTCATTGGAGTTAACATAAATTATTAATTAAACGCATAACTACCTACGTAATCAGAGAAAATCTTTTATTAATTTTTATGAATAAATAAAGTTTTAGTTAATTTCAATGAAAAATGTTAGCACACTCAACAACTACCGAGAACATGAACAATTATTTTATCAATGGTTTTAACACTGAGCTTTATTCACGTTATGGTTGCTGTTTTTTTTTTATGAGAAGGGTCCTCGAAACGATCTATTGCAATTGTCAATTTTTACGTGATTGATACACATTAATGCGCAAATTGATTGTCTCCGAAATGCAATTGAGGCGATTGACAATATAACTAATTAATAACTTATAATAAATTAAGGAACAAAACAAAATGTAAACCGAAACATCACAAAAATCTTAATACTCAGGCCAAGAGCTTCCCAGGTGTGGTAAAAACAAATATAAAAAAATAACGAAATATAGAATTTTTGGTTAAAACGTAGTATAAAAAAGCAACAAATAACAACCACAACAATATCTATTATACAATGTAACAGCGAATCAATTTTCACGCCAACTCCTTTAGACCTAGACTAAATATTTTTTTGTTATTCGGATAGCTCATGACGTATGACGTATACGAGGCCTTAAAGAAAAATAATTATAAATCCAACAAAAAAAACGCGAAATTTCGCGGGTTTTAAAAGCTAGCTACTACAATTGCAATTTATCCTTTCAACCCTTTAGAGATACAATAATAATTATGAAAGTGTAACTGTATATGTCAAAATCCTTGTCAATAAGAAAAACAAATGAATACTGTGTTCTATAAACTCAAACAATTCATAATCACAAGTCCCTTCTATAATTTAACAAATGAACATCAACATCACAATCTGTCCCATATAGATTCCTTTCACAATCGCATCGCTTTCCACTCGGTTTCACATCGACAATCCGTATTAGAGGGTACTTGTTACAATTCTATATTTATACCCCCTTGGGTAAGGAGACTGAGGGATCATCTTTGTAGCTCTCGCTTCAAAGCAGCCGTAAAGTATAGAAATATTGGCAGAAGGTAAATTTTGAAACAAAGTGCAATGGAATATTCACCCATACGATGACATGATGACGTCATCCGTGAAATATTTTGAAGTAGTTTTTTTTTGTTGATAATCGTGGAATTGTCATCAGTCGAGAACAGTCAATTCGTCAAGTCATTTAAAATTTTCTTACGTTTTTTTTAAATTCAGTTCGTATGTTAATGAAAATATGATTCGCAACCGTAACACATAATTATGTATTTATAGAATTATAATAAATTAAATCATCAATACAACTCTCTAAGGTCATATTATTACCCTATTAATGACTATTTCGTGACACTTGAGGTTAATTCTTAAATGAAACATATTACCGTCGCGATTTATATTTTGATCAACATACAACCAGACACGGGCTATTAAATGGCAAAAAAAATCAGAAAAAATTAATATGCTACAGTATTTCCCTGTATTTTCTTTGTATGAGCCGTCTTAAATAGGGTTAACTCGATCCTCGACCACTATCATCCTACTGCTACCAGCCACCCTTCGAAAATCATCGCTCCACTTGGCCTGTGGGTCTACCCTATAATTATACGTTTGCTTCGCGGTCTCCACTAAAGAACTATCAACGATTGGTTTATAGCTACTTCAGATTCAAAATAAAGGGGATATTCCATTTGGCTGATTAATTCTTTCCTTGCTGATTTGGATGAAGCGTTCTGGAAGCGTTTGTCTTTCTAATTATTTGAATCTTACACTAAATTACATACTTAATTTAGAATTTAATATTAAGAGAAGTTTTTATTTTTTATTTGATACTATTGTGGTATTTTTTATTTTGATTTTATTTTCTAGAACTTTGATATTAGATGAACGAATTGCTGAATGCGATTAACTTGTCTGGATTCTGTAACTGAGCTATTTAGACGACTAAGTTCAGCAAGCTAGGACAATTAAGTTCATTTTTATTTTTTTAAGTTTGCACGATTTGCTTAAAGAGGGTAAACTTTCTGTGTATCCTACCTTATTACGTACATACATAATATTCTGTAACAATTTTCTTTACTTAACTCTGATTGTCCTGAAGTGGGTATTATCATATTTTATTGCTATTCTTTTTATGTCCCGAAGATTTGGTAAAAAAACGTATTTTCATTCTATTCAAAGAAAGAATATAAAGCAGGTATAACCTCGTAACTTCTTTACCACTTGTGATAAATATTCGCTAAGGTTGAAACTATCTAACGGTCACATAGACATAAAGACCTAGATGTTTTATGAAGTGCTTGTGAAATTTGACATTAGGTTGCATGGTACCATCACGGTCACACATAAATATCTAACAACAAAATCCCGTCCACACGATGACCACATCTGTTTACCGCCCCTTTTTTTTGTAGGTAAACGTTACTATAGCGGACGAGCACTGCAAGCAGGAATAGTCCTTACAGTGTTCAGATATGCGTGTCCGCGATAGTACTTATCGTATTTTTGTCTCACGAAACGACGCGCGGTTTACTTGTGGTTACTAAGTGTACAAATAGGCGCAAAATTCGAAGGCATGTCACATCTACCAACCCGCACTGGGCCCGCGTGGTAGCCCCATTCCCTTTCGAAGAGCGGAGGCCCAACAGTGGTAACATTAAAGGCTGATTATGCTTATGCTATACATATTGCAGCAAACTGGGGTCTAAGTCTACTAATTTATAAACGTTACAATGGTCTCTCAATGGTAAGTTTTTGACAGTTTTTGTATGGCAAATCTGTCAAAAACTCACCGTTGAGAGACCATTGTAACGTTTATAAATTAGTAGACTTAGGCCCCTGCTAGACAAAGCCATCATTGATCGCAGGGTGTAACGCTACCAGTCACCCTACTAAGATCGTCACAGACAATGATATTTTACTAAAACATCATTGGTCACAGAGCTTATTTTGCTAAACCGTTACCTTGGCAACCATAGTTATCAAATTACAAATTATGATCTTATTTTCTTGATTAGAATTTGATTCGATTCAAAGAACCGATATCCGCGCCCACTGGTCAATGTGATTTGGCAAAATATCGAGACTTTAATAATATCTCACCACGTTTTTCGACAATAATTATTTGAATAACGTTAATAAATTATATTAAAATTTTATTAGGTCACTCCGCGCGGGGCGGGCTTTGCTCGGAGTTTCTTTGAAGGATAAAATCAGACACGAAGTTTCAGAAAAGAACCAGAGTTGCTGATACAGCTTGCAGAGTAAGCAAGCTGAAATGGCAGTGGGCTGGCCTTGTTTGACGAAGGACCGATGACCCGTGGAGCAGACGAGTCCTGGGGCCTTAGTCTACTAATTTATAAACGTTACAATGGTCTCTCAATGGTGAGTTTTTGACAGTTTTTGTATGGCAAATCTGTCAAAAACTCACCATTGAGAGACCATTGTAACGTTTATAAATTAGTAGACTAAGGCCCCTAGTGTGGAGACCGTGTGTCGGCAAGCGTAGTGTGGGACCCGCTTCTGCTAGATGGACCAACGACCTCAAAAAGGTCGCTGGGACAGACTGGATGCGGAAAATTAAAATCAAAATATTTTATTTCAATTATGAAACGTCAAAAGCTAGTGCACGGTTCCAATTGGTCGTTTCCTATGGAGAAGAGCTGGCAAAAAACTCCACGGTTACTCTTTTTATTTGGCTTTTACAATCAAATAACAGTGTTAATAGGTATGGGAAGACAGTGTAGGCCTTTCAACAAGTAGGTACCAGGTACTTAACAAAATAGAAAATAACCTTATACGATAGATCCCCAAACGTTAAAACCCATAAAAACAAAATTAAAAGATAAATAAATTAGTAAAAATAAATGACATGATTGCCATTACAACTGTAACAAATCTGATTATTATATCATGTCCACAAAAGCCACTAATAAAGAGTTGAAATTAAATTGCAGGTATATGATGTCAAATAATGAGATGATTATGTCAAGGAAAATAGTAAAAAATAAGGAAGTCGGAAGACAAGCTGTTGTGGCGTAGCCTGGAAGAGGCCTATGCCCAGCAGTGGACATTGCTGAATACATTTGATTGTGATTGAAAAATCATTAGAGTTACCTAATGATTTTTCTCGTATGCCATAATAACAGACACAAAAAAATCAATTGTGTCTCGCGTGGATCCACGTTCGTGGCACGGCATACCAAAGGTTAACAAGAGATGGGGCTAAACAATTAACATAAATTGCCAACCGAAAAACATCGTTAAGGTGATTTAGAATTGGGATTTTGGGTTTATAAAATCTGTATTCAAACAATCAAATCGAAGCACTCAATTTGTAAGTGGCAATACAAATTGGCATCCACAGGTTCGTTTTCTGATCCTTTTGTTTACATTTTCATTAAATGCTTTTGGAACAGACTATAGGCAAAGGTCCAAACTCGTTTTTTCTTCATGAAAAAGAGTGTGGTTTTTGCTAGGATCATAGTTCTATAAGTCCTAGACAATGACAAAGTAGTTTAGACTTATGAATTATTTATGTGACATTATCATTTCGTCGCTATGAGCTATGATTATAAATAAATATATGATAGTTTAATTTTAGCCTAATAACCATACGAACTCAATGCGTGTAGGCGATATCATTTTTTTTTTACGGCCGGTATAGTAATAATATGTTGAAAAAGTCTCTTATGTATGTATAAAGTTTCGAACCAACAACACCAGATCAATCAGTCGGCCTAGCCTTTTCCCAACTATGTTGAGGTCAGCTTCCAGTCTAACCGGATGCAGCCAGTATTTTACATGGTGCGACTGCCTATCGGATCACCACAACCCAGCTACTAGACTATTTGTCAGACTTTTGGGCTTTTGACTACTGATGAATGTCAAAGATCTACGAATGACAACCAGGACCAACTGCTTAACGTGCTTTCCGAGGCACGAAGGAGTCTCTGTATGTAAAGATGGTCACCCATCCACGGGCCGACCTCGGCAAGCGTTGCTTAACCTTAAAGATCGACCCGTGTGGCTGTTATAATTTAGCCATGAGCCCCTCTGACAGCAACAACAGATGAGACCTTTAAAAACGACGGCAGGAAAACTTACTCTAAAACATTAATAATTTATGAAACTATTCTTCAACATAGCCCTTTTAGCCTACTAAAAACCTAATGCATCGGTCCATTCTATAACAAACTATAAAAATAGTACACCTGCACCACTTAAGTTCAGCACTTAAACCCAATCCCGTTATCCCAACCCCCGCCTTACGAGTGAGGAAATAGGAGTCATAATCGCGTGATCTAATTAAAATATCACATGTACCAATTCTGCTATAAAGACAACCACGTTGTAATGTTGGTAGCAGATGTTGCAGGCGGCCATTACTGTATGTCATCTCTGCTAGGGAGGGGAAAAGGTCGATAGATTTTAAACAATACATTTTAAGGTTATCGATAACTTTGATACGTTATAATTATGCTTATTTTGTTTTGGGATTACTGCAATTTAATTTTTGGCTAATCATTGCAAGCTTGACTACTGAAGGTGTGGTCCTGGTTTCAATCCCCAGGTAGCCAAAAAAATTTAACAAGTCCCTATTTTGAGTTCCTGACCTTATCTCTGCATACCCTTTTGAAGAATACATGCTTGATGCTATGAATATTACTTGAGAACTTGCTGCAAACAATATCTTAAATATGACGAAATTAATGCATTAGTGAGAGCAGTGATGGCCCTGTGGTAACGGCTCCGACTTACAAGTTGTAGGTCGTAGGTTTGAACCCAGGCAGGCGCTTTACTTTGTGTAAATTATTTCGTCACAATATACTCTCAAGAGCAGCGAAGCCTTCAAAATGGTGAAGGAAAACATCGTGCGGAAACCGGCATGTTCTAGAACGGAATATTCTAAAACATTTAGTGGAATGAGGAACAGGCTGTAAAGTTCACTCATCCTTCATAGAAAAGGGAGGATCCTCCGACCAGACAGGTGTCGTGTCTGGCAGGCAACTGCCCAACGATTGATGTTGGATAGTCTTGTATGTATATGTTGATCGCGAGGTAAACTTTAATTGCGCGAAGCAGGATTTGTGTCAGGTCGTTGATGCGTAGTTCGCATGTAGCGTTGTAGATGCCGCCACAGACATGTGACTAACAAGTCGCACTGGGCCCGCGTGGTAGATTACAGCCCACTCCTGAAGAGAGGAGGTCCGCGTCCCAGCTGTGGGAACATTATAGGCTGATTGCAAAACCCATTTATTTTTAAAAGAGTAACCGTGGAGTTTCTTGCCGGCTCTTCTCCATAGAAAACGACCAATTGGAACCGTGCACCTAGATTCTGACGTTTCATAAGTGCCCTTGTAGGTTTATGTGAAATAAAATATTTTCATTTTGATTTTGATTTTGATTTTGATTATGCTTACGCTTAAACCTATTTGAAATAAATGATTTGACATTGACTTTGAATTTGGTTAAGGATTTTTTCCGTCTCCTATAGGCTGCAGTAAACTAGTAAGCCATCTCATAGATTGTATGCATTTATTTATTTATCTAAAAATGTAGTTACGCCAACTAGGTAAATATAATATACAGATAACATAGGTTTACAAAAGTTATCGTATAAAAGCTTCCATAATGGCAGTTCTATTTTCAAGGAACTGAGTTCAAACTTTTCAACTACCCGCAACGCATGTTAGTTCCGGAATGTTTACGTCACAGCTACGACGTAGCACATTACAGCGAGCTACGTAATGCTGTAGATCGACTACGAGCTACGACAGTACGTAGCTTTAACTTTTTGTGGTCCAGCGGGATTTTTAAAAATAAATAAAAGTTTTCCTGTTGTTGCTTTCTATTCATACTTCTCCTTACGAGTATGTCATCAAATAATTTTATTATTAAAAAAAAAAAAGTCAATACACCGTCGTCGTCGCCGTCTTTAGGAAAATACAAACATAATATCACGACCTTTTTACCCGAAGAGGTAGGCAGAGGTGGCCAGTTATAAAGTTTCTTATCGCAACGAATCAACCCCTGACCAACGAGACAAGAAGGTTTGCCATGGGTACAGCAGTTATGTAATTTATTAGTACTTACGACTAAAATAACTAAAGATAATAAAATACTTTATCTCAACGAGTCAAAATCGTCACGCCAGCGTTTCTAGGCCTGCTCAGGTGCAGACGCCCGTCTTTAGTCACCCACTGTCTGACAATCCTAGCCATCTGTCCAATTAATACGGTCCACCCAGTCTACCTTGTACGCTTATCACCACGTATAGCTTGCAAGAATCGATCTACCTTCATTTTTACCAGGGAAACCATAGACATAGCTAGAGAATTGCATTGGCGTGCCTCCCAAAAGTGACCACTCTCTAGAAAGAGACAAAGCGACTCTATGGCTAATACCTGTAGTACTACTAAAGAGACGACTGCTGGCCGCAAATTCACTTTGTCCCTCTCGTACTTTTCGTTCTGTATTCACTGCACAACTGTATACGGAACGGTCAGTCGATTCTAGTCTATGGTTGAAACTAAGTAAAAGCTTTTAAAACTATCGACTATACCCCCTCACTAAGCCATCTAGCTGTCTAAAAGCTATTAGCAGTTGGCGACGGAGCCACCTGTGTCTGTCATTTCCTTACGAGAGATTACGTACAAGCATTAAGTCGTATAGACATCGTACAGTCGTTGTATAGACGGGTTTTAGCCAATTACCCGGTTCAAATGACTTGGGAGTTTTGCTTGAAAAATCTGAGAGACATTCGGAAGATTTTCTTGTCAATTCTTGAGAGTTGATTTGTAATTATATTGTGCTTGTTTTGAAGAAGTATAGAGGAAGTGGGTATGTGTAATATTTTGAATGGAATTGACGTGAAGACATTTTTATCTTGGCTACATTTTGGCGCTAGTTTTTTAGGCATGCTACCGGTCACAAACGAATGTTCTCGTTGGAGAATTCAGTTTTAAATGAAGTAGTAGCAAAGGAAGTAAGTACCCTCATTATAACTTGAACCGTGACGCGATTAGTAGCATTGAATTTTGCAGTCTTAGTTTCAATACCAATAAAGTTCAAAATGGCGACTGACAGAACAGGTCAAGTTATAATGAACGCACTGTACTATTACTGTTGCTAATTATCATTGCTTCTTTGTTCTAGCTTGAAGGTTATGACTTTGTGTCAGGATCATAGGAGCAATGGAATGACACGGATAGGACCCTAGTGATGGACGTGACAAACGTGTTCTTGTAGAATTAGCAGTACAGTTCTGTCATATCCGATTTTGCATCATTGTTAAAATCAAAGCGGGGTTCGTGGTAATAACAGTCGCACGAGTCGATCGATCAGGTTAAGATACGCTTACCGCGGTCAGTCCGCGGATGGGTGACCATCTTAACATTCCGAGAGCCCTCCGTGCCTCGGAAAGAACGTGAAGCCGTTGGTCCCGGCTGTCATTCTTGGATCTTTGACAGTCGTAACGGGTCGTCAGAAGCCCAAAACTCTTGCAACCACAGTAACTGGAGGTGCTTCTGGAGGAGAGCTGTATCCGGTTAGACTGGAAGCCGACCCCAACCTAGTTGAAAAACGGCTAGGCACTGATTTCGTCAAAATCAAAGTGATCTCTATTCTAGTTGGAATAAGGTTGCTGTGTTTCTGTTGCGGTGGCTTGCTATCAGACATAAAATAGCTGGATTTTCTTACTTTTTTTCTTGCTCTTACGTCATTAACAAGATGGAGAATGTGTATGGGTTTGTGCCCGGTTGATGGCAATAGGCTCGCCCCCTATTACATGGGACTTAAAACATAACTGGCGAAATGTGGGTGTGCTTAGGTACATCTCTGCCCAACCCTTCTGGGAAACAAGGCGTGATGTTATTTGTGTGTTATGTGTAGAACTGTGAATGTGCGAAGATTAATACTTCAAAAACAAAAATGAGTTAGCTTTTGAATCGTGAGCGGTCACTGCAGTGAGGTTCAAAATTAACTTTACAAAATAGCATTACTGATTTACAAGTTCAAAACTTTACTAGACTGCCACGTTGGTCTAGTGGTCGTAAACGCTACTGCGGAGCATGAGGTCCTGGGTTCGATTTCCGGGTCGGGCAAAGTGTTTTTTGGTTTTTCCATCTGGAATAGCTCAGTTGCAGCCTGGAGTCCGCCTTTGTGCCCAGTTGATGGCAATAGGCACAGGCATAGGTTTTTTGGTGTACATAATAAAGAGTATTCTATTCTATTCTATTCTATAGGCACGCCCCCTATTACATGGGACGCCTGTTAAACATAACTGGCGAAATCTGGGTGTACTATAGGTACACCTCTGCCTAACCCTTTGGGGAATACAGGCATGAAGTTGTGTGATGTTATGTATGTTCAGAGCTGGTCTGAACCTTGTTAATCAGAAATGCAAAAAAAATGTTATCACAGTGTTGTTAAAACACTGATATTTTTGTTTCTCCTATTCCATTCAGTGCATTCCTTGGTTGGTATGCCAAAAAATTCGACGAAATCCATCGGAACTAGTAACGCTTTTCAGTTTTACCAAAAAAAATGACTGAAAAAAGTTCCTTTGAACTTTCGCTCGATCTAGGACATGTAACATTTTGAAAGGAACTCTTCCATTTTTGGACCAAAAATACCTAGACAGAAATATACCTAGGTATATACAGGGTGGATTTTAGAGACGGGCTAGTAAGGGCAGACCAAAAATAGCTAGGTATACAGAAAAATACCTAGCTATATACAGGGTGGATTTTTGAGACGGGCTAGTAAGGGCAGGCCAAAAATAGCTAGGTATACAGAAAAATACCTAGCTATATACAGGGTGGATTTTTGAGACGGGCTAGTAAGGGCAGGCCAAAAATAGCTAGGTATACAGAAAAATACCTAGAAATATACAGGGTGGATTTTTGAGACGGGCTAGTAAGGGCAGGCCAAAAATACCTAGGTATCCAGGGTGGATTTTTGAGACGGGGCAGTAATGGCAGGTACCTTAACCGTTGTAGCTACATGAAAACGGTCCTAAAAGACTGTCCTTAACATTTATCGACAAAGCGGATTCCTACATCAATAAAATTTCCTCTCTCACAAACTATACTTTTAACAAAATTACATCATACTTAGACCAAAACTACTTTCTTACAAGTATAAACTTCGAACTTACTAATTGTTTCACTCACTTACAAGTTTTTTTTTAACTTTCTCGATAACAAGAAAAGAACGATTATTGCTTCCTTTCAGCCAAAGACTAGGAAAAGCTTGCGTTTTCTTTAGGTTACGTAAAAGAAAAGATAAAGTTTTTTGTAGCTTCTCATGTACATAATTTAATAATTTTATACAGGGTTAAATTGGATCTCAAATTAAATAAGGTAGCGAAACTTGAAACTTCACAAACGTGATGGGTATCTAAAGATGATCAAACAAAATCGTTTTTTTTGGGTTCATTAAACGTAGTATATGACTTAAAACTTAACTTCAAATATGAGTTTTTCTTATGTAAGTATACTTCGCAGACTTGATATCAAAACTATTCTCTGTTCTCTTCTACCCAGACTAAGAATAAACAGTTAAGTTCTAAAGAATAAACAGTTATATCCCAAGTCTGAGTTTCTTAGTTTCGGCGCACGTTTTAAAAGCTGCATAAATCTGTCTTGTGGCAGATTGTTTTTAACAAGATGGCAGTGTTTGGTATAAAACATAAGCGGTGACGACATATATGCCTTTGTTCGGAGACGTTAATATTAATAACAAAATATCACACTCAATAGAGTTAGCATTTGAAGCCTTCCAGAAAATTTTCTTCATCAGTAAATGTTTCTAACTTTTTCCAACCTCGAAAACCGGACGACATGCCGAGTAAAGTAGGAAAGTATGATAAGAACGACATGTTTTTCTGTCCTACTTTAGGCCCAATCACCAAACAAGGATAGCAAATGTGGCTCGAAAGGCAGTCCTAAATAAATGGGACTGGGTAGGACGGCTGTCGCAACACGAACAAACTGAGAGCGTACGACGAAGTTGCCGCAGACCGAGAAGGAGACAATGGGACTACTTGGATGGATTCCTTAAGAATTAGAGAGAGGACGCAATATGCGGACGAAAGGGCATAAAAATACATAACCATTTTCTGTTTATCGATATTAGAAGCTTTCCTTTTTTAACTTGGACCACAAACAAAGAAATTGCGGATTCAGACGAAGTTAAGCTCGTGATTATTCAATTATTAAGATATTTAACATTCGCGGCGGGTTTGTAGTTAAAAGGGTATAATTTAATAAAGTATACGATTTAAAAAGTTTTTGCCTTACTATCGTACATATATATTAAGGATTTCCGTACATAATTTAATGAAGCGAACCTGTTCAAGAAGTTTGCAATTTTAACCCCGTGGCCACGAGTTACACGCTCAAGCGACACGCGTCTTGCGACAGCAACTACAGGGAAAACAAATGAAAGAAGTTGTTTAGAGCATGCCACGAGTCACCGCGACACTACGCGACTTGCGGAGCAATGGACACAAACAGGCACCTAAGTCTACTAATTTATAAACGTTACAATGATCTCTCAATGGTGAGTTTTTGACAGATTTGCCTTACAAAAATTGTCAAAAACTCAGCATTGAGAGACCATTGTAACGTTTATAATATATAGTAGACTTAGGCCCCAGGTCCCGCACGCGCGTGTCGCTGCGTGCTTGACGCAAGCCGCGTCGCCAGTCCCAACGCTTGAGGCCGTGAACGGGGCCTAATCCTGGACATAACAGGTGATTGGGTTTACTTGGAATTACTTGGGTTGTTATTATACATAGTTGAAATAAATTTATCCTGAATCCTTCATTTTGCGTGGTCCGACACGCACTTGGCCGGGTTTTTTTTTAAGATTGATTGATTTTCTTGCTTTATAGCTTTTTCTAGTTAATTTTCAGCTATCTTATTTAAAAAATCTTCTATTTGCATAGAAAACAGCTCGCCTGTGCAGCATTTTGTGTTAGATGCTAGTGCATTAAACATAGGAATGGATAGAAAGACCGTGCAGTATAAGAATATTGCATATCCTTACTGCTGGTAGCTTTGCAAAGTACCTAATGTATTTTTAAAATATGAGGTCTAAAACAGCAGGTTGAAAGCGATCGCGGTACTCACAACAAGCCACATAGAATGGCTTCTTAGGAGTCGAGCACTTTAGTTGTCTATCTACGTATTTCTATAGTATCTCTAAAAACTTTTCTGATTTCGCAAAATATTCTAGTAGGCAATGTTTTTAGCAGCTCGAGAAAAATAAAATTGTCCATAGAACTGGCACATAATAAAAAATGGAACCCAAAACCAGTTCATTAAAATTCTTCTTAGTTTCTAAATTCAAAACTCATCATTATAGTCTTTAAAAACTTGTGAGTTCATTCCGGAATGTTGACCTACCCACTAAGTTATTACTATAATCTAAAGTTTTAAAGCTTTCGCCTCGAGTTGAGAGCATCATACCCGTTCTGAAACGATGAAAAAGTTTTCAAGCGTCTGAAAATTTCAATATCACTAAAAGGATTTTGCGATTCGGCTGTTTTTGAATAGCCCTTGTTATTTTGAGTAGATTCAAGAGCCTAGAGTAAAAATGTGCGGAAGTTTTTTTCTATTTTTAAATGTAAGTGGTTTTGGCGGTATTAATACTTTTTGCTTATCTCTACTTCGAGAATTTTGTTAAATTAAAGCTACACATTCACTGGGCAAGTATTTGACGATCGGCACGCCTGTATTTCTAAAAGGGGTCAGCAGAACAGTACTTATACCCCAATTCGCCAGTTATTCTATATATATGCATATTATAAAATATAGCCCCTCCGCAGCATCTGTCTGTCTGTCTTTCAGAACGCGTAAAACTCAAAAACTTATGAACGGATTTTCATACAGTTTTCACCAATGGACGGAGTGATTCACGAGGAAGATTTAAGAGTATAATTCATTAAGGGTTTGTGTAAATTGACTGAAATATGACGGTGTTTGTTTGTTAAAGATGTCGGAAAAAATCATGCCGACTGGGAGCTTTACTGGCGTGCGCGGTACGGTAGAACGTTCCCGTGTGATAATTTCCGACCTCCACGCGGGCAAAGCCGCGGGAAAAAGCTAGTCCTTTGTAATAATATTCCATAATCAAGAAATTATCAGATGAATTGGTATGGATATGCAGTCATGAGTTAGTAAGTATCCAATTGACGTAACTCGTCATAAATAAAACTATTCTTTATAAAATCTCTTTCGGAAAAATCTCGGAAATAACTTGTTTTATAAGAAACAATCCATTTTAGGTGAATAGTATCAAATCCCGACGGCGGGTGCTATCGGACGCCCCAGGTCTCTTCGACTCATCTTTTATTCATTCCTGTTTTTTTCTTCTGAGCGTACCTACTCTCTGTGGGTACAATGTTACCAGGTCTTAGAAAAACGTTTTGATTTTTTTTTATTGTCTTTTGCATGTTTACTATTTCAATTCTCTCAATAGTCATATTTAAAAACATTAAGTAATTAAATATTATGCCTAAAAATTTATCATTGGTCAGTGAGGGTTTGACGCAGAATATGCACTTCACGAAATGTGCACTTCGCTAAATGTGCACTTCGCTAAATGTGCACTTCTCAAAATGTGCATTTGCACTTCGCAAAATAATTATGCACTTCGCAAAACGTGCACTTCTCATAATGAGCACTTTTCAAAATGTGTACTTCTCAAAATGAGCACTGCAGTTTAGATGTGCTGATCGCGTTCAGTTTTATCGGTCAAATTCTCAGTTAACGTGCAGTTAACCAAATTTCGATGAAAGGCACACAGGTATACCATGACCCTGGTTAGGACTTAGGATACTTTTATCCTGATAGAACGTTAAGGGATAATTTCCGACCTCTACGCGGGCGAAGCTTCGTGTAAAAGCTAGTCATTAATCAAATCAAGATCTCAAACACAAAGGTTATCAAACCCTCGTAATATTATGTCACCTTATGTACTTGTACGTATACATAGACGACCCCTCAGATATCCTAAGGAGTACTTACTAGTCGTGATCACAAGGGGAAGAATCTAAAATAAGTGATGTCGATGCTTTGACGGGTGACGGGTGGGCGTTTTGGGGGACTGTCTTATGTAATTTGGACGTTCAAAAAGTGCTGATTCTCAGCCTAATTTAAATAAATGACTTTTGATTTTGATTTTGACTTATGAAGTGAGAATCTAACATCGTACTACGGAACCCACTTTGTGGTTTTGTAATAATGTTTAAATATCGTTAGGTACCAGATCTACCTTCCTACTTCATTGACGTGTAAACTAGTGTTTTACAAACTTTACAGAAAATTAAATTTAAATAAATTTTCGTTCATTTTAGTTCATTTAATGAAATTGCTAAAACAGTACAAGGATAAAAAAAATCTTAATTCTTAAGAGAAAAAAAGATTGCACTGATGATTGAAGGAAAAACATCGTAAGGAAACCTGAGGCCTAAGCCTACTAATTTATAACCGTTACAATAGTCTCTTAATGGTGGGTTTTTGACAGTTTTTGTATGGCAAATCTGTCAAAAACTTACCATTGAGAGAACATTGTAACGGTTATAATATAAATGAGTAGACTTAGGCCCCTGGACTAATAGTCTATATAAGTCTGAAATCTGAGTCTGATATTTTTCTTTATTTTCTTTCTTTCTTTCTTTCTAAATCGTCAACCCGTCTGGAACAAGCGTAGTGATCAATGCTTCTGCTTTCTCTATTTAGAGAAGATGCTTTTGTCTTATTATAAGCAGGAACCGAAACCGGTATGATCAATTCGGGTATTTTTTGGTTTAAGCATTTATATTTTTACAGGTATTTTTGAAGGTTATCTTAAATACAACCAGTATTAATACCGGTTACCGAAATAAAAACTATCTCTATCTTACACGTGCCGTCGACATTAGTGAAAGAGTGCGCATCGCCTGTGTGTGTGTAACCGGTATTAAAACGGTAACCTAAAAGGGTTGTTACATGTTTCTTTTTCTTGGGTGACCCAGATAGCGGTAACCTTAGTCGTAGAAGTAACCAAAATTCTTCGATACCTGTACAGTAATTTATAAAGGTTTTCGGTCGCTGAGTATACGTAAGTATTTCAAGCCACACACTATCATCTAATACCAGCATCTTATCAAATCACAAAAAATCCTTGAAAGACCTACTCATCTAATAACGCTGTACAAAGTTTTAACAAAGTTATATTATTTTTACCAAAACCTCTATGACCTAAAAATACATCAACGTACCTAATTTATGTACGAAGCTTCTAGAAAAATCAGTTTTATCAAACACGAAACAAAAGGTAGTCAGCAAAAAGCTTTTTAAACAAAAACGTGAAACATGATAATAAAACGCAGTAAAAACGTAACTTTCCAGTTTTAACACCAAAAATTCCAATTAAACATTTTTCCCTTATAAACTGTAGTATTTTTTCGGTTTGGCAACACAACACAAGTACGACTCGGCGGTTCAATAAATCCGATATAAAATACGAATCGGTGTTTACCTTGTTTTCTTTTATTTTCCACTTTTTTGTTTTCACTTCTGCTTCGTTTGCCGTATTCGCGATAATGTCAATACATTTGGTTTATTTTTTTACAAGTTTTTTTTATTATTTCGTTTGAATGTACTTACTTCAAATCTTTTCGCTTTAGTTCTCATTTAAAGTGTTTACAATCGGTACATAAAGAAAAAAGTTATGCCCGAACAAATACGGAAGAATTTTATTGGGAACCACCTCCTGTTTTGAAGTCGGTTAAAAATAGTTGCATTTCCGTGCAGTAATCGTGCTTTCATACCACATAAAACGAACTGTTCAAAAACATTTCACAAACTAAGCACGAAGCCAAAAAAATTCAACGTGAGAAAAAAGAAGAAAAACCATTAAAAAACGTATAAGACAATGTAATAATGAAACCGACACGGCGACACGGAGACCAATTGCAATTTTTCGTACGATTGGCTCGATTCCAATGTGATTACCGCGAATAATACGCCAGGTGAAATATGTATGAACTATGAACAGAATAAAATCTCTCCTTTAGATTGTTTTCATTGATTGGGTACGGTCGGCCAAGAAAGTGGTGGAGGAGTTTCGACAACATTTCCTATAAGCAAATCAAAATATCGCTAAGGCTAGGGATAAATCTGGGTGAAAAAACGAGGCGGAATTTTGCGCACGGAACTTCGCTCATTTTAGCAATGTTTTTCCAACTCAGTTATGGCACTTTCACAATATTTTCATTTGCTACAATGCAGCGAAATCAGGAGTGCAAAATCCCACCGGTCTTTCGCTCAGATTGGTCCTAGCCGTTATGATTAACTTGCAATCACTTCAATTTAAACTAGGAACACAAGGCATTACTACAAAACTCCCCTAGAGACAGCGTTACTATTTCAGAATTTCTTGTTTTGTGACGTGCAAACGAATAAATTAGAGACAAGAGAGTCACCTTTTTGGCCTACTGTACCCCGATTTTATACGATTTTGGGTTTGGATCAGCCCTAACTATGTTCTCGAGGTATATTTTTGGAGGCTTACGTCGTTATAAGGGGTATTTATTTGATTTCCAGGAGGAAGGGTTTTGTTTTATTTAATTTGTTTGATCCAAGGATCAAATGAGAATCTTTAGTTATTTGTGCTGTCCCACCAAATTCTTTCAAAATTCTGTTCCAAACTTCTATTCCCATCACCTGATGTTCCTGCATTTGGTCACATTCTCAAGCTAGGTACCTACCTTACCATTCCAGTGTCAATATTGGTCCTTACCCTCTATTGATATAATTTTGCGGTACAAAGGACCAGAATTTATTGTTCTCCGCCATTGTTTGGTGCTCGCAAGGCCAGCTCGTTTACAAAGCTTAATTGTAAGGGCGCCGAGTATGAATTACATATGTCTTTATTTACCGTTGTACTTTGTAAGTTTGTACCTATAATAATTTGATCGGTGTTAGTTTGCCTTGATATAAATTTAAGGTCGGGTAGTTCGTGTAATTGAAGGTAGTTTTTCGTCTTCTTCTTAGGTGTTACCAGCACGCGTAGCATGAGAACCATAGAAATGGGTTTTCTCGACGGAAGAATAGAGAAAATGACAGATTGTGATTGTGAATCCTATTTCTGCGGTGTTCTTTTTTTAAATATCGACATTTTATCAATTCAAACCACAAAGGGTGTTGTTGTGGGTCAAAATTAAAATCCATTATGGTGGACGTCACAAAAATTCTTCGAAGGCGCTGAGTTCGCAAGCTGGTTTTTTTTGATAGACGGATTGAGAAATTCCTCCTCCTTTTTTTGATGTCGGTTTAAAACTAAAGTTATTATACAGCACGATTACTTATCAATCGTAATTCTTTTATCTTTTGATAACAAATGAATGACTGAAAATAAACCCCATATAATTATATCGAGTTTTAAAATAAGACTAGTCTCATTTCATTCGCTGCGCGGTGTACTCGGAGTCCGAAGCGCGCGTTCCACATTTCGTATGTGAGTGACTTTCACCGTATCGTATCGTATCGTGCTACTAATATTAACTGACTGCCATAATCATCGTTCAGCAGAAAGTCGTCTACTGGTCGACAAAGAAACGCGTCTATGACCCGTTCTGGCTTCTTGCGTCGAACGGATTCCCCAGCACGGCGGATCACCTCATTGCTGCGCGTTCCAATACCAACAGTAAACAGTAGCGTCGGAGATTCAACAAAAATTCAAGTGGAATTAATAAAAGTTTTGTGATTATACAATATCAGAGTTTTAAACGACCCAACACGATTAAAAACCAACACTAATATCAAAATGGCCGCTACATCACTACCGAAATGCTCACGAAAGGAATGCGAGATATCAAAACTGGAACCTGGAAGTAAAAATTTCCTCGAATTTTTTGTCGTTGTCTGAAACTATGAATCGGAAATTTGATAGACTTGAAAATTGATTCTATGAAGGCGAAGGAGCAATTTTAACATTGTCTGACACTATGAACAGAAAATTTGATAGACTTGAAAAATCTATTAAATGCGAGGAATGGTGAGACTGCGATTCTGAGGCAATCCTTAATGGAACAGCAGAATAAGTCGCAGCATACTAGGGATTCAATTAAATACTTTCTTTATATACTAGCATTACTGTCGTTTGTATACGGTTATTTTGAAGTAGTATCCCGACCGCGGTTTGATTGGTCCAAGGTCCTTTTACAGTTTTATAACTTAATCACTCATTTTCGGTGAAATAGAAACATCATTTTCTCACCCTTTTATAAAAAAGGAGAACAAAAAATCATTAAAATATGTTTATTACAGATTATAAATTACTTAATTATATATTTTTTTTACTGTACCTACTATTAAATAGTTATCAAAGGACCAAAACTGCGTCATTGATTTCATCAAGATCCAACAAAAATATCCACTCGGGGAATTTAATTATTTAACAAATTGACTACCGAATAATGTATTTAAATCACAGCTGTCATTCTGTGACAACAGTTGTATGAAATGGCTATAACACGGCAGATTGACGTGAGTGTCAATTTGCTTAAACAATTAATTTTCCTGACTGAACGATCCAAATACTCAACAAAATAAAGTACTTATCCGTACCCCCTCACAAACAACAGAAACGAGGGGAAAGCTAACAACATTAGTTAGCGCTCAGAGTCTAAGAATCCTCTACTTCACGAGGTCAATAACTTTGAACGAACTTCACTCAATATTGACTTTACAGAATCACACATCTAGGTATATTGATTTTGTATGATAGTGTGGTGACTCATGCTGAAATAACGCGGACGAAGTTCGGATAACTGATCTTAGGAGAGGAATAAGGAAATAAAAAGATGTCTAGAGGTGTTGTAGGACAGCCGGTTAAAACGAAGTTCCTTTCGCTGTATATTATAAAGGTTGCCTCAAACGTAGTGGTCCAAAGGCAAATGAGGTAAAGCGAAGGGGTCCACCTATCATTAAAAAAATTCAAAGCTGGGATTTTACATTTTTTTATGCTCTTTCAAGAAATTTTACACTTTTAGTTCAGATTTGAACTCGTTACTTCGAAAATTATTTTCACAAGGTCGAAAAATCCAAGTGGAAGTGTAAAATTTCTTGAAAATAGTTAATTAATAAAGCGAAATTTTCTGAACTGTTCAGAATATCCCAGCTTTTATTTCTTTTACTTCCGTGCGGACGTGGGCTTACACTTTCTACGGTCTAGCTCTCATTCGCCAAGTGTGAATACGACGTGCGATAAGGAACTTCGTTCCAATACGTTTTTCGACATCAACTGACAGCAAATTTAAACAAATAAAATGGCAACACTAGGTACTACCACCTGACACAGATTCGGCGACGTATCGGCTTCTCACGTATTGGCACAAAATATTCAAGAATAGCTCATGTTGTGGTAATAATACAAGATCTTGATAATTAATCATTATAAAACAAAAATAAATTAATTTCCTGATGATTACTTTTTATGGGGTCATCGACCGCATTTATGTCATTAGAAAAATACGTTTTTATTGTGTAAACTTGAGACGTGATGGGTAACGATATCTCAACACGATAAAATAAAATAAAAAAGATTTTCTCAACTCATACTTTAAATAACAACACAACAAGTGGTCGTTGACCCCCTAAAAGTCAGATCAGTGTACGCACTAAATACGGTAGAAAAACCATATTATTTGAAGGAGTACAGCTGTTAAATGGACTGCCGGACGATATAAAAGAGTGCGATAACGTGAATACATTTAAAACTAAGCTTAAGAAACATGTATGTACATTATAACTCTAATACTCTGGAGGAAACTGTATTGTACTGTATTATCATACTTATTACTTTGTATCTCATTATAAGCGGACTGTAAGTTCTTATGAGAAATAAATTTCTTTAAACCGAAAAGAAACATAAAATCTTTTTTGTTTTTATTTTATCGCGTTTAGATATCGATAACCATCGCGTCTGCAGAGTTTCTCTAGCTAATTTAATTTGATCCTGTATAAGCCAGGACTACAAAATAATCAAGATGAAGTAACAGTAGTAGTAGCCGGCCATATTAGCTGTAGTACCAATAACCGATGGGGTAGACGTGTTCTAGAGTGGACACCGCGAATCGGCAAACGTAAGGTAGGACGCCCTCAGGCTAGGTCGAGCGACGATCTTCGCAGGGTGGCTGGTAGCTGGATCAGAGTTGCCTGGAATCGAGCCTAATGGCGTGCAATTGGAAAGACCTATCAGTGGACTGCTATTATGTTATCGCTCAACTGTCACTAACGAAACACAATAGATTTTTAATTGTTATCTATAAAAAATTGGAGGAGCTCGTGGCTAAGTAATAACAGCCGCGCGGGTCGATGCATAAGGTTAAGCTGCGCTTGCCGGGGTTGGTCTGTAGATGGGTGACCATCTTTACATACCGAGACTCCGTGTTTCGGAAAGCACGTTAAGCCGTTGGTCCCGGCTGTCAAAAGTGGATCTTTGACAGTCGTTACGAGTCGCCAGAAGCCTGAAAGTCTGACAACCAGTCTTACCAAGGGGTATCGTATTACCCAGTTACTGGGTTGTGGAGGTCAGATAGGCGGTCGCTCCATGAAAAATACTGGTATTCAGCTGCATCCGGTTAGACTGGAAGCCGACCCCAACATGATTGGGAAAAGGCTAGGCAGAATGATCTATCAAAAATTTATCGACTGACACTCGAAGGGATGATGACTCACGAAGATGATAGCGAAACTCGTAGAAACAATTTCAATGAACGATTGAAGTAATCACAGATAAGAGTGTAAGAGTTCTGATAACCACTACAGAGCGATATAATTGAGCTGCCATGTTTACTAAAAAATATGCGCAGAAACCAGTCTGTTGCTGTACAATTTGATTATCCATCAATCGTAATGCATTTATTATCTTATGATAACAAATGACTGATGACAAATTACCTCATTAAAATGATAAGCAAGTTTACATTTGACAGTCTTGCATCGTTCGTTCGATGCGCGGTGCGCTTCGAACACCGCGCGCGCACCGTTGAAGTTACTTCTATCGTTTCGTATCGTACTACCTTCTGACATCAGCTGACTGCCTTTATCATTCAGCTGAAAGACATCCACAGTTGGACAAAGGCCTCTCTCAAGCATCTCCACTACAACCGGTCCTGTGCTTCTTACATCCAGCGGATTCCCGAATCCTTCCCCAGGTCAGCAGTTTACCTCCCACCCACGCTGCACCTTTCAGTACGTGGTCCACGGTCACGTGGTACGTGGTCAGTGGTGGTGGTGGTCGTGGTGTGGTGGTGGTGGCTCCAGAATTCTTTGACTACCATACCAAAAGCATACAGAGACGTGTCGGTGATTCAACAATAATACGCTTGTAAGATTAATAAACGTTTAGTGAATCAATATTGAAATTTTCAACGACCCAGCACGATTGAATTTAAAGTATGGCTTATAGACCGCCGAACTGGCGTACCAAAGATAACAGTCTCCGTTACATGGAATGCACAATTTGTACTTCACAATATGAAATAAGCTGCCTAAACATTGACAGAGAGACCTATAACAGGTTCACGCCGGATGAAAAGAGAGACTGGACCTGTGAGTACTGTATGACAAATTGTACACGAAAGAGAACAGATAATGTATCTCCCTCTGGGTGGGGGACATACACTCCCCCATCCAGGGGGACATACATAACAGTGAGACCGGCAGGGCAACGCTCGAATAGCCAGACGAAGCTCGACAACCCCTTTTACGAAAGCCAAGATGTAGACAATATGACACTAGTCAGGACAACACCACTGAAAAAAGTGGACACAGAAACATCACTTCTCGCTGAAATTCGAATGCTTAGAGGAGACATGCAAGAAATCAAAGCACACATTTCATCGCTGTCTGAAAATATGAATTCTAAATTCAATGAATTTGAAAGACGCATCAGAGAAAAGGATGATGAAACCTTGATTCTGAGACACTCTTTACTAGAACATCAGAATAGTGTGAACAGCACTGTACAACCGATTAAATACTTTTTATTTATGCTAGTGTTACTATATCTTATTACGTTTCTTCACAGCAAACGAAATTAATAATCCATAATTGATGATCATGATGATGATATGATCCATTCATCTATTAAGCCGGAGAGGAGAAAAGAGGTGATTCCAGAACTATTTAAAAATGCTCGGGTTGTGTTAATCTACATTAAGAATAAGATATATTTGTTTAAAAAAAATAAAAATAACAATTAGTTAATACATTACATAAACACTTTCTATTAAAACTTTTATCGTTTTCCTATCTTTTAATAAGGCAATGTGTATCCTGCACACTATCTAATGATGTACAGTACAGTACCTAGTAGAGTAGTAGACCGTACGTCAATGGTAACATTTTGACCTTTAGTTGGTGACAGACTTGTCAGTGGCAGCAACCCAACAGCAACTTTATTATAATGAGAATAAAGATCACTGCGATTTTGACAGTGATGCAAAATCAGAGATAAGTTGTAATATTATAGTTTGGCCGAGACCGCTAGGCCGCGCCTTGTGCTTGTTCACGTAGGAACGCGCGGGAGCGGTAGCGGGTGCGGGCACGGTAGACGTGGCGAGCTCGTGTTCACATTGGCCGCCAGGCGTTTGCGCAAGCGTCACACTCGCGCAAACGCTGTTGTCAGAGGTTGCCAAATCGGAGTTCTAGCCTGAACAGCACTAATAAACTCTTCTGTATTGAACAAAATGATGAAAACGTGCTATCGTTTCTAGCGACAAGTTCAAACTGGTTGAACTTACCTGACGTCGCGAGTGAATCGCGCGCTCCGCCGCTAGTTCGACGTGAACACACACAAACATCTCACGCGTTTGATTTTGCCGCGAGCATTCCGCGTGCGCCAGCCGCTAGGTTAGAGCGGGAGCACACGATGCGTTGCGGCGCCGCACCGCAAAGATTTCACCGTATCAGCGGGCACACAATCGCTTGTGTGCCCGCTGATAGGCCGCAACGCATCGTGTGCTCCCGCTCTTACCCGCTACTTAGACCGCACGTGCGTTTCGTACGTGAACACTTGGATTTTACGTATTAATATGTTTGATATTTCGTCACCGCACCCGCGACTCAACGTGAACAAGCACTTAGACATGCGAGGCGAGGCGAGGCGGGGGGCAGCGTTGACGAATGAGCTGCCTGCCCCCAGGTCTCGCCGCGCACATACCTAAGGCGCGAAACAGCGGTCTCGGTCAAACTATATCATTATTTATGGCGCACTTACGCACGACTGAAATTCAGCTTTCGGCAAAACATAGCGTACCTAATTTCGACCTGTGATTTCGCTTCACTACATAACAAAGTAGGAATTATATTAAGCATGTTTGTGAACGATGATATCGGTTGATGGCAATAGGCTCGCCCTCTGTTACATACGACTTAAACATAACTGGTGAAATGTGGGTGTATTATGGTGCACCTCTGCCTATCCCTTCGGGTATAAAGGCGTGACGTTATGTTTCCTATGTTTATGTTTCCTATGTTTATGTTTGAGTTTTTTTTTTAATTCTAGAATGTTTTCATAAGTTGTGGCTGAAATAAATATTATTGTGTCATCAGTATTTTTAAACCTATAATTACCTACACATTTATCTAGAATATTATTAGTGTTTAGATTAAAAAGATAGTCAAGTACAGGTCTGCACTTGTAGAAAATACCTACGTAGGGGTACTTGATAACGAATTATGATAATGTCCTTAAGGAGAATGCTCAGCTGGAGCATACACGTGTATGATCTGAGGCCTTAGCGTAAGTTTGCAAGTGAGTAAACGTAACTATCACGTTTGCGTTAAGATTTTTATTCTCACCTTTATATTCTTAGCATTATGATCTATCAGTCAAATTTTAACACAAACGCGATAGTTACGTTTACTCACTTGCAAACTTACACTAAGCCCTCTGTTCTCAAAGGTATCTGATGAAAATGTACACAAATAGATCAGAAATCGTACCCGTGGACGCCAATTCGTACTGTCATTTATAAATTGAGTGCCTTGGTTTGATTATTTCAATAAACCTGAAATTCTAATGTTAAATCACCTTAAAAACGTTATGCATTTGACAATTGAGGTTGACCTCAATTTTCGTCGCAAATTTTTCATTTACAGGCCGATTTTTCATTTAAAAAAATTAAAAAAATTGATGGAAGTAGTGGTGTCTGTGGTGAGAGACTATAAATTTGAAACCTTCTTAATACAGACACCTTCTAAATAACATAGGTACTTATCATACCTTCTTCATCACACCTTCTTCCCATGGTTGAAGGCAGAAACTACTGAACTGCTACGATCCTTACCATAGAAATCTTCTTTCTTATATCTATGATCCTTACATACGATCCAACGTTTTGTTTCGTTTATGTTTAATACATCTGATCATACACGCACGCCGGTTGCGAGTAGTACGCACCTGACCTTTCTGAAGAACATCACCAATAAGGTCAATCTCTAGGGCGCCTGGGCGTCTCGATAATCACCAATTATGGTCAATCTCTAGGGCGGTCTCTAAACGCCTGGAAAAATTACACTTCCACTTGGATTTAAGTAATTCAAATACTGCCCAACACAAAAGCAAATTAACGTAGGGTGTCAATTTGCTTAACAATTCATTTCCCTGACTGTACTCACGTATGTATTTGCATTCATTGATTGCGACAAGCCTTTCCAATAACTATAATCAAAGTTTTTTCTATAAAAAAACAAACTATGCATAGTCTCCTTTTTGATTTAAGTGCAAAAGCTAAAAGAATACTTTCAGACACCATTGTGTTTAAGAGAAGCGTCGATTTTCGATAAATATCAACACCTACCTACCTGACTAGGGAATGGGGGGATCCCCCCATTTTTAATCTAAGATAAAGGGTACATTGAGTGCTTAACCATCGTGTCTGGCTAAAACTATGTTACATTTACACTCCTTTTACACCTTAACGTCTAAGTCATAAAACCTATTTTAGACTTCTTGTGTGTGCTTAGTAACTTTGTATCGCGATACTTGACGACTATTTTACTTATGCGGTTGAGTAGACTTTAATTTTAAACGCACAAGGTTGAGTTTCGATTGATTGTAGTGTCGATTTTAATGTGGTTTTTTCCGTATCTGTAGATAGTAGACTTGACAATAGGGTCTCTTGTTTCACCGGTCGGTGAACGTAAAGGAAGCGATGTTAGTGCATAAGAGATAGCGATTTAGCCTCCCTACTGAAATTCAAACAATGATGGTAAGTGTTCGCTGCTGCCTTTGGATATCTGCAACCACATGATTGTGTATGTATTCCTAATTGTTGTATTTAGTAACATAGATTTCTCAGGAACGCGTGAAGGTATAAAGTTGAAATTAATATCAAATACATACATAGATCTACGCTGGCTTTGAAGTTCTAAAAATATTAAGCTTTTATGTCAACGCAATAACGCATATATACGTGATATAATTATTTTGATACTCGGAAAAATCATAAAATACTTCCCGTTGACTTAAGTTTTCTCACAATACTTTGTGATCTGAAGCACTTGGCCGGTTTTTATCGGTATTTCAGTGACAATCTCACAAATGTTTCCTAGTAGTACGGTACAGGTATCAAAGAATTTTGGTTACTTCTACTTCTAAGGTTACCGCTATCTGAGTAACCCATTATGAAGAAACATGTTACCTCTTAAATATTACCATTTTAATACCGGTTATACACACACAAGCGATGCGTGCCCTTTGATTAATGCCGATAGCACGTGTAAGAAAGAGGTCATTTTAAATTCTGTAACCGGTATTAATACTTAAGGTACCCTTTAAAAATATCTGTAAAAAATATAAATGTTTTAACCGAAAAAATACTTGTATTAATCATACCGGTTTCGGTCCCTGCTTTCCCTGTCGAGCTCTTTCTTACACAAAGAGTTTCCGCCATTCTTTCAACACTATATCCTGAGCCTTATCTATCTGCCTGTCCCCCTCTTCATTGACAATAGATTATCTACGAGCCGGACACTTCATTATACCGTATTATATTCACGAACTACACAACAGACAAAACGCTTGCGTTCGATGCACTGTAGGTAATGCTCTGAAAGATATACAAAGAGTTTACCTAGGACAAAGCTACTGAGGTAAGCATCTTACCCAGATATTTTATAGGTATACATAAATGTATGTATTAACATCATGCCTGTATGGACGGGTAAGGCAGAGGTGTATTCTACCTACTGTAGCGATTGTAACCTGAATGGTTTGTGATATGCAATCTTAGCTAGCTATGCTAGCTTAGCAAGTCTGGTGTCTTTGGTATTTTTTTTTCGTTTTTTGCCACCGACTTCCGAAATTAACGTTTTTTTTCACTGTGTAGTGTTTTTTTTTGGAGGTCGGTTGGGTTTTTTTTGTAAAAAGTTTTTATTTTTCACTTTTTAGTTGTGTGGTACCCAACCCCCTACAAATTCGAATATCACGTCCACCTGCTATGTAAATAACAGTGACAGGAATATGTTAAAATATCATCCACATAGACTAAGTTGAAAAAGTACACGTAAAAGACACTCAAAAAGTACCCAAGCAAAGTTAATAAAATTTATATGGGACCACCTTGAGAGCATACCCTTTCAAACAAAATCGGTCCACAATTGATGGAGAAATCGGTGAACATAAATAAAAATAAATAAAAAAACATACATACGCTACGAACATAGAACCTCCTCCTGTTTGGAAGTCGGTTAAAAAGGTTTAAACGTAGCTCCAACTCTAGGAATAATCAGCCCCGTTATTCGTTAGTAGGCTCCCGAAGTCAGGGGAATTAATCGTTAAGCAAAGTGACAATCTACGTCAATTTTCCGTGTCATACAAGTGTCAAAGAATGACCGTTGTAATTTTTATATACGGACTATTTAAGTTGGTGGTCTATTTGCTTATTTACCAATAATTTCCTTTTTTACTGATTACTACCAACTAATTTCCATATCGCCAGCTATGTTTAAGTCCCACGTAGGTAAAGGGGGCGACTCTATTGCTTTCAACCGGGCATCAATACAGACTTTGAGCGGATACAAAAATATTCCTGTAGGAAAAACCCAAAATTGCGTAAAACCAAAGATTTAAATAGTAGATTTGCCCACACCGTACTAGGTCGCACGAAAAAAGTGTCCATACTGAGGAGAGAGAACTCGCACAAAAATAATGGCGTTTTCATGATGTCAAGTCTTTACGACATTATAGTGTCAGAGGTGTCAAAACGAAACAGAAACGCGACCATCTTTTGACACGGCAGGGCAAATCTACGATTGAAATCTTTGCGTAGCGCACTTTTGATCACAATCCATTAATCCATTGCTTCGTAAGTTTGAAAAATGTGTCTGCTCGGCGACGTAAATCGCGCAATGAATGTTGCTGAATTTCATTTCATGTCATCAAAATGAAAGACATTGCAATAGGGACGATTTGTCCGTCTGGTAGATTATTAAAAAATATTGGACACGTATTTTTTCTCTTTTTATATAAGTAATTAATCAAAAGACGACGAAACATTGATTTAAAATGTGTCATGATTTTATACTGAATTGAGACGTAGCAAGCGCCACTAACCAACTTTAATGCATTTTTATAACCAACTTTAATGCATTTTTATAACCAACTTTAATGCATTTTTATCTAGGGCATTTTTAATTAATAAGATAAAACAAAAAATACCTGTCTAATATTTTTTCATCAACTGACTGACGGACTAAATAGTTTTTTTTTTTTCCCTATTGTAAGTGACTCGTGAAAGTAACCCACAGGCTGTCAAAAGTAAGTTTGAAATCAACTGAAACAAAATGTCAGTTGAATGGAATTTAATTGAATACTGATTCTAACTCCTAAATGAAGCATGCTTGAAAATTGAAAATGATTAATCATTGCAACTCTAGCACAGAAACGTTGAAATTAATTGTATATGCTAGTAATGTGGCATATTCTACGTCGTTTTATACGTAAGTTTAATGCTATTTCTGTTACATTATGATGAGGACTCCGTTTTTATTGGAGCTCTGAATTCAGCGATCGTAATACCTTATAGAAAATTGTACTGTACACTCGTGCTAAAGTTTGAGCCTAAAGATGTTTTTAAGCTACGTTTATACGGTATTAAAAGTATTATATAGCCTATGTCACTCCCATAAAGGGGGAGCCTTTATGGGAAACAAGCGCGACGCGACAGCGCGACGTGACAGCACGAGGCGACTTTAACAATACAATTTCTAAGAAAACTTCAAGGTTGAAAAATTACCGGTGTCGCGTCGTGCGACAAGTCGCGCCAATATGCATGAGCCTTAATTACGACGAGATTCTAAGCAATATTAATGTTCTTAAAAAAACCGTTTTCCGTGGAAAAAACTTTATTAAGAGAAACAAAAAATTATAAACTTTATAATTTATTTCGATAAATATTCGTGTGAAGTTTCATGTTTATTACCTCAACGAATAAGATTTTTCATATAAACTTTCATCCCTTATTTGACCCCCTTAGGGGTTGAATTTCGAAAAATGCTTATTTAATCCTTGCCTACATTACAAAGGGAACATCTGTGCAAAATTTCAGCTTCCTAGGTCCAAGGGTTTGGGTTGGGCGTTGATGAGTCAGTCAGTCAGTCAGGACTTTTCTTTTTATTAATATAGATGTCGTATCAATTGGTCTTTCAACCGGGAAGAAAATTGATCGCCCGCTGCTACATTTCCTAAGCCCGCTTATTTCATGGCCCCTCTATAATGCCATGTTTACGAAAATGAGGGGAAATGAATTTTATCATAATCTTTGTAAGGAGATGAAGAATTAATGAACGTTGAGACAGGCAAATTACTTTACTAATATTGTTTTAAAGAATATCCCTCTATGAAAATGTCCCTGAGGGAAGATTTGCTGATTAAGTAAGAAGATTTTGTCGTTCTTGTGTTTGGCTAGGATACTTGATCTGAAAAATATTTTTTTCTTAGTACCTACTATCAAAGTGCTTTTTTTTGTAGTAGAGTGGTTCAAATTGTTTGCATTTAGTATGAAGTATACTAGCTGTGTCCGCGGTTTGACCCGCATAAGTCGCGATCTCGTGGGAATATTGAGATAAAAAGTATCATATGTCCTACCCCAGGTTATGGTCTACCCGTGTGCCAAATTTCATCCAAACCCGTTCAGTCGTTTTACCGTGAAAACGTTACAAACAAACATACACACACAAAAATCAAATCTTTTCCCTTTATGATATTAGTTTAGATAACCAGTGACGATTAAAAAAAAGGATGATGATGAGAATTGAAGAAGAAAGAAGTGGGCAAAGGTGTTAACCAACAAAAAATTCACGGACTTAACACCTTTGTATAATTTCATGTACCTAAATCATATTTAGATAATGATATTTGGTAGTTAACACCTTTGCTAGGGTGTGTATTTTTGGATATGACTTAAAATGAGATATTTTGAGCCCACCAGTCGACTTATCGTCACTTAAAACCTATGTTCCTGCAAGAAACTCGATTTTTTCAGTTTTGTCAGATACCACCTTTGTCCACTTACCCCTTCAATTGACAACCGTACTGTAAACTTTTTGTGAAGACTGCAAGATTCTCAGACCACATTTTGACTTTACTTTTGTAAGTTAATTAAGCGTGTTATACGAATGTTAACTTTATTCGTATAAACATAAGTTCAAATTCGCATGAAACGCTTAAAATTAAAATAAATATATTTTATTCCACATAAACCTACATGGGCACTTATGAAACGTCAGAAGCTAGGTGCACGGTTCCAATCTGTCGTTTCTTACGGAGAAGAGCCGGCAAGAAACTCCACGGTTAATATTTTAAAAACAAATGGCTTTTACAATGTTTTCAAATTACAGTGTGAATAGGTATCGGGAGAACGGTGTAGACCTTTCAACAAGTACCAGGTAAGTACTCAATCTTACCTACTTTACTAAGCAAAAGTAAAGTGCCTAGGGGCCTCCAAGGGGAGGGCGGAGCCCATACCCCTCAATCTTGCTGTGGTATAAAGCCTCATGCAGACAGGCGCGACGCAAGAGCGCGAATCGACACCGGTAACCGATGATGCGTTAAGTTTGTGACAGGTTATTGGACATGACGTGTGTCATTGTGACAGCGATTTAGAAATGTCTAGATATCAATATAGTCAAATATGACGCATTTTGTAACATCCCATATTATGGAGGGCGTCTCAGATGTTGAAATTTATAAAACCTCCATAATATGGAGGTTACACAGATGAGTTGGTAATTGTTCTACCGTGAAGTTTTCTTAGAAATTGTATTGTTAGAATCGCGGCGCGCCGTCACGTGTCTTTAAGCGCGATTGGTCCAATTCGCGATCGTACGTCGTACTTTGAACATGACTGTCCAGTCGATGCTCGCACACACAAGAACATATTAATTAATATTACGGGTAGTTATTCCAACACCACAAGAGAAAGAAAAGGGATAACCTATTTGAACAACACCCACAATCGTGACGATGAATATTTTAACACTATCACTACTATAAAACAAAGTCCCTCCGCCGCGTCTGTCTGTCTGTCTGAACGCGATAAACTCAAAAACTACCGAACGGATTTTCATACGGTTTTCATCAATGATCGCAGTGATTCATGAGGAAGGTAGGTGTATAATTCATTAAGGTTGTCTGCCTGTTTAGAAATTAAATTTAGCTTTTATAAGTCAAGGGGCATAACAGTCATGCTAAGGTAGCTAGGTAGGTTGATATCGACGTAGGGCTCCCGCAGGCAGGCTCGATGCCACTCTAGTGGAATAATTTCTATAAAAACTTTATGGAAATTGTTCTACCAGAATCGCGTCGCACCGTCGCGTCGCTCCTGTCTGCGGGAACCGTTATATGACACAACGTCAGAAAAAAAAGTAGACATTATGTTCTGTTACGCGTGCGAAGCCAGGGCAGGTTGCTAGTACTGTATAAAAGCTTAATGAATCCCCAACTATAGCTAAAAGCGATTAAAAACTTTCTATTTCAACTAAAAAACTTTTCTAGTATGGTTTCAGCGGCTGTTATGAAAATATTCAATCTTTAAGTATTTATGTGAACAATGGACACGCGTCTAATAAATAACTTTTTTTTTGTCAGGCTTCAACGTGAGTTTGAATACACTTGAGGACAAGATAAAAACACCCATTTGTAAGTACTTGTACTTATCTATTTATAGGAAGCAGTTCCGTGGCGGACTGACAGCTGAAGGTAAAAAATATGAAATTGAGAGATTTATTTTTCTTAGAACTCTAGCAGTGCACTAAGAAGGGGTTAGGCGATACATAGGGTAAGTCCAGGATAGGTGCCCCACTTTTTGTTAGGCAGCCATAACTTATTAATTAAAATCCAATTGGCAATACGTCTTTTGCACATAGTAACTTTGATTAATCTATGAGGGTACACCTTTTGTTTGTACATAAGTATCATAGATATTGAGAAAATTATGTCTTTTTTAGCCTCTCAAAAGTAGGATAGATGCCTTCTACCTACCTATTTTTTTATTCAGTCAGTTGGAACCATAGAAGTATAGGAAACGTTCGGACTATATCTGAGGGGCAATTTCCGTATTTTTAAGAAAGTTCGCATTCGTATCTCATTCGCAATCTAGATTCCGACTTGAATGTGAACGTTTTAAGTACGAGAAGTAGCCTTCAGAGGCCTTAGTTTAAGTTTACAAGTGATTAAACGTAACTATCGCGTTTGCTTTAAAATTTGACTGATAGATCATAATGCTAAGAATATAAGAGTGAGAATAAAAACCTTAACGCAAACGCGATAGTTACGTTTACTCACTTGCAAACTTACACTAAGGCCCCAGAATAGCAAGAAAGGATAGGCCAGGTAGCAAGATGCGCGGCGGCACTTTTCTCGTATTCATCAAATTTCAGATACTTAAAATTTATTACTAAAACAGCCTTCAAAGACATGCCAACAGAGAAAAACCGAAAACGCTAAAACGTTTTAAACAAGTCAGATAGACGCTTACAATCGAGCGACCATCAAGCGAAAAAAAAATACAATAAACAACATTAAACACAAACTGCAACAAAATACAATTTAAAACATTGTCGTACATCATGTAGGTACCAATTATTCTGGCTTGCAGTGCACGTATGTACAATACACGTCAGGGCCAGATTTCCACCACTGCCACTGTTGCACCGTGTTTTGTTTTCCCGTTTTATTTTATAACCCGTTTCGAGTTGTTTATTAAAGCTTTTGCATTTTTCTTTTTAAATATAAAAATCTGTTCTCGATGTTTTGCATTCATGTTTTTACCTTTAAATAAATTGACACGTATGAAATCTGTACGATAAATCCTATTTTTTTTTAATCATCAGCCTAGCATTGCCCACTATGTTGGGATCGGCTTCCAATCTAACCAAATGCAGCTGAATATCAGTATTTTACATGCAGCGACTTCAGCGACTGCCGATCTGACCTCCACAACCCAGTACTTAACTCAAATAAAAATATCATATTTAAGATAAACCTACATCTGCACTTATGAAACGCCAGAAACAAATGTTACTAGGAAACACGATACCCCTTGGTAAGACTGGTTGTCAGATTTGATGGGCTTTTGACCGTAGCCGTAACGGCTTAAGGCTCTATCAGACAGGTGCGACGCGACTCTAGTGCAACAATTTAACGCGAATGGCGTCACACCGTAGCGTCGCGCCTGTCTGCGGGAGCCTTTAACGTGCTTTCCGAGGCACGGTGAGATCTCGATGTAATGGTCACCCATCCACGAACCGGCCGCGGCAAACATAGCTTAACCTACGATCGACCCGTGCGGCTGTTAAAATTTAGCCACGACCCCTCCCACAAGCCGGCGGCAACTTCACAGAAATTGTTCTATCGGTGTCGCGTCGCGTCGCGCCAGTCTGCACGAGCGTTTAAGTTTAAATATTTTGGAAAACAAAAAACCCTTTCATATACCTATAGGTACAACCTATCTAACTTTCCTCATATTTTAGGTCTAAACGAATGGTTTCACACAAATCCTTACATAGACCGATTCTAGCAAGCACAGTCCACTTCTGAAGCGGTGATTAAAGCCATACAAAATGGAACAGGCACTTAAACGGGGTATGTACGAAGCCGCATCGCTTAAATTACACAGAAGGATTCAGGACACTGAGAAGTTAGAATTGGTAGAATCAGCATTTTGCTGCAAAATAGGGTTTACATAGGTTGTACTTTATTTGATTTTAATACCATCCGCCTATAATTGGCCTTCAGCAACGAATTATTATTTGTTGCTTGTGCCTGCTTCAGCAAATAATTATTATTTGTTGCTTGTGCCTGCTTCAGCAAATAATTATTATTTGTTGCCTGTGCCTGCTTCAGCTAATAATTATTTTTTGTTGCCTGTGCCTGCTTCAGCAACGAATTATTTGTTGCCTGTGCCTGCTTCAGCAACGAATTATTATTTGTTGCCTGTGCCTGTTTCAGCAACGAATTACTATTTGTTGCCTGTGCCTACGTGTACACTTTAAAATTTCCCGTGCCGAAGGCTAGAACCTACACACTTTCTATGAAAGTTTCATCGAAATTGTTCTAAGTACCAGAATCGCGTCGGCGTCGCACCGTTGCATCGCGCCTGTCTGCGGAGTCTTTACAATTTAGCTAGATGCTGCAGAATTTCATGATATTAAGTACCTAGATGGAGCAATTAAGGCACCCGTACACAGGAACGCCGCGACTTTCTGATGTCTATGAAAACTTCACGGAAGTTGTTCTACCGGTGTCGCGTCACGCCTGTCGGCTGGAGCCTTTACTGCTATTTGACTTAAAACCCTAAATATAACTTTTACCTAGATTATTTAGGTCCTACTTCAGGTTACTCCGTATTTTTCGTAGCTCAAAGCCTACTTGAAGAGGAACATGTCGTTTAGAACTTTAATTGCCCGTGACCCACTATCCGGGTCGGGTCCTTATCGAACTACAGCCATAAGTACCTACCTAAGTTCTTAGCTACTTGGAGATTTGTCCAATCGAATGATGTAGGTAGGCTGGTAGGTATACCTATCGGCCAAAAGCTGACAGACATGCAAAAAAAAAAAAACACATATACCTACATGGGCACATAATATGAAACGTCTGAAGCTAGGTGCACGGTTCGAATTGGTCGTTTCCTATGGAGAAGAGCCGGCAAGAAACTCCACGGTTCGGAACTCTTGTGAAAATAAATGGCAAAAAAATAAAATAAATGTAGCTATGAGAGGACAGTGTAGTACAAACAGCGGGGATAGTTACGTAACACACTAACAGAAGCAATGGCTATTATTTTGACAGTTCAACAACATTCATTGCGTTATTTACGTCGTGAGCAGACAAATTTTCGAACATTATAACTTTGTGTTTGTTCGTCTGAAATGTTGTTGTTTTTTCAATTTTCACGCGGGCGCAATGTGGAAAGAAGCTAATAACATTTATAATGATTAAAGGCTCCGGCAGAATGGCGCAACGCGATGGCGCGACGCGACTCTGGTGGAACGATTTTGATGAAAACTTCACGGTACAATAAATAGGTACCGGTGTTGCGTCGCGCCCTCGCGTCGCACCTGTCTGCACCAGGCTTATTAGTGCTCTATTGGCTACTTACTAAAAGATAATAAAAATAAAAAGGTTAATACCCTTTTATTAAAATTTATCTTATCAAATTAACTCATGAAATACTCATTTAGGTAATCAGTATAATCATGAAATACTTATAATATATCAACGGCATCAAGATTACTTCGAATGTGGCGAGCGATCTATTTAAATTATTTTATGTCCGGTGCCTTAGGGCTAATTTTAACCAAATCTCCGCTTCTTTTATCCGTGGAATAAAATTGACGTCTGGCAGTTTTTGTATGGAAAATATGTCAAAAATTATTCGTTGTATTGGACTTAAAATAGGTATTAAAAGTTTTGTCAGTTTATATTTACTGAATGAAGTTAACATTTCAGATGACAATTTCACCACATCGTTAGAATAAAAGCGTGAAAAAGATCTTAGTAAGCAATTTCCTTTTCATGACGCAAATTGTACCGAAACGAGCAAAAGCCTGCGCTTGCTTCCTAGAATTTTATCAATTAATGCTAATTAGTGACACAAATTATAAGTTATAGTAAAAATCCCATGTATAATAGGGGCCGAATCGCGTTGTCGTTGATCTAGTGGTTGTTTAGAGGTATGAGGACCAACAGGGTGTAAAGTTCACTCATCCTCTATACAAAAGAGAGGATCCTCCGACAAGACGGGTGTCGTGTCTGGCGGGCAACTGCCCAACGATAGATATCGGGAAGTCTTATTTAATTAAGATGATCGCGGTAAACTCTAATTGCACGATGCAGGATTTGTGTGTCGTCAGGCTTTGATGCGTAGTTCGCATGTACCGTTGTAGATGCCGCCACAGTTGCAAACGAGACCGCTTGGAGTCTTGAAATCGATCTCCAGGTCTGGCAAAGTATAATTAATTGTGTTTTTCCATTATGAAATTCTTAATCGTAAGTTGATGGTAATAGTCTCGCCCCCTATTAAATGGGATATAAACAGACGAGTGTGCTAGGTAGGTATGTACCAACCTACCCTCCGTATTTCTTGTGTGACCACCTACTGCCTAGCCCTCGGAACACGACGTGATGTCATGTAGGTAATGTTATATTTTCCCACATCACAGGCTATAGACAATAAAAGGATACTGGTTGGTATAACAAAGCCCTCTTATCCTTTTTTCTCAAACCTAAACCCCTTATTCAAAATCAGTTGATCCGAGCAATCAGAGCTATACCATCAATATATTCATAGCGTTTCCCAGCAGTACTGTGTAACAATATTTCCAGCCATTTCTCTTCAGAGGGAATTCTGTTGGAGTTTTCTTTTTCAATTTCAAACTGTCTCTAGTCTGGAGCTCGCGAAACAAGTGCGGAAGTAGGGGTTGACACGGTATTTGTGTGGATATGACGTAAATAAAAACTTAAAAAAAAATAAACAACATCCATTTAATTTCGGAAGTCGGTGTCTTTGATTTTGAATTTTCTGAAAAATGTAGATAGGTAGGTGCTTAAACTTTTTACAAAAAACAACAACCGGTTTATTTTTTGTAAAATGGTTTTCTTTTTAGTTGTGGTAGGTTACCTACCCCACACAAATTCGACTATCACGACCTGGACCCTGTTTGAAAACATACATACGCTACGAATATAACCTCCTCCTTTTTGGAAGTCGGTTAAAAATAGGTAGGTAGACAGCGTTTCATCAAATAGTTCCTTTGCTGTAACGTTGGCTCTACTGTTAAATTTTATCAACGGACCTATTAGGTAGCGCCGTAGCGTATTCGTGTTCGTCCTACAATTACAGTGGAGCCAACATTATGGCATAGGAACTATTTGATGAAACGCACTCTAGGTATTCTTTAATTATTTTGACAGTCCTGCGTGATTTTTAGAGTTCCGTAGCCAAATGGCAAAAAAGGAACCATTATAATAACTAGCCTATTACAAGGTTCTAGGTATGCTTTTGCATTCTAAATAAGCCGGCTCAACTGATGTTTAGGGGCTACCAGTCCGCCCATCTGTTAAAGGTACCAATGGCATGACAGATACGTTGCTATCCCCGAGACAGAGCTGCTGCGTTCTAGGTTCTAGGAAAACATGCGCTTCCGAAACGTGCGCCTTGAAATCTTTCTATCAGCCATACAATCATTCACATGACATACAGGGTTTGAAAACTCAACGCGTTAGTGTTTTGTTTCTGGGTGGAACTAGGTAAGTCTTGTCCGTCTTTGTTTATTATAATTTCCACTGAGTCTCCTCGAACCCCTTAGACATTTTAACTGTCAATAATAGTACGATAATATCACATTGCTATTCCGTTTCAGGCAGGCGTTGAATTTGAGTTTGAAAGAATACTGATAATACGCATCAGCTTTAACTTTTGGCCTGTTACGCACTTGCATCCACCGAAGAGCAGATCAACAAGGCTGTCAAATCAACCAGCACCCGAATTGCGTAACACACTTTCAATCACAATCTGATTTTTTTGAAGGATATTGCTTATCCATTGTTTCATAACTATTTCGAAAAAGTCTGCTCCACAACGTAAATAACGTAATGAATGTTGTTGAACTATCAATATGAAATACAATGCTACTACGATCAGAACAAAGTCGGTAAATAAAATAAATCGTACCAAAACAGGCTGATGCATGGACAATACACATCTCTGCTTGTGAAGCTCGATTCAGCTGAGTACAAATTGATGACCGTTCTGGAATATGACCGATGCTCAAGTACTCAAACAGTGATTAACTGATTGAAGATCAAGCTGGACTTGATTGGAAAGGTTCTGTGTATTACAGAACTTTCCTAAGTGTTTTTCGCAATTAGCCCGCAGATCATGAAAAGAAGAAGAGTAATAAAATAAACAGTCACATCCACACTAACCTCACGAATATCAGAACGACGCGATGTCTAAAATTCGCTGTTATAGGAAGAGCTTCGAAAAAAGACCAGCGAGACACTGTCTAATAGAATTTAAATTGTTACTCCTTCAGTTTGTTTATATTCTGTCTGATTTGCATGTCTTGGATGTTTTTGTTTATTAAAGTACTTACTGAAAATCTCTTGATGTATAGCATTTACTTAACACTATTCGACATTCCTATTTACGTAATCATTTCTACAAATAAATAATGTATGATATTTTAAATCCGGGTAAGTACCTAATTGAAGATGTACCTATTTCAAGACCAGCACCCTAATGCGCAACACACGATCAATCATAATATGCACCCTAATTGCGTAATACACGATCTATCACAATCTGGAACGATTTGAAACAGATTGCTTCATAAGTTCGAAAAAAAATATCTGCGCAACAACGTACCTAGGTAAATAACGCAATGAATGTTGTTGAACTGTCAAAATGAAACAGATTAGTCGGAATCATTTACGAAAACGTTTTACGCAATTAGATAGCTGAATCATTTTGAAAGATTCTGCTAATTCATAGCTTGATATTATTTGCATTGCTATATTATTGCAATGTTGTTGAACTGTCAAAATGAAACAGATTGTGATTGACCGTGTGTGACGTAATTAGATTACAGGATTAGCTCACACACGGGGATTAGCCGAGCCGTCTAGATTCTACATTATACCTTCAGATTATTACACTGGAAATAATACCCAACATTAAATAAATCTATCTATCTATCAATCAACTCAGCCTGTCGCAGTCCACTGCTGGACATAGGCCTCTCCCAAGCTGCGCTACAACACCCTGTCCTCCGCCTTCGGCATCCAGTCCATCCATCAAATGGTCGACGCAACGTTGTGTTTGCGATTGTGGCCGGCCGCTAGTGCGCGATCTCGCTGGTGGTTGCTGGGCTGCGACGTGCCTGCAACGTGGCCTTAATGTGGTCGGTATCGCCCACATGGTTGATTTTGACGGCCAAAATATGTGCTCGGTGTGAAATCGTGAATAAACTACCTATTCATTTTCATACAAATAAGCGCCCGTCCACGTCTTGTCGTTGTGCGGGCCCTTAACTAGACTTTGACAACTAGGGATAAAAGGTTTTAGCATTTCGCAAAATTCCTAAAAAGTTTTTGTACCAATATCGAAAACAAAAAAAGAAAAAAAAGACAGAATCGGCGCTTGTCATTGTCTCCGAGAATCGCGGAGTAGGTAGTGAATATTGAATTAACGTCAAGTGTCAGTCGAGTATGGAATGTTTTGCTACGAAAATGGGCTTCATTGGGCCGCGAATCCTTTGTGTGAATGGCAGGCAGTGTCAAAATGTGGCCCTACTATTTGAACGATTTGTTAACTGGTGAAAGGGTATGAACACTTTAGCTTAACCCTTTAAAAAAGTCAAGCGTGATGAATTCCGGTATTATTGTTTTAATTTATGTAGGTATGAACAACTGGCACTTTTAATTAAGTAATAAAATTTAAAGTTGATAATTTCCTCATGGATTTATGATGTCAATAGTAGTAATGGTAAGAGACTTTGCTATTTTTTTCAATAAGGAGCCTCAAACACCTTTTCGATTTAAATTCGAATACAATCGAATTTTACAGTCTTAACACAGTTTTTTTACCTCTGATATTGCATTACTGTCAAAATCACAGTAATCTTTATTTTCATAGTACTAATAAGATTACTGTTCGATTGCAGCCACTGACAAGTCTATCAAAATCAAAGTGATTTTATTCTCGATAGGGTTGCTGCTGTCAGAAGGAATAATTACTGTGAGAGAACTGTTAGTAGATAGCTATGACAGGCACTTTCAATTTCCTCATGGATTTATAATGTCAATAATAGTAAGTTAGGTACTTACTTACATTGCCCGCAGAGGTAGGTACTTACCAATAAGATCATGGATCGTCTAATAGTGACAGGAAAAATAGAGGACAAAAGACCTAGAAGCCGAAGCCCAAAACGGTAGTCGAATCAAATATCCGACTCGAGTAACTGGAGATACCTATCAGCGCCGCACTTTACCTATCTAATTGCATAACACATTTTCGTAAACGATTAAGTCTAATCTGTTTAATTTTGACAGTTCATCAACATTCATTGCGTTATTTACGTCGGTGAGCAGTTTTTTTTTCGAACTTGCAATGATTTAGCAATCTGTTTCAAAACGATTCAGATTGTGATTGATCGTGTATTACGCAATTAGGCTGCAGGGCATTGATTGACAAATAGAGAAAATGCGTTGACAATTTGAAACAGAATCTCAGCAGGGAGAGAGAGATTAGGAAGAGAGAGAATAGTAGAGATACTATCGATGGTGGGACGTTTTAAAACTTAGCCTAATAGGTTCCTCCCACCGGGGTGTGACAGCTGTAGGTACCTACTTGAATGAAAATCAAAATTGAATTACGGTCATTTATTTGCTTACAAATAATAAAAGAACGCAGTTTTATACGTTTCAAAAGCCAAAATCAGAAATAGGAAAACAATTAGAAATACATAAGTACTTAAAGACCCAAGGTCTCAAAATTGGTTTAACATTCAAAAGTAAACAAAAAATATAATGTTATTAGCAGGTAGGTAATTATTCATTAAAGTATTAAGTATTTTATGCTAAAAAGTAAAGAAATTCTTTTGTGTGAGCGTGAGTGAAGTTTGATACTTACACTATTAATACACATTGTGTTACCTATTGTTTTAAATAGGAACCTACCTAGTTGCTTAATTTCCCTCGCATTCAATCCTTCTCGTGTAGGTAGGTACTTATCGAATAAACTTTTCTCCTTTCAGGTTTGATTACATTGCACATGGAATCTATCGGACAACGAGTAACCTTAGTTATATCCCCGGCCCTAGATTTTTGAGTGTACATTTCTCCATAATAATGTGCTATTTATAGGAGGGCTGGGAACTTCTTGAATCGAAACTAAATAAAAGCTTGCCATTTACTTGCATGCATTATTTCTGGTTCTGCTTAGAGCATAACTTCTGTCCACAGACAAACATCTACAGATTTAAAGTTTCCTCAATCGTCGCATCGTCGATCGCAAGCGGATCATTGTCTTCAAATTGCACCATTTCATCATCGGAAGCCGCATTGAATTCTGTTTCAGTACCAGCGATAATTTCTTCGGTAATGGATTCTTCTGGCGAAGACGTCCGACCAGGACTTGCTTGTTCTGCACTCTCTCTACCAGACATAAAGCTTACGGCTTTGAACTCTACCGGTGATGTTGTAGATACCCCTTTATGTATCCTTACATCCATTTCAGGCAAAGCTTTGATTACAGGACTTTCAAATTTTTTGAAAACGTTTGCGAATGGAGACTCACTTATTCCTTTACGTTCGTTATTCAAATGCAACTGTACCCCGTAACAGGCAATGCACCAGTTTTCAAAGTTGTTCTCCTTCATCCACATAGTCATCCTATTTCTTAAACGTTTTAATTTATCTAAGTCTGGATTTACTCTAGTAATTGCAATTTGAAAAGGTGCGAATGTAGTAAGATGTTTAATTTGATCAAGTGCTATTTCGAAAATGTCACTACTTATAACTACTTCTTTAGGTGGCCCAAAATCCATAAAGATTCTAAGCAGCTCCACACAAATTTCGCTTTCCTTAGTATCAACGCTCAGTGGTCTCAAGTGAATGAACCCAGTGAACATGTCTTGGCAAGTCATAATCTGAGTAAAAGCAAAATCTGGACTTCCACTCATTGATATTATATCTAGAGCTAAGCGATAGTACGGCTTTTTTATTCCCGAACAAGTGTAACAGACTTCGCGAATATTTTGAATCGCAAAATCATTTATTATGTAGTCATCTTGCAAAATGTGCTTAAGCGTCTCTGTTGTGGGATGGCAATATTTTAAATGTGTTTTCCAAAAAATGTCAAAAATATCTTCCAAAGGAAGGAACTCTTTGTATTTGCCATCTTCGCTTTTTAACAACAAACATTCTTTTCCATCCTTACTTTCAACAATCTTATATTTATCTCGATAATTATTAATGTAGCTGCTATCCTGCCGCGATTTCTCTTCCTCTACTTTTATCTTTATTATCAATGGTTCGAGACAATTCTGAGTCTTTAATGAGTTTGCTTCCCAGCTTCTAGTTGACAAAAAATGGTCATGTAAATTCTCATTAAATTCAGCTTTAATTAATTCTATTTCTGAATCGCTCAAACCCCAATTATCTTCGTATTTATTGACAGTTCTTACCGGTATATCTTTGCTTGTTGACGCCATTTTGTAAACACTGCACAGTGAAAACGTTGTTGTAACTTGAAGTCAGACGATAGAATGAAAATGATCCATGCAAACAAAACGTAGGATGTGCAACACACGTAAGTGAGAGAAAGAGAGAAACAGTGTTTTTACTGAGGTTTTTACATACACGATTGCGTCCTGCCTGCCTAGTGAGAGTGAAATAGCAACAGAGTGAGCGAGATATATAGTCGACTTCGTTCCAAGACAGAACGATTTCATTCATAAACAGAATGCCCAGATTATCAAAAGGTGCGGTAAGTTTTGGAACTAGACATAAATGTACTGAGTTTGACATTGTCTTTGCAAGCAGCGCCACTCACAATAATGTCAAGAATACTGAGCTTTCTGTTTTGTGTTTTGTTAATTTTGTTTTTTAATTAATGTTTGAGGTTATAACTTAAAATCTAATAATAATTCTTATGTTATGTAAGTATTAGGTATACGATTGTCTGACGAATGTGTTAAAATATAAGAATGTCTGATACGTGACAGATTGGACCCAACACGGAAACTATGGAATGCGCAATATTATTGTGATTGCAGTACCAGTGAATGTACAGCCGGTAAAAATAACCGATAGCTTTTTAGAATCTCGTTACTATCAGTTTTTATTTATCTACGGAAGGGCATAGCAATGTGTGGGATCACGGCTAGTGAAAGAAAAGAACAAGTAGGTAGGTAGTGAAAGTACTTACAATGTGGACAGTCAGTGAGCCAAAGTTTAGTTGGAATACGCTCCTTTATTTGATGTTCCTAATATAAAAATATAGATGGTATAATACAGGCACACAAGAAAAGCCAATAATTTTATTCAGTTTTAGTACCTAAGTATCAAAAAGTTTGTCTTATGCAGAAACACACCTCTTTTGCCATTGCATTTCTACTATGTAAGTAAGTCTTAGTCTACCTAGCCGGATAATCTTGATATGTTATGGATGGTCACTCATCCACAGACCAGCCTCAGCAAGCGTAGCTTAACCAACCTGTGCAGCTGTTATTATTTTGCCATGCCCCTCGTGACAACTATGTTAGTTCTCAGGTTAAACAGGTAGTTAGTAGGTAATTAACATTTTGATTAAGTAATAATCTATACTTAATAATATAAAGAGAGAGAGAGCAAATTTTGTGAGTTTGTGTATAATATTTGGAGGGTATCCGGAACCACAGCTCCTATTTGAAAAATTCTTTCACCGTTTGAATGGTAGATTATTCCTTATAGACATAGGCTATAATATTATATAAATACAAAAAGAACTAAGTAGGTATTTGAAAATACTAAGTACTTACAAATGAAATACTTCTTGAATTTATACAAGCATAATAAATCAAGATCAAAATATTTTATTTCACATAAACTTACATGGACACTTATGAAATGTCAGAAGCTAGGTGCACAGTTCCAATTGGTTATTTCTTATGGAGAAGAGCCGGCGAGAAACCGCACTGTTACTCTTTTAAAAATAAATGTGTACTTATTACAATGTTTTAAAATTACAGTGTGAATAGGTATGAGAGGACAGTGTAGGCCTGTCAAGAAATACCAGTTACTTAACAAAATAGAAAATGGTCTACAAATCAACAGTCTGTTAAGCCCTCAATGTTCTCACATTCACATTGTATAAAAGAATCTATACCTATATTATAGGATAAGTAAAATAATAAAAATAAAAACCTATTTAAACCAAATGACTTGGTTGTCAACAACTTTAACCAATCTGAATGAATATCCTATATTCCACATAAATTTTTTGCTAACCAATAATTTTTGTTAGGTTTATAGGTTAATGCTCAGAACTTGTGCTCAAAGTGTCATGAACACAATACCGTCACATGTAAATTGCATCCGAATGAAACCAGGGTGGGTCACTAGTAAATACTAAATTCTGATAACAGTCCCAGCAACCAAGAAGTTGGGTGGAAATTGGTTGTCAAGTCATGGTTCAGAGGATTTTGTACGGCTATAAGAGTATGGAAAGACCGAAGAAATGATGAACGGATTGATGATGTTGGCTGATTGAGATGTATGGAAGAAGACATGCTGCAACAATCACAAATAATAAGGGATATTAATAAGGACAACAGGATTATTATATGGTACATATACAGACATTGAACCCAAAACATTATTTTCTAATTATGAATTTAAATCAGCAGAGTTAAAAACAATCAATTTAATGATTTTTTGACAAAATATTAAGTAAACAAAACAACGACAAGGCAGTTTTTTTTTAATCTTCCTTTTTCAAATTTTTATTAAGTATGATCAGTTAATTCAGTATTGATGATAAACGAGGTTTTTAATAAAATATTGCATTCCAAAAAAAACTACTGGAAATTAGGATTTTCTATTTACTTTATCAAACAAGATTTTAAAACACACTTATTTTTATGATGTGCATTTCAATATGTTTTTAAAATATAGGTAGCAACTAATAGTACTTAAATTAAAATAAAGGAAATAATACTCACTCTCTCTTCTCTTTGGAATTGTGCCCTGTTCTCGCCCCCATGTGGGTGTAAGCAGACATGCTAAGATAAACATCTGCCTAACCCATCCGAGAATAATAGGCGTGATGTTATGTTATGTGAAATAATACTTAAAACTTAATTATATTCCATGACATACAAGAAAAATGTTGCAGTTTTTACCTATGCATCATAAAAAGTTTAAAGCCGGGTCTGCTGCGCCATGTTTTAAAAACATGAAACATCAAACACGAACCAATCAAATCGCTTCGTGTTTGATTTGCGGATGCCTGATTGGTTCGTGTTTGATGTTTGATGTTTTTAAAACATTAAAACATGGCGCAGCAGACCCGGCTTTAGAAACATAAACAAACAATGTAACGCCTTTATTTTTCTTAGGGTAGGCAGAGGTGTACCCACATTCTAACAGATGTTATCATTATAATAATATTTTTATGGTTCCATACCCAAAGGGTGCCAAACAAAACTCTGTTACTAAACCTCCGCTGTCCGTCCGTCCGTCTGTCAGCGGGCTGTATCTCATAAACCGAAATAGGTGCGAAGCGGGAGCTTCGCAGTCGCTTTGGTCGCGGAGGTTTGGCCGAAGCTTTAAATACAGCACCTAGATACAGTCAGCGACAAAAGTAGTAACTGCTTTTGTACATCATCTAAATAATTGACACTATTCACTTAACAAAATTATTCGATAAATTGTATTTCAGCATTTCATACCTTGTACAGTCAACAAAGCTATTTGCGTGACTTTTTTATATTGTAGGTAGGTACATTTCTTTTCTCTTTTTGCGTTCATTATTGTATTATCAAATACGAGACTTTTGGCTAAGTACTTACATTATTAATTTAATGTTTATTTTATAATGTGCGTCTTATTTCTGCAGAATAAACTTTTTTCTTTTTCTTCTTTTCTGACTTGTGTTCTGTTTTCAATTGCATGTTTTGCTCAATAATTAAGGTTTTTAAAACTTCAGTGAGTAAACAAATGTTGCTGACTGTACATCACTGCCTACCCTTGCGGAGAATAGTTACGGCGTGATGTTAGTAGGTACCTAACACAAATGAAGGATTTAATTTCATTTGCAGAACCTGTAACTGATGTTTCTCTTCCATTCCCGATCGCAGTATAAAAAAAGGGAATAAAAACTTTTTAAACTGAATTGATTAAGCGTTCGGTATAAAAACTCCCACCACTCTACTTCTTCGTGCTAGAGCGAAATAGAAAGTAAATATTGTTCCTGCAACGTAGTGTAGTTTTTAAAATAGGGAGATTCTGGGTTATTTTTTTAGCCTGTGGACGGTAGCAGCCTGTTTTTTGTTTTTTGTTTGCCTATAAAATAAAAATAATATTGTAGTTTTCGATATTCTGTGATGGTTTTGCCCTCAATCCATATAACGTCAGTTGCAGTGTTAAATATAATAGAGACCAATACCAGCAGTGGTGGAGGATCAGAGATGATAAAATAAATCGATTACTGTTTGGTCTTCGTTAAAAATAAATCCCATAGATATAGCTAAGAAATGAGGAGGAGCTCGTGGCTAAGTAATAACAGCCGCACGGGTCTATCCATCAGGTTAAGCTGTTCTTGCCGGGGTTGGTCCGTGGATGGGATGTTTACTTACCGAGAGTCCGAGACTCCTCCGTGCTTCGGAAAGCACGTTAAGCCGTTGGTCCCGGCTGTCATTCGTGGATCTTTTACAGTCGTTACGAGTCGTCAGAAGCCCGAAAGTCTGACAACCAGTCTTACCAAAGGGGTATCGTATTACCTAGTTACTGGGTTGTGGAGGTCAGATAGGCAGTCGCTCCATGTAAAATACTGGTATTCAGCTCCATCCGGTTAGACTGGACATGATTGGGAAAAAGGCTAGGCAGGCAGAATCTAAGAAATCTTTAAAGCTGACCTAAAGAATTCATCATGTCCCACATCACCAAAACATGGCTCATAAAAAACAATAATTTGGCTAATTTTAGTAGGTATATCTTGGTGCTATTTACCGCTGTTTAGCCTTTGTTTTTAGTAGACTGACGCCGGGCTATTTATATTATGGGAAAAACACGATGGGTAGGCGGGCAAATGGTGTTGTTACCTTATGGGTAGACGTAATGTAAAACAGTGTACTTTTGCACGTTTAAGAACGTTTTTGCTGAATTGTGCTACATTGACGAACATTAGAAATGGGGTATCCTTTGCCTTTAGATAAAGTACTGTCGAGGCTGTAACCTGACATGATTAGCATGCAGCCTCCGCGAGTTTAAGTTGATGGCATGAATACGAGACAATATTTAAGTAAAGTATATTTAGAATTGGAAAAAAGGTGAGGCGTGAGTCCGCGTGAGTTTATTTATGTGTATGTATGAAAAAAGGTTAAGCTGTCAAATTTCACCAATGAAAACTGAACGCGATCAGCACATAAACGACGTTTAAGAGCTGTCAGTGTCATTATGTTCTTTGTAATATTGACACTGACAGCTCTTGAACTCGGTTTAGATGTGCTGATCGCGTTCAGTTTCATTGGTGAAATTTAGCACTATACTCGGAATTGTAATTCGATTCCAGATTTGACAATTTCAGTGTTGCAACGTTATGACAAGTAGTAAATAGTGACGTTGCGAAATTATTCGATATGGAAATGGAATATTTCCGGATCGATTCTTCTCGTTTATAATTTTACTCTCGTAAACTAAGTATATCAGGAAATTAAATATTTCTGAACCGATAATTTAGTTTTGACGATTAATTAGCGATCTGAGACTTTTCTTTTATAATTGTGTGTGAAATAAATAAAAAAATGTGATCATGAAGGAACATGACAAATAAAACAGATAGATGTATTATGGTAATAATTTATTTTATAAATTGTCGCCTTGACAGCGATAGCGATAGCGATCTATCGCTATCGCTGTCACTTTCTGTAACATTTATTATAAATGTCTCTCTGATTGTTTATCGATTTTTGTGTTCATCATTACACTATTATATGTGGTATCATTATTTCACAAAATGACAGTAGCTAATGTCAAATCTGGAATCGAATTAAAATTCTGACTTTAAGTCTCACGAAAAAGTGTCCATACTGAGGAGAGCGAGCTCACACACTAACGATGGCGTTTCCATGACAATCAAGTCGAAGTCTCTGCGTGTCAGAGGTGTCAAAATAGAACAGAAACGCGACCATCTTTTGACGCGGCAGGCAAATCAAGGATTTAAAACGTTGGTATTCGGTGCATCACTGTACCTACATCCTAGGTAAGGTGTAATTTTGCTTTACGATTAATTTCCCTGACTGTACCTACCTACGAGCCCAAAATCTAACATCTGCAGCTCTTAATATATAAAACAATGCTGTACCAAGTACCACCCAATCAGTCATTTGTTTCCAACGATTCAATAGGTATCATTGTAAAACTGAGGACCGTTCTGTACTGCATGCAAATCTGGTGGTATTTGAACAACTTGCGGAGTGTACTCTAAACTTCTATAGTTTCAACACATTATGAGACGACGAAAGGACTTACAGAAGTTAAATTTCACGCATTTTTTTTTTGTTCTGATAGGCGTTCGTCCCGGTATGTCCAAAAGGAATAAAGCTTAAAGAATGATTCTGACAACAGGTTTAGTGACACTGAAAGGTAAAGTGTTTAGGTTTTTCCATTAGGATTATTTTAGTAGCAGTTCAAAGCCTGGATGTGTGCCCCCTTGCCTCCTATGACAATGATATGATTCCAACGTAACTGCCGAAATATGTGTGTACCTAAGAAAGAAGAAAGAAAGAAAGAAAAGGTTTTTTTTTTTTATTCTGCACAAACTACCTATTGTACTTAACACACCTCTAACTACACCTTTCGGGAAAATAGTGGTGTTGTGGAGCTTGCTACTTTATGCCCTTGAGAAAAAAAACTTTGACTTTGTGTCCAAGCGTCTATTATACCTATAGAAACAATTAAATTTTCTGGCAGCGAAGACTATTGCAAAGTTGCAAACGAGATACTTAAAAAATCTTCGAATACCTACCACGAACTGATCATAACATCTCATCCTTATGGGCTAAGTGGGGAAAATGCGTATAAAGCTAAGTCAAAAACTACCCAAGCAATATAAGGGACCACCGCGCAAGCTTTCTCTACCCAATAAAAAAGAATATTTAAAATCCGTCCACAATTTGAAGAAAATATCGATGGTAACACAAAAAAAACATACTTACGCTACAAACATAGAACCTCCTCCTTTTTAGAAGTCGTTTAAAAACCCGCCTCAATTTTCACCAACGATAAGATTAGTCAAGATTATTTTGTACCTATACCTACCTACTTACATCGCTTTTAGTTTCGGGATGAACCTACTTACATCGTTTCTGGATGAGCCATGTCAAGTTTTCGAGAAATAAATTTCCAGATGTACCAACCTACCTTACTTACCTCTACGTAAAATAAGCTTAGGTAAAACTTATTTTATCATACTTTCCATTTGACTGGACCTTCTAAAATCACTACATTCTATTTCCGCTCAATAGAACTCGAAACTATAGTCGTTGACGCGAGAAAGAGATAGCACCATACTCGTATACTTCCAACTCTGTTCCGCAAGGAACAATGTTAGGTCCCTGAACTTTGAAACTCCGTGTCGAAGAGTTTTAAAAGGGATTTAAAGGTCTCAATAGTACTTACACATGTGGCCCTTGTATAACAATGAGTTTTAGATGAAATTGCGAACGGAAAGTGATTTAAGTGTGGCTTTAAATGAGCCCCAGTTTCTCGGTCACTGGGTGGGTGCTGAAAGGTATTTGAGGGATTATATAAGCTTGGAAGGTGAAGGAAGGTTAAATCTCTGGAAATGAAGTAACTGCGGGAATGTGGATGCTTCTGGGTCATGCTAATTTAGTTCTTGCATAATCTTCTCTCGTGTTGGATTTAAACCGTCATTAATTGAGTTTTTATAATTGAGTTTTTACACGACTGCCCAAAAAAGACTGTTCTGTTTTCAGGGCTCATGTATTTATGTGGGAATGGTAGGGAAATAAAATTCGGCATTCATCTCCGTAAAACTAGCATTATATTATTTAAAAATTCATACAAGGTAAAAAAGCAAAAAAAAACAACTCGTCTCGTCTGTCTCGGCCATAGTCCGATCCATAGAGTATAGTAAGTCCGATATGCCAAAAAAAAAATTACTTACTCTGCTTCAAAATAAAAAAAATAAAGTATCCTGCATAAAGGATTTACTCATTTCCTACATTTATGTGTGTATTTCTTTCTTCCACCGTAACTTCTAAACGCTGGCTCTGGACTGATTAAGACGTACCTATGTCGTATGATTATTTTCATTGCATTATCCCGGGTAAATAACAAATAGACTGCAAAAAGACGGAAACATCACTACAGACTTTTAAAGATTTAAGGCTCCCTCAGACAGGCGTAACCCGAATCTAATAGAATATTTTAAAGATAAAGATAAAGATAAAGATATATTTATTTGTAAACATGTGTAACATTATACATATAAATGCAAATGTGGATGTAAAAGTGAAAATTTGAGTTTCAACACGTTTTGCCACCATTGGCGTACAAAATAAATTATAGCTACTTAAAATATAACAAAATAAAGAAAGAGAAAAATCAAAAAGCATAACAAAATTAAAATATAACACAAATAGATTAGAAACTATCATTTAAAAAATCTTTAACATAATAGTAACATTTTCCAGTAAGTAACTTCTCAAGTTCTCTTTTGAATAAGTTTGGCTGGTTTATATTTTTAATAACTTCTGGAATCTTATTATATATCAATGGTGCCATACAAAACACGCTTTTATGAAGGAGTGCTGTTTTCGCAGAGTGAGGCTGTAATAAGTTCTTATATTTAGTACGTCTATTTCTAGTGACATTGTCTGACAAAAGAGGAAACCAGTGAGGATTGCTTCTAACAAATAAAGCTATTTCCAAGATGTATAGTGACGGAAGTGTCAGTAAATGGTATTTTACAAATATTGGTTGACAGCTGTCGGTAATTTTGATGTTAAACATAGCCCTAATACAACGCTTTTGCATTTTAAACACCATGTCGGTGTTTGTCGAATTACCCCAGAATATTAGACCGTATCTAAGCACCGATTCCACAAGTCCATAATACGCCATGAATAATGCGTTTCTACTCACTGTTGGTGCCAGTTTGTACATCGCAAAAGATAAACTACTTATTTTTGTGCAGAGGTCTTCTGTGTGACATTTCCAATTGATTCTACTGTCAATCTTTAAACCGAGGAATTTGGCTGTTTCTACTTGATTTATTATATTATTATTATGTATTAATTTAAATTTAAATGAATTTTGAGGTCTTTGACTGTAGTTCATTACATTAGTTTTATTTATATTTATTTTTAGATTATTATTGATTAGCCATGTTATTATAGATGTTAGTGCTTTATTTATGTCGTTTTCAAATTGATTTTTATCATTGCATATAATACTTACTGTACTGTCGTCTGCAAATAATGTCATAGGTTGCACAGTTGCATTAGGGAGGTCGTTGATGTAGGTAATAAATAGCGTAGGTCCCACTACGCTGCCCTGGGGAACACCATATCTAACATATCTTATTTTGGATTGGTATTGTTCTTCTTTTTTAGTTTTTGTGTTAAATTTTGTAATTTGTGTGATTTGTTTTCGATCAGTTAAGTAAGATTTAAATAGTTCTAAAACGTTTCCTCTTATACCGTATGCCTCCAATTTACTAGCCAATATTTTGTGATCCACATAATCGAAGGCTTGTGTCATATCGCAGAAGATGGAGCACACAGGGGTAGTTTTATCAACCGCAGTCATTATATTTTTTAAAAACTCAAAGATAGCCATATTTATATTTTTATGTTTTCGAAAGCCTTTTTGTTCGCTGCATAAGATATTGTTATTTTCTAAGTAATTATTTAATTCTATATTGTAATAAGTTTCAAAGATTTTAGAAAATATAGAAAGGAGAGCAATAGGTCGATAATTTTCAACTAATTCTTTATCATCCTTTTTCAACAATGGTTTAACAATTGCTAGTTTAAGATCCTTTGGAAATGTGCCATTTGTTATAGACAGGTTAATAATATGACTTAAGTGATGACATATCTGACTGTTTACTTCTTTTACAATTTTTGTAGAAATTTCGTCATATCCGACACTTTTTGTATTTTTTAGGCCATTTATTATCTTAAACACATGAAGAGGTGTGCTTGGAGCTAAAAACATTGAATTAGATCTGGTATTAATTAGGGATGTTACTTTTTTTCCAGCACCTAAGATTGGTTTAACTTTATCAACGAAGTAATTATTAAATATGCTAGCTATTTCTGTAGGATTTATGATACTTATATTTTGGAGTTTAATTTTTTCTATGAAAACTTCATGTTAATTGTTCTACAAGAATCGCGTCCCACCGTCAAGTCTGTCTGCGGGAGCCTGTATGCGATATCTTAATTTCCGTCTAGTTTAAATTGTTTTTGACTTTTTGATCATTTTTGGGCAGTCGTGTTTTATGAAAATTCTTCTCTTTAACGATCGAGAGTGCAACTGCTGAATGTTTTCTGTCTCAATCCACAGGTTGGGCAAATTAAAGGTACATTACCATGAATTTCTCAGAAGCAACCCGTATTCTGAATAAGTACCCGGCTAAGCTAGGTACGCTCGCCTCCTATAACATGGGACATAACTGACGATTTTGGGTGAACTGTAGATACTCCCCACTTCGGGGAATAAAGGCGTGGTGTTATGTGATATAAACTTTATAGTAATCCATGGTTTCAATGTCTACGTCAACTAACATAAAACAACAGCAATTTAACATAGTTATAAAGAAACCATTTATTTGAATTAACTTTCACACAAGCCTGAGGTCTGCGACAATAGATTCTTCTTAGAAAGCTCTTGTACTTAGGTATTGTGGAGTGTGGTAGCTCCAGTAAATGATTGATTTATTACCCGAGTAGCTTGCTGTTTCCCTGCCTGATTATTTCTCTTGTGTCTATAATTTCTAGTGTGTTCACAGACACAAAAGTTTAGGTCTAGTTTAGGTTTGTTTTCCAGGTTTGAGACAAGGCCTGTAATTATTTTGTACATGCTTTATATACCATTACTGTAGATGTAAATCTTGCTTTTATGAATAGGGACATTACATTGTTATTTGATGATAGCCAAAAAGGAATGATTGTTCCATTAAACAACTTTTAATTGGGTGAAAATCCGATTTACTTAAATAAAAATCTCAGTCATTCACTGACAAATTTACAGCCTAAACCGCTGTGTCTAGCAGCGTTTTTAGCACAAAAGTTCCTTATATAACGAAATATCTACAAAAATAATGAACTTTCATACCCTTACATCGCCGATTAAACTGAATTACACAGAGAAGGCGTAAGGTAAAGGCGCGGCACAGGCGCAGCGCAGGCGTGGAACGGATACGGCACTGACGCTATTCGAAGAGACGTTACGATGCGTCATTATACAGGCTGACTTTATTTATTTATTTGGTTCACCAACAATTGTATAAAACAGATGAAACAGACGCAATAAATCAGATTATAGTGTAACAATCAGCCTGTAATTATAATGAAGCACCGTAACGTGTCTTCGTCTCTTCTATATAATTTAAATCGTGTCCGTGCCTTATCCGTTCCACGTCTGCGCTGCGCCCGTGCTACCCCGTTACCTTACGCCTTCTGCGGCGGCGGTGCGGGGAGCGTCGCGTTTCAATGCATATATTTGTATGGAACTGGCCTCGAAGGAAGCGGCGCGGGGAGCGACGATAGTTGCCGCCGCTGACTTCGTGTCCGCAGGCCGATGGAAGGGTATGGAAGTACATCATTTTTACCGATATATCTAAACTAATTACTTGCAATACCTATCTACTAAAGACTAGAGCTAAAAGGTAGGTAGGATAATTATATATTGCAAACAAAACTTAGACCCGCCAATACGCCTGCCATTTTCTACCCGATCATAACACTTTGGCGCCAATTATGTTCCATATTCGAATCAAAATGGCATCCAATCTAATCACATTGGCTCCAAGAATCGGGACAAGCCGGACCAATCCCGGTTTGATTGCTATCCGTACTGTTGTATTCGAATCCAATTTTCTTTACTGGCAATCTATTTTTTTGAGGAGAAAGATATTTTTGAGACAATGCGAGGTCACGTGATCTTTTTAGCGTTTGGAGGGATGTTATTGGTATGATGTTCATTTCTTCTTTCTACATTGCCATGGTAGTAGGTACCTACCCACAGATATCTTTTTTTTGTCAAGACAATAATTCACCTAGGTACTTGGGCATGGTGAACTTGGAATTTGGGGCATCGAGCATCACCCAGATAAGCACGGCTTTTTCAGAAAGGTACCAAGCGAATACAAGTGAAATGGGTGAAAATTGAATCCGTCTCATTAGCCTCGCCTGGTAGGTAGTACAAATTTAACTCTACCTGCTATCTAATTGCGTAACACATTTTCGTAAACGGTTAAGACTAATCTGTTTCATTTTGACAGTTCAACAACATACATTGCGTCATTTACGTTGTTGAGCAGATTTTTTTTCGAACTTATGAAGCAATGGATGAGCAATATGTTTCAAAAAGATTCAGATTGTGATTGATCGTGTATTACGCAATCAATTATTAGGGTGGTGATCAGAAAGACCCATGTTAGATCGGGTAGGTACGTAGGTAGTACCTAACAAATTCAGTACGTTGTAACTTATTTTGCTGTCTGAAGATGGGTAACAAACTTGCTCTTCTCCTTTTCACTCAGCTCATAATTCAGTAAACATCTACCATTGTACAGTAGGACGTATGTCAGGGGTAAACACTTTGACCTTGAGCTGGCCTAGTGTAGTATGGAGTTTCAACAAAATAAGAGGCCAGCTGAAATCCGGAACCAGATGATCCGGCAGAGAACCGAAGTCGTCGACATAACTTACAGAATAAGTAAGCTGAAGTGGCAATGGGTCGGCCATATTAGCCGTACGACCGATGACCGTTGGGGTAGACCTGTTCTTGAGTAGAGACCACGAATAAGCAAACGTACGGTAGGATGCCCTCAGGCTAGGCGGAGCGACGATCTGGATCAGGGTGGCTGGTTACAGCTGGATCAGAGTTACCGAGAATGGAGCTGAATGGCGTGCAATGGAAAGGCCTTAACTAGTTTTATTAACACTGATGTGCGGACTACGTTTTATAAGAGTCAAACAGTCTCATAAGGATAAGGTAGTGGAACTCTCAAGAAAAAGTTTAATTCCTCATCCATTTTTGTCCCAAAAAGTTTGAGCAAAAATGAACCTAAAATCTACCTCCACAATAATAATACTCATGAATACGGAGCTTGAGCAAATCAGTCCCTCCCTTTACGGGTCCCTATGTGAACTAGTCATTTACACGATGTTACTAACATTTATGACTCCGCCGTGTATTCAACCCCTTAGTTTTGTGCGACGTGAGAACGAAGTTACTGAGAGAAAATATGATTTCCTTTTCTCTCTCGTTTTTTATGTTGTTAGGATACGATGCGGTTTAAAATAATTTCTTCACCACTGCCCTCCAAACGGTGAAGAAAGTCATCGTGAGGAAGCCGGCATGTCACAGGACATGTGACATCTACCAACCCGCACTGGGCCCGCGTGGTAGATTGTAGCCCACTCCCTCTCGAAGAGAGGAGGCCTCTGTCCCAGCAATGGGAACATTATAGGCTAATTATGCGATGCGGTTTACGACTGGTTCACGTCAGCTTAGAAGTAACCTTTCTACACATTATTTGAACTAATTACTTGTACGAAATCAATCAAAAGAACGACTTTGTAATTTTCCTTATTTTATGGGATTATGTATCTACACAGTTTTCTTGTTAACCAATCCTAAACTAACATAGTGGATGCCTGATGACGGGCGTCGTCATCGAGGCAGGTCCAAGAAACGCTGGCGTCACGATTTGGACTCTTTCCACACCGACTGGCCGAAACATAGAGAGAATTGGAAGAGTATGGTATGGGGAGACCTATGCCCGGCAGTCGGAAAAATTGAATACTTAATAAAAAATACAAAAATAAACGTATTGTAGGTATGTGTTTGGAGTGAGGTCACGTCAATACTCAAATAGAGCTATGGGTGCAGATCGAACTAACAGAATAGAAATATTTTGTGTATACTTAATGTTTTTTTAACCCTTAGTTTACCTGATGACCCCTTATCAATAGTACTAACCGATTTTACATGGTAAATTAACGACCTCTCCCCGTACATTAACCTTTTGGTTACTGCCACTTTAAACATCATTAGGTAGGAACCTCAGACGAAATCGTTCTGGCCTTACATCTACAATGATGGAATACTTTACATGTAACATCTAGCTCGTTTCATCCTAACAATAAGCCCGCTTTCCCATCCCGCTCTCTGGGGCATCTAAAGAAAATTTATTGTTATTAGTGTTGTACTCATTTTTACTGACACTAAACTTTGTGTAGGTATCTATAGAATACCCTTAGGAGGGTAGTTCGGATATAGTTTATTAGTGTCCGGCTAACATGAGGATTATATGGGATTACGAGTGTTTTTAAGGGGGAAATTGTTAGTTTTTTTCTTTAGACCCTAAGGTTGAAATTAATTGCGTAACACACTTTCAATCGCAATCTGAAGGATATTGCAATCCACTTCTTATAATCTATTTCAAATTGGCTGCTCAACAAAGTAAATAACGCAATAAATGTTTTCGAATTGTCAAAATAAAAGTGCGGTGCACTGAACCCAGTTAGAGATTCAGTCGAATGTCTTGATTAGCTGTCTATTTATAAATCCAGAGTGCCCAATCGTCTACAAGGCAGCTAGTCTGCATTGGTTTGAATACTGTTGAATGGCTCTTGTAATCTAGATAGGTTACACCTGGAGTGAAGATTTTAGAATAAATTGCCAAGAGAAAGAAAGTACATTAATTATTTCTCGCAGACTAAAAGGCACACAATATAATATACAGCAGACAAAAAAAATAAAAAGGTGTAAAGTACGAAGTAATAAAATAAAAGTATAAAAACTAAAACCCAACTACGGCAAAAAAGTCAACTAAAAAGGTATAAACAAGTCATCTCAGACAGACAAATTAAAAATCCGGAGTCACACTTGTTAGGGGATAAGTCGAATAGATTACGTGTGACTCCGGATTTTTAATTTGTCTGTCTGAGATGACTTGTTTATACCTTTTTAGTTGACTTTTTTGCCGTAGTTGGGTTTTAGTTTTTATACTTTTATTTTTATTTAAATTATTTTGGGGTAATAATATATATATATTTGAAATGTGCTAATTAAGCCCTTTCATTTGCTACCCAACATGGCACCAAACAAAAATCTTTTTTTTTAGTTCATGACTTTTGGTCCTCTAGAGGGCGCCATATTCAATTTAATGTGACGTCACATAGCCTATAACCATCGGACGGCCGAGACGCTTCCAACGATGCCCCATTTGTCAAAATATGTTGAGTAGATTAGAAGTTATGAGGGAACAAATGAACATACATACAGGTCAAAATCATGACCCTCCTTTTTGCTTCGCCGTAGTCGGGTAAAAATTGGCAGGGGAGTGTGCTTCACGGCAGCGCTAAAAAGGCCCAGTTCAGCAAAAATGCCAGACGACACTAAGTGCCTGACGCTGGTTTTCAACTGGACCTGTGTATGAAAACAGTATATTATCACGAGACTAAAATATCTAACTCTAACTAAAACAAAGATTCCAACCTACTTATTTCCCGGCATAGTTCTTCCAAAATCCCTTCCGTACAAGCTTGTACAATAATTCTTTGAAAGCCTAACATTACTTAACTCTTGTCTGCGGTACATCTTGGAGTGCTCCCACAAAACGTGATGTGATAAAGTGGATTTATGTAATGTAACTATAGGCTTGTTTCTGCGTGACGTCGGGGAAAATGGCGCAGACTTTTTGCGTAGGTATTTTGTCTTTATTATATTACAGGAACTATTGCGGGTAGTTAGAAAAATACCGTGTATTTTTTTGAGATTAGTTTGGGAATTCTTGCTTCGAAAATATGTTTGTTTTATTATTATCGAATGCACTTAGTACATTACTTTTATGTAGTACCTACCCATATCTGTTGTACTATATGGTACCTATCTATTACCACTAGTGTTTAAGTTTTTCGGTCAGGCATTACAATATAATGTAGGTAAGTAATTACTGTCGTTGCGTTAGCTGTGGCTTTATTATTGAATTAATAATTTTTTTATATTACTTTTGGCTTACTCTTTAAGTTAGTAGTTGCCCTAAAGCCATAAGGTAGCCATACTCAAACTTTTTTTTCTTCGGCCTCTTTCAGATTTCAGGTGTCAAAATCGTTCTAATTTACATTGCGTTTAGAGTTTGTGTAAGGCCCACAGTACCTTCATACTCATAGTCTACGCAACAAAAAAGCCATTGAGTTTCAAACGAGTTACATTTCCTCAATCTTGTTCATAAAGCAGGAGGCACATCTCTAATTTCCCTTACTGAAACTAATTAACATAACAAGGAAATTCCTACCAAGTCCACAAACATAGTAAGTACGATATAAAGTTGTCAAGCGTTACTCCAAAACTTACGTTATTATGTCTCCGTGTCGTCGTAGATTATTTTGAAGTTATGCTATTTCGTTCGGGAGGAATCAGGGCGGCCATCTTGGAATTTTGCATTTCGGTTTGTAGTGAAAGATGGCGGGAACGTGTGTGATCGTTTTGAATATAAATGTCGTTGCATTAAAAAGACGTAAAAGCATGACCTGGCGAGCGAGGGGTTGTGAGTTCGATGTCCACCCTTTGCACTTATATATATTTTTTTTTTTTCAAAATGTAGTGTCCACAGTCTGTAAAGATAAATACAATAATTAAAATTTTGCAAATTAGGGATTCATCGTAAAGAGAGTAACAAATTACATAATTGTATCTGGCGTTCTAGTTAGTCTAGTTCGCCAGCCCGGCTTTCAAATACAATATGGGTAAACAATTTGCAAATCTTTTACATTCACTTAATAATTTTACCTTTATTACAGTCCTGGTATCATCATATTTTATATTATTAAAGTAGTAGGAAAGGAAGTAGGATAGGTTAAGAGAGGATAGTTAGGATGATACTCACACAAAATAACTTATGTAAGTACTTGTACTTACTATATAAGTCAAGATATTTAGGTAGGTATCTAATATAGGTAATAGGTACTTCCAATATTACAAGCACGCAGGAACATAATTTGTACAGTATTCCAATATCGTGTCTTTGAGAGGACCTACCTCTACCAACCGACGGCGACGTCCGTAGGTACCTGCGTCTAAAATGGTTGTAGTGCAGGGATGGCGAACCATTTCACATAATAATATGTGTGCCACTTATAATAAAATAAATGTTTTTTGCCTGTGACGATGACGGCGTCACAGCCAAAATACCTTCAAAATCTGACAAAAGTTAAGGCGAATTAAGAAATAACTAATAATCACACCTGTTTTCCACGACGGGTTAGGCAGAGGTGTACCTGCAGTTAACCCACATTTCGCCAGTTATGTTTAAATCCTATGCAATAGGCCCGGTTGATGGCAATGCTATCAACCGGTCACAAATCTAGAGTCCAGGCTGCTATTGAGAGAGAGCGGGAGAAGTTATTTGATAATTTCCTACCCAAAAAACCGAGAAATTCCTGGTGGAAAAACGTAATATCACTTTGTCCGACCCCAGGAGCTCATGCTCAGAATTAGGTAGCACTTGCAAACACTAGACCAATAAGGCAGTCGAAAAGAAAATAAAACTAACTACTTACGATTTCGAACTAGACTCTGAGAAGAAAGGCCGAAACAAACTCAGAGGTCACAGTCTCTTTTTAAGTTCACCACCCCTGCTGTAGGGTATCCGATACATAAACCTGCGTTCTAACAGGATAGGTTATCTGTGGTTCTGTATTTATACGTGTAGGTATGCACATCTATGTGGATGTTGGAAGTTTCGTATGCGTTTGTAGCAGACATGTGAGTGATATTGGGTGGTTTTGAAGATGCCTGTCCGTTGTTTTTGTTTTTGTAGAGGTAGAATGGAATAGAACAGAAAAACTTTATTTTGCATAAAATATGGTAGGTACATAAAGGTCTTATATATAAATAGTTTCACATATTTTGCTTTATTTATTTCAGCATGCAAAAATACCTTAAAATAAAATTATAAGCAAAAACACTTCAATTATTTATTACTACCTAATGAGAACGAAAAAAAAACTTCAAATTTTATTGTGATCATAATTATTTGGAAGTCTGCTTATAATTTAAGAATTCACTTAAAGTGCAGAATACATTATTATATTAAAGTCATTCCCTCAGTTTCATATGGAAATAACTTAATAGCTCTCTGATCAGCACCTTATGATCAATCACAATCTGAATCGTTTTGTGAAACAGATAGCTAATCCATTGCTGCTTAAGTTCGAGAAAAAAATCTGCGCAACAACGTAAATTAATGTTGTTGAACTTTCAAAATGAAACATCTTAATCGTTTACGAAAATGTGATACGAATTGCGTATCACATTTGATTGATAGCAGGAATGTGTTTCAATAATTAATCTTAATCGCTTTTTCACAAACTCACAAATAGAGAGCAGCTAATATTTTGAGGGTGGTAATGGTACACTATTACCACAGTATAATAAATAGGAGGTTATACTGTGGCTATTATGAATTTTTAATTTTTTACTTACCATATCATACAAGAAATGTGTTTAAGTATTGTTGTAAATATTGTACGGTACGGTAGTCAGACTCACAGTTGGCCGCTATTTAGATTTCTGCTCAATCCAGCCATTTAAAGCATTTCCCGATAGTTTCAGCGCACGACAGCGCTGCAGCGTCACAAACATCTCTGCTCACAAACGTTTACGAGCGCTGTCAGTGATGTGTGAAACTTACTCCGCTACTAGATACACTATACTACTACTATATGGTACTATATGGTATAATATATACCTACCTCTTCAGCTACGATACAGGGGAATGGACACCTGCCGATGTATTCTGTAAAAATGTCATCGTGAAAACTATAGGCGGCTGTAGACACCTACTAAGTTTGCGCAATATTTATGTTGTGGAATATGATTGCACTCATCCATGGTGTTATTGAATCCAAATCTCTAGTACCTAGTCCAAAGTAGTACTTAGTAGAATAACGAACTCAGAAGAGCTATGCTGGGTCAGTCACAATACCTACCTATATTTTGCAGGGATTCGAAAAATCGGGAAAATTTAAAGTGCATTTTCTATGAGAATTTTGAATGAATTATTGTTTGGACAGGAATACATCTGGCGGGTCAGCCAGTTTAAAATAATTAATAGATAGTCCTTGTGCGCCACTCCATGTAGCCCGGGGGCCCCGTATCATTGATACGGCTAATACGGTGGTAGCTTCGTCCCTGTTATAGATATTCAATATATTTTCAGAAAGTACTCCATAAGACATTTCATTAGATACCGAACACGTTATATTAATATCGTTATATTAATATCTTTACTACACTAAGACGTTCGCTATAAGCCTCCATGTTATATTTTATAACGTCATTATTGCCCATTACCCGCGGAACAACATGACGTTTCCAACGATATCGTTGTTCAAATCGACGAGTATGAATCATAACCCTACTTTGGCTTTGCCGTAGTCGAGTTGAACTCTGTGCTGCCAACGGGTCGTCACTCGTCAGACGCTCGAAAGTCTGATAACCAGTCTTACCAAGGGATATCGAGCTTCCTAGTCAGATAGGCAGTCGCCCCATGTTTAGACTGGAATTAAAACATGGCTATGCAGATAATGATGTGATGCCACTAAGGGCAAGATTCACGGATCACATTTTTTACTATGTAAGGTAGGTATGCGTACTACACAAATATGAACCTTATTTTTATTCATATATTGTACACAATCACCAAAGTAAAGTGAAAGTGTGATAAGAATTTTTCGAGTCAAAAATTGATTATTTTTTGAGAAATCCCTTGAGTTATATGTGGCCCTAAGATAAAATGGAACTTCTCCATCTCTTATTCTATTCTGCCAATATACCTTCAAAGAAATTGTATATCAAAGAGAAAGAATAATGTTCATAACAAATTCCCTGCAATTTTGTAATATTCCTGTTCACTCAGTTGAGCGAAATTAATAAAAAAAAACTGCTATGTGTTTGTCCGACAGCGCTCTGGGGTTCCGTAGTAGTAGGAATAATAATCTTTTATGTATATCTTTTTTTCATTTGTATTACTTAAATTTAGTTTAAATAAAAATAGTAACGCATCAGGAACAGAGTCCAAGCTACCGGTGGTCAGGGCTCCAGAGAGAGGATTCTCCTAGCAACGCGTCTGCTCAACATCGTATATAACGCGATGAACCTCGCTGAGCTGTCAAAATGAAAGACAATGCGATCGCCACTGTATGTGTACGCAATTACCCCACAGGTTTTCTGCGTTTACCTACGGAACCTTAAAAAATCTGCCCGCAAAAGAAACTAATAGCATAAATTAAATTTCCTTTGAAAGTTTTCTATTAGCATACGTCGGATTTATACTTGAAATGGAATGCGAATACCGCAGTCATTTAATACGATTCTAAGCTCTTTTGAAGTGGAGTATTTTGTAGAATTTTCTTTTTTACTAAGTACCTACTATACTACATTTATTTTATCATTTGGCAAATAACGGCTAAATAACGACAGTTATTGTGCAATAGTGTTGAAATCACTGCACTTTAGAGTTATTTTTTAATGTAAATGGGTATTAAAGTACTTAATGGTAATAACTTTGTATATATCGTGAAATAATGGAGTTTTTTATACATTTATATTGAAATATCGAAAAAGTGTTAACCGTTATTTGTCTAATGTTATATTATATTACTTCTCTTATTATAATCTTAATAATCTCTTATAATAATCTTTTAAATGGACTTCCCTTTATCCATCCAAAAGTTGTCTTTAATTAAAAGATCGCTTTTAGCGATAAGACCGCCCTATGTCACCCATTGTAAAAAAAATACATTTATATCTAACTATAACGTGATTTTTTAGTTTTTGATTATATTCTTTATGTAAAAATAATACAAAAGTCCTAGAATATGTGGTCCAAAAAAATCGAAGATAACACTATACTCTCGATGCGTGTATCTAAGTCTTATTGATAAGTACGAGTAAATAATTTTCATTCAAACCAATCACTGTTATTTAAAGCTAAGACAATGCTAAAAATCGAGATTTTCTCGAATTATGTTGTATGAAAAATAAAAACAAAAAAAAAGATACTTGAAAAATAATTCATGTTATGCCAGTTTATTCTTTGTTATGGTCTTTTCATATTCTATAGTTACCTATGGGATATTAAAAAAAAACAACTTGTATAAAAATCAATTGCCGTGCGTTACTATCTAGAGACGTAACTTTTTCATTAGTAGGTAAAGACTTCCACAAACAGCCGTAACGGCGCCGATAAAACAACTTCCGTGAAGTTTTCATAGAAATTGTTGCACCAGTTTCGTCGCGCCGTTGCGTCGCGCCCGTCTGCGGGAGCCTTTATACTTGGCTATTCAAACCTTCATTTTCAAAACATTCCAATTTATTATGATCAAAATTGAGCAGCATTAACGAAATATCTACCATAACTCAAACTCAAGACATTCTTACCCAGCATGAGTTATTTAAAACAATTCATTAAATAAATTGTTTTACCCAAAGCGGCAATTCACGAAGATATTAGGTCCCTAACAATTATTAAAATTATCAGCGAGGACCTTTTAAGGGAAGATTAAATTTTCGACAGCGTAAGCATCATCTTTTATTTTTAATTGTGCTGTAGTAAGCAGTTTTTAGGAATGGAGAATTTCCATTAGCATCTCAATTTAGGATGATGGGTTTTGAGCTCAGAATAATTCATTTATTAGATGGTAGCTGTTACCAGCGACTGTGTTTGCATTCAAACTTCAATTCCATGTTTGATCAGCTTAACAGCTTTGCAAATGTAATGTAATTTAGGTACTGTAGAGGATTGAAGGCTCGCGTAGATAGGCCCGACCCGCCGGCCGGTGCGACCCGATTCTGATTTTTGAAAATTTTCACGAATTTTTCATAGAAATGGTTCTTCTAGAGTCGCGCCACGGCTGCCTGAGTATTATATAATTATGTCGAATTTAGACGATTGTATAACCTCCTCCTTTTTGGGAAGTCGGTTATAAATAGCAGAGACTCCGCTAAATGAGTTGACGGATCGCTTCATCATGTAAAATATATGGATGTAGATTGGACAACTTATAGAAATATATTGAACAATTTATAGAAATAATAATGCAAGTTATAATACCCATAAATACGCGTTTCATTTCGTCCCCAGTATTAATTGCGTTCCAATACTTGATTTTACAGTTTTCAGTTACCTATGATTGTTTACGGTTCTGAACACGTATTTAAAATTCTACGGCTGATTTCAGAATCAAGTCTTAAGGGTCCCTGTTGGAACGCCACAAGTCTATCACTATTTTAGGTAGGATGTCGGGACATCTCTATCTGTCAATTCTCTTAACATTTCCGAGTCCGACAGCTATAACTATATTACATTCCAAAAAGATCTAAATTGTGTTCAACTAGGATATCAATCGAAGAATTTTATTTGTTTTTAACTTTTAATTAAGTACTTAATTTTATTTTTTATAGCATGCACCCTTGTTTTTCCAATTCATTTTTGACATTGCATTGCCCTGGCTAGCCATTTAATAAAAAAATAAAACCCTACTACGGCAAAAAAAGTCAACTACGGTATAAAGAAGTAATCACAGACAGACAAATAAAAAAATCCGGAGTCACACGTGTTAGGGGGGGATAAATCGAACCGAATAGATTACGATTAGATAATTGCTTTACCGTGAAGTTTTCTTCGAAATGGTATTATTAGAGTCGCGACGCACCAGTCTGCACGAGGCTTAATGCGCAATATGATCGTCTACCAAATGCAATTGAAGCGATTGTCAATATTACTACTATTCTGTGCAATTGGATGTTTCGGGGACCCTTTATTCATGCAAGCAACGTGACGAGATCAATTGTCAAAATTCGAAAATATAATGATCATCATCCTCCAGAAGAGGGCTCGGAGCAGCATACTTTTTCCATTAATTTCTAACAGCCGTAATCTCAGTATTCACCCCCTTTCTACCACTATCATCTTTCACACAATCTCTTATAATAATCTTTTAATCATCGATCGTTTCTTTGGTTTTTCCCTACTATTTTTTTACATACGTTTCTTTCCGAGAATTATTATTAGAACACCCATAGAATGAAAGCTATGGACATGTAACATGACTTCGTAGGTTTTTATTTATCAAACACTGGCCAGTCGGCGGTCCACCAAAACGAGCATGATGAAATAAATGTCAGAAATGTATAATTCTGCGGGTACTTTGAACTGTGGACTCGTGTGTGAACGTTTTTTTTTCTTTGCTGCATATTTTTGGCTGAGGCAGTGTCGCAGTAGGGCTGGGCTTTTGTGAAAGCGGAGGGTTTGTATAATTTATTTATTTATTATGGCACACCAACGACTAATTCACAAAAAGTCTTATTATATAGTTACTACAGTGAACTTGTCATATAAAAGTGTGCACAACCCTTACAGCTTGCAGCAATCAAATAAATTAATAATAATAAACTCAAATGAATGAATATCTAATAATACAGTCAAAATTAAATTAAAAGGTTCAAGTTGTAACAATAATAAAATAAAAAAAATGTGAATGTCTTCGTACTATTTTGCGAGACGGGCGTTGTTGCCGAGGTATTTTTGGCTTGGTGTACCCAAATGCGATGACAAAATCATAAAACCTACCTACCACTTGTAAAAACAACAGTTAGTTTCTCTCTTTCTGTTGTCTTACAATCACACACACTCACTCATTTTTATTGCACAATCACACCCCCCAAACTCACACTCTAAAACAGTTTGGAGTCGCAACAAAATATTTTTAGCTCTAAAATATTTCCACTGGACGTACATTTTTGTACTAACATTCTTTTTTCGCACACTCAGCAGTTTCCGTCGCTTCGTGCCGCTTAAAATCTGAGCTTTAAAACGTTATGTGCCTGCTTAAGGCGAAGTTGCTTCGGATTTTGTAAGAGAAAATGTTGACACGTGAAACGGATATTGTTGTTCTTATTACCCAATTTGTGTTTTTTTGTTTGTGTCTCGTGGAAAGTCTCATGACGTAGATCGAATACACAGAATATCTGTACGCCTTCATGGAAGGTTTTTACCGTTATAGTAAGCTCGTTCCTTTTTCAAATGAAAGTCAAAAGTGAATTTTATTTAAATGAATTTGACAGTTTTAACGATATGTATCCAAAAGTAAAACTAGCTGCTTCTGAGAACTCAAACTCAAAAGATTTATATTATTATTATTAATCTTTATTTATGCAGAGTACAATGGTCTATAGTGTATATAATAAAATAGCTTAACCTATGAAAGTATCTACTTAATTACTCAAACAGAACAGAGATATAAATTAAAACATTTGACAATAATAATATGTAAAATAAAGTTTTTCCGACAGTCAAAGTTAAAAGCTGCACGGTGAAGTGTTTGTTACTGTAGATGAAGATATTATGCTAAGTAACGGTGAACAGTAGTTGTCATTGGACTCTCCAATACAAAACAATAACTAATGGTCTCAAGAGACAACAATGGACGGTGCGATAATTCAGTACCGCTATAAAGCGACTTATGGGCCTCATAGGCAGACTGCAATTAAGCAGGTACGCCTAAATGTGTACGATTTATTCTACTGTCTCTTTTCATTTGCTAGTGAATGAGACCTCTCAACGTATCGTATTCATCATGTCAGGTATATTTAAGTCCCATAAACTAGGGGGCGAACTGTTTACCGAGCACAAAACCAAATTCCTGATGAAAGAACCCAGAAACACTTTCCCCAACCCATAAATTTGAAATCAAGGACAAAAATTGAAACAAAATACCGGCAAAAAGGAAGAAAGAAAATAAATTTATTTGACCTACAATATTTACAAAAAAAAAAAAAACTGAATACAATCAGTATAGTGTGCCTAACGGGTGCGCCAAAGAGGCCCAGTTCGATAAATACCCGACCATTAATGTCGAATGGCGCTGGTTTTCAATTGGCCCTCTTACGGATGTAAATCAGTTTTGTAGCGTGTGTTGTGTATACATGTATGTATGTATGTGTATTTAATGTTTGTTGTATGTAAGTGTGTATTATGTTTGTGGGGGGTGTGTCGTGCGTGGTGTGGGGTGTGTGTTTTTTTGTGCGTGGGGGTGTGTTTGTGTGTGTGTATATAAACACTTTTCCAGGATAAAATTAAACTGAAACCTTCGCCTTAACAAGGGAGGACGAAAACCGTGCATAATTAATATCTTTGAGCGGACACACATTGCATATTCATGAGCGAGACGCCTCAGCATAAAACTAGATTATTAGACTGTTTTCTATCATTCCTAATTGTTATTAATTGTGTGGTAATATTGTTTATTATTATGAGTTTGTCTGTGTAAAAATCAGTGAGCTTAAAGTAACCTGTCAATAATGTCAATGCCTAACATCAGCCGTTATATTCTGTAAAAATCTCACTGTGAAAACTTAGGTGAAGTGAGGAGCTTCAAGTGATCGACATTCCACCTGTTTGTTAGGGGTTGACACAATTTGACAGCTCACTTCAAGCTCACTTCACCTTAATTTTCACGGTGAGATGTGTATGGAATAGCATTACTGGTGGAACTGTGACAGCTCACTTCACCTAACTGTGACCTAAGTTTTCACAGTGAGATTTTACAGAACAGACCGGTTGGTTGCAGATTGGAAACCTGGGCCACCAAAACATACTTACAATTAAGATCTTTGCTAGCTAAAATGACATAATTCGATACTGGAAAATCGTTTATTTTTTTACAAGTAAACACCTTAACAACTAATGATTGGAGCCTCCTTTTTAACAAATAAGCCTGTGTTAGGAGACTCCTCTCTTCCAATATTTTAAATAAAGAAAGAGAATTAAAGCTAAGACCTAATAAAAACTTTTTACAAAAAAAACACTACAATGTGAAAAATAACTTTAATTTCGGAAGTCGGTGTCCGAATAGTGAGATCACCAATCCATGGGATGACCGTAGTAAAAGCAGCTTAACCTCAATTGCATAAATTACATGGGTATCAAAGTTTTCACTGTCTGTTTAAAGCCTTTAATATAACATCTCTATCAGCACCGTATCAATTCTTTGTTCATTCACTCGACTAGAACCAAACAGAGTGGAAGTGAAGAGCAATTTAAAACAATTAAACACCCTACAATACGTGGGGAAGCAGAGCATATCACAATAGCGCGTAGGTAAGCGTCCGGGATCATAGACCAGTGAAAAGGATTAACAGAATAAATACACTTCAATATGCTCAATCCGAGCATTCTGACCAGCAGCACGCAAACTGGTTTGAAACAAGAAACGGGTTTTGTCGACGGAAGAATAGAGGAAATAACAGAATGTGATCATTTTGTCTATTCTTCCGTCGACAAAACCCGTTTCTACGTGCGTGCTGCAGATTTGACTATATTTTTCGAGTTTTAGCATGGCACTTATAGCGGTCATTGCCCTTTCCCTAATATATCTCCGTAGGAACCCAAACCATGAACAATGTATGGTTTTTCGATAATGGAACATGTTGAAGATGACGATAGATATTGATTCAGGACGTTGACGAAGTTTATTTCAGTTTTTGAAATAAAAAATCAATGGACACTATTGACATGCTAAAACGAGACAAATATAGTAAAAGTTTTTGTTACCATTAGTGCCTTGCAACCTGTAACTGAATACATCATTCATGTTGAAATTATACATGTAAGAACAATGTAGAAAGACGTGCACGTTAAAAGCGTCAGTAATAAAAAATATAGAAACAATTCAAAAATTAAAATAAGCCATGGCAGCTAAGAGATGACCAGTCCCTAATGACGGCGCCCGTTCACGAACATGACGCATGGATCAGCACCATTTAGCTCAACCATTTTGAAGGGGTCTTAACGATCCAACACAAACGCCACCACCAGCGAGACATTTGAGTCAGCATGACATACTCTCAGCCGCCAGGGCACATTCAAGTCAATGAAAGACGTACCCAGCAAATGGAAGCTTTATAGAAGGTATGTGGTCAGTGCTCACAAATGTGCTTTGCAACTATACAATATTAACTGCTTGAATTCAAATATTCATTTAAATGTGCGGTACAGTCATATCCTACCTTACTCTGTGGTGACTGCGACGTAAGTACAGATAGACGCCACGTCCCCTTTTGATTCGGAACACTTCATTTACACTAGTACGACGAACAAAACATTGTTATAGTGGTTTTTACTTAGCGCGACACATGGTTGGGATACACTGAGAACTTCTAATTTGAGATTGTAATATTTTTTTTTGTAATTTCGGGCTGAAGGACAATTCTGTCGAGATTCAGACTTCCGAAAACAACTAAGTTGTTGACATATCGCTGACATAACCATCATCATCATCACTATATTTAGCTGAAAGACGTCCACTGTTGGGCATAAGCCTGAAATATTGGCTAGAAATAAGTAATTTAAAATACTAATCAAAACACTTTCTCTCTCCAAAACTTTTATCATTATCTATAGTGTTCTGTTCTTGTTTCATGATTATTATTGTGTTTATATTTATCATTACTTGTATTACCGGAAGGGTTGAGCAGAGGTGTGTGGTTGGTGGGTTGGGTGGGTGAGATTTATATGTAAAAAATTGTATTGTGCGTTTAGTTTGTGCAGAATAAACAATTTACTTTTTTTTTTTCTTACATTTCGCCAGTTATGTTTAAGTCCCATGTACCTAATAAGGGGCGAGCTTATTGCCATCAACCGGGCACCAATCCAGACTCCGAATTCTAGATGGAAAAACCAGGACTTCATGCTCAGGAGTAGTGCTTGCGACCACTAGACCAACGAGACAGTCATATAAATAGATATGTATATACAACAGGATATACGTTATGTACCTATTTATTGTATAATATGTAAATGTTACACCACAGACTACCTGCAGTATTGTCTCTTCTTCTCGTAAAATCTATCCAAAGGTTGTCTTTAACAGATTGCTTTTAGCGGTAAGACCATAAGTAAAGTTTTTACGTTCATTATCTACAGTTTGTAATGAAGAGTATTCTATTTTATTCTCATCACTTTGAGCAGCGTTTTGTGAGTAAAAAACAGGAAGAATATTTGCAAAATACCACGAAGGAAAGTCATCTAACGAAATCAATCACAAACCAGAATAACCCTAAAAAAATATTCGCCTTTTTATCCCTCCACCCTTTTCCCATCACCCGGTGTGCTCCAGCCTGTCTGAGTGACGCTCAAGAGGAGAACAAAGCAAGGAGGGATGTTAGAGAGTGATATCATCTGCGTCATATTGATGATTAACTGACCGACCAGCTGAGTGATTATGTGAATTATGATAACTACGTGGTTTTGCTTTAGCTCTAGATTGTGATTGATTGTAGCTCAAAAATGATTAACAGACGATAAAGCAGTCCTCAAGATTTCTTTTGCAAAAAAAATTAAGTATGATGCGTATGGTACGTACTTACATTATCGTAGGAGTCATGTAAACGCTCCGAAACCCGAAAATGTTGACAGTTTAAACCAAATAGTCGACTGTTCTTCCGACGACTATTTGTGGTCGGGGACTAGGGAAATCAGATAACCGAAAATGTGTCATTTTCTACTCGAAAGCCTGTCTATGTGTGTTCGAACACAACAACATTATATAAGCATTGGATGCTACGGGTCCATATTGGCTCACCTAAAGTTCTTTACCCGAAATTGTTCTTCCTAATGATTTGTAATCCGAATGATCACTCTTCCTAAAATTTTTCATCCTAAAGTTTTCATTCATACTATTTGTAGTGCTACCGGCGATGTTCATAACACTCATGTTTCCGAAAATTGTAATTAATAATATCATTAATGTAAATATATTTAAACTCCTACTGTTTTTTATCATAACGCTTTTATCCCTAAACATAATTACCATAATGTTTTCACTCATACTCAGAAAGAAACATTTACCAAGTGCAATAAAAAATATATTATGTGGGTAGAAGATGATATTTATAGTTTTAATTTGAGGGTATGATTATTATTTGGGGGTATGCTTTACATAACGTACTGAGTTGTGTCTAGTAAATTTCGCGACCAATTTCGAGGTAGCGCTCGCCGGCCGCTGCCGCGGCACCGCTCGCTTCGCTCGCTCGGCTCGCGCGTAGTTGGTCACAGTTTTAACCTAACCTAACCTATATAAGTTTAACTAATATAAGACTATTATGAATAAAAAGAAATCTAAACAAAAAAGATATGACTTTGAATAATAGTGTAAAAGATGGTTATGTTGAGAAAATATAGGAAAAAAAATAAAAGTATAATAGATGTTTATTGCTACTGACATTATGAAGTTGAATGTTTCGGAATTATGAACATTAGAGACAGAGTAGTTAGGAATTGTGATTGTTAGGATGAAAAATGTTAGGAAGAACATTTTCGGATTTCCAATTATCGGAGTTAAAAATTTAGGTGAACTTTGGCGCACCCGGATGCTACACAACATACTACGACAATTGAGCTGCCCTTCGCCAACCCTTAAGAAACATGGGAGGTTTCTTTTTCCTTCTAAAACCACGCCACACTTTTCTATAACGAACTTTTATTAGCAGAAATTCTACTTGAGATAAATAGATAAACTCGTGAACAACAAGTACTTGCTAACTTACAAACAAGATCCGAGTTATTCAGCAAAAAGCATTACTTCGCAAAACTGAAACAAGCTTACGTTGGTTTTTTATTTTTTTCATAGAATAAGGCGATGTTGCCGTAAAACTTATGCTATACAAAACTATGTGTAGCTACGTTTGGATTTATGAAATCAAATCATTTTTATTTCAGGAAATAAAATAATTTGCACATTGTCCTTTTTATATTGTATTAATTATATATTTTATATTTGAAGTAAAATATCAACTTAATGTAACGCCTATTATCTCACATTTCGCCAGTTATGTTTAGGTCCCATGCAATAGGCGGATAGATTATTACCATCAACCGGGCACAAATCCAGACTTCGGGCTATTATTGAGAAATTCCTGATGGAAAACCCGACAAAACTTTGCCAGACGTGGGAATCGAACCCGGCAGCCTAATTTCGTAATACGGGATCAATTACAATCTGGATCGTTTTGAAACATATTGCTAATCCATTGCTTCATGAGTTAGAAAAAAAATCTGCTCAACAAAGTAAATAGCGCAATGAATGTTGTTGAACTTTCAAAATGAAACAGATTAGTCTGAATCGTTTACTAAAATGTGTTGCGCAATTAGATAGCAGGACCTCATGCTCAGCAGTAGCGCGTAATACCAGTATTTTACATGGAGCGACTGCCTATCTGACCTCCACAACCCAGTAACTGGGTAATACGATACCCCTTGGAAAGAATGGTTGTCAGTCTTTCGGGCTTTTGACGACCCATAACGACTGTCAAAGATCCACGAATGATAGCCGGGACCACCGGCTTAACGTGCTTTCTGAGGCACGGAGGAGTATCGATATGTAAAGATGGTCACCCATCCACGGACCAACCCTGGCAAGCGTTACTTAACCTGATGAATCGACCCGTGCGGCTGCTATTACTTAACCACGAGCTCCTAGAGGCAGTAAAGTGAAATGAAACGGTTTTATTTCAGCTTTCACTGGATTACCAGCCCCAAGTAGCCGAGGACTTTTATCAGATTACGTAGACGGCGTTCTACAATGAGGAAATACGTTTTTTAAATGAATTTCATGCGAAATAAAAATATTTTATGGAAGAGATGTTTTGACTTTTTCGCTTCTTTTATCATTTTCAATTCACAATTAGGTTTTTTCTTGTGAAATAGGCTTAGGTAAAGATGTTATTTTTCTTCTTAGCATATGGATGGTAATTTATATAGGGTCAGCCCAGAATTTGGGTACGAGTTTGACACCTTCAGTGGCATCCATCAGCCTGCTCTGCATCGTGCAGGCAACAGGACATGCTGGATGAAGACTTCCAGGTAACCTAAGGCAACAAGATGTTATTTAGGTACCCACATAAGCAATGTGATGATCTTGATGTTTTACAAAAAAGTAAATTGATATTTAGTAACCTATTTCGCTTAACTATTCCTAAATAGTCGTAAAAAGCTCTGTAAGAAATCACCACATTTCACTTCACCGCTCAATGAGGCATCCTTAGGATGAGGTGAAACAAGTCTACAGACTTCTTACAGGTTACTTAATATATCTACGTATCTTGTAATTATGTGGTTTTCACCAAGTTCTGTAAAAGAATTGTCCTAACCATGCCGTGTATAAAAAAATATACTTGTCAAAAACATGTCGTGTACATGTAGATATACCATGTATTGAATTGTTTTAGACAAAAGTTTTCTTAAACTTTTTTTCACCATTTTGAAATTTTAGACAAGTATTCTACAAGTTTAATTTAAACAACTACCTAGTCTTTACAATGTTTTATGTGTAAACGATAGACGAAAGAAATAAAGATACATGTTTTATACTTTGGTGATATGTTATGGTTCTACAAAAAAGTTTTTGATCCAAAAAGTTTGGTCACACAATGACGGCTGTCCAATTATAGAGCGTTTTTTGTCACCTACTAGTGAAAATGACAGATTTTCATGACGGCTGGTATAATGAGACGGAACCTCTTAGAAAACCGAAGCTTGGGCACACTGGAATCCGATTCAAGTAGCGGAACATGACAAGTCTGATGAATTGAACTACTGCGGTTTCCCTGATATGGTTTCACGGCGGAGGTGTGCTAAGGCCGTTGAGGACTTAGGACGTTTCCTTACTCACCTTCATATACGAATCCCCATACACCCTCAATCAGTTTTACAACAGCCATCGATAAAAAGTCTGCTAGTAGGTAATACATAAATAAAATATGAGCTGAGAACGATGGTTCTGATGAAATAGGTTTTTCGTTTGATCCCTTATATCTCAGACTGAATTAGGTATGAGCTGAAAACCTCGTAAAACTTAAGTGCCTGACTGAGGAAAATGGCTTACGATGAAAGGGTAATCGAAATTATTTACAAGACCTAAAAAGAAAAGTACAGAGACTCGATAAATCTTGTCGATTTTGGAATCTTCATAACTTAATGTCATATTATTATTATATAAACTTACGCTTTCTTTCCAAGGGGGTAGTCAGAAACTATAGTTTCAGACTACCCCCATGCTTTTGCTTCGTTATCAATCCGATAAAATCTTCAAAATTGATCTGATTAAAAATATACCTATCTAAAGTAAAAAGATAGTAAGTGAGCTCAAAATTGGCCACTTCGAACCTCGGAAGGTTCAACTGTGGTACCTATTATGGTCAATATAAAATGATATTAAATGATTGTGAAAATTGTAAATGTAATTTGAAGAGTAATGCTGAAAGTAATGCCTTTAGTCCCCTAAGTCTTTACCTAGCAATGAGGATATGATGGATAAATAGATAACCGCTACGGATTTTATGATTATTATTATTTTATTTTATCTATATTGTCCCACTGCTTGGGACGTCCTCTCCAAAGCTTTCCACTGTTCCTTATGCGTTGCCTTCTGGGACCAGTCCCCTAAATGCATCTAATCAATAATAATCTAAAATACTATCCCGTACGCCAGCATTTCCTAAGCCACCAACGGCGACGACACCCGCCTTCTGGCACCCTGACGCCTTCTGACGACTCTGGCCCATCCGTCCCAATGCATCTTACATTACCTGGCTAATCCCACTTCAGCCTAGCAGACTTATTGTCTACATGATTCCTGTTTTTGAGCGTATCGTGGTATTTACTCGCTGAGTATTATACCCAATACGCTACGCTCTATCGACCGATACGGATTAAATAAAAAATATACTGTAGTTCTTATTTATTACGAAATATTATGTATGGAATGAATAGTTAATTGATTCAGGCGTGACTTGGCGGAAATCCATGATAAAATACAATAGACGTAGATAATATATATTTAGTAACCTATTCCGCTAAAACTAAATATACTAATAATATATTAGCTTACTAAATATGTCTACGTCTATTGTATTTTTTATGGAATGAATCTTTCACTTTACAAAATATCAAATTCTCAAAACATAAATTGGATGGTCTTGTAAGGTTGTTAGAGAAGGAGCGTTCGATAAACGTCTGTGTCAATCGGCGTATCGTCTTTCTATAATGGATGGCCTGTCGGTGCCAAGCGTTGGGTTAATCTATTATACCGTTTTCATTGATACACGGCTTTTTTTAAAAGAACGAGTTTTCTTGCAATAAAACAATTTCTATTACGATTCGGACGGCCATGACATGATCATGAGATTCTGAATAGACATTTCCCAAGTATGTATGTTGTGGTCGATATTCATTCTTAACCCCTGCTAGTATTTTACATGAGATGACTGCTTATCTGACCTCCACAAGCCAATGACTGGAGTAACAAAATTGAAACCACCTGTTTCACCTCTCAACGAGGCATCCTCAGGACGACGATTGACTTGTCGAGAACCTGAACACGACGTGTTGCTACTCCGAGCGCTGGACGCTGACTCTCCGTCTCGATATGGCTCTTTAGGAATAGATTACTAAATATATCTACGTTAAATGTATTTTATAATGTATTTCCACCAAGTCACGCCTGAATCAATTACAAAGAAAATGTAAAAAAATTGCTGACAATTTCCTTCATAAAGGAGATCCGCCAAATCCCATACAAAAAAACCCCAGGCCCGGCGCAAAAGAAATGTATCTCATATTTTAGAGTAATAATAGTAGAAATATTGTAAAGTATCGCTATTGCCAAATTCGGTGGCTAACTTAGTTTTTTTGCCCGGTGAAGTTTCATAAGCGCTAGATGTAAAAATATCTTTGTTCTGTGCTTAACTGTCGGAAATATGTCACTGAATTGACTAATCGGGGCGCCAGCGCCGCCACCGCCTAGCGGCGCTCGACAGAGTCTACATAACATAACGCTCGACTGAGGGTGAGCAGAGTTGGTCGGTTATAATTTTACTCGAACTGCAAACGGTTTTTAACCGACTTCCCAAAAAGGAAGAGGTTATCAATTCGGCTGAATTTTTTTTTTTTTTTTGTATGTGTGTTTGTTCACAACTCCGTCATTTATGAACCGATTTGGAAAATTATTTTTATATTTTTAAAGGGTATACTTCCCAGGTAGTCTAGTTGTCATCAAGTCAGGATCTGATCATGGGATCTTGGAGATATCGAGGGAACTCTTCAAATATTATAGGCACACCTATAGCGATTTGGGTATTTTTTATAGTAACTCATGCATTTGCTCTTGGAAAGCACCATTTTTCACAGATGCCCACCGGAACTACTCAATAATAATTATTTTATGGGTTGCGATTCGATTACTTTAATATGTTTGCCAATCAATTTATGCTAGTCACAATTCATATTATGAGCTGATGAGCCATGAGGCTATTGTAACTAAGATAAATTACAAACCGACCCACTAAAAAGCGATAAATAAAACTTTTTTACAACAAAAAAAAAACAACCGTCTTCCAAAAAGACACTAAAAAGTGAAAAATAACTTTAATTTCGGAAGTCGGTGTCTTTGGTTTTGTATTTTCCTTTTTTAGTGGGTCGGTACCTCCTAAGTCATTTCCGACACAGATATTTTTACATCTAGCGCTTATGAAACTTCACCGGGCAAAAAAACTAAGTTAGCCACCGAATTTGGCAATAGCGATACTTTACAATATTTCTACTATTAATACTCTAAAATATGAGATACATTTCTTTTGCGCCGGGCCTGGGGTTTTTTTGTCCCATAATTGACGCTGCCCGCTTTCTCAAAATGGCATGAAAATCGTCAACACGGGCATCCGCGAACATCTGTGCGCGGAAGCCCCATCAACATCCTAAACCCATAATTATACTGAACGCGTAGGACGTTGCAGGCCCTCTACGTATACTTCACCCACAAGCTGCACTTATAGAAGGTTTGTAATACTTGTACATAAGCAAAAAGTATAAAGCAAACTGTATTACATTTTTATATAAATACTGTAAATATATTCACATAGGTATGCCATATAAAAAAATGATGGGGTTGTTGTCATTCATTCATTCATTTATTTATTCATTAACAATTTACATTGTGTTGAACATTACATATTAAAAAGAGAAGTAACACATGCAGAAACAACTACATTAAGCAAATTAATACAATGTCAGCAAAATAATACAAAGACACAAATAAATACAATATCTGGTTCATAGCAGGTACAGTGTCAGATAAAAAGTCTAATTGTCTCTTCCTTATTATCAGCCATAGTTTAACTACTGTGGGCGTACTATGGGTAGTGTTGGGTATTGCGCAATAGAAAAACCAAATTCATTATAACCGACCAACTCTGCTTATCCCTTAGTCAAGCGTTATGTTTTAGACTCTGTCGAGCGCCGCTAGCTTTGATTGGCAAACATATTAAAGTAATCGAATCGCAACCCATACAATAATTATTATTGAGTAGTTCCGGTAGGCATCTGTGAAAAATGGTGCTTTCCAAGAGCAAAAGCACGAGTTACCATAAAAAATACCCAAATCGCTATAGGTGTGCCTATAATATTTGAAGAGTTCCCTCGATTTCTCCAAGATCCCATGATCAGATCCTGACTTGATGACAACAGGACCACCTGGGAAATATACCCTTTAAAAACATAAAAATAATTTTCCAAATCGGTTCATAAATGACGGAGTTGTGAACAAACACACATAAAAAAAAAAAAAGAATTCAGCCGAATTGATAACCTCTTCCTTTTTGGGAAGTCGGTTAAAAACCGTTTGCAGTTCAAGTAAAATTATAGCCGACCAACTCTGCTTATCCCCAGTCGAGCGTTATGTTATGTAGACTCAGTCGAGTGCCGCTAGGCGGCGCCGGCGCCCCGATTAGTCAATTCAGTGACGTATTTCCGACAGTTAAGCACAGAAAACAGATATTTTTACATCTAGCGCTTATGAAACTTCACCGGGCAAAAAAACTATGTTAGCCACCGAATATGGCAATAGCGATACTTTACAATAATTCTACTATTATTACTCTGAAATCTGAGATATATTTCTTTTGCGCCGGACCTGGGGCAATTTTGGCGGAACCCCTTTATGAAGTGTTGTTGTTCTTGCGAGTATAATATGTATAAATAATGAATTATTTTGTATCCTATACAGTCATTGGTAGGTACCTACTCGTCCGTTTTTTGAAGGACCATTCTTTGAAGTTAAGTAGGTACCTAGCTAATAATGAAGAGGATCCATCTTTGTGTCGCATTTGCTCGAGTGGAAATTCAGATGATAAAAGATTATTCAAGCGAATTTTGGGCACGGCTATTCAAATTTTATCTAGTACGGTTTAAAGTAAAGTAAAACCCCATAGTAATAACTCTGTTATCAGGGTTTTACTGGTTAAATAATGCCGGTCATTCACAGACAACAAAGTTACAATTATGTTAGCAATAGGTTTACAACAACACATAAACAGATCTGAATTAATGTTGCGCAACTTTGTTTTTATATAAATTCTGGACTTTTACGAGACAGAGACAAAACTCAAGCATACTCAAATTCTTCACGTTTCATTGTTAGAAAAATGCCTAAAATCGATTCTCAGACTGAAGGTTTGAGGTATTTTTTTCAGAGTCATATAAAATCGATGCGTCAAAGTGCAACGCGGTGTAAAATTGCTACGAAAAGAAAAGAACTTGACACTTTGACGTAACCATTTTTTTTCTGCACTGAAAAAATATCGGAACAACTAAACCAATGGACACGTCCATCGTTTTTGATGATCGAATCTTCAAAAGGGGTTAATGATAGCATCATTTTTCACACCCTGATGTGTAGGTAGTGATAAAGTGTTGCAAGTTTGTATTGAATTTAAAGACTTCATTCTGATACGAAGTCATTTGTATGAAGCTTTTGCTTTGCATCGTACGTACTGGAAGATGATTTTGACAAGTCTTTAGAAAATATCTAAAGGTGAGTTAAGACTAGAGCATTTTGTTGAGCATTTCTATTTCCACGTTCCTACGAATGGTACAATATAAGCAAAAGCTCAATAAAAAAAAGCATTTCCATGTAATGTAACGTTGCGGCGAATGCTCGACGTTGCGTTCGACGTACCTTGCTTTCGACCTCCCCTAAGCTTGACCCGTGCACCTTGCACCGCACACCGATTCTCGCGGTGGGTTCGTAGATGGGTGACCATCCCATACATATCGAGACAGCTCCGTGTCCCGGAAAGCACGTTAAGCTTTTGGTCCCAGCTGTCATTCATAGATCTTTGACAGTCGTTACAGGTATTCAGAAGCCCAAAAGTCTAACAACCAGGCTTACTATGGGGCATTGTGTTACCTAGTAACTGGGTTGTGGAGATCAGATAGGCAGTCTCTCCATGAAAAATACTGATATTCAGCTGCATCCCGTTAGTCTGGAAGTCGACCCCAACTTAGTTGAAAAAAGGCTAGGCAGACTGGATATACTGTTAAATATTGTACTGTGTTACGGAAACTGTCGTGTGCGAGTCCGAATCGAACTTGGTCGCTTTTTTATATAGCCTTATATTTTTTTGGGAACACTTACAATCTGTAGGTACATAATGCTCAAACATACATTTTCAGTTGCTATTCGTAAACTATTGCTACACAATTCATGCCACTATAGTGAACACTATTACGTAACGCCATCTGCCAACAAGACATAATCTATTGCTTCTACGTGGACACTTTGACTGTTGAATATTCTCTACCACGAACGACAGCTGTTATTTAGAACTTTAGATAGTGTACGTAAGTCGCATTAGAAAATAGGATTACCTACTTAATACTATAAAAATAATGATTGTACCAAAAAGTCACTCGTCTTCCATGAAAGGAAGTATCAAACCCTTCACAGAGAACAGTTCATGTATTCTGTAAAAAAACTCACCGTGAAAACGTGGATGAAGTGAACTTAAAGTGAGCTGTCAATACCGTCAATGATAGGGTTATTAAGTGGAATGACAGCTCACTTCAAGATCACTTCACCTAGGTTTTCACGGTGAGATTTTTACAGAATAGATCGGCAGGCGTGGTTTTACAGCGAGCAGGACAACCCTGTCCACTCCTGTCAAATAGTAGTAGTGAATAAAAACTCATTCTAAAACGTCATGCGCTACGTTTGAGACTGTACGGTAAGTTCTGAATGCTAAATGGGCCGATAACGATGACGGGGTAGATTAGATGTGAAGGCCCTCATGTACAGTAGAGGACAGCGTGAGTTTGACATAGACTGATTGATTGATCCTAATTTTCAAAGTATAAATTCTACATTAAAGCACTCCGAAGCAATGCCAATATTCTTAAAATTTATCGCTCTAGAGAGAAATCAATAAACTAGAGCACTACAGTAAATGATCGTATAAGTAGATAAGTTTTATTTCGCTTTTGTTTTACGTCCCATGTTCTAAATCTGCTAAGCAAGCCATTCCAAGATTAAATTCTTGGAATCCGGGTCGCGAGCTGTAGATATAAAAACTTTGCCATGACAGCATTGCGTTACTATGTGTCTTTTCGATCTTATATCACTTAATAGTCTTTGAAAGAAAACTCAGAAGCATTGAGTGTTACATTATTACATAATATAGATTACCAATACAGGGTGGCCGGAACGTAGACGTGCAAAAATAAAATTTAGTTCCCTCGTATCGTGAGGTATCCGAATGTATGTTCCGCGATTTATGATAGTTTTCGAGTTATTTTTTTTCTAAAGAAAGAAATTTCGAGGTTTTTTGAGCACCTGGGGCCTAAGTCTACTAATTTATAAAGTTACAATGGTCTCTCAATTATGAGCTTTTGACAGTTTTTGTATGGCAAATCTGTCAAAAACTCACCATTGAGAAGCCATTGTAACGTTTATAAATTAGTAGACTTAGGCCCCAGGTCTTTTGAAACTGTAAACTTGGTTTTACACTATATTGGTATCCTAAAAAACTCCCAAAAAATCAGTACGGTGCAATTTTTTACGACCTTACGTGATGTTTGTGTCTACGGGGACTGGCGTATATTGGTTTTGTGAACCCACAGTAGGGGTGAATTCAGTATGTCACCGAGTAATTGATGTTCTGTCGAAGCTTCCTGTACTGTGTGAAACGGCCCGATATTGCGATCAGCTCCTCGATATTATAAATATTTTAATAGGATTGTATTGGCCTTTGAAGATGTATCCGAGCCAAGTGGATATTCTGTTGAAGATTGAATTCTTCCGTATTGATTTTGAGTTAACTACCTACTTTAGACGATTTTTAGAAGAGCGGCCGATTTCCTATTTGGTCCCATAAGTAAAAGTTATTCATAAAAATGAGAACAGAAAAAAAAATACTTTGGTCAGGCAGGGGACATAGTTCTTCTATATTTCAAGGTACCCAATCCTCTATAGCCACCCAAACCCATAGCCCAATATATTTTGTGTCCATTTTCTGCAATAGTCCTGCACCAACCGGGGTTTGTCCTTGGGTGCACTTACATAGTGCATACAGGGATAATCGTCGGTTGGTGCCTCCTCATCATTTAAAATTGTCTAGGGGGTTGGCTTCGACCTCTTCGGACGGCTTCCAACGGTCCCGAGATATGTAAAAAAATATAACATAACATCATAATTATCAATAACGCCTTGTTTCCCCGAAGGGTTATTTATGCAGAGGTGTACCCATAGTAGGTACACCCACACTTCGCCAGTTATGTTTAAGTCCCATGCGAACCTATTGGCATCAACCAGGCACAAATCCAGACTCCGGGCTGGTGAACTGAGAAATCCCAAATGGAAAAACCCAATATCACTTTGCCCGACCTGGGAATTGAACCCTGGTCCTCATGTTCAGCAGTAGCGCTTGCGACCACTAGACCAACTACCAACCACTAGAACAATTTGAAAAAAAGTATAATTACCTCCTAATTCGATTCGACCAAACAGGAATAAATTATATCCGTAGAATAAGCCTTCTCTTCCGCATAAATTTAGAATTTTTGACAGTTTCTCCATACGAAAACTGACAGAAGTACCAAAATCTTATTCCGCGGATAAAATTTATTCCTGTTTGGTCGAATCTGCCCTAAGAGATTTAGGGTAAACAAAAACTAAGGTTGTATAACACGGATCGATCTATCTGCGAGATGAGGATGAGCTAGTCGTGGTCACTACATACAGCTACAGACACAGGTACCTACAGACTGATGAACACTCATGCATGACAGACATCCAGATTTCGAGACCCATCTGAGCCCCAGGGCGACGTTTAACCACGTTTAACTGTCCACCTTGGTTGTCATACGACTACGAATGTCATCGTTCAGGAGTTCAAAAGTCGGAAAATCGCGATTTGTTTATTGGTCGGTGGAAAAAGCGCCAATAGCAATAGAATGCAATAGAATTTCTTTGTTCGATTAACCAGGACTTAACAACATTGTTAGTAAAACTTACGATTATGTTAGTAAGAAATAACGGTTGGTCAACGTTGCGACATCCTATGAGAGACGGCACAATAGTGACCCATGTACACACAGTCCAGGCGACTCGCAACCATGCTTAAGACATTGTTGGAGCTGCCCCACACCCTGCGCACCAGGGAAGCGCACCTTTTACGCATTGTGCATTGTGCAATGCTTGATGCAGCGTAAAATTTGTGTAGTGTAGTCGCGTCAGCTAGTCTGGCTAGCTTTCATTATTGTCATGCTCCGCAATATTCATCAGCATTCATGCGTGTGAAATCACAGTTTTAATTAGAGCAGCCTGATCCGTTTAACCAAAAAACAACTGTCATTCCTTTAAATGGCTATGGATGGCACTTCAAATTTACGTTTGGTGTCAATCTACTTAATAGTTAATTTCCCTGACTGTAGTATATTCTAGTTAAAAAACAACCTTTGCTAACATTAGAATATTTCACGAACCAACAAATCTTCTTCAGTACAAAGCACCAGCAAAAGCATAACAGCAGAAATAAAATAATGAAACAATATAAAAAGAGAAGCATTCATCCCTTGATGTTGGTAATTAGCAAAATTGTTGCCTGTCTCGTAACTTATTATCAAGTTACGTCAGTACTCGCAGGCGTCTCGCGGCAATTTGTGCGAATTATGTCGCACTAGTGAAATTTTTCGGTATTACTCGTAAATATTTTTCAAAAAATATGAAAATATATTATTACGCTTTATTTACAGATTATATTAAACAGTTTTGTAGAACAACTATGTGTGATATTATATGAGAATTGTAGCTTGTCTCGTAACTTAATTATTATTTAGAAGCGTCAACACTTAATAATAATTTGTGCGAATTATGTCGCACTAGTGAAATTTTTCGGTATTGCTCGTAAATATTCCTAAAAAAATAAGAAAATAATAATATATTACGCTTTATTTACAGATTATAATAATCAGTTTTGTAGAAGAACTATGTGTGATATTATATGAGAATTGTAGCTTGTCTCGTCTTATTATTTAGAAGCGTCAATACTTAATAATAATTTGTGCGAATTGTGTCGCACTTATGAACTGTTTCGGCTTCGCTCAGGTGTTTTCGGAAACCTAGCTTTGAGTGTATAGGAAAACTCAACGAGCCTCTTTTGTCTTTGAAGAAGACATGTTTTGGGAGTTTTCTCTGAATATTTTCGCATTATAATTTGTATTCGCACTCGTGAACCATTTGGGCTTCGCGCAGAGCTGCCGCCGCCATCGCCTCACTGCTGTGCTCTGTTTCGTTTAGTTTTCGCATATGTAACTATTACTACTTCTTCTTTCGTTTCTATCTATTATATAAGTAACAACAGCTATGTTTATTTTATTCATCAAATACACAAACAAGATAACCATTTTCCATATAAAACTCTTCCTCAAAACACTCGTAAGCTTTTTGAACCATCACAAAACGTGATTGTTAATGCAATTGTCTAAAATTGTTAGTGGTATGCAAGGGTGAATCCAATTTTAAGCCTTTTTAATGTGCTAATTGGCTTCGGGTGACGCTAATCAGTATCCTGGCTTCAGCCATAGACTAATAATGGATAGAAGTGAAACTCTGACTGCAGATGCATTTCAAATGCCTACATTCCTTTTGTTTTGAGTCGTTAATGATGATATCTTAGCCGCACACTACATATTTAGATGAGGTCAGAAAGAGCAATTGATAACCATCTTTTGGCTTTGACAAGGGCGGTCAAAAAATCAAAAAATATGTAAAGTGTCCTTCACCAATCCTCACTGATGGCTACGGCTCACGTCGTCACAGAATTAGGTAATTTAAATGTAATACATTTGGTTTTTTAATATTTAGTACCAAATTGTTTACCGTAAAACAATCTCGGACCTGACGAATAGAGTTATTTACTTTATCTGTAAATAACAAAATTTTCGGTTGATTTGAAGTAATTTGGTAAATCATAATTGTAAGTAGGTACCTAAACTTAAAAGAGAAATGGACCCAGTATCGAACCTCGAGGAAGGCTTGGTATGAGCGTGAGCGGTAGGTGATTATTTCGGCAGCATTGGCGCAATCCATAGGAAAGGACATGATTTTCGCTTCTGCAATGTTTTCATATTCTATGCTTCATCTGACGAGATGGTGGTAATCATTTTGCCTTGTAATTTTGATGCTTAGCGAACTTTCTGTGTGATGGAAGAGAATATTGTTTTGTGTGTGCTTTTGTTAACTTTACTGTGTTCATTTACGTAACTTAATGATTACGAAATTAAGTTGAGAGTAAAAAAAAGTTCAGGTACTATTAATATTATTTATTAAATGCTGATTTTACTTCTTAGTAATCTAGTAAATATATTTACACTTAACTTACTACTTTGCTTACATAAAAAACTACAATTAAAACATAACTTTGGGACAAAATCTATGAAATTTTTATAAGTACTCTATTTAAAAATCATGTTCAATAGCTCCCTGGATTCCGACCTCAGGCCTGTCATGTCCAAACTTCTTCTGCAAGTTACCGCCAGCAACGAATCTGGTGTTATGGTCGAGTTTCCATACTCCATCGCCAGTTAGCTTCATCTGAAATGTGAAGTTTACTTTATAGCTGGCAACAAATTAATTAAAAGAAAACTCGAAAGATGTTTCGAACTATGTCTCATCATCATTTTAACCTAAATAAGTCCACTGCTGGACATCCAAGCCACAACAACAAAGTCTGATTATTTAACTTGACATAATAAATTCAACATAACAAAACATCACGCCTGCATTAACCCAAAGATTAGATGAGGAATAAAATATACTAAAAAGTAATCCCGCATTTCATCAGTTATGTTTAAGCCCCATTTTATAGGGGGCGATGCTATTGCCATTAACCGGGCTGCTGCCAAGAATATCCTTATAAAAAAACCCAATGACACTCCCAACCCTGATATCAAGCCCAGGAATCCTAGTTGCCATAACTAGAATTATATCGAATAAAAAACTTTTTAGAATACTTACACCGCTTCCACCTCCAATCTCCTTATGAACATCGAGGCCGGCTCTTACGTTGTCGTTTGCATTGTTCCAGTTGAACTTGCTTCCTAGAACACTGCTGTCACCATTAGCACCGAGCGTTCTCTCTCCGTACGCTTGTCCCTGGAGACGACCACGGTGGTCGTTGAAGATATCTCCCCTGTAACCGCCCCTGCCCTGTGAAAAGAGATATTTTATTTAGAAAAATCAAAGGGGTGCTAGTAAGGATCAAAACCTGGCACTGTGTGAAAAAGAGATGGTGCAATTCGACCTGTGTAGCTCTATCTCTCACTTACACCAGAGTCATATTATTTACCCTTATAAGAGAATGCATTTAGGAACTCAGGTCTTTAATAAATGCTGATTGGATCACAACACGTATCAGTCATCTTTTTGAAAACAATTTTAATTCCACTACAAATTCCAAAGGACGTTTTCTGTCTCCTGGTGTTTCAGTCACCCAACATCTACTAGATTTATTAAAGAATTTAACAGAATCTGCTAGAGAAGTTAACCGGGTCTTAACCAAAGATGGGAAACAGCCCTGGACAAAAACAGTCAAGCATACTTACGAATAGCGAATCATCCGTGCTGCCTAAAGTGCCGAAGACTTTGCCTCTACCAGCATTACGCTCCCAAGTCGTATCTCTTGGATGACGTCCGTGCTTCGGAGGAGGGTAATAATAAGCCGCATCTGGGTGGCCAACTACATAGCCTGGGGGTGGTGGCCGGTAGTGCAGTTTTGCGTGGGCGCAAGCTACGAGAGCAGCGAAACAGAATAGGATGAGGGATTGCATGGTGAACTGGAAAAGAATAAATATAAATATTAATTACTGAAACATCAACTAATTAGAAAAAGGCATGACAGAAGACGTATTACGATAATGGGCTACCATGCTGCTTAAGCCTTTTTCGTCTGTAAATATGTTATAATTCCTTTATTTAATTGATAAACATTACATTTACATTTTTAAATATTGGTATAAAAATTATAAAAACATTTAAAAATATAAAAAATGTTATAATTATTATTATGGTGGATTTTGACATGAATGTGTTTCGTCTTTAAGTAGATATTTTAATTCTGCTGTGGAAGAGCCATGGAGCCTTATCAAACTGGCGATTTGCGAGCGTGCTTCCAGCGAATGTACGATATTGTGAAATAGCGGAGAGCACCTCGCCAGCTAGCTTACCACGCATCTGCGGAGAGCAAGTTCACAAATCGTCTCGCTGCGAGCATGCTGGCAAGTCGTCAGTGTGATAAGTCTATTACATTTTCACTCTCAGAGGCTACTGCTTCTTTATTACCCGACTACGATGAAGCAAAAAGGGGGGATTTTGATATTGACCGTATGTATGTATGTTCATCTGTTCTCTCATAACTTCTAAACTACTCATAATAATTTGCAAATGAGGTATCTTTGGAAGCGTCTTGATCGTCCGCTGGTTATAGGCTATGTGACGTCACATGAGATTTAATATGGCGCCCTCTAGAGAGAGGACAAGAAGACATGGAAAAATAAAGATTGCGTCAATGTTGGGTATCAAATGAAAGGTATTTGCACATTAATAAAAAAAAATATAACCCCAAAATAATTCAAATAAAAATAAAAGTCACACGTGTTACATAAATTGGACAGATTACGTGTTACTTTGGATTTTTAATTTGTCTGTCTGTGATGTCTTGTTTATACCTTTTTAGTTGACTTTTTTGACGTAGGCTTTAAGTTTTTATAACTTTTATTTTTTTCAGTATATGAAATTCTTCAATGAGATGACTCTCATTGAAGTTACAAGTAGTTTAAATTGAAGTGAAATAAGATAAAAAAAATAAAAAATCACTTTAGAATGTAGAATTAGAATGCGATGCGAGGATTGGTAATCAATGTCTATAAGAGCCACTATCCCATATCAAAGACCACCATAAATATGGCCTTATAATAGTTATTAGTTAATAGTTATTAGCAAATACATACCTTATAAAAACTCTTACTTCTTCACTCCACAAGGAACTGTTGAGAACTGTGCCTTCTTCAATCCCGAACTGATCATTTATACTAGCTTCAGTATCTGAGGTGAATTCCCTGTGCCGAGAGGGAAACGGACTTGTTTGAGATCACGTGAATCACACATAGCATTGTTTGTTTGTTGTACGTATTATCTTTCTTAACTGAAGTATTCAATCATTTTGTAACAGGATAAAAGTACGCTAATTATTATGTGTAAGATGCATGGCAGTGAAGAGCCAAGTTTGAGTCTTTTGTTTGTGACATTATTTAAGCATTTTTTTTTAAGCATGAAATATTTTTTTGCTTTTGAAAGCCAAGATCGAATTATTAGATTCATCACTTTAATCAAGCAGAGGATACGTATTTAAAAAAAACTTACCAACCAATTTACTAGATTAACATAACATAACCTGTAAACTTACTGTACACCCACATTTCACCAGTTAAGTTTAATGGCGACGCAAGCCCATTGCCATCAACCGGGCACTGATACAAACTCCGGGCTGCTACTGAGAAATTCCTGATGGAAAAAGCCCAATATCACTTTGCCCAATCTAGGAATCGAACCCAGGACCTCATGTTTAGCAGTAGTGCTTGCGACCACTAAACCAACGAGGCAGTCTCAGTTGAATAGAATAAATATTAAGCAAAGTAAATATAATAATTATTTTTTAAGTCAAAGTTAAATCATTGATTTCAATGAGACCATGCATAAGCACTTTTGAAAGTCAACATTATGTCAGTCAAAGTAAAGAAAAAAAAAACAGTTAGTGTAGTTAATTAGGTATAATTTATTGTTACCTACATATTTTATTTTTTATCTCAATTGAATTGAATTGCCCATTCCAAATTGCAGTTAATAAGATTAAATAAAATCCAATAAATACAAACTAAATAAATACAAAACTTGGCCTTCACAGCCAATTAGCAACTTTTCTTATCTATAAACTGCACAATTATTTAACTTAAGATAAGCGGGATTTACTCTGACTTATCTTAAAAAGAACTCTATGACGTACCTATTATTGTACGTATATTGATATGCCAAGTTACCTACATTTAATAACGCCTCATCGTAAGATGACGAAAGCTGTTATTGTTTAAAAAGGGAGTGACCGAGGTCACAGTTGATGGAGATGTAGTGCAACCTACTTTCGGCAACTCACTTTAAGCGACATAGATTACGCAGCATTACCAGCCAAGTATAAAATCCTACTGCAGAGATACAGGCCTCTGTGTGAGAGGGAGTGGGCCGTAATCCACCACGCGGGCCCAGTGCGGATAGCTGGATGTATAATTTCTTCGAATTTTTGGTTCTAGAACATGTCAGTTTCCTTACGATGTTTTTTCCAACACAGTTTTGAGAGCAGTAGTCAATTAATGGACTCAGCTAACCGCAGTCCACTGCTGGACGTGGGCTTCTCCCAGGCTACGCCATAACACCCTGCCCTCAACCTTCCGCATCTAGTCTGTTCAGTAGTGATGAAATAATTTACACAAAGTAAAGTGCCTGCTTGTCACAGCAAGTTTCGCTGGGCCACCACTGCCCTCAATTACACAGGGCTTAAAAGAAAGGTATTTCTTTATACAAAGGGAAAACTGTCGTTTTCTTAAGACCTGTGAAGCAATTGAGCCGGCCATCATTTTTCGTCATCAAGGGACAATCGTAAAATGGCTATAAAAATCTTTAGTGTCTATTTTATAACAGGCGTTACCTTTTTGTTACCAATTCTACACTTAATGCCGTTATAAAGCTATATTATTACGTCTTTTAATGATAAAATATTGCTTGGGTTGGATGGTTCAATAGAGATAATAGCGTCAATTGAAGTTAAGCTGCGGGTACCGAGGTCAGTCTGTGGATGGGTGTAACCTTTTCTTGAATTAATGTTTCATTACTTTATGAAGACATTTTTCATTCGTAATTTACGAAAGTTATTAAAACAGATGTTATATAATGGAATCCATTATTAAAATTACTTTTTTTTGGTCATAACTTTTTGTCTTTCATTTAGTTAATTACGAATGTCTTTTAATCTAGATTGAGAGAAAAATTAAATAAGTTACTTTCATTACTTAGATGGTCCAGCCTTATTTCAGTATTATTCATGAAAACTTGACATCTTTGTAACCTGTCGCAAGTGAAAAACGCTCTGGTGAAAAAAATGAGAAAGGAAAGTAGGCCAACCTAAATATTTTTTCTTGAACAATTACTTTTTTGAATATTGCATTAAACGATTTTATTTTTATAAAAGATCGTTACATATTCCAATGGGTTTTTTTTTACTTAAACGTTTATGATGGTCTGTTCCATAATATTTTTTATCTTTCATTTAAGGTGACGCTTTTGGTTTTTCAAAATGATATTGTTCCTACTTCAATCCACCAGAATGCTTTATATTTTATTTTGTATTGTTTTTTTACTTATTTTTTCTTCCGAAAACCTTATATATCTATGTATGTATTTCTTACATCGTACTTTACACTTTTTAATATATATTTTTTTGCAATAAAAAACGACCGTAAAATAATCATACAAGAAATCTACACTATCCCAATAGCCAAACTACTTGTACATTCTAAACCATTTTTCCTAATCTCATTCCAAAGAGCTTAAAACTCAGTTTAGTTTTCGATAGAATTTTAAACCGGATAAGATGAGATATATCAACTTTATAACTTGGTTCAACGAAATGGAGCAACTCACCCGATTTGACAGGTGCTGTGAAAAATGGTAAGATTTTCAGAAAAGCTATTGACTTGGTTTGCTTGTGATGAATTGTTTGAACGATGTTAGGAAATGCATTTTTGATTGCAATGTACGTAGGCGATGAGATATTGAGGCATGCTTCTAGAGCATTTGGTCGAGCATTTCCATGTAATGCACCTTTCTGCGGATGCTCGACGCTGCGTTCGACGTAATGCTCACGGCGAGTGACCTGTAACATTTTTTTCTACCTTGCGTTCATTGTAACGACCTGCCCTCGGCCCGCGCTCCCCTCTATAAAATGTTACACCAATACGCTCGTTGGTTTTTAAAATCTGGTTCGACAATCCAGTGTCGTCTGTGAAGTGCGGTTCGATAAAAAATTAAAAACGGTTCTGGTACAAGTAAATGCTCTGTTCTATAATTTCCTTTACATAATTAAATTAAAAATGTAAGTTTTACAATTAAATAAAAAGCTACATTTCCTAGAAGAGCGGTGACCACCACATAACGGCCACAGTGATGACTGTCATGAAAATGATGGCTTGAATTGACTTTACGAGGACAAAAAAGACTCTAAGAAAACATAGGTACCAACTTACTTTCATAATAAATAACATTACAGTTACGTCTTTCGCGGTAAAATGCAGACGCTATGTGGCGGCCGCTTTTCTAGGAAACCGTAGCATCGTGCGAGGACACGGCGCGGACCACGGAGACCGCGGAGATAACCACGTCCGAGCAACGACATACCGTGTGTCCTAAATTGCGCTTTATTTCCATGCATTTTGTATGAAATTTGAATGGATTAGGAAGCCGTCCGTGCCATGTCCGCGCCCGACGTCATTTATATGTGGCCGCGCTTTAGATCTCGGCATCGGTATCTGAGGGCTTATACAAGTTACATTCGCTTTGAAAGCGTTTCGTATGACAACTACTTTCAACAGGATTGGTTTAAGCTTTTTCGGTAGCTTATATCAATCTCATTTTTAATGAACAAGCATTAACAAAAGCCACAGGCAAAAAAACTATTTTTTTTTTTGCAAAACTTTTACAAGGCGTTGGCGTCGAATTAGATCTCGATATGGTTTCGTTACAATAATTGGTTAGGGTCTTGTGAATCTCCCTCTGGTATGTTATTGAGTTTTTCAATACATAGGAAATTCTCAGTTCCTTAGAAGAGAGACAAAAGCTTACTTTTGTCTCTCTTCTTAGTTTGGATTTATGCCCGGTTGATGGCAGCAGGCTATATAACCTCCTATAACATGGAAATTAAATATGAAAGCCCAAGATAGTGATAAGTATCATCGTATTATCGAAGTTTATCATCATCATCATCTGCCTAGCCTACGTTGGGGTCAGCTTCCAGTCCAAACGGATGCAGCTGAATACCAGTATTTCTCATGGAGCGACTGTCTATCTGACCTCCACAACCAAGTTACTGTGTATCATTATACCCCTTGGTAATACGATGAGACTTATGTTTTTCTGAAAATAGTTATACAAAAAATAAGAAACGAAAAAAAGTCTGGATATGAAAAAAAAAAAACTGGGTTTTATAATGGCTCGGCACAAGTTGAGAATAAGCAGACAGTGATAGTTAAGTGCTTAATGTATCCGTGGAGAGGCAGTCGCGCCGCTTGGAAATTGAAATTGCTTAAGGTATGGTTTCGTTGGTACGACTTTTTGCAATTATAAAATTTCTTATTACTATTTTTTGCACCTGATTAAGTAACTCAAAATGTTATTTACTTTTTCAGTTCATAAATTGCCATAACGAAAACATCAACACGGTTGATGCTTTGGCAAGTTAACTTTTCTCGTTCAAATACTTGAACCTAAGATTCTGCTCAGTACAATAATGTAGGTAGATTTGCGACATAATGTGAACAAGGAAAGAAAGAAAAATTGATTTATTTATCAGAGAAATACGACGTACATACAAAAAGAAATGAAAACTCGTATAACAAGAAAAATAAAAATAATACAAAATAGATCTATCTATGTGGTTTTTGCCATCCAAGTAGACAGTTGCAGATAGGTATCTAATACCAGTACCCTAGTTTCGACATCTTTATCTATATTTAAGTAAGTAATACTGAAAACTTATGGGTAACTACAGTTTTGAGCCGTTTGGAGTCGAAACGCACGGGTCATCGGGTCGGTGCACGACTCTTTTTTAAGGAAATTTCTCGCCGGCTGGCTGGTCGACACTTCACGTGAGGGCTGGCTCGTTCTTTGATCAAAGAATTAGCATTGCCATTCAACGTGGCAATGCTGCCCGTCTTCTGGGCACGTTTCCGGATGACAGCGATGCGGACGAATAGGCTGCGCGTAATGGCGCCTAAATGTCCTTTTGTTTTTGTATTTATTTGTATAGTTAGAAAGTTTTTCATTGAATATAGTATTATATTGTATTTGTATATGATTTGTAAATAACAATTTCACAATGTTTAAGTCCAATGACGTCTTAAAATAGTCTGTAAATTTCATTCAAACGATCATCATATATTATGCTACTTTAAGTTTCCAATTAAAACTTTTCAGAGCCAAATATGCATGTATAAAGAAAGCATAGGTACCTACTCATCAGCATAAACCACATGGCAATTCCATTTTAAATAAACTATAACAAAATCGCCACAGTGAAACCAACCACTAAACAAAGTCTACTTTATGAGAGTTATTCAGTTTTAATATTTCGCTAGCGAAATAAGCTCTAATGGCGAACGTTTATGATAAAACCTTTCATTAGAATATTTAAACGATTCTGTTTTATTTCTATTAGTATAAGCTGGTATGAGATGCATTTGAAGATATCACTAGGGATTTTAATTAAGTACCTCCGGTGCATCCAGCGCCATTCCACTATCAACCTTGCTGATTGGTTAAAATTTGAATATAACATAACATCACGCTTGTATTCCCCGATGGGTTAGCAGAAGTATAGGTACCTATAGTACACCCACATTTCGCCAGTTATGTTTAAGTCCCATGTAAAAGGGGGCGAGTCTATTGTCACCAACTGGGCACAAATCCAGATTCCGGAGTGCAACTGGGAAATTCCAGATGGAAAAACCCAATAACACTTTGCCCGACCGGGGAATCCTCATGCTCGGCAGTACCAACCAACCATAGACCAACGAAGCCGTAGAAAATAATGGCTAAAATTTTCTCAGTAAAAGGCTGAATATTTTGGACGTAGATATAACTATTATAGCGAGCTAGATGCTTTGTGTCATCCTAGCCTTTTCCCAATCTGCCTAGCCTTTTTTATGTTCGGGTCAGCATCCAGTCTAACAGAATGCAGCTGAATACCAGTATTTTACATGGAGCGACTGCCTATTTGACCTCCTCAACCCAGTAACTGGGTAATATACCCCTTGGTAAGAGTGGTTGTCAGACTTTCGGGATTCTGACGACTCGTAACGACTGTCAAAGATCCACGAATGACAGCCGGGATCAACGGCAGAACGTGCTTTCCGAGTCATGACGGAGTCTCGATATGGAAAGATGGTCACTCATCCACGGACCAATCCCGCCAAGCGTAGCTTAACCTGATGGATCGACCCGTGCGGCTGTTATTACTTAGCCATGAGCTCCTCACGAGTTCATGTAGCCGGTGCACATTAAAAGATGAAAGTAAAAGGATGACTTTATTAACATCGACTGAACAGATTTTATCCCAACTATGTTGGTATAATCTCATTGGTATAAAGATCGGCTTACAGTATAACCGATTGAATATTTTAAACGAGGAGCAAAATACCTCATGCGTAGGCGACGCATGAGGTATTTTAAGTTTTATCTGATGCTATTGCAACTTAAAACAGAACCTTCCGATAGCTATAGGAAGAGCCATATAAGTGATAGAGACAACACTCAAGAAGCCCAACTGTTGAACTTGATGTGCCTTATCAAAGTCGTCGGGTAATGTATTCTACAATGCAATCAAAAATACAAAACAGTCTTATGTTCAGGAGCTAGCATTACTTTTCACACACCTTCAGAATCCCTAAATTCTCATCCACAAGGAAAACAAAACCCAAGATTGTAATAAATATGTTAAGAGTGAAGAGCGAGAGCCCCATTAAATTTGAGCGAGCCCTCACTTAGTCATATTGAGTGTTTTCCTAACAAATTGCTTTTGAATTTAGTCCTGATATTATATTTAATGTAACGGCTGAATTTATTGCTTTTAAAATTTATCGCGTTTCAGTTTTAATATCTTCTTCGTCTTTCGGTATTTATTTTTAGAGCGAGCTATGCATGGAACTTTATCGCTTATATTCAATCGATTTTTTGGGCCACGATTATCTTAAACCAGATTTACACGATGACAAGTTTCATGCCTAGAATTGACGTTACAAATTATTGGATCTATTGGACAGTACTGTTTAGAAAGACGGCGCAACTTTTATCTTTGCTTCAACTGTAAATCAGTAAATCTCTTTAGTTTTGGGTCATGATCACCACAATTCTTAACCAGTGGAACTCCTGTGAGACAGAATTTATAGTTGTAACCACCAGAAAATCTCTGATACAATGTAGCCCGACGAGACCCAGAAAGACTGCAACTGTCTGTTCGATGAAATCCGCATCGAAGAAATGAAATAGAAAAGATAAATAAAAATAAGTAAATAAAATAATGTTTATTTATCCAAAGTAATACATGGATACGGGTTGAGCACAGTGGTAGATATACTATCATGATACATAATTGTTTGTACAAAAGATCTACAAAAAGTCTATTAACAAAAAAATAAACCCTGTCTCTTAAACTAGGAGTCTTGTATCATAAGAAACAGTGTATTTGTATCTAAATAACAGGAGGGGGAGGAGAAGTAGGAAATACCACTTCCCTCCATACCAAACAGCCGTCAGAAAAGTGCTAGGCCATAGGAAAATCAAAATAATTAATTAAGACCGAATAAAAATCCCTCCCAAAATGCGCTTCAATTTCAACCACACAGTGGTACATCAGGTACATAAACATTGCATCCTCTCTGAAAGATGCGACAATGTCCCATATCCACGCTTGCCGCATGACGTTTTACAAATACTAGTGCTAGTAGTTTGTATAAAAGAAGTATTATAGGAAAGATTGCCAAAATCATCAGCATTGACAAAAGAATTGGTGAACGCAGTTACGAGGAAGCTACTGCATGACCCTTTTGAGGCAATTTCATATGGTCTTTAGCCTTATAAAATTGCCGCAAAAGGATCAGGGTCGCCCAGTAACTGTGTGACTCCCAGTAACTGTGTTAAGTCAGACTTTCGGACTTCCGACGACTCGTAACGACTGTCAAAGATCAAAGAATGACAGCCGAGACTAACGGCTTAACCTGATCGATCGACTCGTGGGGCTGTTATTACTGAGCCACGAGCACAAATTAAAAGCCGAAGCATGAACTTCAAATTACATATTTAAAATTTGAATGAACCCTACCAAATTCCGCTGCAAATACAGCGCAGCATCGCTAAGTAAACATCGCATCGTGTCCCAGATCCACATTCACCGCATGACGTTTTACAAACACTAGTATGTACTATAGCGCCTATCATTCTATTTGATTTGTTTGTTTATCGAGGATACGAGCTTTCACTATTCAGGATTGGTTCAATGGAATTGATAATGTGGAATTTGGTAATGCATAATCAGCCTATGAAAGTTACATTTAGTATTATTAAATATATAATTTATACACGTCACGTAGTACAGAAAGAGTATGCTTTATATTTTATTTGGTTGTTATAAATCACTATTGGGGCTTGTTTCAATGAAAATAATAAAGTGAATGTAGACTCGTTTGATGTTAGTAATTTTTTTAGAATGACAACCATTTGTCTGATAAATAATAATTGGTGTTCCCTCTATATGGCAGAATCTTGATGTTCTGAAACTTATTTGGCAGAAACTCACTTGGCATAATATGGCATAAACATAATTTAGCAGAATTATTGTTTGGCAATTTTTCGTAATTGCAGCTTCCACTGTTTGTCTCTGCATCACCCAAAGGTTGACTGGTAGAAAATGCCTATGGCATAAAGTCCGCCTCTATACATTTCTGTGCTTGAAGTATTAAATAAATAAATATCCTAATTTACAATGGCATACTTTTAAGATGGCAGAATTTTATTTCGCATAATTTCGTAAGACTAGTTTTCAGACTTTTGGGCTTCTGACTAGTGTAACGACTGTCAAAGATGATAAGAATGAGATAATGTGAAGAAGATCAGATGATGTCTGTCTGATGATGACTGTAATGATGATGAAGCGTAAATAATGCGTTCTTAAATTTATGGGTCTACCTACGATCACAAAAATAACGAAATAATAAATGGACAAGAATAACAAAATCTCTCAAAGAATGCACAACTAAAATGGATGCACTCCGCATTTCGCAACTTACTCATTCGATTTGACAAATGAGGTGTCATACGATCTGTGCCGAAGAGAGTGGAAAAATCTTTTGAAATTGAACTGGCATATTTTTAGACAGGATAGAACTTAGATTTAAAATTAAACGAGGACACGTAATCTGTTTGAGTTTTTTTGTGTTATTGGAAAACCAATACCAGAAGCACAGCAGTGGTGTATTGTCAATTCAGAAAACATGCTGAAATTTCGCATGTGCCAGTTTTTGAATATCTTTGAAATGCAGCTAAGCGGTAGAAGTTGGTACGGTGTTAAAAAAGTTGGGAGTGTAAAGAATCTAAGATTTTTGAAAAAGTACCTACTTACAGGAGGAGGAAGACCTACTTAAGAAGGAGATTTAGTTTTTTTTTGGATTTTATCTTTTTATTTCTTCTTATTTTTATTCCTAATACTTTGACTTTTAATCGGCTAATTTTATTATACTAACATGTTTAAGACGTGTTGATTACACTATTCTGTAGTACATTTATTATAATTTGATTTAATAAGTTTCAATTTGATATGTTAATTGCTTTGATTGGACAATAATTATTTGATGTTTATTCTAATAAAACGCCGTTAAGGCAAAACATTACTGTGTTATAATTTAATGTACTACATGCCATGTGTGTGTTTACAGTTGTAAACAAATATAAAAACATAAAAAGTCCACAATCGTATCAACGAGTTTGATGGGGCGCTCCGCAATTCAACATCTAATTGAAATCTAAATGAAATTCATTCTCCAAATTCGGAATCAAATTCTCAAACAATACGAGTAAAGCTGCATGTAACCAAAATTCTCGATATGTTTCCGTTCGAGGTACGATTAGAGGAACATGCTACAATCACAGAGGGTGTTGTGTTTCAGAGATGTATTTACTCCCTATGTACTCACTTGCGTTGATAGTTGGACAATATATAGTTCAGTGAAATTATTTCTACATGGAATATGGTTGTTATTTTGTTGGTTCTGGGTTTTCCGTAATCGCCAGGCTTGCCAGGCCGGTTGGCAATCGCAGCAGAGGAACGCTGCTGGCCCATTGTCTAGTACGTTCCTTAGTCACCATTTACGATACCCAGGGGAAGTTGTTATATAAAAATTTATTATGAATTGAGCCTCTGAGGCTAGTAAGATAAACGGTGCAATTCATGTGAATACTGCAATTAACTGCCGCTAACAAAATTATGTACCAATCTACGTTTATGTACGCTAGCTTCTCTGTGTGAATTCTGTGAAATGGACCCGAACCACAGCTAACGTGCTTCAATCAAAGTACCTACGTCGAATGTTCTGTGAACTGTATGCACGAGAAGTTTGCGATTCAAATGGAAACTAGTACTGGTATAATGTATTAAATTTAGTGTGTATTATGTTGTATATATGTCGTAGAAAGATTTGATCATTTGGATTTGCGCGAAAACCCTAGCGATATCGCGAAAACACGGATAATTAGACAATAGTGAAAACATTTCTCAATCTTACTGGAAAAAGATAGCTTTTTTGCAAAAGCACGAGTCGCTCTAGTAATATTGCGAAAAGAAACGTTAGCTATTATGAAATAAGAACGCCGAGACGTCCTCTGATTGGTTGACGTTTTAAATGTCAATCATTCACGCACGTCATCAGAATAAGATCCAGTAAGTAAACATCTAGCCAATCAGGGTGAAGGATATTCAATATTACTAGATGTTTTAATAGAGTCAATGTCTTGTCTAGAGCTTTAACTCACATAGGTACTGTGTAAAAATGCCACATCATTCCATCAATGTGCCTTAGGCCCAGCGCACACTGCTGGAGGCGCAGCGCAGCGCATTCGTCACTGCCAAACAAATACCGACATTGCCGCAGTTGAAATAAAGTTGAAAATAAATAAACTTTCATTAGCTTGAGAGCGTGTATAAGCGGGAAGAGCCGCGCGACTCCAGTTATTTATTTTCAAATTTAACTTAAGGCATGCCTTAAGTTTAAACGTTGATATTTGTTTGGCAGTGATGAATGCGCCGCGCTGCGCCTTCAGCGGTGTGTGCCTTATGCTGTAAGGACCAAGTCCAGGCAATCTTGATTGTAAAAAAAACGTGACAGATCTAAATTGAATCAAAATCGCCATTAAAACTAGTTTCAAAGTTAAACGCTCATTTTGATTATACGTTCGATAGGACCCCGTAAAAAAGGGTGGGACGAGCAGGGCAAAACCAACAACCAATGGTCCTCATTTGCACAAGACTGATGTAACTGAAATTCAGGAAAGGCCTTTGCCACAGTATAAATATGGATAGTACAGAAACTCGGTAGTAAACGTTCGAAACGGCACACTCACACAGACGCGCTCGTTGACGAGACCCCAAGCGATTGTCGCGGTGCTGTGAGTTGCGCGTGCCGTGTCGAGCGGAGTGGTCGCAGCGATCTTTTTAAAAATGGAGCATAGGTAATCATTTCAATAGATAGGCCTAGTTTCCATACTGTCCATATTATAATGTCCTTTTACCAAGCAAAGCAGACAACGGTAGCAGTAGGTCACAACCGATAGATTATTTTTTTGACACCTTCCATAGACACAAATGAAAGCCCGATAGAAACAGAGGGCAGCAAATAGCGGCAACCTCTTCCACCGAGAGCCGTAAATACTCTTCAATATAATTAGAAATCATAGCCTAACTGGATAGGCCAGCACGGCTATGTAACCCAAATCCATGCATTTTGTGAAATGGACCCGACCGGACATGTAACATGCTTCAATCACAGAGCACACTCCAGAGAGCTGTATTTACTCTGTATGTAGGAGGGCGAGTGTCCATTGTAGTTGCATGGTAAAGGCTTAAGTTTATTTAACAAAGCCTCATTCATGGTTGTTTTTGAGGCAGAGAGTGTTTTTTTATGCCGGAAATTATCAAAACTGTAATGTCAATTATTTATTTGGGGAATATTAAATTAACTCTAAAAACATTGTAAGTACAAGCTATAAGTAAAAGAAAATACAATTATATTTACTTAATATATCTTTAAACACACAACATTTATCTTTAAACAAATAACCAAATCAAATAAAAAATGTTAAGTGCGATGTTCGATATTTGAAAATTTGTTACGGGAACGATTACGTTTTGAAGTATCGTTCAACCGCATGACCGAACCCACGATGATGGCTTCGCATATCAAATCATCAAATCAGTGAGTCAAACGCGATGTTTAGAAGTAATTTCCTCACTTCAAAACGGTCGGCTTCTATGTAGTTTAACCAGATGCAACTGTATTCCCTAACTTAGTTGTGAAATCTCTAGACAGATGATGATAATGAACCTACAAGAGCAAGACCTTTAATACACCACTGATAACTGCAACATAATCCCCAAAATATCGTATCGTATGACATCGAAAACGCACTACTTCCCGTGCAGCGCCGAGTCAACATAATGGATGAGCATTGCATTTGGCGAACGCCCAAATTTACTGCTAGATACAGTATGTACTGGTATATTATGTACCTGTCTAATGTTCCAAACTGTTCCTATGTTTTGATATCGATACGTTCTAAATGTTGGAGTATATGAATAGAAGTATGTTCTCTGGAGGCGATATGAAAAGGAGTACCATTTTTTTTTAATATAGTTTTCCGAGGAACTTTTTTATCACACTAACATTTTGTCGCCACCATGTTTATAGTCTACATTGCATGTCCACTTTACTGGTACAGTAAACTGCACATCAATGGTAGTACTTGCATTACAAAAGTCGCCCGTAGGCGTCAAACAGACGTGCAGTACTTTACTGCCGACAGAGCCAACTTCAGCTGTCAACAGAGCCAACTTCAGCTGTCAACAGAGCCAACTTCAGCTGTCGACAGAGTCAACTGCTGCAGTATTTGACACGCCGCGCTGATTGCTGCCCACCAAGTGGACGGCATTATTTGAAGTCGACTGACATACATGACTCGTATAAACGCCGACCAGTGGCAGCAGCTGCAGTTGCCTCTCTCGACAGCTGAAATTGGCTCTGTCGACAGCAAAGTGCTGCTCGTCTCTGCCTACGACGTAAAGGCCATCTCTAATTGATTCCACTGTGATGTGCAGTCGACTGTATATCCAATATTCCTGTACATATACAACTATAAAACGTCGTACTTGTACTAGGCTAAGAATATTTCTCAATACCTAATGCAAAAGCTGAGATTTTAGGCTCACAAGTCTGACCAGCACACTGCAGGGCTGTAGGTACCTACTGCTGTGATTGCTTTTACTTTTAGTTAAAGTAGAATCAAAAATCAAAATCAAAAGTCATTTATTCAAACTAGGCTGAGTATTAGCACTTTTCGAAAGTCAAAATTACATAAGACAGTCCCCCAAAACGCCCGCCCTTCACCACTTCCTAGTGCTTTAGCTGGGAAGAAGAAGTGGCGCAACAAAAGGCATACCTACAACACTTTCCTTAACTATATGTATAGGGCTGGCAACGCATCGCTAGGCCCATATTGTGTTCAATTCAAAATTCTTTGTTCAGAAAGACAAAGTATTTATTGGGATTCGCAAAGGAAGATACAAACTAAATAATATACAATGTGAAGACGACAATACAACAATAAATTAAACAGCGCATATCTAATGACGTTCCCAAGTCTGCATACGAAAATTCAATCAAAGATCTCCAATAGTTTAGTCACTATGGCTAGTCATAGATTGCCAAACCCATAGTCGGCCCATCACTACTATTTAGTTTGTTAGAAAAAATCACTTTTTTAATTACAATTAATTACAATTAGGATGTATTTGATAGTTCCTAAACACTCCTATGTATTAATATTGCCAGTGTTTTCATTTATTGTTGTATTATCTATGAAACGTCACTACATTGTATTATCTATGAAATAGAAAAAAAAGAACAAAATAAAAGTAAAATCCAGTCTGAAGCCAAAAGGACCCATCTCAGCATAGTGTTGCGACATTAAACAATTAAATAAAGAAAACTCCATCTTTGTACCTTTCTTGAGTGCACTTTAAACCTTTTTTGAGTACATCTTTGTACCTTTTTTGTAATAAATAAATAAATAGAGTTGCCTAAAGTCTTTCCATCACAATCATCGGCAGTTTATATTATGATCTGAAAATAATAGGACCAAACAAACAGCCAATCATGTGACTATTATTAAACCACGTATTACGTCCAACCATCCCCACAGATTAATTAGAACAGTACGTCCATATTTCATTATTAATATACGGCAACATTTATGCCAAACCGATAATGCTACATAAACTGCTTAATTATTATGCTGCAATAGCAACGGTTGGCATACTGAATGTTTTGTAGGCTGTAATACAGATTTTGTGTGATGATTGTCTGTGAATTATGCTTTGCGGAAGTTTGTGAGGGGACACTTGCGTCATAGGGATTCATAGCAAACAGACATGGTCAAAATTTGGACATTAAAATTTGTTTGTACACATAGGTTACGAAAAGCAAGTTTTGCTCGATTTATTAGGCAAAGTTATCGTAATTTTCAAACAGAACGCTGCCATAATTATTAGCGTGTGTCATAATTATCAGCGTCCATTTAAAACTTAATGATGTGAATGAATTGAAATACTCATTGTTAGAGTTTCAGCAGTGTTTTTTACCCTTTTTTTTTTTTTTTTTTGGGTGGGAAATCATCAAATAACTTCTCCCGCTCTGGGCGGAGCGGGAGGGCGTATCAGACTCTTACTGACTAAAACCCACCCGTGTTCCTTCAGTTGCCTGTGTTGCCAGGGGCCACGGTATCCCTTTCGGACTTTCCCGCAACCCCGGCAGGCATCGGCCCTGGTGGGCCACGCCATTGGTGCTGACATCTCAGTGTTTTTTACCCTACCAGTGAAATCATAGATTGGTACAAAAGCTAATTATTGCCATACTCTATTTACAACCCTTGACGAAATATATTAATTTGCGGTTTTTTTAGTAGGGTCAGGGTACCCATCCCATCTGCGAAGTTTAGCTAGCCAATTTAAAAAAAACCCTGTATATATAAAAAAAACCCGGTGCCAAATATTTACTTACTACCTCAATCCAGTCAAAACCAAAATGAAAACCAATGTTTTGAAATTCAAGGATAATTTTGTAAGCACCTATCAACAACATAATAACAGCCAGTTAAAAATAGAACAAGGAAAACAAAACACTTAAAGTCAAAATAATCCCCGTGAAATTCTTCATAAGGCACGTTTGTTCTGACTCACAGACAGTCAAACAAAACGTATCGTTTATTATGAAGAAGTGAATCCCGCTTATCAATAAAGGTGACTTCAGTTGACCTTGTTATCAGTGCAATAATAATTAGCACGTTCAATGTTTATATTTAGTTTTGTGTTGATCAGCTGAGATGATTGTGATAACAACTATTGGGGATTTTTTTGGCTGGCATTTGGCCACTAACTCACATGACGGTATTATGTAATACGGGCTGGTGTCCACAACTCCACGACGATGGGAAGATCGATTAAGGCTCGTACACACTAGCGCGATAAGGGTAGCGCTGCCTGTCGCGCCCGCAATATCGCGCCGGTCTACACGAGCCGTTATTCAATCCACCCCAGCGCCCCGAAGAAAGCCAGCAACGCATTATTGACAACCCAGCAACGGGTTACCGAAATACTTTTCCCTGTTTACGGGAACCACCGGGCAGTTTAGAAGCACATGTGCTGCTCACGCGATGGTAAGCAAGGATGCGATTGGCTTAAGTGTACGCTTGCCTGGAAGTACCTATTTAGGTACATAAAGGACTATCCGAACCCACTATACAACTGTACATTCTTTGACATTTGTTTAATAAGTCTATAATCAATTATCTATACACAGTTAATTTCCCTAACTATACATAAGCTAATTATTAGGTAAATCTTGGGTCCCAATGGTCCCAAAGTTACAATCGATCCATAATTATATAACATTATATAAATAACATACATATAATTGCAATTGAAGTGTAAGTGACTGTCGAATAATTACCAAAACCCAATCAGGGGAATTCCTAACACCACCTTCAGGCGTTGTAATAAATATTCACCGGAATCAAAATAAACAAACCATTCTAACTGGTTGGTTTATTTTGATTACTTTAACTTAGTGATAGCTTAGGCTATCACTAAGTTAAATTCACGCTTCGTTGATCAGCAAAAAAGAACATTGCATTTCTTTGTGAGCTTACAAGTTTAACGTAATAGGTAACTTACGTCATCTGAAATGTTGACGACATGTCCATACGTTTTGTCGCGTCTTGTAAGATAAGGTATGGAGACCCGGGTATCTAAAATTGTAAATAAAGTATCGTACATGCTGCATAAACTCACGCCTTCCCATGGGGGTAGGTAGAAACTACAGAACGCCACCTACTACGATCCTTACATACATGGTTATTCACGCACGCTGGATGCGAGTAGGTACTACGCACCTGACCTTTCTGAAAAACATCACCAATCAAGGTTACTATATCTATATGTCCCTCTAGTGCGTACCCTCCCGGAGCGCGGCGTTTCCAGACATATCCGCCCTAATAAACACATAACATAACATCACGCCTGTATTCCATGAAGGTTTAGGCAGAGGTGTACATATAGTACACCCACATTTCGCCAGTTATGTTTAGGTCCCATGTAATAGGGGGCGAGCCTATTGCCATCAACGGGCCACAAAACCAGACTCCGGGCGGCTACTGAGCAATTCCAGATGGAAAAACCCAACAACAATTTGCCCGACCCGGGAATCGAAACCAGGACCTCAAGCTCAGCAGTAGCGCTTGCGACCACTAGACCAACGAGGCAGTCACAATGTAAGTAATTAGTTATTTAATTAATGTAAATACGACCGTCTTAATTAGGTAGGTATTTAATTTTGGCTCTGAAGGCTAACTTCAAATGTGTGACGAATTTTGTACCTATTTGATAAGCTTGGAATAGTTAAATGTAACAAAGATTGTTTCATTCAAGATTTTTTATCAGTTTTGGCTATTATTACCATAGGTAATTTAATTGCACAGGCACGATCAGTGTCTAGGTAATTGACTTGCTGGTCATAGCTTTTTGTTAGGACCTAACTATTTTCTATGAAGGCAATAAATCAATGGTAATATAAATGTAGATTATAATAAACCTACAGGCTGACATTGAAAACATGCGACAAAATTTAAGGGGGTGTTCTACCCATCAATATGAAAAAAAAATTGTATAGGACGAACTTAAATTCGCAAAAAAAAAACGACCTTCCTGTATAAAGGTATATCTGAAAGTATACCCGATTGGACCATTTGGTATAAGAAGGTCGATTTTTTTTTTTGCGAATTCTTAGTTTCAATTTTGTCGCATGTTTTCAACGTCAGCCTGTATTAATGGTAGATATTGATTGTTTTAATAATACCATAAATGGCCACCCAAGTTTTTTTACGTTTTTCAAACACCACTGCCAATCACTATATTCGAAAATAACCGTGATGTTACACGTTATTTACAACTCAATCTTATCGCCGTACTACTATGCATTCACACACACTACCGTCCATTTATTCCGTCACAAATATTTAATCGTACAGTAAGAAACACTATCATGAACTACGTATGACAAAATAAGCCCCCGTTTCTCTCGGCACAGGGAATTCACCTCAGATACTGAAGTAGCTAGTATAAATGATCAGTTCGGGATTGAGGAAGACACAGTTTACAACAGTTCCTTGTGGAGAGAACAAGTAACAGTTTTAATAAGGTGTGTATTTTATCAGTTACTAGTAAACAATATTATGGGGCTACATAGAGGTTCCCATGAGATTTAGGAATTACATTATAGGCTCTTAAGGCGAGGTTTTCCGGGCCTGTAGGCCTTTGAAACGCTACCTTCGCCTCCCCCAAATATCCAGAGTAATACTAATCTTGACTTGTCAACATCACCCGTTTGATGTCATAAATTCTTCTTTTGAAGCTTTGATGCTTTTGAAGACTGCCTCAACAGCGACTTCTATGTGTTATCCAGGGTTCGATCGTATTTGGGTAGTGTTTTGGAAACTTTCAGTAGCAGCTGGTAGTTTTGATTTGTGCTCGCTCCCTATTATGGAACTAATCAAACAAAAGTGGCGAAATTGTATGGGCACCTACTCTGCCTATCCCCCTATACCTATAAGCACAATGTTACGTTGTATTAATAATCTATTCTTTATTATATTTCAGATCACTATGCAGTCCTCCGTTCTATTGTGTTTCGCTGCTCTCGTGGCATGCTCATACGCACACTACAGGCTACCAGAATTGGATGAAAGCAGGTGGTTAAAAGACTTGCATTTTGAGCGTAATGCCGGTAGAGGCAAAGTCTTTGGGACTTTAGGCGGCAATGATGCTGGATTATTCGTAAGTAATTTAACTATCTATTTTTCAAACGATGAATATGGGTGTTTTTAAAGAGCCTTTTAAGGTTGGAGACGATTCTCATGGAAGGCCAGTACAGGGGCTCCTTTCCGCCGTGAAGATTAGCTTCACACCATAGCATGAGCTATTGCTCTGTACTTAATATTCTATTTGAGAACAGAAATATATGCTAACATCAGACAGACAGAAAATATAGAAGTTATAGGTACTGAAGAACATGATTCAATTTTGTTGATATTTATTGTTCGTTTTGGGGTAATTACGTAACCAAACACTGATGGCTTTAACATTTCACAGGCACCCCATGGACTGTTATGAATAATAAAAGCTAACGATAATGATTTCCAGACGTTTTTCTAACTAAATCATATTTCCACAGGGTCGAGCTGGTTACAGGGGAGATATCTTTAACGACCATCGTGGTCATCTCGAGGGACAAGCGTACGGAGAGAGAACGCTCGGCGCTAATGGTGACAGCAGTGTTCTAGGAAGCAAGTTCAAGTGGAACAATGCAAACGAAAACGTAAGAGCTGCTGTCGATGTTCACAAGGAACTCGGAAAGAGTAGTGGTGTAAGTATTGTTTTTTTAAACGAACTTAAACATTACGGAGTTCTGCTCACCTACCGAGGGTGTAGATAATTGAGTGAAAGCCTTCCAACCCCACGGCCAGAAGCATAAGGAATAACAACGTTTTATCGTCAGTAAGATTCTGTCAATTCCCTTCTTGCCCAAGGAATCCCTTCCACCTTGGGCAAGAAGGAAATTGACAGAAGTGAAGTATCCATATTTTGTTAAAAGCCGATTTGCACCATTTTAAAAAGCTGACTGTTCCTTGGAAAAGATTCTGAAGTTAACTTTTAGAGATTTTGATTCCAAAATGAATCAGTGCGAAACAGGAATCGGCCACCGAATCTATGACCAACAATAAATAAGCAGAAAAGATTAGGATCGACCTGGGACAAGACTTTAACGCAATATTTTACATATTTCAGGTGACACTGACCGGTGATGGAGTATGGAAAGTTGACAAGAACACCAGATTAGTTGCTGGAGGTATCGTGGAGAAGACTTTCGGACATGACAAGCCCCAAGTTGGACTGGAAGCCAAAATTGAACACGACTTTTAAGTAGAGTTAAAAGACTTTCTTCATTACGTAAAGTCCGTTGATTGATTATCCCAATTCTCAATTCAGATCTTTTTAAATGGGGCGTCAACATTAGACACCTCTTTTTTGCTTTGGTGTGCATTGTGCAATTAATATGTTTGTATAGGTAACTTGATCGTGTTCGTTTCTGTATTATTAATTGATTTCTACTTAACTTTTAGGTTATTATGTGCCTAACTGTTTTGTATTGTAAATAGATTACTTAATTTTGTAAAATTGTAAATATTAATTATATTTTTTGTAAATAAAATCCAAAGAATGTACGACTTGCTTTTTACTTAACATTTTATTGCTTAGTTGTGCTTATCAACTTATAAAAAAAGAAACTGAAAAGAAAAAATAAACCCTTAATGTAACTAAGCTCTTTAATTAGTGTGAAGTACTAATGGCTGGTTTATACAGTGGAGCTGCTGACTAGACAGTAGACAGGTGCTCGCACTGTGTACTCGCATATCGGAAGCTCGGCTTGCCTTGGCTGTTTTCATTATGAGAGAAGCTGCCATAGACGAAAAAATACTTCATGGAAGTAAAATAATTGGTTAAAAAGATTATACAGGATCCTCTTGCGACTGACTGGCGAGCTACTGCCGAAATTGTCAAAACGATCCGAGGGATTTGCGAGTTGCTGCCATGGGAGTGAAGTAGGAAGGCGAAGAGGCGAGTGAAATAAAAAAATGTTGACGTTACTCGGCGGCGAGCTATTGTCCAACTCGTATTGGATACGTCCAATATCCACAATGCGAGCTGCTGCATTAAGTAGGGTATGTAAACTAGCCATAATTTTGAGTCGTCGCAAAACAAACAATCAACGCAGATCAATCAACGAAGATCAATCAATCAGCCATAATTTTACTATACATTAGGAATCTATTTAGACTAAGATTAAAATGTTTGATTTCAGTTTATTTTTTAGCCGATTAAATATTTTGTTACAAAGTTTTTTTATTGTTGACTTTTTAGTTTCCTTTTCAGATAAGAACTTAAATTTATTTTTTCACGTATACCTACCATATATTACTACTAACATTAAATAAAAAGCTTTTAAAAAGATGTTATTATAACAGAATAAAGTGCAACAAATGCAAGAATTACTTAAAACTAAAGAACACATAACCAAAATTAAGGTATGCTAATTTACTGCTTGGGTACATGGAGAGTTTACAATACAAGCAAACTTAATACTAAGGAAAAAAAATGTTAAAGATAAAAGCATCATAAAGGTTTCACAACAAATCAGACAAACAGTAAGCATTTTGAATTTCTGCTTATTTAGGGAATCAAAGTTTAAATCGATCAGATCGCTTCAACTATTAAAAACCTTGCAAAACCTAGCTTTATACGGAGAGTTAGATCCCAACACCGTTCTTCTCCACTAGGTCCTGTGAAGGACCTAGTGGAGTAATAGGTTTAGCTGGAATTCTTTTTGAAGCACGAAAGATAATGACCGTGGGCAATGGTCGCGCGTCGATTATTCCTTTAACAAGTTAAAATAAAAATTTAAATTACCCCCGACACAATTCCAGGTGATTCTGCAGTATCGGTTCAAGGTGTTGTTTCTGCAGTATCGGTTCAAGGTGATGTTTTTCTAATATCATTGAAGTAACATAACACTAAATTTCCAATCGATCAGACCTGTGGAAGATGCGAACATCCAATCATCAACTAGAAATGAGCTGATAATCTTCAATTGTACCTAAACACTCTCGATCAAGACATCTTTCAAACAAAGAAATAATAATCAAAATCGGTTCAGCTGTTTGGGAGCTACGAGGGAACAGACAGATACACAGATACACACGTTAAACTTATAACACCCCTCTTTTTCCGTCGGGGGTTAAAAATTGTACATACGTAAACATTTCGTCGTTTGAACATCTTCCTTCTTCTATAGTGTGGTTGAAGAACTTAAAAAAAATATTTTTGAAAGAAGAGAGTTTTTAGCTATACAAGTATACATACATACATAGTCACACTATAACGTTCTCACTGCTGGGACAGAGGCGTCCTCTCTGTGAGAGGGCTTTTAGCTATGCCAACAGAAAAAGCTAGATGCAAAACGAAGGGTTTTTAAACGGGATCTAAAGCATAGTACGGCCGCCACACCACACTACAGTATTCTAATGAAAAATCAATCAATCCCAATTTCCAACCCTTAGGGGTAGATTTTGGTTTAAAATGTACAATGGGACCAACTACGAGGTATGTTTCCAATAAAAATAGAATCGTCAAAATCAGCGTGTATTCCCGTTTGTCCCAGTGCCGTCGTCCGCAATGGTGGGACGAACGGCAATTTAAGAAAGTAATATTCCCGTTCGTCCCACTGACAAAATCAGTGGGACGAACGGGAATAAATTATTAATTGTTTCGTGAATTCCCGTTTGTCCCACCAAATAATATCGTGCGTGTAATTTTAATCGTTATATTGCACTGATTACTTTTAAAATTACTACACCGGGGAATAGATTCTTTAAGACTACTCTGCAAAAAGTTATGAGTCACATAAAAAAATACGTCGACTAGAGAACCTCCTTTTTTCGTCGATTAAAAAAAAAACATTGCATTTCTTTGTGTTCAAAAATCTAACGCAATAAGGTAACACTACGTCATTAGAAATGTAAAGGTAATCTCCACACCTTTTGTCGTGTCTTGTAAGATATGGTATGGACTCCCCAGTAGGTAATCATAAATAGAGTAGATATCTATGTATGTATGTAATATGTAATGTAGATACGAATCTTCCTAGTATTTAATTAATTTTGGCAAAGCTAAGTTCAAATGTGGGACGAATTCAGCACCTTTTCGATCAGCATTGAATTTTAGAATTTAGATTGCAGCTGCTTTAATATTTTTTATCAGTTGTTACTTTTTGTGAGGACCTGGCATTACATTAGTCATTTAAATTGGACAGTCATGACCAATGTCTAGGTCATTTACTCGGTTTATAAACTTTACTCTAAGCTCTTAGTCATTTTTGTAGATATGCGTTGATTTGTCTTAAAAGGTCTTATGAATGTAATAGGTTACCTGATTTTATATCATGTAATTAATTACATTATTTCGGTCAATCAATAAATGAATCAAAATATTTCATTTGACATAAACCGTGCCCATGTAGCACTTATGAAACGTCAGAAGATCAACTAATGACAGCATTAAACATGGAATGTGATAACGTTTTAGTTATTTCAGAAGGATTTTGTAAGTTACTACCTCGTTGGTTTAGTGATCTATGTGAGTATAGCATCAGGTCCTGGGTTTGAATCCCAGGACGGGCAGTGTCATTTGGTTTTGCCATCTGCAATTTCTCAGTAGCAGCCCGGAGTCTGGATTTGTGCCCGGTTGATGACAATAGGCTTGCTGCATGGGACTTAAACATAACTGGCGAAACGTGGGTGTACGTAGGTACACCTCTGCCTAATCCTTCGGGGAATACAGGCGTGATCTTATATTTGTGTTAGTCTACCAAATGCATGAAGCGTAAAAAAGTTATCTAAATAACTAAGGCTGGGGTAAATGGTGAATAAACCAACAAAACTTCAATTTAGGCGTGACTTGGCGGAAATGCATGAAAAAATACAATAGACGTAGATATATTAAGTAATCTATTCCGCTGCACTATTTCTGAAGACTCATAAAAAACCCTGTAACAAATCGACACGAGTTTCACTTCAACTAGGCATCCTCAGGATGACGATGGACTTGTTGCGAACCCGAACACGACGTGTTGCCACGCCGAGCGCTGGACGCCATTCTGCTGCGTCCAGCAATGCTATCTTTTTTCGACAAAACTGGGGAACTGCGTCATAGACAGAAACGCTTCAGCCTATCCCTATTCATTCGAAAACAGCCGTGGTGTTATGCGTTACTACTCAATCTTATCTTATCACTCCTATGCATTCACACACACTACCTACCGTAAAATTATCCCGTTAGAATATTATAATCGCTCAGTAAGAAATATTATTATGAACTACGTATGACTCACGTCATCTTAAATAAGCCCCCGTTTCTCTCGGCACAGGGAATTCACCTCAGATACTGAAGCTAGTATAAATGATCAGTTCGGGATTGAGGAAGGCACAGTTCTCAACAGTTCCTTGTGGAGAGAAGAAGTAACAGTTTTGATAAGGTGTGTATTTGCTAATTACTATTATACAATAGATAGGCCCATGATATGGTGGTCCTATGGGTTATGGGATATTGGCTCTTAGAGATTGATTGCCTATCAATTTTGCATTGCCAACATCATCCTTTCGGTACTATTGCGTTGAGTTAAAGTTTTAAATGCTTCTTTTATTACCGTTTATGGCACTTACAGAAAAACAGTTGGCTTAGGTTGGCATTCAAATGAAGTTTCGATACCAGGGTCCGGCAGTTTTTGAAAATCTTATTCTAAGTTTGTAGATGTCTCCCCAGATAAGCGTAATTGGCTCACTAATGGGACTTACAAAACAAAATTGCCGAAAGTGTACAGGTACTTAAAACACCTCTGCCTGTCGCTATATATACCTATTTAAAAGCCTGATGTTCTGTGGTGTTAATAATCTCTTCTTTATTATATTTCAGAGCAACATGCAGTCCACCGTCCTATTGTGTTTCGCTGCTCTTGTGGCTTGCTCCTACGCCCAAGTATACAAGCTACCAGGAATGGATGAAAACGAATTTTTCAAAAAGTTGCAGTTTACGCGTAATGTTGGTGGAGGCAAAATCTTCGGCCGTTTGGGCGGCAATGATGCTGGTTTATATGTAAGTTACTTTACTATTTTATTTGTTAAAAGATAAATAGAGGTCTGCTTCATACCTCTACCTAATCTTTACAGTATCACGTGAGCTTTTCCCCTATACCTAATATTATATGAAGAACATGCTTCGATTGTGTTGATATTAATTTATGGTTCGTTTTGGGTAATTGTACAAGAGAAAAATTCAGCTCTTCAAAATGAATCCCATAATCCCTTTTACGCAACCAAGTATCACTTCACAGATACTCCATGGACAGTTATGAATAATAAATGCTCACGATGATTATTTCCAGACGGTTTTCTAACTAAAACATATTTCCACAGGGACGAGGAGGTTACAAGGCAGACATCTTCAACGACCATCGAGGTCGTTTCGAGGGACAAGCGTACGGAGAGAGAACGCTCGGTGCTGATGGTGACAGCAGCGTTCTAGGAAGCAAGTTCAAGTGGAACAATGCAAACGACAACGTAAGAGCTGCTGTCGATGTGCACAAAGAACTCGGAAAGAATAGCGGTGTAAGTATTATTATAAGCGAACTTAAACATTACGGATTTCCGCTTACCTACCGAGGGTTTTGATAAATGAGGGAAAGGCTTCCAACCCCGCGGTCAGAAGCATTAGGAACAACAACGTTTTATTGTCGCTTCCCTTCATTCCCAGGGTGAAACAGACCCATGAAGTATTCACATTTTCTTTAAAGTCGATTTGATTAACTGTCAGCCATTTTAAAATGGCTGACAGTTAATTTATTGTTGACTCAAACTGCTGTCAAAGAGAGTTTTGATTCCAATATAAATCAGTATGAAATAGAAATCGGGTACAGGATTTATCACTTTTTTACGATCCACAATGATGTTTTCTCATCTATGACCATCCTTAAATCAACAGCAAAAATCGAGCGGTAGCAAGACTTTAACGAGATATTGTCCACATTTCAGGTGACCCTGACCGCTGACGGAGTATGGAAAGTCGACAAGGACACCAGATTCGTTGCTGGAGGTAACTTGGAGAAGACCTTCGGACATGATAAGCCTCAAATTGGAATTGAAGCTAAAATTGAACACGACTTTTAAATACAACCGAACTTGGAGGAATTAGATTAAATTCACTTAGATAATTTTCTGTGAGATCTTTCTTTACGGGGCTTTCAATAGTCATCATTTTTGCCCCTTTCCTGCATTTATATTCAGTGTAGTTCGTGATTGTATTTGTTTCTGTGTTATTTATTTCTACTTAACTTTTAGGTTAATATGTGCCAAACTGTTTTGTATTGTAAATAGATTATACTTAATTGTAAAAATTGTAAATATTAATTATAGTTTTTGTAAATAAAATCCATAGAATGAAGGACTTACTTTTTACTTAACATCATACTGCTTAGTTGTGCTTACCTACTTAAAAAATGATAAGTTGATATTTACCGAAAGAGACTGATTTAGAGATTTTGTCATTGTTATGTAAAACAAAAGCAATACTTGTAGTTCGAAAACCGTCCATACCAATAATTGAGAAAAACAGAAACTGAAAAGTCAGAAATCGACAACACATGAGATAATCCAGTCGGATCCCCTGATCTGATCCCCTGCTGGTTATTCTTGTTTTAATTTCTGTCTGATCCACTATAAACTTTGTCATTCCGGTCTGGTCCCCTCACTTTATCGAGTGGTGAGAGATGCTTGTTCATTTCTTGTGGATGTTAAACACATAGGATTTGTGAGCAACACAACTATATGTACACGCATAATAAAATCTCAGCGAATTAAAAACCGTACATTGAATATTTTTGAAAAAAAGTAATTGCTTTGAGGCCTGGGAACGATTCTAATACTACTGTTTGTCAGTTTCGCTGTTTGTTTCAATGTCTGTTCCAGCTTCACGCAAATACTACCCGATTGATTCTGTTCGCATAGATATTCCCTATAAGTCTGGTCAGTCTGTAGGCTATAAATTATAACGCTATTTGCTATGCAGGATGAGCAATATTGCATTATGTTCGTATTATTCTGTAGTTCACCGCAATAATTGTAAAAAGTCAATATTGCAGACAGATATTGATGAGAATCCCTTTTTAATGATCATCATCACCCTATATTTTTATGGAGCTAATCTGTCAATCGTGTGACATCACATATAAAGAATGGTTATAGTGAACTATTATATTTATAACCAAACCAATTAGCTTAGTTGTTCAACGACAGCAGTCGTTGAACAACTAAGCATTGCAGACGATATGTTTTTGCGATCGAATTTTTTGTGAATATTTTTTTTCCATTTTTTGTATAGTATTATAATGATAGTTCGTAGAACGCAAACAGAAACACATAAAGTTTAGGATTCTTTTGTCATCTATGTTAAGGTTGATGAAACATCCCATTTAGTTAATTATTTAATCACCACTGCTCTCAAAACGGTGAAGGAAAACATCGTGAGGAAACCAGCATGCCCTAGAACAAAAAATTCGAAGACCTGGCCATTTACAAACCCGCACTTATCACGCGTGGTATCATATGGCCCACTACCTCTGACAGAGAGGATGCCTGTATCCGAGCAGTGGGTATATTATAGACTTATGCTATGGCATAGGTTCCTGACAAGCTAATTGATAACCACTTATCTAACTGTATACTTTTACATGATGGCAGTTCGGGTTTAGACCTAGTCTGTCCACTGAGATTGCTATACTTTGCCCTAAACACACAATCAGATATTAATAATGTGAAGTTCAGTCAACTATATAGCCAGGGGAGAATGGATTCTCCGTACATGACATTCTGTACTAGTAATTACGCTTAAGAACGCGTCCATGAATGCTTCAGTTTTGCATTACTCGGAAGCCTTCAATCTACCATTACTAACTAAACCATACACCTAATCAAATAAAAATAAACCTACCTTTTCTGTTATCAATAGAAATTATAGTGAACCCTGTCCAGCTGCAGGGCATAGGTCTACCTTCTCTCCTTCCATTTAAGACATATCAGTTCCTTCCTATGTTTCACAAATAAATTATTCTATTCTATTCTTTTCTATTCTATTCCCTCGAGTGAAGGTTATTTTTTTTTCATTCTACGTTCACACTACTCGTAAAAGAGCTCGTGGCTAAGTAATAACAGCCGCACGGGTTGATACATCAGGTTAAGCTACGCTTGCCGGGGTTGGTCCGTGGATGGGTGACCATCTTTACATACCGAGACTCCTCCGTGCCTCGGAAAGCACGTGAAGCCATTGGTCCCGGCTGTCGTTCGTGGATCTCTGACCGTCGTTACTGGTCGTCAGAAGCCCGAAACTGACAACCAGTCTTACCAAGGGGTATCGTATTACCCATTAATTGGGTTGTGGAGGTCAGATAGGCAGTCGTCAGATAGCAGGTTAAACTGGAAGCCGACCAAAACATAGTTGGGAAAAGGCTAGGCAGATTGATCTACGTTCAAACTGACCATATCATAAAGGAATGAATGTTCATCTGCCTCCTACATTTTAATTTTTCGATCAATCGGTAGGCGAGTGAAAGATGCTGACTGCTGAACTCCAACATCGTTGGATCGGTTCCAATGAATTTATGTTTGATTTTATAATCATTTTGAGATCAGACGTTTCATTGCAAGTGAAAGATATGGAATGCCGATACTGAAAGATACCTATTACTTATCCCCATCTTTTGCTTCTTGTCTAAAAATTTAAGTAATATCTAAAGTACTTTTAAATATTGAAAGTGAAATTATAGATAGATTCTGATCTATGCAAAACCCAACGAGGGGAATTCCTAAACACCACATTCACGCAATGTAATGAATCTTTACCATTATAGGAAACCTGCATGATATCATTCAGCTCAATTACATGCTCTGTTGATAAGCAAAATAAAAGAACATCGCATACTTGCGCTTAAAGAAATTCTGACGTCATCAGAAATGTAGACTATCAACTACTACGTACTACGTATGAGTGTGAACTCGTGGGTCTTGTAATGATAAGCTTGGAGTCCCGGTTATCTCACATTATAGTGTTATTATAGTACTTAAGTAACTATGGAATTAATATTGGAAGAGATTATAAGAAATAACTTGGAAAACAATCCCGAAATGTTTGGAGACTAAGGTCTTCAACCAGTGCATCCTACCCGATATCACAGACGGTGTCGAAACGTGGAATTAAAATTAACATGAGATTATTACAGCGAGTAAGTTAATTTTTGAGTTTCAATAAGCACGACAAATTCACAAATAAAAAAATAAAGACGAGAATAAATTGTGCAAAAACTTACAAAACGTGCGATTGGGTGGATAAGGTACACCTAAACGTCTCTGCCTATCTCTATTACGAAAACAGGCGTGATCAATCAATCTGCCCAGTCATATCCCAACTATGTTGACGTCGGCTTCCAGTCTAACGGGATGCAGCTGAATAACAGCTCCATAATTACGTAATACACGATCTATCACAATCTGGATCGGTTTGAAACAGATTGCTAATCCATTGCTTCTTAAGTTCGAAAAAAAAATCTGCTCAACAACGTAAATAACGCAATGAATGTTGTTGAACTGTCAAAATGAAACAGATTAGTCGGAATCGTTTACAAAAACGTTTTACGTAATTAGATAGCAGTACTAAAAAATAAAAAAAGTTTAGTAAACAGTCGTGATGTTACACGTTAAGGCTCGTTCACACCGGCGCGACTTGTCGCGCGACGCGACACCGGCAATTGTTCAATCGTGAAGTTTTATTAGAAATTGTATTGTTAAAGTCGCGTCGCGCGACAAGTCGCGCCGATGTGAACGAGCCTTTATTTAGAACTCAATCATATCTCCATACTAATACAAAATCACACACTTATAACCCGTTACAAAATTTAATCACTTAAATAATGAACTCTGTATGCATGACTTTCGTGATCTCAAATAAGTCCCGCGTTCCTCTGCACAGGGAATTCACCTCAAATAACGAACCTAGTATAAATGATCAGTTCGGGATTGAGGAAGGCACAGTTTACAACAGTTCCTTGTGGAGAGAACAAGTAACAGGTTTAATAAGGTATGTATTATTACTTATACGTTTTACAAAGAGTGTCCTATGTTATATAGGCTCTTATACAGTTGTCGTATCATCGTCATCCAAGGGTATCTACTGCCTATAACTTAAATGTGACAATGGTGGCGATGCATGGGTTTGGACCTATGCATCTAGCACCATGTACCAATGGGTTGCTACTGATAATTCCTAATGAGAACGGAGATCAACCTTACTTATCAACCTTACTAAGGAGATCAACCCAAATCCACACGCTTAGTACTCATCATCCTTGCGAATATTATACCAAAGGCACTCATTCTTTTCTCAGCTTGTCGATGACAATGTAAGTTATAATCAGCCCAGCATTTAACTATTAATTTATGTATTGGTCTGTTACACCGTTCAAACAATTATTACAAGCCAACATAAAGCAATGAAATGCATTGAGTCCTACAGTCATCTTATGATATTAATTGTAGGTACCTCTTTTTGATTACTGTCAGTCTGTGTCATCCCAGATAATACCTTATACCTCATTAACGTTTTTTTTTTGTTTCAGTTCAACATGCAGTCCACCGTTCTATTGTGTTTCAGTGCCCTTGTGGCTTGCTCATACGCTCAGTTGTACAGACTACCAGGAATGGATGAAAATAGGTGGTTCAAAGACTTGCACTTTGAGCGTAATGCTGGTGGAGGCAAAGTCTTTGGGACTTTAGGCGGCAATGATGCTGGGTTATTCGTAAGTAACTTTACTTTCTTCTTATCACAGGTAAACATGGGAATTTTAACCCCGTCAGGGTTGCTAAGCAATGATTATCAAAATCTCTCAAAACTTAGACGTGTCTTTTTCGCCCGTTTTGTAAGAGATGTTGTATTATTTAATTTTATAGGCCCTACCAAGCATGTTGACTGGCTGATCAATCTTCATTTCCAGAAAGGTCATTCCTCTAGCATCATAACTGCTAAGTGTACCTATTGAAAACTGAGAAATACGAACCATAACATTATTTGAATCCATTGGTGGGGTTGTACTATGGCGTGTTATAGACAACATTGTTCGAATGTAGAAAAAGGTGAAGCTAAAAAAAACGAAACATATAGCCATCCCTTTTTCGCAACGAAATAATCCCGTCTAAAGATTCTTCACTATCACGAGGTTGATTTTAGAACAACCTATACGCCAATGACTGTTCTAACCAAACTATCTTTCCACAGGGTCGAGGCGGTTACAAGGCAGACATCTTCAACGACCGTCGAGGTCATCTCCAGGGTCAAGCGTACGGAGAGAGAGTGCTCGGTGCTAATGGTGACAGCAGTGTTCTAGGAAGCAAGTTCAAGTGGAACAATGCAAATGACAACGTAAGAGCTGCTGTCGATGTTCACAAGGAAATTGGAAGGAATAGTGGTGTAAGTATTTTTTTTTAATAACCGAACTGATACGTTGCTGATTTCTATCTACCTGTCGAACGTCTAGCTAAATAACCAAAAGACTTTCAACCCCCCAGCTACAAGTAATTAGAATAACATTGTCTTATCGTCTATAGTCCGTAAGATTCTGATAGTAACCTTGGCCAGGGTGAAAGAGACCACATTTTGTTAAAAGACGATTTGTAACATTTTAAAATGGCTGACAGTTCCGTGGCCGATTCTGAAGTTACTAAAATTAACATCGATCTGTGGCAAGACTTTAACGCAATATTTTCTATATTTCAGGTGACACTGACTGGTGATGGAGTATGGAAAGTTGACAAGAACACCAGATTAGTTGCTGGAGGCAACTTGGAGAAGACCTTCGGACATGACAAGCCCCAAGTTGGACTGGAAGCTAAAATTGAACACGACTTTTAAGTAGAGTTAAAATAATTTCTTCATTATAGTTAGTTCAGTGGTCAAATCAATTTGGAGGCTTCTTATTCAATTCACTTAGATCATTTTCTGAGCGACCTTTCTTCAAGGGGCAATAGTCATCATTAGAAATAGACGCACCTTTTCTGCATCTATCTCCATTGTTTATGTAGGTAACTTGATAAAGTTGGTTTCTGTATTATTTATTTCTACTTAACTTTTACGTTACTATGTGTCAAATTGTTTTGTATTGTAAATAGACTTAATAATAAATTGTATGAAATTGTAAATATTAATAATAGGTTTGTAAATAAAATCCATAAAATGAACGACTTGCTTTTTACATCATACTGCTTAGTTGTATTTACCTGAATCAAAATTTTAAGATTACCGAAAGCAGTTCATTAATCGGACAAGACATTTTGTAATTGTTCCACCAGGTACTGTGCCTTCATCAATCCCGAACCGATCATTTATACTAGCTTCAGCATCTGAGGTGAATTCCCTGTGCCGAGAGAAACGGGGGCTTATTTTGAGATGGGGTTAGTCAGAGTTCTTAATTATAATCTGTATTACTGAGTGATTAAATATTTGTGACGGGATAACGGTGCGGTAGTGTGTGTGAATGTACGCCGACACCCAATCACTAATAATAATATACAAGCTCAAAACTATTCAGATTGTTAAACAATTATCTTTAACAATCTGAATAGTTTTATTATAATAAGACAGAAATAATTACATTGTAAAAAACAAAAACAAACAAAAAAGCTATAAATATTGCAAAATTACTTATTGTAAAATTGTGTTGGCAATAAAAGCTTAATAATAATTAGGTATACATAAAAAAAAATACAATAGACGTAGATATATTTAGTACTTAACTTAACTTAGGTTACTAAATATATCTACGTCTATTGTATTTTATAATGGATTTCCGCCAAGTCACGCCTGAATCAATTAACTACCTATACATCACGCGTGTATATGAAATAGGGATAGGTAGACAGGCCAGTCGCTGCACAGTAAGTTCTATCACATTTCTCGAGTAATGTTTTATGTACGTTTTTAATTAGAGTCTGACCAACGAAAGCTGTCCAAGAAAAAAGGCGGCAATTTTAAAGAATCAAGAGCTGTTATCCCTGGCTATACACTCCTGAAACGGAGTTGATACTTTACAATATTCAATAAATATTATGCAATAGCATCAGTATTTCATATTTATTAATTAGATGATTTTTTTACTTTGAAGTAAAATATTATTGTTATTATGATTGAATAATTCGTGGACAGCTTTCGTTGGTCAGACTCTAGGCTTCCGCACCCGAAGGCACTATAAACGGATCCCTATTACTTAGCCTCCTTTGTCTGTCCGTCCGTCTGTCAGCGGGCTGTATCTCATGAACCGTAATAGGATGACAGTTGTTTTCACAGATATTTCTATTGCGTCTATAACAAAAAAAAAAACGAAGGGAGTTCCAATACAAAAAACGCGTTTTTTGCTGTTAAAAATATGTTGTGTTATATATTGCGACTCTGACTCGCACTTGGCCCGTTTTCTAATGTAATAAAGCATCCCCATCAACCAAATTTTACTACCAAGCTAAGGTACTCGTTGCACTATTTCTGTACTCTTCATCGGTTATCTTTGTTGCACCTACCCTTTATTCCCAAGAGACGTCACTCCACACTTATCCACATACATACATACTCTCACTTCTGAACTTATTTAATTATTCAACCGTCGACGGTCGGGAATACTCGTGGATAGTCGGATGAGCTCGGTAAACTGCAAAACTTTGATAATTACTAGCATTCCGAGTGGAGAAATTGTTTGTTTTTGTTGCAGCGCTGTCGGTAAGAATGTGTTTAAAATTAAAAGGAATTAATTTTGCTTGTATTATTTAAATCAGGGAATGATTTTGACACACCATCATCAGCATAGTTCAGTACTTGGATTGGCTCCTGGCCATTGATTAGGCAGTCAGGAGAATTAATTGTTAAGCAAATTGATTACCAACATAAATACCTAATAATAATTATTGACCGTACCTACTTACCTATTTCCAATGACTATTATTGTGTTTCTTTGACTTTGTATGAAATGGCTAACTTACACGGCATAAGCATTGAAGTAGGGTATCAAATTAAAATTATCTTGTTTATTTCTCGGTATTATTTACATAATTTAAATGCTACTAATCTTAAAATACCTTAATGTAATAATAATAGGTATGTAAAAATAAGTACCTTATAAAAAAGGGAGGCGAAAGAATTATAGCGCATCAAAATATTCGTCCGCATCGCAACCAATTTGCTGCTATGAAATTAATTGTTAAATTAATTTCCCCGACTGTACACAGGTAAGTAAGTCAATGCTCCCGTATGAGGCTCGTTGACTATTCACAGCCCGCTTGGACAAGGTCAAGCCTAACTTTATTAAGTAAATAAAGTAAACATATCGAAATATTTAGTGCGTGGGCTCTAGTTGTAAGGTATATTTCGAAAATTAGATAGGTAGGTACTTACCCAAAGGTAATTTAGATATGTTTATATCAACGCCATCTATGAGAAATGTGAAGAACTGTATCTGAGACGACTCAAGACACGGGGAACTTCAAGACGAAACTCAAGGTAGGTAAGGTAGGTATCCAGAAAAAAAAATTTTACTTGCTCACAAAATAATTTCATGAATCAACGCATAAAAATCGGGTTGAATTCTATGTAGGTATGTATTGAGGGAAAAACACGATTAAACAGAAAACAATGCTTTAAAAAACGCCATCTGCTAATGCGTTTATGAACTATTCACGCAGCTAGCAAACCAAAGCATCACGCAGCATATTAGTTACAATGAACAGTACCAGATGGCGCTGTATTAAAAAACTTTTTCAGTGTGCGCTAGTTTGCTAGGGTACTACCCGCTAAACCTACCCGGCTACCATAAAAATATTTTTTAAAGGTAATTAGATGAAATCGAAATAGAACAAGGGCCTACACGCTGCAGCTGCGTTTTCAAAAATTCCACCATTGTCATATTAATTGCAAAATAATGATCAGAAAATGGCCTACTTATTCTGCTTTTTAACCGATTTTAAAAAAGGAGGAGTTCTTCACGTCACCGGAATGTTTTCTTTAAAAAAATCTGTAGAAAATTGATTTTAACGGTGTAGGCATGACTTCGTTACACAAAATTACGATTAACCGTGACTGATTTACTAACTATAGCTTTCTGTTTACGCATTAATGACAAAAAATGTGGCTAATTTAAGGTTATGCCGGTTTTCACTAACACTAGGCAACACCGAACTAAGACGTGTAAACAAAAGCGCTCTGTTGAATTTTCAACGCTAGACTTAAGGCTGAAAGTTTAAAATCCAATGTGCAATAATATTTAGGTACTTTTAGGAGTCGCTTTGTGTTAGAAAAAATGAGGATAAGTTTAGAAGTTGTTTTAAGGATTTGGGTCAATGAATCATCTAAAACATAAAATAGCAAAACAAACATATAAGTGCCCGTCTCAGACCAATGAAAGTAACCGGAGCCTGATAAATTTAGGGGTTTTTTCCACAGATAGGGATGAGGAGTTGTCCTCCAAACAAATTCCTGCAAATTTAAGGTGTATCAATAAAATTGCATAAACGTCATACTTAATTATGCTAAATACGTTATTAGATATTTTTTGGTACAAAATTCGTGCCGAACCATTAAGCCGTTACAGAGATAATATACAATTTAGGTTGAAAAAGTACCTTTTTACTACGATTTTCTTCCAAAATTTGGGAAAGTTTATTAAAATTTTAAACAATGCAATGTATTTGCGACGACCTTAAGTTTAGTATCACATATATTTTTATAAGGAAAACGCACAAAAGGATTCATCAACAAACTTAGGTGTTTTTGGGATTTTAACGATGTAATCCCCTTAACAGCTGTTTACCGATTGTTTTGGTTGTGTGACTGAGTCTCAGAACAATAACTAATATTGTTCTGAGGACTGAGTGGACTTGTAATTTATTCTGACGTACCTACTCTAACATAATAATTAAAATTAAAAACAAATCCCCCTACGCTAAAAATCGCTATTTTCCTTCTAAAATATTCACTTTTATTCGTGTAGTACCAAAAACTAATTGAAATAATGAAATCGTTGACAAGGATTACAAGTGAATGTAAGTTCCAAAGGGGCGTTTACACCATTCTGTTAACTGATGTTAGGTAGCCGTAAATCTTGATAGACATAACGAGAGATTTACTGAGCAAGAAATAGATTTGATTTCTGTTTGAATCCTTGATTATTCACATCTCGTTTTTGCGTTCGATTTCTCTAACATAAATCTATTGGGCTAGGTAAAGTTCCTATGTTGGATGGTTGGTAGGTACCCTAATCATTGTTGGAAAATGTTTGAGCCTGGATTTATTTTGATTAAATTGTGCCCTCTTTCTGAAGATCTCAGATGAACTTGCTATATATAGTGGTTTTACAAAGTTATGTAATTGAATTTCTTCCTTTAACTAAGTGCTCGCGGAAACGCAAAGTGTGAAGATTTGAGCATTGTGTGAGAACGTCGCATCTGAAAAGACAAAATCCGATTGCGGGCATCAAATACGTATTTGTAGTAGGTGGGTACTCAGCTCTTTGGTAAGATGACTAGCCCACCAGGTGACTAGCTGAAGGTACCTTCAGCTAGTCACCTGGTGGGCTACAGAGCACGGAATCGCACAAAAAAAGGCCTTACCTTTATAAATGTTATCCTTAAACGAAAAATACCCGTATTAGTCATACCGGTGTCTTTCCCTGCTAAGAATGAATGACAACACGTTTTGACAGTTGTCCTAACTCAATTCAACGCCGTTAGTTACTTACTATACGTCATTGAGGGCCAAATTCCACCAATACAAACTGAACGCGATCAGCACTTAAACCGAGTTTATGAGCTGTCAGTGCCATTATTTTCGTTGGAATAATGACACTGACAGCTCTTGAACTCGGTTTAGATGTGCTGATCGCGTTCAGTTTCATTGATGAAATCAGCCCTTAGTCGTTGTGCGAGTAAACGGTGACACGCATGGATTGTACCTAAGGAAAGAGTTGACAATGCTGCTTTTAGCAGCTACAGCGGACGCCGTGCTCCGTGCTACCTTATCTTTTAAGGCCGCCAAATTAGCAGCAATACGGTTGTACCTATGTGTTCCTGTTTAATGAGGGTTTTCATGGAAATGCACGCCACCAGTTGGCGTCACTTTGTCATCAAGAGGTCTCCCATTTCGACAATGAATATAAAATATATGATGACTTTCATCAATCGTTTCATTCGCTCCTTCATTATTCAGCCACGACTAAAGAAAAAATAGGCACTTTGACAGTTTTGACACCTGTCAAAGGTATATTTTTTTCCTGAAGTCTCAGTGCTGCCACCTGGTGAATGTCATTTCAGAAATCTCATTTTTTATAACACACTCAATATTATGAGCAGATATTACATCAAGTAAACACCTTTTACTACTTAATGCTTACCTAACTACAGTTAACATAATGTAATCGACGTTCACAAAAAATAAAAAGAAGCTTTTGAGTCATTCGTTCAACTAAAATAATTAGAATATTCAAATTAGATGGAGGCTATTTTTAAACAAGCTGATTTTAAAACTCGGATAACAAATTGGCCACCTAAATTACTTCCGTGGGTGTCAAAATTACTTATTGAAGATTTTATTTTTAGGTTGATCTTGAATGTCAACATACTTTAATTACGAAAGGGATTAAAAGGAAGTATAAAATGATTAATTACTATTGTCGAGATGGTCCAAAGGTTTAGGACCCATGGTTTGAACCCTGGCCTGTGAGTGCCTCAGCCATAGATATAAGAAATTTATATTTCTATAGCCTCAGCCATTTTTTCAATTCATGAATGTACTTGAAGGTAAAACACAAATATATCACTACTGAGAAATTTGTAGAGGAGGATATGCTGCGCTGACCAACAAAGAAGTATCACCTTCTTAATGACGAGGTACTGAAAGAGATGTGTAGAAGTTGAGATGGTGCGCCGACCACCAAGAATAATAAATTGGTGTAAGGGCAGGAAAAATTTATTATGAGTTGGTTGCGTATCGACATACTACGCGTTATTGCAATTTTGAGTCGTAAACTAATTACATAAAGGTTATTTTCGCTGTTCGGTTACTGCGTGGTTGCAGCTCGGTGGCTGCGCGTACGCTGTGTTTGTAGGAGGATTTAAAAATAAGCTTTATGCAATTAGCATTGAACTCAAAATTGCATTATCCTATGGGAGTACACACGCTAGCGTATATTATGTCGGTACGCAGCCATATGGTGATTTTTTTAAATCTTTGTCAACATCATCAACTTCCGTGAAGGAACACATTGTGTGGAAATCTAGACAATACCTACTGTGATTTTATCTCTGTCACTTTCTTCTTTTTACGGTTCCGTGCCAGACTCCGTTTTCCGTCTGCCTGTCAGCGGTTTGTATCTCATTAACCGTAATAAGTAGACAGTTGAAATTTTGACAGACAGTGTATTTCTATTGCCGCTAAAATAACAAGTAATAAAAATAAATAAAATTAAAAAAGAAAGGAACAAGAAATGTGTTTTTTGCTTAATATTGTACCTACGGCGGTATGGAACCCTTCGTGTGCGAGTCCGACTCGCCCTTGGCCGGCTTTTTTCTCTGTTTTTGTTTATCTGCCTTTGGCCTGTAGCGGAGAAACCACAGACTTGTGTTATTCCGACCCCATTTTAAAAGACATGCTGCCTCACTGCCTAACTTTCTGATGACCAAAAGAAAATTAATAGTAGCTCTAAATAAAATGATGGGTACGTATTACAATACCGACATTTCATAATAACTATGACTGAAATACCGACGTCCGAAACAACGAAGTTCAAAATACCGAAAGTTTGAAATACCGATAGCCGTTATATCGAAACATGAAATACCGATGTCCAAATGCCCGAAAGGATGAAACCCCGAATGGACGAAATCCTGAATGGACGAAATACCGATGCATGAAATCCCGAAGAGCGGCAACGTAATTCCCGCGATTACTCATAGATGGCACTACAACACAGTTATTGCGGTGAGCATTCTGCTTAACATGTTTTAATTTTATATATTCATATCTGCAATCTACCGCAGAAATGTTTTCACCATTGTCTAATTATCTAGTCGCAGGCAAATTGTAGGATTCATCATATTGAACTGGGTGAAATAGGTTAGGTTAGGTTAGAACAGTGACCAACCGCGCGTGAGCCGAGCGAGCGAAGCGAGCGGTGCCGCGGCAGCGGCCGGCGAACGCTACTTCCAAGTAGCTCGCAGATTTTTTTCACCATTTTCTAATTATCCGGGAATTATACCACTGGGGATTATACATGCCTGCAACGTGCAAGCAGGCATGCAGCATGCAAGCAAGCATGCAGCATGCAAGCAGGCAAACAAGCATGCAACATGCAAGCAGGCATGCAACATGCAGCAAGCATTGTTCCTGTCAAGGCTCCGGTGCTGCGGGGTTTAGGCGGCCCCACGCGAGCTTATCGTCGCAGATGGTTTTAACGCTCACCACCGCAGCCTCAGCCGCGGCGGCGGGACTTCAAACCACCTGCTCCTCAGCTCGCGGACCGCCTTACCCCTCCGCGCCTACGCGGGTTTAAATTACACTCTAGAGGTAGGGCAGACAAGACTGCGTGAAGTCGGTTTTGCAGCGATTCGTTTTTGTCACTAAGTTTTGTAGCATAACATATTGATTTTGAACTTCAGGATAGGGATCTTCGGGATTTTAAGCTTCGGGATATGGATCTTCGGGATTTTAAGCTTCGGGATATGGATCTTCGGGATTTTAAGCTTTCGGGCAAATGAACTTTCGGGATTTAAAACTTTCGAACAATCAATCATTCGGCGTTTAATTTTTCGGGATTTCGTCCATAGGTATTTTAAAATAGGTATTTTGAATTTCGGTATTGTAATACGTACCCAAAATGATGCCTTACTCTCATCATCATTATTTCAGCCGAAAGACGTCCACAGCTGGAAATAGGCCTCCCCCAAGCACCGCCACTTCCACCGGTTCTGTGCTTCTCGCATTCAGCGGATTCCTGCGGCCTTCACCAGGTCATCGATCCACTTTGTGGGGCCCTTCCAACGCTACGTCTTCCGGTACGCGGCACCTTTCGGCCCCATCGGCCATCTGTTCTGCGAGCAATGTGCTCTGCTCCCTGCCTGTTATGTTTGGCAATTTGGCTGATACAATTACCAACAGACAACAAAATGTCAGTCTTGGCAAAATAATTTGGAAACGGAATTGGAATTGAGAATGGAATTAGCTAACGACGCGTCCGATACGCATGAAGTAGTAATGAGTTCTCACGATTTATGTAATTAAATAATTGAATTAATTTATTATTTAACAACTCTAATTCCATTGAGATATTTACAAAGAAACCTCCATGGCGTAACCTGAACAACAAACTTGCCGTTATAACTAATTATTTTGTATAGATATGACCTATGTCTGCTAGACGTACCGACGACCTTAAAAAGGGTGCTGTGGCGCAGCCTGAGAGGCCTATGTCAAGCAGTGGACTACGATAGGCTGAGTTGATTGATGGACTATTCCCGTGGTTTTAAAATACAACAGCATCATCATTATTTTAGTCGAAAAACGTAAATTACTGGACATAGCCCTCTCCAAGTCCTGTGCTTCTCTCGTTGAGGGGATTCGAGCGACCTTCAACAGGTCATCAGTTAGCTTTATGGGGAGCCTACCTACCGCAGATGTGCTTTTTTTTTGGGTGGGAAATTGTCAAATAACTTCTTCCGCTCTAGGCGGAGCGGGAGGTAAACGGTAACCCTTTCCGGGCGCGCGTGGAACACAACTCGCTATCGACCTGGGCCTGGGCCTTATCGGGGGCGAGCTACCCATTGCTCACCGTCCGCAAGCCCGCGCGGCCTGGCCTGGCCGGGAATCGGCCTGGGATTCCCGACGCCTAGGGCGTCTTCTGCAGCGCCTAAGGGCGTGAGGGCGGGAAATTTGCTTCACCGCTGTCGCCCCTACAAAACTTACCAAGGTGGCACCTAAGTATTTCATACACGAGAGTGGTAGACAACGAATTCTAATATTGCTATTATAACCGATCATCTAAATTAGCGTTAATTGAATAATGACATGATTTTCGACATAATTATAATTATTATACCCGTGTTTTTATATTGCCACCACGAATGACAATGCCGCGAGACACACTGCTCTGTTGCCAATTAGCCACGAGCCATTTTAACGCGGGCCATGAATGGCTTCGGGTATTGTGACTGGCAAGAACCGATCTTCCGACGAAGAGAATGTAATTCGTCTTTTGTTTGATGTGAGGTACATTTATTTCAAGTGACGGGTAAAACCACATCGGAACTCGACCGTTGAGTGAATGATTGACAGCTCGTTAAATAATATGTTTCTCTGTTCACTATATCTACTTAGTATATAGGTATATATTTAAATAGGAGTCGCTTTTCGTGTCTGTTTGTGTGATCGCGTCGTTCCTCTAAACTACACAACAAATCTTTGCTGTTTTCAGCATAATTTAGAGAATTTATTCCGAATGAAATTAATAAAAAATTAATTTATTAAAATAATTATAAAACTTAGGTACTTATCAAATCCGGAGTCACACGTGACGTGTTAGAGCATGAATCGAACAGATTACGTGTGACTCCGGATTTTTCATGTGTCTGTCTGTGATGTCTGTGATCTTATTTATATCTTTTTATTTTAGGTGACTTGTTTGTCGTCGATTTTATAACTTTTATTTTTAATTTTTTGTGCTAATTAAGCCCTTTCATTTGATACCCAACACGGCAGCATTTTGTCATGACTTTATGTCCTCTGAGGCCGCCAGAATCAATTAAATGTGACGTCACATATCCTATAACCAGCGGTCGATCAAGACGCTTCCAATGATACCTCATTTTCAAAATATAATTATTAGTTTCGAAGTTATGAAGGAGGGTTTAGAATTTATGGGGGTTGTGTAAATGAACATATCAACATACATACATACTCCTTTTTGCTTCGCCGTAGTCGAGTAAAAAGAATTTGAGCTTACATTATAATGATCCGACATTCTTTAAATCAGACTAGACAGGTACATAGTATTATTTTAATGATAGTGTTCTCAAGTATGCAGGTATAAATAATTTAGAAGGTACGCACGGATACATTAATAATGTCAATATGCACTCGATACCAGACGAAATCACTTTCTTTTATGTTGCGTATCTACTTTCAATAAACCTCTTGTAATAAGAGCAATTTGAGGATTGGGGAGCTGGCTTCAAATTGCAAGTCTTGTTTTTTTTCTGCCAGTTAGCGTGTTTAACAACCATCAGAGGGGCAATTCCCGTAATTTTTAAGAACGTTCGCATTCTATTCTCATTCGCAATCTGTCAAAAATAAAAACAATTTACTTACCAACATTTTTGACAAGTTTGACAGATTGCGACTTGATTGTGAACGTTTTTTATGTAAGTACGAGAATTGGGCTTCGCACCTGATTTACAAAGTGCAGCAAGTCCATCTGGCCCGGTGACGGCGATGTTGTCGATGAAATTAAAAAGTACTGGCCTAGCAAAAGTACCGTATGCGAATTCGAACAATTTTATAATTGAAAATACTCCATTCGCACATAGTATAGAATTTGTTTTACGACTTTATTTATATAAAGGGTCAAATAAAATTAGCTAGAGAAACTCCGCGGACTTGATGAAACATCAATCAATCTGCCTATGTTGAGGTCGGCTTCCAGTCTAACCGGATGCAGCTGAATACCAGCATTTTACATGGAGCGACTGCCTATCTGACCTCCACTAACCATGACTAAGGGGTATCGTATTACGATGCCCCTTGGTAAGACTTTCTTTTCAGATTCACGAATGGCAGCCGGGAACAACGGCTTAACGTCCTTTCCGAGGCACGGAGGAGTCTCGGTATGGAAAGATGGTCACTCATCCACGGACCAACCCCGGCAAGCGTAGCTTAACCTGATGGATCGACCCGTGCGGCTGTTATTACTTAGCCACGAGCTCCTCTACTAGCCCACTACCTAATTGTAAAATGAGGAAATGGTGACCACGAAGTAAATATGATTATACCAGGACCTTATTTAATAATAATGTTGACTATGCGACATGTATAATTGTCAAAAAATACATATTTGTCACATTTTTTCGACAGTGGACAGGTGCTGTTTAATAAAGCAGAAAATGTATGACAGAAACTTGTAAAAGCTTTAGCATGCCATGGTTATAGCAATCCACCAGAGAAAAAACAATAAAGAAAAAAATAATGTTTATTTGCGGCAAACATGGCGCAATGGAAAAACAAGTACGCGAAAATAACGAGTTGGGGGAATATATGCGTCACATCCACGCAAAACGGCCATCGTTCAGCATAATGCTACGACCCTATGCGAGACAGAGCCCCAGCGCTGGTTTACAGCGACAGCCGGCGTTGAGGTCAATCGTTGCAGCATATAATGACATAACAATAACAATTTAAGAAATAAAAAATAAAATAAATTCAATACTTAGTCCCATCAGTTGTGTCCTTATCAGTGTCCAATGACGCTGACCCATCGCTCGTCATCCTTTTGAAATCTTCCTGACACAAGCCACTTGATCACAAATCCATTATCGGAAAAGTGGGTTTTATAGCATACTCATAAGCGTTCAAAGAAACTGCTAGTAGGAACTGTTTACTGTTACGATACATTTGATAATGACAGGGAGTGATAACGTAATTAGCTTGGAGACTCATTACCAGTGAGCAGCACGCACGAATGAGCTAAGATGTGTTGTTAAACAAATGAAGTGTGCATGTTTTTAAATGCTATTAAGGTACCATTCCGTAGCCGACCGCAGGCGGCAACTGCAGGTGAGGTGTCGCCATGACATGACTGGTTTCTATGAAGCCTCGTGCAGACTGACGCGATTCACACAATACAATTTCTAAGAAAACTTCACAGTAGAACAATTACTGGTGTCGCGTGGCGCCGTCGCATCGCGCCAGTCTGCACGTGGCTAAGTGGCTTCATAGAAACTAGTCCAGTCATGGCGACAATTCACCTGCAGTTGCCGCCTGCGGTCGGCTGCGGAATGGTACCTTATGACATGCCATAATTTATATAACCTATGAAATACCTTCCGCAGCTAGCGACATGTCGACTTCATATAAATACTTAGAAACAAGTCGTGTCGCGGGGACACGTCGCCTGCAGTTGCCGCCTGCGGTCAGCTACGGAATTGTACCTTTAGCTGTAATTCCGATGAAAGTTACGTGCAGGTCTTTTCAGTAAAATTCTAACCGTGAAAACTTAGGTAAAGTGGGTTTGAAGCACAGGCTTGAAGTGAGCTGACATTCCACCTAGGGACTGCCACTATTGACACCTCACTTCAAGCTAACTTCACCAAGTTTTCACGGTGCGATTTTTATGGAATAGCGGGTGTTCTTGAGAAGAGATCAATAATCGGCAAACGTAAGGTAAAACCCCCCCTTTAGGGAAGGTGGAGCGGCGATACCAGCAGCCTGGCTGGTAGCAGCTTTGTGAGAGTTGCCAAAAACCCAATGTTTTTCAGATATTATGATAACATGGTTTGAGCTTACTGGCTCTGCAAGCTGTCTGTACATCCAATTCTTTATTACAACATACTTAAGCCTGATTACTCAATTACAGCCGTTTGTAAGCAGGGACCGAAAACCTTTATATATTACGGTACAGGTATCGAGCAATTTTGGTTACTTCTACGACTAATGTTACCGCTATCTGGGTAACCCGGAAAACATGTTACCTCTTTTAGGTTACCGTTTTAATAACGATTACACACACACAGGCGATGCGCGCCCTTTGATAATGCCGATCGCACGTGTAAGACAGACGTAATTTTTATTTCGGTAATCGGTATTAATACTGGTTGTATTCAATGGTAACCTTAAAAAATACCTGATAAAGAATTAAATGTTGTAACCGAAAAAATACCCGTATTGACCCGGTTGCGGTCCGTTTGTTAGTAAGTCCGGCTCACCCTGGCCGGTCAGTACCGCTTCCACACTTTCCGACAATACACTTTTCAGTGTTATCTATGCTCTAAGATCGTACCAACACAAATATCAAGATCAGAAGAGATTAGAAACGGCGTTGATTGTTACTATTCACATTATAGCTGGTTATCTACGAGCCCCATCATTGCATTGTTTTTTATTTACACTATAATAAATCTACTTCGTCATTGTAATTCAAAAATATAGCCAGACGAGTCACAAAGCCATTTTGGTCCTGGAACCCTTTCAAATCGAAAGCTCTAACGTGTCCGAAGTAAGAACTAGTTCCTGAACGGCGGCACATAACACAAACTGCGCCAAAAAATGAAAAAAGTAAAGGTAATTGGCACCAAAGAAGGTACAGCTGCGGTATGTGTATAGAGTTGGTGATACCACACTTTGAAATTAAGCTTGGTTGAATATTTAAGCATTTTATTGCGTCAATGTTTAGACAATTTTCTGATGCTTATGTTTTGTTTCTTTCTTTTTATTAAAGGAAGTATACTATATTAACTTTCGTTTATTACACAATTTTATCATCAGCAAAAATAAACAAGATAAAAGAATAGGACGGTAAATTATTGAGAAAATATCACATAAAAGTAAATATAAGTACAGACATTGTTACAAACTTCTGTCTATTTACCAAGTCTTGTTCCGAGAAATCTTGTTGGTTTTTGCTTTCATTTGCTGTGTTAACAAAAACGTTACATATTATTTAAACAGCCAATTAACAACAAATCTAACCAATCCGCATCTAGTTTATTTTAGTCATCGTCATCATCATCCACAGCCCGACTTTACCCACTGCTGGGCTCTTTACCTGTGCCATCCCCACGCTCTTGTGCCAGCTTCATCCAGGTTTCGCTCGCGTTGGCAACAATGTCTCCTGTCATCCGCCCATCTCGACGCCCGGACGACCGTCATCTCGTCTTCGTTCTTCTTTATTTTCTATAATTCACTAGTTTGGTGGCAGAACGTCTGCCATTCGTGGATCTTTGACAGTCTTACCAAGGGGTAACGTATTACCCAGTTACTAGGTCATGGAGGTCAGATAGTCAGTCGCTTCATGTAAAATACTGGTATTCATCTGCATCCGGTTAGACCGGATGTTGACCCTAACAAAGTCGGGAAAAGGCTAGGCAGATTGATTGATTGGTGACAGAAACTAAGATGAAAGGTTTCTGAGTTTAATTGTTAATACTAGACTAGAAAACAAAACAGCTATGTTACGGTAAGTTCTGAGAAGGCCAGAAAGGATAAAGGGTTTCCTGTATATTAATCATTACACTTCAATCCAAGTCCAATGACCCAATGGTATCCAGCTAAAATTCCGAGAAATCTAATAATTTGTTAAGGGACAAGGCTTGAAACTTGGAATTTATTCAAATGATCCGAATCGTATATTTATTTGACCGGCGCGAAATTATCAAGGCCCCTTGTATTTGACCATCTTATTTATATTCATTAGTTTGTATAGATAATGAAACTTTGATTACCAAGGCTTGAGGATATTTTGGTTTATGTATTTCTCTTGAACTTAATTACTTAGCTGGCTTTTCCATTTTCTGCGAATTTATGGCCGGATTCGTGATTGATTTTGTTTTAATAAGTTTGTTCATTTTGATTGCGTATTTCATTTAGATAAGGATCGCGTTTTGGTGGGCACTGCTTTTTCTGATGGCACTGTTGAAGTTGAGTAATGACTTGACTGTACTTACATTTCATTAAGGCCTGTTTTAAAGTGTCATTATAGAAAAGACACTATTCAAAAGATAAATTAAACAGAATTTTTACATAATTATCTGTAATAGTCGGGTAAAAATACAAAAATACTTACATACATACATACACTTCTAGAATCATAACCATTCCTTTTGGCTTTGCTGCAGTATAAAATAAGCTAACCGAAACTTATCCCGGAGTGTTGAAACAGGCTGTTAATTTAATATTTTAAAGCGATGTAAGCAATTAATATCTGGTCAAAATATGCAGTAGTTACAACAATATTAATACACAATATGTCTATTACATGCATGACCAAGGACAATTTATTACGGCGCAAAAAATATTACTGTAAGAAAAATATGGACACAAAAGACTAATGATGGCTTAGTGACGATATTTTTGGAGATAATTGAGTAAATTGCTGTCTACTATGTAAGATCAATGAATCATGTCGATACCTTTAGGCTCAAAGGGCGTAACCGCCATTTTGGCCAAAATGACATTTTAATGCAGTCATACTTAGTTTTTCGTCCTCTTTCGATTGGTATATTTGAAATTTCGATATTCGTATAAATGTGGTGGATACAGCCATAATTTTTAGATCGCTAAACATTGATTTTCTTCAAATATGGGCTGTAAATGGAAAATATTTTATACTTCACTACCGCAAACGTCGTAACAGGTTAACAAAATTATGGACTTGGAAGTATATCCTATGATCTGTCTCTTTTGGTGTTTACGCCCCTAGCTATTTTAGAATTTTGTTCATACTTGTCATATACAACCCGAAATTTTTATCAAGTTTGGTGGTTACGTCCCAAAATATACAAAAATATTTACAATTTAGCTTATACGCCCTATTAAAATATTTTTGACGAAGCAATCATGCCAAGTTTTTATAGAGATCGGTGGTTACACTTCCAGTTGCTTTTTAACTATTAACAATATTTGACCTATACGTCCGATTATTGTATTTTTTACGAAAGCGTCTTGTACTATACACTCAAAGTTTAAGTTTTAATACTTGAACCATGGTGATAATCACATTATTTATACATTTTTTATATAAAGACTTTTAATAAATGAATTCATTTATTTCAGACATCGTCCATACAGAATATAAAAATTAAAAAAACATTTACAAATAATCAATAAAAAATAAAATTACAATTACTCGTACACATTTGAATTATGTTCAAACAACTGAATTAAATTGAATATAAAATAAAATAATACAACATTATAATTCACATAAAGTATGCGAATAATAATATTAATATTATCTCTGACATAATCGTCAAACCAGCTTACCAGCAACAAGATATCGGCAAACAAGCCACAAAATTAACTCCCTGCGCCAGAGTTGACATTGAGAATACTTCTCCTGAACTTTCCAAAAACAGCCTGAACTCCACGCCTCAACTTACCTGCCGAGCTCGTGCAGTATCGTCTCGATGTGCTAACACAAGATGAACTTCTCTCCTTAAACTTCCCAAGACATGATGGACTCTGTACCTGTACTTACCTGTCAAACTCCTGTGCCGTCACCGTCCATCATCACCGATGCTGAAATAAATATTTTTCCTGAAAGCGACCATGACGTGCCGGACTCCGTTCCTTAACTCACCTGCCTCAAACCTGTGTTGTTACCGTCCGTCATCACCGATGTTGAGATAAACACTTTTCCTAAAACTGAAAAAGACTTTGTTCCTGAACTTACCTGCCTAACTCCTGTGCTGTTACTGTCGGTCATCACTGATGTTGAGACGAATGTCTATCCTGGAACTTCCAAAGACTTGATGGACTCGAGGTGCACAAGATGAACTTCTCTCCTTTAAATTCCCAAGACATGATGGACTCTGTACCTGTACTTACCTGTCAAACTCCTGTGGTGTCACGGTCCATCATCACCGATGCTTTAATAAATATGTTTCTTGAAACCGACCATGACGTGCCGGAGTCCGTTCCTCAACTTACCTGCCTCAAACCTGTGTTGTTACCGTCCGTCATCACCGATGTTGAGATTTATAAACACTTTTCCTAAAACTGAAAAAGACTTTGTTCCTGAACTTACCTGCCTAACTCCTGTGTTTTCACCGTCCATCATAACCAATGATGAGATAAACGTCTTTCCCGGAACTTCTGAACCGCGCCAGACGACGTTTTTCAACATACTTACCGAGCACCTTCTGCGTTGTCACCGTCTGTCATCACCTATATAGAGATGAATGTCTCTTCTAGAACTTCCAGAGACACGCTACACACCGTTGAACCAAATAATGGTTATACTTTAGGCAGCCCTAGGCAACGAAGTAAAACACGCTTCCGTATAACAGCAAATAAGGCATATTATATCGACTTAGTAATTAAGTCGACTATTATTATTGCACAATGATTGTTTTCACGATGACTGATTCTATTACAATTATTTTTGTTATTTAAAAAAATTGAGATAATATTCAATCTTTTACTTTATGCTATGTTTTTGACTGCACTGTTGTTATGAGTTGGTGTAAGCATTAAACTATCAAACAAATGACCTGATCGGCAAAATTTAACATATTTACCTGAGCTTATAATCAGAAATCATTGATAAGAAATGTCACATACACCACATATTGGACAAAAGGTGTGTAGCTTACATCATTTTTTAGATAGTAGAATACAAAAAGATTGTAACTTACATCATAAATTGTTAGTTGATTTCGTATGAATTGCTATTACACCCTTATCTGTTTGTGCAGGAGTTTATTTTGTTGGCGTAACCGCCAGCTTTTTTTATTTTTTTAGGGTGTATACGAAGTCTATTTTTTTATTCCTTAGATTTACTTCAACTATTATTCTACAATGTTCTTTATCTCAAAATTCTAACAACTTTTGTCTTTTGCTTTTTTTAAATAGCTTTAAGCACAAAAAAGTTATGTCGGAAAACTGTTTTGATTTTTTGTTTTTTGGCTCTCCTGAAAAGTCGTGTTTTGGTGGATACGCCCTTTGAGCCTAAAGGTATCGATGTGGTTTGCCTAAATTTGTATCTTTATTTTTTCGTCTAGTAAGTTATTACTGTATCTATGTTCAGAAAATGTGCTGAGAAATATTTCAGTACAGTGATGTCAAAATAAGTTGTAATCATAAAATCTGCTTCTATTATTGAAAGGCGTTTGTTGTCAATTAATAATAACAAGATAAATTAAAAAAACATACAAACACGCTAAAGAAAATAAGTGCCTGGAAAAAGTAAGAAATACTCACTATTTTTCGTACAACTACATAAGTGTGCCTTCAAGTTTTCGTTAAAAGTGCACACGTACCTGCAAAGAAACTAGTCAGACTTAAGCATTATCTTAACTATACTAGACAGTATGAACTTTTAACACATTTTTTTTTGTCACACTGGAACGAAATATAATGAACACCAAATTCCATAAAAATCAATCAACACACAAATTACAAAAAAAAGTCTAAAAGATCATAATCAAATGCACTCGGTAACAACCACTCTATAGAATTCCCTCCACCTTTCTACGACACTCCTCTCTGAGACAGTCACTTCCGGTCTCTATAAAAATGTTTGTGCATTTGTCTGAAGCTATCACTGCAAGCTACGCCGGCTGATACGCCATACCAAGCTGTAGAAACATGAAGACTTTTGTAAGTGATCGATATTTTTTTCTCTAAAGTGATAGAAGTGCGTGTTGTGACTCATAGATGGCGGTAGTGGATTTTGGATTTTTTGTGACGGATTTTCAGTGAAAAATTTTGGATTATTATTAGTAATTCAAAGATAGCTAAATATTTAATATGATTAAATATATTTGTTTTTGTGAATGTTATCAAAGTTCAGTGTTCTACATTATATTTTCTCAAATTCGGTTCTTATTTCGGTAGCTCAAAATTGTAGCACACTAGCAAAGTACATTATCGCCATCTTATTATTTAAAATTGGTTTTAAAAATTATTTAAAAAGTGTAACTGGACTACGAATTTACCAAAATCTACAAATACCTCCTTAACAATCAATTAAAGACTGTTAAAATTCAAAAGCAAAGTGCTCCCAAAAATTACCTAAGAAACTAACACAAAATCGTGACAAAGAAACAGACATATCAAACCACAGAACTTATAACTACTAAGGATATCACAAAGCAAACCACAAACATTTAAAACAACACGGTTAAACATTTCATTCCTTTGTCTAATAAAATACTATTACAATAGACTTTTGATTACAATCGAAATTACAGTTTTGTCACGATAGAGATATCTTATTGTTACCAAACGTTTTTGTTGCGTGTAATGAAGGCAATCATTACACTGATCACGTTAAAGATATAGGAGCTGGTGTAATTAAAACTGTGGGCAAGATAGCACGGAATTTAGTCTAGATATTGATGCAAACACTGTTGATAATCGTGATCCTACTATTGATCTTAGTATTGAGTTTGGGCAGAATAGTATTCAGGATAAAAGAAAGGATGCTAGGTTAAGTCTAGAACTAGATAATGTGAGATACGAGCCCTTATCCCAATTTATTTGCGATCAGCCCAGCAGGTCTTCTGCTTCCGTATATCCCTATCAGTCGTCCTCTCAGAATAGCTAGCAATGCTGTCCATGACAGGACACTAGGATAAAGTTAAGACAAGATAAATATCAAGTTACATTATACATGTGAATTATATCTATACATAGAAGATAGCTGAAATATATCCTAGTAAAGGACTTCGACAATTTTAATGGAAGGCAATCCAGTTACTTAACTATTATTGATGAGTCATATTAACATGGAAGCAACAAATCATTAAACAGAAGTTAATCGAAACAAGTCAACAGACAAGAAATAGTATTAAATTAACATAATAACATCATCAATCATTTCATAGTTTCGAGCAGACAACAGCTTGTAATGTAATTTTATTGGCTACGATAGGAAACTTTCATTTTGCCACCAAAAAACACTTGCGACCACCGTATTTCGATACGGATAGAGTTCAAATTCCAATGGATTTTAAGTTTTCGACGGTATAGATTTTTCGGTTTTATGGTAATCAATGTCTGTCTTACATTGTGTTGCCCTTTAGAAATATAAAAATTTGTACTAGATATTTATCAAATTGGAGATTAATAGCGAACTTCGTTATAGGCTAGTTTAATATTTTTCTTTTGAAGGTTTTCTTTAGTCTTCTTCATTCAAGTTTTTGGCAAACTTTTAGTTAAGATCTACCTTTGTCTAGACAAGTTAGTTCTTAATTGCATCATTATGTTTTCAATGAACATAATAATGACCAAGTAACTGAACTCTTCTGCCTTGGGGACACCTTCAATTAGTACTTTTGATAGCAATCACTATTTAATAAGAAAGCTTGTGACTTTCAGAACTTTCTCATTATGCTTTTAATGAATTTCGATACAAATAATACCAATACTGATTGTGCAGATAAACTTTTAGTCTTGTTTACAAAACAGTGCGTCGAACTTGGACCGGTTTTGCAAGGAATAAGTAAAAGGGATAACACCTTCACTATCTCTAAGACCAGTTTTTGAGACACATAAGCTACCTTTCGCTTTCATTATATGCGTTTTACGCTCCATGTTTTGCCTTTTAGAGATTAGTAGATTGCCAAGCAAAAATTATCCTTACAGAATCCATTCAAATATACTCGCTCGCAGAGTCAAACTTCACAAGTCTCAAAAAATGTCGCAGATGCTAACACTCTCCCAAATTAAGTTTACCAAAATAATATACTCTTGGCCTTATCTCATTAGCGAAATGTAAATGAACTACAACACTGGCTTTCAGAGGCCCAAAACTTCCAGCACTTATGAGTCCAGATAGCAGGGATCTATTACCTCGTAAACCTGGAATTTCCTTAAGATAATTTGTGACAGCCATAACTTGGGCTATTCCATCCCACATAGACATAGCTTCACATATAACCTTGGCATTCTTCCCTTACATTTTCCGCCTAGTTACCGGAGCTTTTCACGGGAATATATCGTCCATAAAGTTACCCAAGTTCTTAGTGTACCTATGAAGAAAATACTCTGATTTATTACACGTATCTTATACTGGGTTTTTTGAAATATAAGTAATAACCGTCGGTAGATTGTTTGTTCGAGTTTCTGTTGTAATAATTATTGTTCTAAGAAGTTATTCCGTTGTTCTATAGCAAATAGTTCATTTTTTTTCTTGTATATTTATATAGTATGGCAAGTTTGATCTCCGACCCGATCTCTATTTTCCGACCTCTTCTAAGAAATTTATTTTTCATCATAATCTTATTAGTTTACTTGTAAAAGCTGCTTCTCATCTATCTGATATTAATCATCTTTTATGAAATTCACGGTTACAGAGGCTTATTTCTAAGGCACATACGATGAATTTTTCTTACATACAGCTATATTTCCATCAGACTTATCAATATCATCAAGTAAAACATGGAATGCTGTTTTTTTCCAGTCCCTATTATCCAGTCTAAAGTCTTTATAATCCCACTCAAAGCACTTACCCGCAGTCAAAAGTCGTCTAAATCCATTCAACTATCCTTTGCCTCATATAGCACCCACGTTGGTATTGTTCCAAACTTTTGTTACCCATTTGAACAATTTCAACACCTCATTTAGCGCACCTTATTTGTCTGATCGTGTCTGCTGGCAGAGTGCCCAAAACTATTTCGCGGGTTTATTAAGAAGATTCCTGAAGTGGGTTGGTAGCGATTATTATGCGGATTTTTTGCCATATTTTTATTACCTTTAAAAATAAAGTTTCCTGTTTTTAACTTGGGTTCTGTAAAATATTTTAATGCTTAATATTTCGAGCCTACAGAAGTAGACATTCTGTTATAGCTTCAGATGAAATAGGTATTTAACTACGCAGTAATACTGTTTATATTGTTTCCGTAAAGTGTTCATTCTTCCCATTGTCCTCAATCCATTAAAACGACGATGAGTAGCAGCAGCGTCCGCCTGTAAGCTAAAAACTATAAATCAGTAGTCAGTAGTCTGTGAAGCTGTCTGTCAAGCGCGGTATTTATAGCATTTTTTCTTCTATCTATTGTTTTTGTTGGGGTTTTATAAAGACATATATCTTCAGAATATACTTAAATCTTTCTAGCTTTTTAGCAATCATTTTCAACAATAGATTATAGAAGAGAAACGTAAGACTAAAAGAATTGAATTCCCGAAATACGAACTTGTCAAGCAGTATTGTCCCATTCCACTATATTTACAACTGAAACAAACACGGAAATCAAACCAATATAGCAATGTCCTTACTCTCAGCATACAAAAGTAATAGTAGGTACGTTCAGAAATTCTACGCTAGAATAACTCGGATACTATTTCTGCCTTTTTTGCTCTCCGCTAAGGAAATTGCAAAACCGATTCTGACACAATTTCCTTCCAACATAATTCGTTATTTATTACGTTGTATTACATAAATATGACATTTTGTTAAATCTGAAAGTTCAATGGCACAAAGGAACCAACAACCCGTGAACGAGCGGTTTTTGTGTGAGCCGTTTTTTGGTGTTTCCATTCCAACGATTGCATAGTAAGGTGTGCTTATAAGAATGTTATGCAAATTCTTCTATGTATAACGTTTTTTTCGCTGTTGAGTATATTTGACTGTCCTTATGGAATTCATTGGAAATTGCTCTGATTTTTAGATTCAGTACATTTATTTTTTGCCGTCTCATATTTCTCCGAATAATTGTTTAATCAACCATGAATACATGAGCGAATATTGCTTCCTTATTTATTGAAAAATATTCGTCGATTTATATCTCTGCTCTTCAAATAACATGAAAAGATTTACTTTTTTTTATAGAAATGAACCATAGTATTTAATAATTTATTCTAGTATTTTTCTGAGATTCTAATAATCCAAGTACGGCCATGACAATTTACATTTATTGCTGCCTCCTATTCCAAACAAATTCTCAAGTAATTATCCCGTAATACTCTGGCTTCAAAACCTCATGATATTACATACATTTGGCATCATCACACGTGAAAAGTATCAAACAAAACAATCTACTGATCACATTGACTTTTCTCAAAACACAACGTCACGTGAAAAACACAGAAGTTGTAGTAAACCATTTGAGTCACCAAAGAAAGCCAAACAGTCAACATAACACGGATACGGAAACACGTAATGTAGCAACAGAGTTGAACATTAAAAGATCATTAAATCGTCCACTGTTACATCAATGTTTGCAAACCCCGATTACACAGAGAACTGTACTACACGTAATGTTACGATAGAGTGTTTGTGTGATCTAGCGCGGTCTATAATTTTAGATGTTATGTAGATAATGTGGCATATAATGAGGTTATTATGAAACTTGATCTAATAAGTATAAAAGGTTTTATAATAAGGAATGTAATTAACTTCAGTCTATTTAAAAATCATTCTAGCGATATTTTCTTCTGTTCATCGGAAAACATAAGCACGACTTACGTTTTTATTATCTTTATAGTTTGCTATATATCCACCAAAGATTTAAATCTTAGTATTAGTGTTGTGTCGAAGATGAAGAATGCTCATGTATTCTTATAAACATTTGGGGTGAAGGTTTTTATATAAAAAATGGCTTCTTTATTGTGCCATTATTAACTAATGGTCCATATTATATTGCTTTTTTTAGACTAGAATCTTGCAAAGATATCACAAAAAACCAATTGGACTTACAGGTACTTAATGACTGGCAAACCAACTCGATTAAAGACATCTGCAAGAAACATAATTCAGAATCAGTAGTAATGTTTTTATAGCCACCATTTCTTGCTTCAAAGACCGTAATATAAACAAAACCACTTTAAGTAATAATAGCTCTAGTGGGTATAGAATCAATTAATTTGACAATGAAGAGGTAGGTAGAAAGGCGTACAGTGAACGTACAGTGAAAGGAGAATGTATGACACTCTAGACATCCTTTTTTTTAAACATGTTATAAAATAGAACGATTCTGAAAGTAAACTGCGCTTACATAACAAGATCACGCTCACATTGCATCCGCGTCATTGTAATTAGCTAGTAAAGCGTCCAATGACATCGGAACTCCCAAAACATTGATGGATGGTTTAGAAACGCGGGTTGGTAGTACTGTAGCCAATGTCGCATTCATTGCAACCGCGAATGATTTCTTTGTTGGTAATATCGTTGGTTGCTATAGTGATACCTTATGGGACACCCAGGGGAAGAAATGTGATAGTTAATTTGGCACCACTTACGCTAATACTCTAATTTTGATCAATCATGAATATCTCAATTTTTGTTTTAATGTTACGTGTAAAAGTGATTCCGATATCCTATTTACAGAATAAACAATTTCATTTCATTTCTCTGTAACTTGCATAACAGCTGTAATTTGCAGAAAAACTTAAACTCACATATTTATTTTTTAGTTTTAAATATGTGGGTTTATCATTATTCAAGTGGTGATATGTCCGGAGTCTTCTGTAGCTTATTCAACAAACATATTTTTAAAATAAGAACTATTGTAAAAACTGACCAAATAAACATTTGTTTGTTTTCAATTTGTCTAGCGAATTCAGCAGAAAATTCCTAATTGAATTCAAATAATAGTAGGCTGATTAGAGAACAAAGTAAAGCATGGAATTTGATTATAACATTCGTTTCGGTGTAATGGATAAAATGATGACTGAAATAAAATAAATTGAATGTTTTGTTTTGGAAATTACCGAAGTGGTTTATAAAACTAATTTAGATACATAAAAAGGCCCGGGCCTAAATCTAAGCTTTTGATTATCAAGAGCTATTAGGTATTTAGGATTAACCCAAATGGATGAACATACAAAACTATGGGATCTATGCATTTTTTTGGAACAGATACATGAGTTTTAATTATTGTAACTAGTCAAAACCAGGCATTAACAGAAAAAGAGTTTCAAACAGTATTTTTCTCACTTTTGTTTTTGAAGCTAAAGGATCATCAAAAAACAAAGCGGACATTTAATACAATTACACTCTACAACGCTTATCCGAGTCAATTCACGAAATAAGCCTTAAAAAGATTACTCCAAAAGTAATTGTGAAAGTTGTTTTCAGTATTTTTTATCATTCCAACTTCGTAATTAAGGCGGTCATTCAGTTCAAATTGGCTTTAAAGACACCGGTTGTTAAGTTGATTTGCTTCTTTTGCTTTTAATCATCCTTTTGGTTATGAAATCTGCTGTTTGATTGTACTAAATGAGTTGAATGGTCTTTCACGGTGTTTGAAGTCTGTTTTAAAACGATTTCAATTATTTTGGTTACGCGTTTTGAATTCAGGTAGATTGTGAATGCTTTTGCTATTCACTAGGAATGCTATTCACTTTAGGTTATTATTAGATTGGAAATGTCGAATGTTTTTTTTAAATTATTGTTTTACGAGCTATGCTCGCTGTATATCACCTTGAATTGAGTAGCTACGTATTAATATTGTTAATTCTGACTTAAAAATCTTAAAAAAAAAGTTATATTATTCTAAAATAAGTATTTGTAAACAAAAAACTCGATATTTACCATCTTTTTCTTCTTTCCAGGTGTGTTTGTTGCTGGCAGTTGCCTCTTGCAAGGCCGGGATCGGTTACTCCAATGAAGTAGCAGGAGATGGTGGTCACGGGGGCAGTTCAGGGTACGAATATTCAGCACCAAGCGGCGGCGGAGGCGGAGACTTCTCAGGCGGACAAGGACATATTCTAGCAGCACTTGGCGGACAAAGCTTTGGAGGAGACAGCGGCGGCGGCCATGATTTCTCAGGTGGCCAATCCCACACTCTCGCTCTAGCTCAAGGACACGACGGAGGTCAAGCTTTTAGCGGATTTGGTGGCCAATTCCACGGTGACTTCGGAGGCGGCAATGGCGGTGGTCATGCCCAATTTGCTATTCATGACGGCGGAAACCAAGGAGGTCAGGATTTTAGTGGTGATTCGTATCTTTTAGCTGCTCAAGAATCTGGTCATCAGGGACAAGACGACGGTGGTTCTCAGGGTGATGGCGGACACAGTTTTGGTGGCCAAATACAAGGTGGACATAGTTTTGGGGGTCAGGGAAATGGCGGACATGACTTTAGTGGCCAGGGACAAGGTGGACATGACTTCGGTGGCCAGGGACAAGGTGGACATGACTTCGGTGGCCAAGGACAAGGTGGACACGACTTCGGTGGGCAAGAACAGGGCGGTCACGGATTCGGCGGTCAAAGCGAAGGTGTGCATGGATTCGGTCCCGGCTCCTTCACTCTTCACGACGGTGGTCAGGAATACGGACACGGTGACGGCCACGATTTCGGCGGTGCTGAAGCTATCCCTGTGGGCACACACGTTGATGAAGAGCACCCTGTCGAAGTACCCAACTACAAACATGTTACTTTCGCCATTCCTAAGACTGTCCACATTAATGTCCCCAAACCTATTCTGATCGGTGTACCTCATCCTTACCCTGTCAAGGTACCCGTTAACAAGCCTGTTGCTGTACCCGTTGAGACTGAAATCTCCATCCCCATTGAAAAGGTTGTGCCTTACCCTGTAGTCAAACACGTCCCCTACCCCGTTGAGAAGCACGTGCCAATTAAGGTCGAGAAGACTGTCACAGTGCACGTGCCCCAGCCTTACCCTGTTAAAATCCCCGTGTACAAAACCATCCACCACCATAAGGATCATTAAGGAGTGGTTACGAATAATTTTCTTTGGAGTAATTAACAATTTTGCTTCCAGTTGGAACTATGGTTTCGATATTTTTATTTGTTGACTCATGATTTTCACAACCATAAGTCTGATTTTACTATCATGTGGAAAGTATCTTAGAGAGAAAGACATTTTATAAAATTTTGGGAAGGAATTGTTAATTTTTTCATTGAACTATTTTAATTGAGTGCCTTGTAAATAATTTGTTGTTAATTTTAAGTCATTTTCAACTGTCTTCATGTTGTAGTTGATTTATTTATTGTATGTTGTTGTTGTTACTGTTGTTATTGTTGTTGTTGTATGATGTTGATTATACGTTTACGATTGTTAAAGATTTACTTTGTTGTCTTTATTTATTTATCCCTTTGTAACTTTGTAACTTTTATTACTTTGAAAGGAGATACAGAGTTATTTATGTAATATTCGAATGTAGAGCACAACCTTGATCAATTAATTTGGTTGATTAATTTAAATTGTTCCAAATATTCTTCTTTTTTCTAGACATAATACATACTCTTCTAGATATTTTGCTTATTATCTGTACTCCTTCTGGAATAGCTAAAGAAAATCTCTTATTAACTGCTTCGACACTAAAATTAAAAGAAAGCACTGTTTTATGACTACTAATATGACCTTAGAAACTAAAATCAATGGCTTATTGGTGACTCGCACGAATTTGAATTTTATGCAAAAAAGTTACGAAAAAAGTAGTACTAACTTTATTGCATCAAATTCAAAATGTGCCAATACTTATTTCTGGAGTTGTCGATTCGCCTACAAATAATCGACTTCGTGCGAATCGTCTCAAGAAAAAATAATAATAGGTACTTATTTAAAAATGCTCAGCTAAAGCTAAACTAGGAAGTGGTGAAGGGTGGTCGTTTTGGGGGACTGTCTTATGTAATTTTGACGTTCGAAAAGTGCTGAATCTCAGCCTGAATAAATGACTTTTGATTTTGATTTTGTGGGTCCGCTTGTTTCGAACGAGTAAATTCGTGTGAGTCACTAATAAGCCAAATCAATGACAGAGAATATTTTGCTTGTGAATCACACAAAAACCTTTCATTCATTGATGAAATCGTCTAGGATTTGCACAGTAACATCACAGAGTAACTACTTAAAGTGGTTCATTATTATGAAATTGATGTCAAAGCCATCATTGATCTGTTGCAAAAAAGAAAGTGCTTGCTTTATTTACTAGCTTCATCTCTCTTTAACACTACAAATACAAAAATATTCCATCTCAAACAATGTCATAGGTACATAAATGAGGTAGACCCAGTAAGTCACAATGGTACTTGTGCCGGAGCTGTCTCTCTTTTCCCGTTAGTGGAAGCTTGGTAATTATGAGACTAATAATACAGGATTTAAACGAAAAATATTTATTTAGCACCTCTCAATATGTGAGGTATGTTTACAGTATGTTTTAGGTTATCCTGATCAAGCTGTTTTTAGTTTCATAATTATGTTACGGATCTTAACCATTCACATATATTGTTTTTTTACATTAGAGCGATCATGGTTCTATGTTTACGTATATAGTATTCGGCCGTCGTCGGGCGTGGTCGGCGTGTGGTCAGATAGACCGCAGCCTAAAATGTCATAATACGGGCCTCTGAAGCTGTCAAATGTATGAGCGATGAAACCTGATGAAACACTGATTGTAGTTATGCTGTGGTATAGTGTTGGAAACTCATTTCAACCAAAGGCTCAAAAACGCTAAAAGAAAACTACCGTGCACGTAATTTAACAAAGAATAGGTGGCAGTAGAAAAGAAATAAACAGAACTTAACAAAAGCAATTGTAATGCAGAACTGAATATAAAAAGTTTATGTAACTAAGTTAGTATTTATAGAATTGCGCAGAAGGTCTGCTCCATACAACGCGGCAACGATTGAAAACAATATTTGAATCAGTAACTTAAAAGCTTGGAGCTAACTTGGAGTAATACCAGTTTACTACAAAAAAAGGTAGTGAGGAGAAAAAAAGAATGAGCGATAATGAATGATGCTTAGTTGAATTTAATAGGAAACTTAACTATATCAACTATGTAAAATTAAAACATTATTCGGTCGTTTTATAAGGTTATAAACTATTATTTTGGTAATTTTATAAGGATAAAAATGAAATTGGTTCTTTTTGCAAATTCTTTTACTAATTCAGTCCCCAACACTATACTTTTAGTATGGCACCATGATTTTGCTTCGAACTATCAAGTGACTGAGTACGATTAACGAGATCACGAGATTACGAGATCTCAAACTGTCTCAAACATATTTTATTTATGACAGGCACGTGAACCGTGTCTATGATTGTGTGCGTTTTCGTGCGTTGTATGGAACCGACCTTCTGTACTATTCTGTGGTAGGAATTCGTTTCCTGCAATTTCAACATAATGTTTGTGGCTGTTGTTACCTTTTGTGCCTGATCAACACTGATGGAATAAAATTGTTTATTACGAAAACATGTTAGTGTATTCGGCTGTATGAGCAAAATAAACTTCAGTTGGAGGTAATTGCTATAAAATGTAACGTGAAAATGTTTTGCTGGGTGAAAATGGGATGGAAACATTGTCAGGTTAAGTGTTAAGGTTTAAGCGGTAAATGGTGGAGATGGAAATAAATAAAAATAATGCAGATGGATTACGGCTCGATTTGACTAAATTCAGATATCTCTTATCCGCGGAATAAGATTTACTTCTGAGAGTTTTCGTATGGAAAAACTGTCAAAAATTCACAGGTAGAAAAGTTTGATCGAATTCACCCTTAAGTAGAATATTAACAGTGAATTGGTTCGCACCACAGAGCGGGGAGACGCCTCGCCGGCCGTTGCTGCAGGCCGCATAGTCAACACTTTCCATACCAAGTGTGTTACTGTTTACTCGCACTACGGCATAAAATGACGTACAGAAACTGACGGTTTTGAATGATGGTCACGACAGAAATTGTGCACTCAACGCACTTTCATCAACACGAATTTTACTAAACCTGTCATTTCAAGGCACCGACGCGACGGAGGCGGCGCGGTGATTCCGTGCTCTATGGTTAAAACCTACTTACAGTCCGGCCGTCGAGAGAATGCGTTCCTGACACCTGTCAGTTGGACAATTTCTAGAAGTAATAAGGATCAAATTCGTAAAAACACATATTCGAGTCTGAAACTGCCTGACTGTAGTTATGAATGAGACTATATATAAGATAAATATGTTACGCAATTATCCCACTGGACAAGGATAAATAAAGTTAGTATTACCCTAGTTTACTAAACTGAGACTTGGAATATAATTGGACCTATCAAGTAAGCTACATCCTTGTTTGAATCATAATATTGCTGACTCCAGATATATAACTGACAGGTTATAGGATATCCGAGTAACGATGTTGAATGTAACTCATATTAGATTTCCAGCTACATTTCTATTTGAATAAAAATTCAAGATGGGATATTTTTGTATTGATAATATGATTGCAGCTCAAACGGAGATAAAAGTTTTGAGTATACGGCTATAACAATAGGAAAATACTCAACTTACGAAAGATAAAATTATTGTTTGAAAGATGATAAAGAAAGTGGGTGAATTATTGATTTGAAGGCCACTAGAGATGGTAAGGTAGAACATTTGGGTCGGTATCAGAATGACTGGATCGCAAATTGACTACATCGCTCTTAGTCCAAATCTCAAAATGTCTAAATCTCAAAATACCTAAGTCGCAAAATGACTACATCGCAAAAAGTCCAAACAGTTTTGTAGGTACCTATACGTACAGGCTTGATATCAGAATGACTGGATATTGTTATAAAAAGTAAGTGGTATGGGTTGGTATCAGAATATGTATTTTACTATAGATAGACTATCCCCCAAAGAGGTGATTTTATTTTTTTTGTCTGTTTCTAGGTTTCTCTGTTTGTTCAAGCATCAAAATGGACCGATTTGGTTCAAGTTTGGTGTAAAGGTAGAGTGAATCTTGGGGAAGCACATAGGCTAGGAAAAGTAAAACATTTACGGCATTAAACATTTATTCATTAATACGTATTTTTCCCACATAGCCTATATGGACGATGTCTTAACATATTCCTGTTACTGTTATTTACTAGTTAGCAGGTCGTGATATTCGAACTTCTAGGGGGTAGGTACCACAACCAAAAAGTGAAAAAAACTTTAATTTCGGAAGTCGGTGGCAAAAAACGAAAATTCAAAACCAAAGACACCGACTTCCGAAATTAAAGTTATTTTTCACTTTGTAGTGTTTTTTTGGAAGTCGGTTTTTATAAAAAGTTTTTATTTTAATAAGGTATATTACTTACTTAGCGAAAAAAATAAAAACAAATTCCCTTAAAATAATTATACACTATAAAATAATTCTTTATTCTTCTTATTTCTAACATTAATTATTTGTAATTTAAACTGTGTTTTAGGATATAAACATTTATTGTGTATAATTATTTTAAAGGAATTAATTTTTATTTTTTTCGCTCAGTAAGTAATATAATAAATAAAATGAATGTTGAATGCCGTATGCCGTATATGTTAAATGTTTTACTTTGCCTGGCCTATGTGCTTCTCCAAGATTCACTCTACCTTTACACCAAACTTGAACCAAATCGGTCCATTTTGATGCTTGGACAAACAGAGAAACCTATAAACAGACAAAAATTAAAATCACCTCTTTTGGGTATAGTTATAATAAATAACCATACCACTTACTTTTTCAAACAATATCCAGTCATTCTGATAACAACCCTGTATGTATAGGTACCTACAAAACTGTTTGGACTTTTTGCGATGTAGTCATTTTGCGACTTAGGTATTTTGAGATTTAGACATTTTGAGATTTGGACTAAGAGCGACGTGGTCAATTTGCGATCCAGTCATTCTGATACCGACCCGAACATTTGCTGTGCCGACTTCAAATCAATTTCGAGCAGTCGATGATGAAGATTGCGCACAAATACAGGGTCAATTTAAATTAGCTAGCGAAACTCCGCAGACGTCCGGACCTTTTCCCAATGATGTTGGGGTCGGCTTCCAATTTATCCAGATGCAGCTGAATACTAGTATTTCACATGAAGTTTAATTAAGTAAACAAATATCGAATATAACTAAACAAATATAATACTGCCAAGCAATAACAATTTGTAACACGACGCAGTAGAGTTTTAATGGGTTTTTATAAATTTCAGTGAAATTACAGGTAAGTAAAGGAACGGCTCGTGCAGGCTGGCACGATAACGCGGGTGCGACAATGACAAGAGTCGCGCTGCCTGTCGCACCCGCGATATCGCGCCGGTCTGCAAGAGATCCAGTTTTTTTTCGAAAACACGATGCCACCATTCTATATAAGTGACTCGATAATTCTGACCCACAGTGTAATTAAATGAGTCAGTAAAACTAAATGTCAAAATTGAAACTCGAACAAAAACTCGTTCACTCACCATGTAATTTTAGCACGTTTAAATGTAACCAACGTTTTACTACTAATAACATCCTAAGGGAACAAAATTATGACAATTTTTTTATTCAAAACATTGCACGGACGCAGACATTTCACATTTGCATGTGTCGAGTTCAGAGAACCTTGTTTTGTCTCTTGAGACGTAAACTTCGGGCCAAATTAAATGGGACACAAAAAATAAGAAAGGGGTTTTTTGAAGTGAAACTTCTTAGTCGACGACGGTTCGATAATTGGACGAGAATTGAGAGTGTAATTTCGTGGACGTGTCACTTTTAGATACATTTTCTTACATGACAGAGAAAACGGTTATATCTCTCTGTCTCACACACTAAATGTCTCTTGTTCTTTATTTTTTAATAAGTTACACTTCTATCACTTGTACGCTGCTGCACGCGCAATTTTTTAACATATTTTAAATTGTATTATATTTGCATCACTTTATTGTAATTTTGATCTTTTTCCTTGTGATTTAAAATCAATTGTATTCCCACACTAGGATATCCGTAGAATATCGGGTGCTTTGACAAACAGATATCTCAAATTCACTAACACCCAGTCCGGGGAAATCTATTTGTATGCCATACAAATATTTGGTTTAACCGGATTCCGCCTGCACACAAGCCAATCCCAACCATGCAGATTTAGTTCAATTTAAAGTCTGTTTTGAACCATTTACAGCATAAAAACTGCTGTGCTAACTTTAAATATAAACTGGAAGAAATTCATTTTTATTTCATTTATTAAGATATCAGATTTTGGGATAAGGACCTTATCACTAAAAAAAGAGATTTACTCTGTGAGATAACCGTTTGTAACGAACCACAACAGTACAACTATTTACGCCATACTATGGTGTTAAGTAGGTGTTTATATTACGGACTAAATGGGTGATTAAATTGTCCTCCTGTATACGTCTGGTGCACTCTGTTGCTCAGCTGTAATGTGGAGTAAACGATACACGTTTGTTCCATTTTATTTTATATTTTACAGCTAATAAAATACATGGTTATTTTCTTTGAGAGTGCATAAACTACTGTTATTGATGGCTCAATTGGAGTAAAAGCTGTGTGATTGGCATATGCGCTATAAGTAGCAGGATCCCCACGTGGAACGAATAATTATAACAATTATGGCAAATCAGTAGTTGTAGGTCTGGGTGAGCATTTGTGATTTTAATATTACACATGGCGTTAACGGAAACCTTCTCGAACCGCTTGCACCAAAGGATAATATTACTCTTTAGCCTTAAACGCATTTAAAACATTGTTGTTTCTGTCAATCGTTTGAAGATGACAGAGACAGAGAGATGTTTTAAATAATGAGTTAAACGCATTTAGTGATTTGTGGTGCAAGCGGTCCTTAATTTGGGACAACTTTTAAAAAACCCAGAAAATTCTACTAGTTAGTGTGTCATTATTTTTGTCCGCCAGTGTACTATAATAAGTACACAGCCGCGTGTGCACTAAGTAGCACCTAAGATCCCAGAAACCAGCGAGATGTGTGGCGAGTGACTGCAAATTAATAATGAGACATGAATGTAGCATAATTTTGCAACAAATGTACCGCGTGTGTATATGCAAGTTTTGCTATTAAATACGTCTCGAGTAAAAATGGTTTTCCACACCTTTTCTTGCCACAATACTGAAGGACTTAGATCTTATCGGGGGAACTGACCGTTTCTTACAATATAGGTACTAACTACCTGAGGATCTGCGTTTTACCAGAAAAATAGGATGCTGTTTTTCTCCTGCGTTCTCTTCGGGAAACCTGCAGGAAAAAAAACCTATTAATGCACTGGCTTATTCATACAGAAAGTGAAACATTTCGTGCAATTCATACGGTGTTTTACACTTTTGTAAACCCAGGTTCAATGACCTTTTACAAAACTTCAAGAATAACCGAACATGAACACACATCACCACCGAAAAACAAAAGGTTTTTGTACCACAACAATAATACATTTCTCGTGCAGGGAGACAAAAGAAATAATGTTAAACACATGTCCTTACCACGAGAATAGGGAGAAAATTCTCACCTTTTTTTCGTGTAATGTACGTAGTTTAATTTACTGTTGTTAATATGAGGAAGAAGGAAGGATGTACTAAGGGATAGTGATGGGCTTATTCGATATTGTGTTTTTTAATTTGATATGGTGAGTTGAAAATCATATATCGAACGCCCATAATGTCTCTTACTAGCTTTTAACCCGCGAAATTTCGCGTTTTTTTTTATTCATATTCTTTATGTCATGAGCTAACCGAAATATTTGGCCCAGGTCTTATGGCCGTGAACATTGATTCGCTGTTACAATGTATATTAGATATCGGCGCACATAATTATAAGCTACCTACCTAGCTAGCTACCTTATAATAAATAAATAAATAAATAAATAAATAAATAAATAAATAAATAAATAAATAAATAAATAAATAAATAAATAAATAAATAAATAAATAAATAAATAAATAAATAAATAAATAAATAAATAAATAAATAAATAAATAAATAAATAAATAAATAATACACAGAGTCAACCTTTTTCCATGCCGGGTAGGGTAAGTAGAAACTATAATAACATCTGTATTATCGTTGTCTTTATCTATTTATCAAGTCAAAGTGCAACCCCAAATTGAAGTGTCAAAACTTTTGTTCAACTTACGATTCATACTATGAGTCATGTTACTTGAATTAAATCTATAAATAAAAGGGACAACAAAATACGCTGTTAGATTAAAAAAGGGTTAAGGATATGAGCCAGTTAGCTTTTGTTGATACTTATAAAAATACTATGTGCTATAAATGCATCATTCTATCGATACTAACTATCCCGGACATTTAAATTTAAAATTGAAATAGTACTCGTATAATAAAAATACCATCCAATATTCAGTGCACCCCAAAATATTCGATTAATACCATCGGCTAAAAATAAAGACAATAGGAAATTCGAAAGCGTTCTAATCGAATAAGAAAAAAATCGGTTAAATTGCAGGCGATGTCGTTATTAGATTTTCGTGAATGACAAAATTGCAATCGTTCCCGAATCGATTTGAATCAGAATAAATTTGGAATGCTCTAGGTGGAATGTAATTATTGAATACAAATGGAATATTTTCTTCCACGTTTTATTTTCCATGGTACGCCAGCGCCAGATTTTTATTATTTGTCTTATCGTGCTCCTGTTCTCATACAGAAAAGGAATGTGAATTTATTGGTGATCAATGCTCATTCATTCCTATGTCCGTTTTTTTTTTTGTCTACGGATGCACGTCTTTCTACATTGTTCTCACAGGTATAAGTAAAAAAAAAATGATTTAAAAGAGTGTCCGTGGAGTTCCTTGCCCGTTCTTCTCCATAGGTACGTACTACGCTTTGGAATGGGCAACTAGTTTCATATTTTCTGACTGACCGACACCTTGACAATTCAAAAGTGCCTGTAAATGGTTTAATTGAAATAAATGCTCTGAGTTTGAGTTCTCGCTGGCTCATAATTGAAGAGATGACGAATTAATTGCATTGTTAATTGATTCAGGCAAGGCGGAAATCCATTATAAAATACAATAGACGTAGATATATTTAGTAACCTATTCCGCTTAACTATTCTTAAAGAGTCTTAAAAAACCCTGTAAGAAATCGACACGTGTTTCACCTCTCAACGAGGCATCCTCAGGATGACGATTGACTTGTCGCGAGCCCGTACACGACGTGTTAACACGCCGAGCGTTGGACGCTGAGTCCGTTGCATTTTTGGTGATGTAAGCAATTACCGAAACGCAATGGAATGTAGGTCATGCCAAGTTTTAAACCTGCGACCGATTGCTTAAAAAACCTTTGGGAAACTACGATTAATAATGAAGCGCTAATAAAAATAGATAAGAACTTCACGCCTAACCATAAAATCAATAGCCCTAACAATACATTCTTTCAACCCGTTCTAAATCGAATGAGACACTCGACTCGATTACGCAACCAAGCAAAAAATAATCGAATAACTCTACAATATTGTTACATCACTACAGACGTAATTCTTTGGTTAAAACGTAATACTTTATTAAGGTAATTAGGCCAAAATTATTTTGTGTATCACATCTGGCTGTCGGTGGCATCTTCTTTCGAATAATTTAGTCGGAACAATGAGATGAAAGTAACGAGTTTCGGGACAGAACTGTCGTTTTGCGATTGAAATGATTTCGGTAGAATTGTTTTCTTTGTTTGTCGACGGAACTTTAGGGTTACCTAAATATTTATTTCTTCAACGAAATGGACCTAAAAATAAGATTTCTTTTAGTTCCTGTTTTAAAGAAACATGTAATAAATATCGGTAAAGTTTTAAAGGCAGGGATTTAATGGTTAAGCAAATTGATTACTACTGAATATAAATTGTGCCAATTTATATTCAAATCGCAACTGCCGTTTCATATATATATGAAATATCTATAACACGGAAAATTGACGTAGTGAGTGCTAAACAATTAATTTCCCAGCATCAGCCATCTTAGGTGTCTTAGTTTGATAGTATATCATCTCATGAGTAGATACTATCCAACTGATACACCAATTAAGGCTGATGCGTCGAGCGAAGGCACTCATATAAAGTATGAGAAATATCAACTTCCGACAATAATCAGTCCAACAATCGTCCTTTAGTTCATCACCTAATCCTACAATGTCCAGCACGTTACAACGTCCCACACACAAACAGACTAACAATAATAAAGGCAACGTTTCTGTCAGGACAAACGTGTTGTCTGTTCTGATTTCTGTGAGCTAGCCAGTGTAATTCACAAAGGCTAGGTAGGCTAGGTTTCGGCCTAAGCATTTATTAGTTACACTGGTTATGGGTCGGGCTCCTTTGTGGAAAATGGAAACGGGATAGGGAATGTAAAATGTATGACATCAAAATAGGTTGTTTGATTAGAATTCCAAGTAGTCTGAATACATAACAAAAGGACGTATAACAAAATGTATCCAGTTATAATGAATTTTACAAAATAGACGAAACGCATGTGATTAAAATCAAAATCAAAATATTTTATTTCACATAAACCTACATGGGAACTTATGAAACGTCAGAAGTTAGGTGCACGGTTCCAATTGGTCGTTTCCTATGAAGAAGAGCCGGCAAGAAACTCCACGGTTACTCTTTAAAAGAGTGTTGAATATAAATGTTGATGGATGAAGCGGGAGAAAAAGGCTAACGAAAAGATGGATGGATTGTGTGAGGAATGATATGAAAGAGAAGGGAGTGAATGATAGCTTGACGGTAGAAAGGGGAGAGTGGAAACAGAAAATGTGTTGAACCGACCCGTAGTAACATGGGACAAGGGCAGGAAGATGATGAGTGAATTTCACAAAATAGATGTCTTTGAAATACCGTCTCCTTTACTCTATTAGTGTATTTTATTCTAGCATTTGATTGGGTTTAGTTTTAGTGTTTTGTTGTTTTTTTTTGTACTCGGTTTGGTTGGTGGTAGGGCTTGTTTTAAGTCCACCTAGCTAGCTACCACCATCTTAGCTAAGTCTATCGCCATAACAATAATGTTACCAGCATTGTTGTGTTCCAGCAGTAAGAGGTGAAGCTTGCTTCCACCTTCGGCCTGATCGTCACTTACCACCAGGTGAGATTCAGGCCAAGAGCTTCCCCGTTGTGGGTAAAAAAAAAAAAGTGTAAATGCCAAAATAAGATCGTTTATCTAAAATAATTAACTTGTTTGGAAAACCGAATAAAGCCTTGTGCAGACTGTCGCGACGCTATTCTATCAATACAATTTCTAAGAAAACTTTACGGTAGTACACTTTACCGGTGTCGCGTCACGCCGTCGCATCACGCCAGTCTGCACGAGGCTTAAGTCCCTGGAGTCTGGATTCGTGTCCACTTATGGTACTTAATAGGCTCGCCCCTTATTACATGGACAGTGCTGTGAGAGGTAACAAACTATCTCATACCTTGAACATACTCAATCAGAGGCCTTAAATTCAATAAATTTTTGATTCGATAATACAGCTATTCTGCAGCATGTTTATATTAATGTAAGCGACAAACACAATTAGTATCAACAATAGATATAGATAAATATACTTATAACGAAATAAAGTGCTAGACGAAAGTATTAATGGACGCATAAAAAGAAAACGTACGTTTGCTACGAACAAAACCGCCTCCTTTTTGGAAGTCGATTAAAAAAACTTCACATAAACATATTTCAGACCCGCTTAGCCGTCTGTCAGTCTACTCAAACAACGTTAAAACAAACTTGACCAATCAAAACAATATAAAAAACAAAAAATAGCTATTCATTGAACTTCACAAACAACTATTGAACCGCGTTGTAGCTCCGCGAGACGTTACACACACTTGAAGACCACTGACACAAAATAGATAGGTACAGAAGGTCGGCTCCATACAAGGAGCGAAAAATGGTGCACGCTCAAAGTAAGTAAAGTACAATTTAATTGCATAGAATGTAGGTAGGTACTTAAAATACAATATTAAGAACTTTTTACAAAAAAAGACAACCGACTTCCAAAAAAAAACACTACAAAGTGAAAAATAACTTTAATTTCGGAAGTCGGAGTCCGCGTTTGAAAAAGTTTATATCTTTTTTCACTTGTTAGTGTTTTTAATAATAAATAATAATAATAAATAATTTATTTTCTTTCACAAGTTATGTACTACATCTAGTGGTTGAAGTGACTTTTATTTTTTAATATTGTAACAACTTATTTTAAATACCTACCCTAAAAAAAAAAAAATATCATGACCTGCTATGTAAATAACAGTGACTGGAACTTATTGGAATATCATCCACATAAGCTATGTGTGAAAGATACGTATTATTGAAGCTAACTCAAAAAATACCGAAGCAAAGTTAATAAAATTTATATGGGACCAACTTCGAGGTATACCCTCCCCAATGAAAAAATAATCGTTCAAATCGGACTAGTCTGTAAAAGATATACGATTAAAAAAAAACGTGTCGACTTGAGAACGTCCTCCTTTTTTTTTCGTCGGTTAAAATGGTTCTCTACAATCTTCAAACATTAATAAATTATATTTTTTGTAACAAAACTCTTCAATGGTGCATATTGAAATCATGCTAGTGAAAGCTTCTCACCGAACCTTATCAAGGATGTTGGTTTGCCAATATCTATATAAATAAAAATCTATTTTCGTATGTATGAATGATCATCACTTGAGAACGGCTCGACCGATTTGGCTGTTTTATAAAAATATTTAAAAATGTAAACGATGTGTATGTAAATAAAATAAACTAAATATTTTTTGTAAATAACCTGTTTATTCAAAATATATATTTATATAAATACATAGTACAAAACTAAGATGGTTTTCGCGTCTCTCTGTGTGACCGTTTAGATCTTCTAAACTACACAATGGATTTAAAAGCGGTTTTGATGTACAGTCTTCAAATTTTATGCGTATAATACATTTAAATTTAACTTAGATATAGCACAGAAATCTCAAACACTTTGAACATTCACTTTGATATCGCGTTTTCTTTGCTTTTTATTTAATTTATTTATACAAAATTCATACCACACTTCTCGATTGCTCTTTACAACAACGAAAAAAACGTTCAGTAGTAGTGGGTTTAGGTGATGAAAGAAAATTTGTACGCAAAACACTTTAAAGGTACTAGCTGTTATTTTGTGATGAATATACGACATAAGATATAAATACAACAATAAAAAGTCGCTCAGTATAAATATCAAAGTGGCGATATACAAACGACGCCATTTGTTCGTAGCTGTATGTGTGTTCGCGTTTGAATTACAGAAAAGTTTACATACAATTATAATGTAAATTATACAGTTTAATAACAAAGGTAAACTTAACATAAATAATAACATAAAAAATATTACTGCTGACTCAGAATGGCCATAATACATAAATATTATAAATGTTGGTATAAAAGCCACACCCCAACCAAAGAGGCCACTTTTTAAATATTTCCTCTGGACTTGCTCGTTGAAAACTTTCACAATGTCCATGTAAAACATATGGCATATGACTATCAGCCAGTGATTCCTCACGGTTATGAAGTATATGTTTAGATCCTGAACAATGTCCTGAACAGCATCTAAATTGAATATAACATTATTCATAGTGTGTAAATAATATGGGGACAACGACACTGTACTGCGTAAGATGTTTGCTAAAATTGCGTTAAGTAACACATAGTTTCTGTAATTACGAAACTTCGTAAGGATACACCATGATGTCACTCCGTATACAAACGTAGCTGTTGACAGCACAAACATAATGAAGTCTATACGCTTCTCGATAGTGTTGTATAATTCCTCAATGCGGATTATCCTCTCGAAGCATTTTTGATAAGCCTCAGTATTGCCTTCGTAATACCAATAAGAGCAATCGGGTACTTCGGTATCGTTGTAAGACATGATGAACGCACTTGCACAGAGTTTATTGATTCCTTACGTTTACGAAAATTTATTTAAAACAGATATCCGTTGATGCGCGGGCAACGTGCCGGGTTCAGGCATCAATAACTAATTAATTGAATATCATTTGCCAAAGCTTATGAACATTGTGAACTGCTCTAAAATTATTCAAATTGTTTATCTTTTTCTGGGTTTTCCTGTGGGTGGTCAATAATGACGCACAAAAACATGATACAATTATTTATTTGTTTCTTACCTTATACTAGAAATACAACATTACGACTATGCGTAAACATTTGATATTGACATGCAGCGCCTTAATGTCGTAGCAGTAAGGGTGATTTGCGTACTACAAGTGTTACTGATAATTTGTGTGCTTGCGTCGCTTTGCTCGTATAAGCAAAAATTTTGAATTCCTTGATATATTCGATTATTAATCTTCGAGATAATCATCGAGGATCAGGAACAAAAATTTATTTAATATTCTTATTTAACTTTTGACCGCAGCTTCGCCCGCATAGAGAATAGGAAAAAAATATTGCTCTATTCCTTATATTTGGAATTGACTCATTACTAGCTTTTATTTGATAGGTACCAATATTGTCGTAATTTATTTAAAAAAAGAACCTACTCCTCCTTTTTTTGTATTTGCAAATGCAATACAATATTAAATGTCGTAAATATTATGACACTCCCCTAATTATGAAGAATATAACGACACCGCATATGTTATAATCCATCAAGCCGCATGCTACAGAGCGAGCCAAAAAATAGAGATACATACATACATACTCTCGAAAACCATTACCCTCCTTCTGGGGCAGTCGGGTAACAAATAATAATGCTGTTTTGACGGCGATCTCAAACAAAAGCCAGTCGCGCTTGCTGTACGTGAAGCGTGTCTATGCGTGCATATGTTTTCGCTCGCTGTATGGACCTTCTGCACTTATCTTTTTTGTGTCTCTGACGTAGCTCGCGGCACAGATACGTACTCTCGGTCTATTTATCAGACAAATCGAAAAAATCCTTTTCCAACATTTTGTGAACAAATTCTCTGAACGCGTTTGGTGTTCGATTTTATTGGACCGCTAATCGTTGGTGCTAATAGATTTTCTTTTTCAGTTTGGTTGTTCGAATTTTGGAGTTGGAACAGCGTTTAGTTCACGCATTTGCTTTTAAAAGATTTTATTCTATAGGATTTGTTATCACTCCTGTATTATCTGAAGGGTTTTATTAGGTATTTATACTTGAAAAATCTTAAATATCTATTATACAATATAACAGCGAATCAATTTTCCCTTTAGACCTAGGCCAAATATTGTTTGATATTCAGATAGCTCATGGCATAAAGAGGTGGCAAAAATAATATGAATGAAAAATCGAAAAAAAAAAGCGAAATTTCGCGGGTTAAGGCTAGTTTATACAACCTAACATGAAAATATTATTTACAAGTATATAAATGTAAAAAATAATAATAAAGGGAAGCTCATTTGGCATAAAAAAAATCGTCTGCATCGCTGTCACTGGGAAAGTGCCCAAAAGGCTGGCAGCGTTGCCACGTTGGATGGCAATGCTGATTTTTTGACCGAAAAGTTGACTACCAAGCAAGTTGAATACCAACTGAAATTGTCCGTATAATCAAATGTCATTCTTTGACAGTTGTCTGGAATGACAATTTCACGGCAAAGGTGCGAAAGTTTTTTTGCTTAAATCAATAATCAAAATATTTTATTTCACATAAACCTACATGGGCACTTATGAAACGTCAGAAGCTAGGTGCATTAACAATTACTTCCCCTGACTCTACTAAACAGTTTGGCAGCTATGTTTAAGTCCCATGTAATGTAATGTAATGTGTGTAATGCCTTTAATTAACATCTACAACAGCTATCTTATCTTAGAAATAAGTAAAATATTTAAACAAGGATACTTCGAGTAGTAAACCATTGGCTATCTAAACCTATATATGTGCGGGGTAATTGCGTAACACAGTTACAGTAGCAATAGCTTTCATTTTGACAGTTCAACAACATTCATTGTGTTAGTTACGTTTTGGAGCAAACAAATTTTTTGAACATAATTATGAAGCAATGGATTAGCAATATCCTTCAAAATCTTCAGAGTGTGATTGAATGTGGGTTACGCACTACTACTAGTCAATCTTACTGGTCAATCTTAAACATTGATAGAATAAAACTATGTAATGGTGCTTTTAAGAGGGTTTATTCTGAAAGTTGGCAACGTCGCAAATAGATGTCAAATATTTCGCTGTTTTGATTAATTTGATAATATTTCTGTATGGAAATAAAAAATGTGGCTAACTAGCGAACTAGAATATTGATTATGAAATGCAATAATTAATATCGTAACACCGAATAGTTAGTTTTAGATGTAAAAAAAGTATTTGGTAACTTTCCAAATGCCTTTTTTTCACCTAAAACGGGTACAACATCAAATTCAATGTTATAATTGCAATTCATTATTAATATTCTAGTCAATTGGTTAGCCACATTTCTTATTTCCATACAGTATTATTTCCAAATTAATCGAAACAGGTAAATATTTGACAGCTATTTACGACGTTGCCAACTTTTAGGATGCACCCTCTTAAAAGGGTGTCCACAGAATTTCTTGCCCGTTCTTCTCCATAGAAACCTACTACGCTTTGGAATTGGGAACTAGCTTCATCTTTCTGACTGACCTTGACAATAAATTCAAAAGTGAATGTATTTGGTCTAATTGAAATAAATGCCTTGAATTTTTGAATTTTATATTCTATAGTAGTGACATCCCCAAAAAACTGCGTCCTTTATTACATATTTCCCCAGTAAGAACAATGTAACAACGCAGTTATCTTCCAAAAATATGCGTACAGCGAAAAAAAAGGAACAAATTAGTTAAAAAGGCTTTCATGAAAAAATGTTCTCGCGAACCCTTTGTTTTGCCCACATTAGCATATTTCGTTCATTTGTCAAAGGCCAATGAAAAATGTTACATTAAATGGGGGTGTGAAGTAATTCATTTGTTTATTTTGACCCCCAGTTTTTGGTGTCACTTAGTTCCTTCGTATATTTATGTGAGTTTTATTTTCGACGTTTTCTGAGAATTTCCTCTTTTCGTTGTTGGTTTTAATGATGCTGTGGATATTTTATTATAAAAGGTTTTTTTTCAGACGGCTCCAAAAAGCTTTTTCATATTGCATACTAATTCCATGGCTTTTCATTCAAAACATCTTTTTTCTCCGAAATATATCTATCTATATGCGCAAGAAAGCAAACTCTTTGCTGCACCGTCTACGAAGCAGCAGCAACAGTATCCTAAACGGACGGACAGCCATAGGCATCGGTTAAATATAGGTACTAACAATACTAATATAATTTTAGGTAAATTTTCTGTTACTAACACAATAACATTGTATGATTTTATGTAACCTATATGGAGTTTTTCTCTGAAATAAATAAATAATAATAATAATAAAAATACCTATTTCCTTCCCGGTACCTATAAGTTTAAAAATTATTTAAAGAAAAAACAAAAAAAAAGTTAAAATTATTGATATTAAATTATATAGACAGATAGATAGAATACTCTTTATTATGTACACCATGAAATATACAGATAGGTATGAATGTAGACATTTTACATTTAAGGTGACACAATGGGCGGTCTTATCGCTAAAAGCAATCTTTTGCAGACAACGTTTGGATGGATTAAAGGGAGAAAGAGAGACAACACTGCAGGTAGTGAGTGGTGTAACATTTACACACATACTTAAAGCATATACTTATGTATTTATATATTTATATACGTAGATAGATATACATAAAAATGAAACAATAGCAAGGAAAGATAATGATGGTGTATAAGGAGATTCAACCTTTTTTTAATTAACGTGATTAAAATTTTGAAGGTTTGATATGCCTATTTTCATTATTTGTTTTCAAAATATTTACAAATTAACGTTAGTTTACAAAGCGCCTACAGTTTTTCTCGAAGCAATTTTTTGCTGAAGAGTGTGTTATTGCATAACGTGTTTCATTTGTTTTTATTTATAAGCAATGTCATGTATTATTTAACTCCAATATCGTGATTGGCACATTTTTATTTATTTCTAATTTTTCCTATTATAATCCACTCATTATACAAGGCTCCTATATTACGAGGCGCAATTCGCGCAGCAGGTATATACGTAGATAGTGCCTCGGAGAACTGGAGTTAAATGGCCAGATGGTGACCACCGGGGTAGTGTTAGTGAGGCAAAAATCCCACACTCCTCGGTCTTATCCCCAAAGCCAGGGCGCCTTCTGAAGGATTCACCCAGAAAAAAAAAAAGGTATAACTAATACGAAGACGCGCCACGTTTTACGGCGCGGACCGGACTGGGGTGCGTCTTCGTGAATGGCACTATCTACACCATTTGGATTAGAAAAAATTGAAAATCAAGACTTCAATGGTCAAACTAAACTTTAAGAATCTGACATAATGGTGCTGCACTTACCAAGAACGTAACGTAACTTATATTTTGTAAAGTGGCCAAGTGTGAGTAGCCTTAGTATTTTAGTATAACGTTTTGTATAAAAAAAAATGCTGCCTACCTGTTACGGTAAATGCCCTAATGAGCATTAATGGGCATTGTAGTAGGGCGTTAGCATATTATGTTGGGTCCCGTACCCTAAAGACCTAAATAATGTAACGAAACCAATATTGGCTATAAACTTATCTACCGAAAAAGCAACCAAAATCGTCCTTAACAACAAATTAAACTAATAAACCACCGCTTTTCACCACCAACCGGAACCAGCTCAAAAATACTATCCAAACTTTTACTTCAGCTTTCAAAAACAGATTAATATTTTCCGGACATTTTTGTATCCATTGGTACTTTATAACAAGTCCCGTAAAAACTTCGCTGGCTAGTTGCGAACTCGATAATAATTTCCTGGATTTTTCTGGATGCTTCCACGCTTGGTTTGAAGTTACAGAAGTTAGTATATGTATAGTATGAGTGGGTAAACGACGGACTTCGGAATAAGTGGACTTAGGTACCTACTAATGGATTTGACAGTCGTTATGGGTATAGTGTGGCCATTAGTGCTGTGCACTCCCTGAGGTATGCGCGCGGCGAGACGGGGGGGTGAATCGGCTGCTGCGCTCTGTCCACAGAGCATCATTAAGGCTCGTTCACACCGGCGCGACTTGTCGCGCGACGCGACACCGGCAATTGTTCAATCGTGAAGTTTTATTAGAAATTGTATTGTTAAAGTCGCGTCGCGCGACAAGTCGCGCCGGTGTGAACGAGCCTTTATAATACCTGTCAGTGCGCCGTCAACGCTCGTGGCGGCAGGTAGTGTTATCTGTATCGGACTGTCTATGTCAGACGCACATGGGATAAATATTCAAAGATGGGTCGTGCGTTATCTCGTGATATGAAGACTGTCATTTTTAAGGTGGCTGAATATTTTAAGAAAAGAAAAGCAGACAAAGAAAGTCCTGCTTTGAATTTAAAACAAGTCCTGCTTTGAATTATAAGTTTAGTTCTTATTTATCACTTGCAAATTTTTAATAAAATATGAGTATATTTGGGTTACATTTTAATCAACTAAGTAAGTATAATATATTACAGATAGAAAGCCTCCGACCATCATCCCGCCACAAGTCTTGCCTTAGAAATGCAAACTGATATCGTAAGATCTGTCCGACATGTATCGATCTCATGTGAACTCATGCATTTTTGTCTTCGCCTCCCACCTCGCCGCGCATACCTCAGGGAGTGCACAGCACTAATGGCCATATTATAGTCAGAAAAGCCCAAAAGTCTGACAACCAGTCTTACCAAGAGGTACCTATCGTGTTACCCAGTAACTGGGGTGTGAAGGTCAGATAGGCAGCCGTTTCAGTAAAATACTGGTATTCAGCTGCATCCGGTTGGACTGGAAGCCGACCCCAGGACAGTTCGGAAAAGGCTAGGCAGATGTTTTAAAGTCACTGTCCTTAGTGTCACCGTCCACGGAGGCGTAGCTTCATAGACGCTTCAAAATACGCCAAACAGCTTGAGCAGCCCAGCGTATTGAACCCTGTTCACGAGGCGTATTACACGTATACGTTATACACGTATACGTTATACACGTATACGTTATACACGTATACGTTATACACGTATACGTTATACACGTATACGTTATACACGTATACGTTATAATTTGTGTCAATGCCCGCCATTTTTACAAAAATAAACACGTGCTTTTGCTTATAGCCCGGCTTATGACATGCGGTACGGCAGGCGTCATGAAGCCTGCATGCAGCGACGCGAGCGCAACGGTGCCGCTCCGTCGATACATTTTCTTAGTTTTGTATGTAAGCTGTGAGCAGGCGTTCACCAAGCGTATAGTGACGAATACACGTCTATGAAGCTAAAGAAAGAATAATGCGTTTATTGGCAAAATACACCTTAAAACTAAAACAAACAGAAAATAATGATTATAATGCCAAAAGGGCCTCAGCTCAGCATAATGTCAGATGACAACACAAAGTGTACCACCTGACGCTGATTTTCAGCTGCAACCCACGAGTGCCATACGCTAGAATAAAGAAAACACAGGGAAGTGTGTGTCCGTTTTAATAAATTAGAGGTACTTTACAGGATAAATTTAAAACAAAAAACTCATACAAAACTAAATAAAAATGTTGTGGCATAGATGGCTTTCTTTCTTTCTTTCTTTTTCTTTCTATGAAGCTACATGTCCATGGACAGTAAGCCTTAGTGCACAGTTTCGTTATCTGTCTGTCAGTGAATAAAAAGTTCTAATGTTATACACAATTGGTTTGAAAATCGAAACCACCAACAATTTGACGTATATCCCTGGTTTAACCAGTCAGCCTGTTATCGGGTAATAAAATTCGTATTTACGTTAGATCGCTGGCGGTTGTTGTTTTTTACACTATCTTGCCCTTAATTTGTTTTGGATAAGGGTGTGGAAAAGGGCGAGCCCTTTTCTTTTCCTATAGTTATGTAATAGACGTTTATTTTTCGTAGGAAAATCCTTGTAAAATCCTAATAATGATACCTATTTTGTTGTTGGGGGTTTTTTTTAATTGTTTAATTCGCTTGTTTTGTGGGGTTTGGTTTATGATCTTGGATTTATTACTGTCCTTATGTTCAACAGTATTTGCGACTTGATAGGGATACTGTTTTGTTGCATATTTTGTTATTAACGGTGCTCTTACTAAACTATTAGGTGCTAGTAAACTATTGTAAGAAATAATTAATAAATTAAACGATTATGTGCCTTTGAAGCTCATTGGCTCGGAATTTTGGTGGCATATTTGATATAGGCGTCTAAGAATTCCTCTTTTCGTTGGGCTTGGCAGATGATGATAACTCTGGAATTTCCTAAAGGACTAAGGCTGCAGGGGGCTCGTGGCTAAGTAATAACAGCCACACGGGTCGATCGATCAGGTTAAGCTACGCTTGCCGCGGTCAGTCCGTAGATCATAAGAAAAGTTATCTATAATGACATAATTTATGCAAACATTTTTATCTACTCCCATGCTATAAATCCTCTATAAAAGTTTCGGAAAGAGTTAGCTTATTGCCAACATTAAAACGACGTGTGTCATAGTAACCATTATATCATCCAAACGAGTGTTATAATGTTGTACTAAATTTCATAATGCAACTCGTTTGCTCCTTCGATACCTTCCGGACAGCGGGTGCAGACCCCCACGCCGACACATTTGACATTTTCCAAAATACGATACGTCAAGTTTGGCGGGTACGGGGTATAGTCGGTTTAATGTTGGCAATAGTTAACTGTTACAGAAACTTTTACACAGGATTCATATCATGGGTGTAGATAAAGTCTTGTATGCAACTGTTATAATTATCCAGGTATTATACAACAGCTGTTGCATAAATAACTATGATGAATTCCCTAGCTCCTGTGCTAGTGTACAAAAGATGAGTGACCATCTTTGCCGTTGGGCGCGGCTGTCATTCGTAGATCTTTTGGTTAGAACCCACTGACTGTAACCACCTGAACATAGTTAGAAAGGTTTTTGGGATATCTTGTGGAATGCATCAATTTCCATAATAGTTTTACGACTTTAGCTAATCCCAAAGAGTCGTAATCATCGGAGTTTGATTTAAGAATAATCGCTTCTAGAGCCTTTTTTAATCACTTCCACAAAAAAAAATGACTGAGGAGTAAAAATAAAAAAAACACTGAAACCAATTAAAAGTTTTCAGTGGCCTAGAAAAAAACACTGATTATATTTTTCCTAACTTGTGGGATAAGTCCCAAAACTTCAGAAATCCTTCTTGGAATTCAACATGAAGTCGACCTAAACAATCCGCCAAGTATTAAGTACTGTTTGGGAGCTTTTAAGCCTTAAGTAAACCTCACTTTCTGGTTACTAAGTCAATGTGATGATTTACCAATCAGCATCCAAATTGCGTATCACACTTTCAATCACAGAGCGAAGGATTTTGAAAGAAAATGCTTATCCATTGGTTCTTATTATTTTCAGCTCGACTAAGTAAAGCGACGCGACGCTATGAATGTTGATGAATTGTCATAATTAAAGTGTTACGCAAGTATGTACCTCACTATCCTGCTGAATGACGTATATTTTCACCACGGCGAGATAAATCAAGCTAGTTTAAAAAAAATACGGAAAACAATAAGAACGATTATTTGGTGGTAAACAAGGAGACTGCCAACCTGATCGCAAATGATTACCACTTTCTATGGACATTTGTAATATCAGAGGCATAGCAGGCGTGTTGTCATTACAGAGACGAACTTAAATGTCTCTTAGAGAGTTTTTTTTACACCGACACCCTTTTTTCCCCGACTACCCCAGGAGGAGGGTAATGTTTTTCGAGAGTATGTATGTCTTTTTATTTGGCACGCTCTGTAGCCTAAACGGCTTGATGGAATTGAGCATAAATATGAGGTGTCGTTATTGAATGATTCGACGAGCCAGAACCGAAACATCTGGCGAAGAATGACGACGAGAGCCGACCCCAAATGAAATGGGATAAGGCTAGGCAAAGAGAGAGAGAGAGTGTGTCGTTAGATTCATCTTCTAGCTAGATAATAAAACTTTTGTTTGTCCCCCGCCTGCAATATCAAAATTCTATAGATGCTTGTTTTTCTCTTTTCTGTTAAGTATGCGTTTTTGCAGTAGGGATTTTCTGTTTTTTTAAAAATAATATTGTTTATTTCTAAACTGGCTAAAGGTTTTCCCTCCACTCCTCTCGACGCTCTACTTGCTTCAAATTGGAACAAAGCAAATCTACTTGGCGGGAAAAATACATCGTATAGAGCTACAAAAATAATTAATCTTTCCTCATTCGTTTAAATAACTATAAACCACCATAAACTATTTTTGTAACATCTATAGTTATATCTTTTGATAATTGTATTAAGGAATTTCTACAATTCTCGTTTATGGCCAAGAAGAAGTTAGGATCGGGCCAGGGACCTATCAGTACCGCTCTCCGTGTAAACAATTTGTAAAACAATTCGGAGCCCACCTTGTGCCCGCTGCTAAGTAAAATGAGGAAGATTTACAATTTACATTTGAGACTGGGCTTGAAGAAACGCGATTATATATAATTATGTGGTATTGTACATTTTCATTACAAATGCAAGGGACTGCACTTAGTTGCAGCACCTTGTTGCAGTAAAAATTTCGAGATCGAAACCGGTAAAAAAAAAACCAAATTAGGCACTGAGTTTTAATAGTTGTTCGCGTTTTCAAATATCTCAGCAGGTTCTCTAAAATATATATTATCAGAGAGGCAATTCCCGTATTTTGAAGACCGTTCGCATTCGCATCTCATTCACAATCTGTCAAAAATACAATCAATTTACCAACATTTTTGACACTACTGTGTATCTGTAGTGTATCTGTTTGTTCTCTCGTAGCTCCCAAACGGCTGAACCGATTTTGATTATAATTTTTTAGCTTGAAAGGTGTCTTGATCGAGAGTGTTCTTAGCTACAATTCATGAAAATAGGTTCAGCCGTTTGAAGATTATCAGCCCTTTTCTATTTGACGAATGGATGTGTGCATCTTCCACAGGTCTGATCGATTCGAAATTTAGTATTCTGTTACTTCAATGATATTAGAAGAACATAGTAACCTTGAACCGATACTGCAGCATCACCTGGAATCGTCTTTGTTTGTGTCGGGGGTTATATATTTTTTTTAATTTTAACTTGTTCACTAACTGGTGAAACTCTTGAGGTAGGCCAGGCGTTTTTTTTTTGTGGCTATACTTCAAGTTTTCTATATAAACTTACCCATAACCCATAAACGATTTCCTGATACCGACCCTTAATATATTAGCACACTCTTGCTTATAAATCTTATAATATTACCTTAAAACAAACACCAATTGTTTTCACAATCGCTACCTCAATGTCCCCACCCAATGTTTAACATTCCCGGCTAGCGTTGACAGAAATTGGCCCCTACAAAATGAGAGTGATAATTTCAGCAGGCCGTGACCTGAGTGACAACGCAGCAGATTTAATATCGCGGAAGCCCGCTTCCACATTTACTAAATTAGCTTTGGTGTAAATGTAGGATGTAGGGTATATAAAATAATCATTTGTTTTTGTTGTGATTGGATAACTGCAGAAAGGAGAATGTAGGGAGCTATCTAATATGTTCAACGGTTCAAAATCTCTTAACAAAAACATTAAAGAAGCTGAAACTAATTTATCATCTTCGGCGGCTCCAATATAAATAAATAAAATATAATATTTATTATTATTGTCTATACTCCATTTATTTTAATATTAGACAAAAATAACGGCTAAATAACGACAGTTATTGTGCAATATTATTGAAATGACTGCACTTTATAATTACATTTTTCATGTAAATGGATAAAATAGATTACATTGCTCTGTAGTTATCGTGAAATAACGGAGTTTATAATAATTATTTATCGAAATAACGAATGGATGTTAACCGTTATTTGTCTAATGTTATAGTTTAGTATAGTATTGTATAGTGTGCACGGTGCTTTATAACAGTGCTGATAAGAATAGCGCGCTCGATGGTTCGGTATCAGAATGACTGGATCGCAAATTGACCACGTCGCTCTTATTCCAAATCTCAAAATTTCTAAATATCTCAAAATACCTAATTCGCAAAACGACTACATCGCAAAAAGTCCGAACAGTTTTGTAGGTACCTACAGGGTTGATAACTGCAATTTATGTGGAAATAAGTATGGTTTTATGGTGTCTTCAATTGGAGACCTTTCTCTGAGCTATTGGTATAGATATACTGGCTAAGGTCTTGTTCATACTTTAGTACTCTATTAATATTCATATTCATTTTATTTGCTTTCCACAAGGTAAAAAAATGTTTACAAAAGGCTTATAGCTAAGATCCGTTGTAGACCCTGTCAGGGCACAGCAAAAAACATGTTAGTGTAGCTTAACATAAAAATAAAATTATACATGAAAAAGTACATAATTATATATTCGCACAAAGTCAAATGACAATAGCCTGAAAATTCTATTATTAGTAATATACAAAACACTTATTTATTACGAGATCATAATTTAAAGTTACAAGTTATTAACAAAGAGATAAGTTTTACGTTTATCACAATTTATAGATTATAGATACAGTACTCGTATGTAGAATGTTATAATTTAATCATTGTCTATTTAGAAGTCATGTTAAATTCAATATAATTTTCTTGATTGTGTATTATATTTAAGAATTTATTCATTGTAATTATATATTTATTTATTATTATAAATATTATAGCCTGTCATTCAAGTATTCGTTTATATTAGAATAGCTTTTGTTTAATAGAAATCATTTTAATTTATTAATAAAGATGTTGTATGATCTCTATCGGTATGATCTCTTTGATGCCCAATCTTCTAGAATGAATTTATCCAGTATATGTATTATTTGAAAAAGTAAGCGGTATGGGTTGCTATCAGATTATGTTTTATACTATAGGTACCCAAAATAGGCGTGCTTGGATGATACGAGCTAGAAAACAAACACTGACCTTATTAGTGATTAGTGATGTCCTCCAAAAAGATAGTAAGGAGTGAGCCTAGGCGTTTATGAGGCCCTTAGTATGTTGCGATCTTAAATGTCTGCCTATCCTCTTAGGAAAAGGCGTGATTTTATGTATGTAATAAATAACAGCATGCTTGTATGCCTCGAAGGGTTAGGCAGAGGTGCACCTATTATAGTAAACCCACATCTCGCCAGTTTTGTTGAAGTCCAAGTAACAGGGGGCGAGCCAAGCCAACGACTGGGCACAAATCCAGACTTCAGGCTATTATATTATTTATGTATGTATTTTTAAAGCCGTTATATTATTACACGCCAAACATTAAAGCTTAAAACAGCTTAAACTTGTCAAAAGAACAATGTGTTAATAAACCCAAACAAAATAACCGGGACTTTGTGGTATTAATTTCCCAATCACTGTACAATACTTTTGTGATATTATAAATCCAAATATCGTGGTATATTTGGTTTTGTTATTGACGAAATGGCAATTTGGCAACTTATACAGTACCTAATGTTTTGTCCCGCAATTCAATTTGACCTTTTTCGTCTGTTCCCTGTTCTATTTTAGGCATGAGGATAAATTCCACAATTAATATTGGATAAATCTAATGTATGTGATTATAAATAGTACAATAAAAACCGAGTGTTTCATTGGTGTAGTGCAGGGGCGACTGTTAAGTGAGGAAGTCTGCCGATCTATTCTATACAAAAAGTCATCGTGAAAACTTAAGGATGATTTCCCTCAAGCGGCTCGCATCGCTTAGGATCGGAAAGGATACGAACGCAAGCGGTGGCACCCGTTCGCGTTCGGCAGGATGTCGATGCATACGATCGGCTCCGTAAGTCGCTTGCGAAGGTCCGTTTCTGCGCCTAGTCAAATAGTTTCATGTCTACCGTGTTTCAGCCGAAAGGCTTCGATCGAATACGACGACAGGCGAATATTTTCAACACACTTGCTAAGCGGCGCTTTTAGGTTCACAATGCAGTGTATTGTCGGGAAGAACTGTTTGGCAGCATAGAGTCCAAAACATATTATCCGCGAGCCTATCCCTATTACGTCGCGTGCATAATAATTATGTCACTTTCTGTTCGGTGAAACTGAACGCGTGGTCGCGCCGACAGATGGCGCTTTCCGGTTTTCCGAACAAAAAGTGACTTAAGCACGCGACGATCGCGTATTCGCGATGATCGCTTTTGAATTAAACGCGGCTTTTGACATCTGTCACAAATATTAGTTACTAATTATTATGTTTAGGAAATATTATTTATTTTCTCGGTTTTGAAAATCGTCGATTGCGCGTGATGTGATGCGTGACCATTTGTCTCTGCATAAAAAATTACGTAATAAATGTTTTTCGTATGGGCAAGCCATCTAAATTGCTGTCGAGAACATGTCCTACGAGCAGTGGACAGGGCGGCCCAGTGGTAACGACCCATGTTTACGAGTTGTAAATTGTGTGTTTGAACCCATAATAAACTTTTTGTAGTTTATTTCTTATAGGTGGTGTTAGGGGTGGTAGGTACTTTTACACTTGTTGAATCGGGTCGGCATGTTTTGGAACAGCCAGGTGTTAATATCAATTATATTATTATGTAGATATGTTCGGAAAAAACCACCCGACCAGAACATGAAACAGCGAGAGTAGATGACGAAAGAAGTTTGTTTGGCGGGAGCCGAATAAAAGCCGAATATTTGTAGTAGGTAACTGCTGCGGGTCGGCTTTGTTGTTCATCAAATATCTGAGTCGAATGTAGCTTCCCTTAACCTTTCGTGTATCGTGTATCCACACGGTCCACACCAGACACAATGGATTTTTAATTGTGTCTGTCATTACGGCATGATAGGTTGAACCACACTACTACATTACCATTCCCCCACCACGAGAAAATTCTTGGATAATTTAATAAAATAAACCTTATTTTCACGGCATTAAAGAAGACAAAAGAGTGTTACATTTATGAGCATTATCATACGGGGTACATGCGAAAGCTTTGGAAATCTTTTGTTTTTGGAGTCTAGGTGAGAAGGTTAATCTTAAAACAACTGAAAGTAGCGAAATGGCGGGAGCTTAAGTAAAGATGTGGGGTAATGTGTTAGGTACGTACCTGTATTTGGGTAGATGCGCTTGGTTGCGGGTTCATACAAAAGAAAATTATTCTAATACAATATATTATACAAGATATTTTTTTTATATCCCATAACTCTAGGGTGTGGGAACTATATTATCAAAGAATCAACTGGCAAATGAATCATTTTCAATTATCATTTTACATACAAAATAATTTGAAAAAGTCATGATTATTAGTCACTTACGTGAAATATAACAACGTCGCATTTTCTTGGCTTTTAATATAAATGATTGGTTTGAATGAAAATGATTTACTCGCACATATCAATGACACATTATGATTGATGTTATCTTCGAAACGATATATTTGTAGACCACATTATTGTAGGACTTTTTGTATTATTTTTACTGATAGAATATAACCCTAGAGTTACGGGATATAAAAAAACCACATTGTATATAGCCAACTAGCAACTGCCTACGACTTCGTTTGCCTGAAACATTAAATATATCATAATAATATGACACATAATAGTTTCTATAAGTTTTCTATCAGTGCAATGTAATTGAATCAGTACCTACTTCCAAATATTAGCTTTTACATAAAATTTGGCAACGACAATACAACAATAAATGAAAACACTGGCAATATTAATGTTTAGGAGTGTAGTGTATTTATTTAATAGATATGTAAACACTATCTCATGCACGTCAGCAGTGAGGTCGCTGTCACTAATGTCAACTGTCACTTCACCACAGATGGCGGGAAAGTGTAAAACAGTTGAAAGTGAGGTGCAGGTAGCACAGGAGGCTTAAATACAGGGATACAGGGATCAACAGGATTGTACAAGGAGTATTTAGGAACTATCAAATAAATCCTAACATTTAAATTAAAAAAAGTGTTTTTAACTAACAAACTAAATAGTAGTGATGGGCCGACCATGGATTTTAGCAAACTTTGACTAGCTATAGTGACTAAACTATTGGATCCTTGTTTATATAAATGAATTTAGCAGTTATATTGATTGACTCAAATATTATGGTCATTAATTTCTTTGTTTATCTTAGGTGTAACATTTTATGATTTATTCATAATATTTATTTTTAATTAGAATAACATTCTAGCAAAAAATAAAAATTACATTTTTGTATGGAGCATCGCCAAAAGCGTCACCATAGCGAAAACAAATAAATTCAGTTGGATTTGCGTTCGGTTCCGAATCGCGAACAATGCCCATTTGGAAAGCCATGGTTTTACGGAGAGAAAATTATCTTGAATGGAACCAACCTGATTTGGGTCAAAATGTACATTCAACAATAGAATGGAAATGAAGAGACTTGGAAAATGAGTTGATTAATTAAAATTTATTTCAAAAATTAAGAAAAAAAACTGTATTTATTTATTTATTTTATTATTTATGTACACACAGTAAAATACATAAAAGAACGACATAATTAAAATATGAGTACAAAGGTACTGCTTATTTCTTAAGAAATTTCTTCCAGCAGACCTGCGAAAGGAGAAATGAGGAAGAAATGTAGACAATAGTGTGTGAGTGTATTCACTGTAGTGACAGTATTCTCAATAAGTTTTGCCTTCACCGTCAGTCAGTCAAGTTCATAAGTACCACAGTCTATTTTTAAGCATGGCTGTAAATGCATTTGTGTGTCAGTACCTTTACGGCCAAAAATACAATCTGTGCTTAAACCAAATTATACAAGTTTTTTCATATAATTTTCGATCAAACACAGACCGCTAAAGAATCTTTGAGAACATCACTGGAGGATATTACAAGTTTTATCAAACGAGTAGCGATATTTATTCGAGTATAAAGATTACAGAATTATTCCACTAAGATCGTTTCACTAGATTTCGGAGTTCCGGTTTATAAGGCCCATGTTTAATTAACTCTATGTTATAGCCGCACGGGTCGATCCATCACGTTAATCTGCCCTTGCCGGGGTTGGTTCGTGGATGGGTGACCATCTTTACATACCGGGACTCCTCCGTGCTTCGGAAAGCACGTTAAGCCGTTGGTCCCGGCTGCCATTCGTGGATCTTTGACAGTCGTTACGGGTCGTCAGAAGCCCGAAAGTCTGACAACCAGTCTTACCAAGGGGTATCGTATTACCTAGTTACTGGGTTGTGGAGGTCAGATAGGCAGTCGCTCCATGTAACATACTGGTATTTAGCTGCATCCGGTTCCAGTCTGCAGACTGGAAGACTGGAAGACTTTTTTGGGTGGGAAATTATAGAATAACTTCTCCCGCTCTGGGCGGACCGTGAGGGCGTGCCAGACTCTTACTGACTAAAACCCACCCGTGTTCCTTCAGTTGCCTGTGGCCGGGGGCCACGGTAACCCTTTCGGACTTTCCTGCGACCACCAGCAGGGAGGCTGGTGAAGACAGTTTGCTCATAGCAAACGTTTGCAAGACACTTGATTACTTCTAAACACGCTCAAATGGCGCTATTATAATTTTACTTGAATATGATATTTTTATGAATATTTTACTTAAAATTCGCACTAAGACAAAGGCTTTATTTTTTTCTGTGACCACAAAGATAAGCTTCAAACTTTCACCAATAAAAAAAGTTCCACAACTCACAGACCGGCAAGTTCTGCTATCAAGATCTTCCCATATAAAACGAATAAAAAGGATTCACCAAGATATTCCTTTTGTCCAGTAGATAGTCCCAAGTTTGAAGCCTGGTTGCATACGTAACGAGAACATTTGTGCAGTCGGCAGTACGTGACTGAACTACTTATGTAGCTGAGAAAGGTAGAAGTTGTAAAATGGAGGTATCGGATTTAATGGTGTGGTCAGATTGTGATAGCCAGGTGTTATTTGACGACATAATCTAACTTTGCTTGGCAGAAAGAGTCAGGGCTATTTTTAGAAATACAACGGTGCCGATTCCTTTGTTCACAAACTAAACTAAATTTAAGTTCAGTGCATGTTTTTCTTTCTCAGAAGATCAGCGCCCGTCACTACTCCATACTAGTTGAGACGTGATTAAATACTTGACTACTAAAATTACGTCAATTTACGTCAGGTGCTGATTAATTTGACAGGACTAAACTAAAATTTGTCTTCTGTCCTTTTCTTAATGAAATGAAAGAAAAAGATGCAAAAGTTTAGTTTGTGAACAAGGGAATCGGCACGATTATCATGCTATCTGTATACCTACATTAGAAATGATTTCTATTTGTTTGTAGAGAACCACTAAATGGATACCCGTTTTTAACAAAGAGTTGCTTTAAAGCTCCTGCAGACAGGCACGATGCAACGATGCGACGCCATTTTGGTAAAACGATTTCCATTAAGTTCTGATAAAAATTGTCCTTGTAGAATCGCATCGCGCCTGTCTGCGGGAGCCTTTATGCATAGTTGCAAACCTAGTCTTACCACAAATGTACTGAACAACCTTCTAATGTAATTTGGCTTGTCCGGGGACATGCTACAGCCATATAATATTGTTGTTCTACAATCTAGCTTTTTAATTAAGTAGTTCCAACTATTCCGGGAAAATACAAACATTGCAATATTATATTTTAGTTACGCCTTGCTTAGAAGGCTTTGTAGGTGTATAAGTGTAGCTGGTATTCATCACTTATCAACAAAAAGGTTTCCAAATCATCCACATAAAAAATTTACCTAGGATTTCGCAGAAAAAAAAGTTTTTTTTTTTAATTTGGGACACGCACAGGAAATACAAACAGTAAAAACCGGCCAAGTGCGTGTTGGATCACGCACAATGAAGGGTTCCGTAGCTGACATGAATTTATCCCAAGAACAAACTTAACGTACCTAGTTGTCGGCGTAATTAATATGTATACTCATGCCAAATTACAGCTTTCTAGTACTAACACTCTCTGCGCTAAGCCCGGGACAGACAGACAGAAAGACGGACATGGCGAAACTATAAGGGTTCCTTGTGGACTACGTAACCCTAAAAAAGGAGCATTTAAAATTAATAAATTATTTAAAAAAACGACCTGTGTGGGGCCAAAAAGGTTACTATATCAGCATAATGCTGAGATATTTAAGAAAATACCGCAGCGCTGGTATTTTTTAGTCACGACCAACCTACGGAGTGGATAGTGTATAGATACGCTCGATAAAAGAGCTCAGAAGTTTAAAAAGACAGTCGATATGACCCATAAAACCAGCCCACACATGATATTTAGATCAACTGAACTCAAACACCACTTTAGTCACCCAAACACACACAGCCTTGAAACTCGATCACAGTCAATTCAGCGTTCCCACAATTTTTATTCCATCTAGCTTTGAACTCTGCAAAGATTTGACAAATGAAAGCTACGCAGTTCTAGAGAATGTCGGCGGAAAAATACATTTTCGCCAATCAGGATTCTGGCCACGTCGTTTGAGAATGTCAACTGAAGCGGGTGACGGAGGAATTTCATTTCTACCCGCTATCGAACAGCTGTGCTCGTCGAAACAAAAGATTCACTATCGTTGCCACAGAGTAACTACATGACTATCAAAACATAATATTAGCAAGGCAAACATTATACAAGGTGGGGCAAAAGTAATGTAATATTATTGTTAATGTGCCATAATTTTTGCCGTGTTATAATGATAACTTGATTTGACACATGTTGTTGACAGATAAATTGTACGAATCAGTTTTCACGGCTCCCCCTTAACACCTAGGCCATTTTTTTTTAATACTCGGATGGCTCATGACAAAAAGAGGTGCCTTATAGAATATGTTTTTTTTTTTTTTTAACGGTCAAAATTTCGCGTTAAAACTAGCTTATGACTTAAGCAAGAGGTGCCATAAGATATTGCGGGTTAAAGATAACTACAATGCAATGCAATGGCACAATAGAGATTTTGAAACACCCTTTTTTTCTGCTCGGTTTGGTTGGTAGGGCTTACTCTAAGTCCGCCTGGCTAGCTACCACCATCTTATCTAAGTCTGTCGCCATAACAACGATGTTGTTGTTTCCGCAAGAGATTAGATAGCCAGTTCCTCTGTGTTTGAGGATTTCGGGTGAAGCTCGCTTCCACCTTCGGCCTGATCATCACTTACCATCAGGTGAGATTCCGGCCAAGAGATTACGTGTCGTGGTTAAAAAAAAAAACTTATTTCATATTTCATGCTGGATTGTTTTCGAACCCAATGTGAATTTATACTGAATAAATAAATTAATTTGAAACAGTTATCCAAGAATTACGATCCTAAACACTATGAGCACTGAACAGTCAGATCCGTCATAAACTTGCTGACTGACATTTTCATAGGGTGTACAATCGCAGCAAATACTGTTCTATTTATTTTCATAAAGCTCGTGCAGGCTCAAAACTGAAACCAGCGCTGGTAACGAGACATTTACGAATTGATGGCAGCAGCAGGCCTGTGTTGTACTGCCTGCTACAATATCGTTGCTAGTCGGTATCTACTGCAAACAAACGCTTTTGCATTGCCTTTGTAACAGAGAAACGGTGAATGTCAACAGCCAACTGCATTCAACCTCAGAATGCGTAAACGTCACGTTCCGAGATTCTGTGGACATAACTTCTGCCAATCAAAACCTATCGACAAATGGGTACAACGGTTGAGTTAACTAACTGCGACAAACAGGTAGACTGTGGTATTCCTTAGTAGGTTACTCGTGAAAAATAAAGCTTATGCATACATTTTTAATAGAGTTCATGTCAATAATCCAATCATTTACGGATAGAAAAATGGGGGAAATACAAACGTAATAGTTATTTATGCAACTGTTGTATAATAAGGGGTATTAATAGCCGAGTGTGATAATAGTATCACATGAGTGTTTAAACCGTGTTTTAATCCGATCATAGCCCGTACCCGCCAAACGTGACGTACCTATCGTATTTTGGAAAATGTGTGACATGTGTCGGCGTGGGGGTCTGCCCCGCTGACCGGAAGGAATCGAAGGAGCAAACGAGTTGCATTATGAAATTTAGTACAACATTATAACACTCGGTTGGATGATATAATGGTTACTATGACACTGGTCGTTTTAATGTTGGCAATAAGCTAACTGTTTCAGAAACTTTTATAGAGGATTTATAGCATGGGTGTAGATTACGTTATTTTATGTCCCCAGAAATGATTATTCAGTTTGAATAGCATAATCAGCCTATAATATGTCCAATGCTGGGACACAGGCCTCCTCTCGGTAAGAGGGAGTGGGCCGTAATCCAACACGCGGGCCCAGTCTCTTAAATGGTAAATAGATTACATTGCTTTGTACTTATCGTAAAATAACGGAGTTTATATCGAAATAACGAAAGGGTGATAATCGTTATTTGACTAATGTTATAATAATTGGTGTTTGTATAAATGTGTTGTTAAATATCAAAACCCGGTAAGTCACACCCCTACTCGAAATTGAACTGTGAATGGGGTGAAATTAGAAATTCAAATTGCTGAAATTTTTTGTTTTTTCCAAATAAAGGTAACCACTACAAACACTACTAAAAAAACGTTTAAAATCGATGATTTCTTTCATATCCTGGTATACGTCCATTGAAATGGTGTTTATCAAAGTCATGCACGACCGCGACGACCAATCAGCGTAAAGTATGAGGTCTAAGATGGCTGCCATTTCCATGAGTTAGCGGCATCTGTCTGTCTGGCTGGCTGTTTGTCTGGCTGACTGTTTGTCTGGCTGGCTGTCTGTCCGCCTGTCTTAGCCAATTTGCTTCGATTCTGCTGTAGCAATTTAATTGAAATTTGGTTTATGTATGAATTTTTGTGACCCAAACACGGAAGTGTAACTTAAATAAATGAGTTTGTATTATGGGGGTCACTTTTTGGGGGCAAATTGGAGAATTAAAAAAAATTGTTTTGCAAGCTTTACCGTGAGATATAAATATCAAATCAAAGGGCTTGTTATGTCGATCTGAAATATTTTTGCTTTATAATTTAAAGATTTATATTATGGTGTTCAAAAATTAGTTTTAGCCAAGCTGTGTGCTGTTTTCGTGCGATTGCTGCTAATTTGGCTTCTTATTAAATGATCACAACTTTTTATTTGAAGTTGTTACCAAAAAGTTGCGATTCATCATTACAATGTTGTTTTGCTATACTAATTTAACGTGCCCACATGTTTGAGCTTGATATGCCTAGAGGAAGGTAGCCGAAATTGGGTCGCAAGGATCCATCTAGCCTCATCGGCCTATCGTAATAAACGCAACGTAAATTCGCACGATATAACAATTGAAAATATTCGTTTCACACATAAGGTTTACTTTGGTGGTTTTTATGGTAATGGTTTTTATTTTACTTTTACAAAATTTATAAAAATCTTAACTTAAAACATATGCCCCGCAAAACCGTGTTCACGGTTTGTCTGTGGGATATACCTAAACCTTATTTGTAATACTGTTTGCTCTGTGCAAACAGTATTACAAATAAGGTTTAGGTATTAGTGCGGAGACTTAATTTCCACTTATTGCACTTATAAAGTAACAAACAATAATATCTTATCTAAAATGTATGGACAGTGAATGAAGAAAATATCTATCTTTACATAAATCAAATGACTTATGAAATTTAGTACAACATTATAACACTCGGTTGGATGATATAATGGTTACTATGACACTGGTCGTTTTAATGTTGGCAATAAGCTAACTGTTTCAGAAACTTTTATAGAGGATTTATAGCATGGGTGTAGATTACGTTATTTTATGTCCCCAGAAATGATTATTCAGTTTGAATAGCATAATCAGCCTATAATGTTCCCACTGCTGGGTCACACGCCTCCTCTCGGTGAGAGGGAGTGGGCCGTAATCCACCACGCGGGCCCAGTCTCTTAAATGGTAAATAGATTACATTGCTTTGTACTTATCGTGAAATAATGGAGTTTATATTGAAATAACGAAAGGGTGATAATCGTTATTTGTCTAATGTTATAATAATTGGAGTGTAGTTAATTTGTGTTTGTATACTAGTTAAATATCAAAACCCGATAAGTCAAACCCCTACTCGAAATTGAACTGTGAATGGGGTGAAATTAGAAATTCAAAATGCTGAATTTTTTTGTTTGTTCCAAATAAACCAGAATAACCACTAAAGAGAGACTTAATTTCCACTTATTGCACTCATAAAGTAACAAACAATAATATCTTATCTAAAATGTATGGACAGTGAATGAAGAAAATATCTATCTTTACATAAATCAAATGACTTATATCTTATAAAACTACTTAATTACTTACTTACTCTCCAATCTGCAAACCACTTTCCTTAGAACATTGCTTACAAACTCAACAACACAACACACAAAACATAATGTGTGTGTGTGTGTGTGTTGTGTCATCATGTATAAAACATAATTTTTCTATGGGTGATTGATAGTAATTGCGCTTGACGCAAACATTGAAACCAAAATGCTGTATTATCGATTAAAAAATCCTTTGAATTTTCGTTACGTGTACGTCGCGTGTTAGGACCTCTTGTCATAAACAATTGAAGTTTAAAAGCTTGTTAGAACCATTGCACAACTTGATGTAAGTAAATGTAACTGAAGGCCAATTCTCGTACATAAAAAATGTTCGCATTCAATTCGCAATCTGTCAAACTTGTCAAAAATGTTGGTAATTAGATTTTATTTTTGACAGATTGCGAATAATGGCCCCTCTGATATCGTTTCTTGTCAATGTTTTCAAGTACCGCACAAACTATTTAACGTGAAAGAGGATTTTCGGTTTCCGTTAATGGGATTCTCATGTTTGCTTTATGTGACGACACCACAATTCGCATTTGTTGTGAAACTATTAATGTATGCTCTATTCAAAAGTATCTGTTAAAAATTTATACAAACGGAACAGAAAACGTACCTGGTGGATGCCAATTTTTGTGCCACTTACAAATTCAGTGATTTGACATTAATTTATTCAAATAAATCAAATTAGAGTACTCAATTTGAATACTTACCCAAAATTCTTATTATAAGTAAACGATGGTTTTCATTTGACAAATTGAGTTTAATTTCATGACCTCAATTTCCGTCGATGATTTTCAATTACAATTTATAAATGTTATTAAAAATGACATTAGTGGAAAAAATGGTGAACATACAATCTTCTCAATACCTACTCAATATCTTTATCTTTATTTTATTTTTTTCTTTATCTTTTTCTTTTCTTCTAAATACCAATTGTGTATCAATTCGTTTTAGAATGATTGCATAAGAATTTTAACCTAAATTGAAACCTGAAAATAGGGTTTGTTTTCACTTTCATCAGATACCTTTGGAAAAGACTATAACATTAATTACCCTGTGTCATAGTTGTATACGAATAAAATTAAAAATTAAAAAAAAAACGGAAAAACAAAATAACGTCATGTGCGAGGCTAAAAATTGGAATGAACAGGGTGTTTGCCCTTTAGCGAAATAACATGCCAATATTATTGTTTTTATCTTATCTCAGAATGAACGCGGCTTGTTCTGTAGTGCTTGACGTCATTGCTAATGTTTTACTATTATATAAATCAAAGCTTTTAAAAAATAAAGCTTAGTTGTGTTCCAAGATTCCCGTCATCGTGGCATTGCGAGTAATTATTAAAAAAAAAAGTGTGATAATTGCGATGGTTAAAAGATTCGGAAACTCAAATATTGCGGATAATACCTAGTGAATAAAAATATTTTTATAACAAGACTGAAATAAAATCTACGGAGTCTTCTTCAAATAACAATACATCAAGATACATTCATAATTATGGAAACACAAAGTTCAAGACAGCAAGAAACGGTGCAATAAATTTTCAGCATCAAAGAAATGAATAGTGACTATTTTATAAGAAATTATCAGAACTATCCAAGTCAAAATTGATTAAATCCAGACAAGCGTCGTGCATCACTTAACTTCAAGACAGAATAATAACAGTGGTCAAACGCGAGCCAATTGTAAAAAAAAGAAAACAATGAGACCCACAACTCCTCAGGATATACTAGAATTACCCGGTGATAAAGAAGATAGCGCAGCTGATGAAAAAAAACAAAGATTCCCGGAGGTTATGCTAACATTACTAGGCATATTTATTGTCATAAAACTTACTATCTGCGTTTCTTATGCAGTATACAAGTCGTATAAGAGAATAAGGAATTGTCTTCGAAGAGCTGATGATTCAATAGCTCCTAATAACCCTTAGATGAGAGTGAAAACGGTGGTCAAGACTATTGAAGAAGGGGCATCAGGTAATGGTGGAACGGTCCATGAGGAGCAGTCTGTAGATACTTGCAAGATTCTATGGCAGTCCATCAGTCAGAAGGAGGACGGTGTGGTCAGGATGAAGGGCTAACAGGGCTGTCAATTCTTCGATGATACAGTTGAACTTGATATAGAACTCTTGGGGATAGTACTGGGCCGAAAAAAACAAAAAGATAACATTACATAAATATTATAATTATTGACACAAAGACAGAATATTTTGGGAAACAAATCATAATTTTATGATAATGTGACGGATGAAAATCATCAGCGCCACAAGCAGTTCTGGAGAGGAATAAGTTAAAAGGGAGGGGGATATATAAAAGTGTAATAAGGATCAAATTCGCAAAACACAACATTCGTTAGTATGAAACTGACAGGTGTGAAGAACAAATTCTCTCAGCGGCCAGACTGTAAGCACGGTTGAATGTCATTTGACAAGAAAATAGAATTCCTCAAACTATGTAACTACATCCACGCATATATTATAACAAAGCTGTTAAGAACTGCAACTCTTGTTTTCTCCTATATGTCTATTATAATACCCGACAAGTTTTCAGCTAATGAAATATTAATGAACCCGGTAACTGACAGAGCCGTGACAATTTCGCGGTAACGAGAATTGTGTAAGCTTGTGTGACATATGATTTGCAGCTCCAGTAATGTGATAATTATGTAAATGACTTTAGGGATATTATGGTTCAGTGTATCCGACATACACTGAACCATAATATCCCTAATCATTTTTCATTAATTTTAGAGGCGACTATGGTAAAGTCAAAAAGGTAAGTTAATTTGTTTGTTACTTGTCATAGTCATAAACTCTAAGCTGAATACCTATGCTTTTCCCATTCTCTAAATAAATATCCAAGTATATCTCTTTCCATCAAGGACCAAAAACCTTTATAAATTACGGTACAGGTATCGAAGAATTTTGGTTACTTCTACGAGTAAGGTTACCGCTATCTGGGTAACCCGAGAAGAAGAAACATGTTACCCCTTTTAGGTTACCATTTTAATATCGGCTACACACAGACAGGCGATTCGCGCCCTTTAACTTATGCCGATAGCACGTGTAAGATAGAGGTAATTTTTATTTCGGTAACCGGTATTAATACAGGTTGTATTTAATTTAAGGTAACGTTTAAAAATACGTGTAAAAATATAAATGTTATAACCGAAAAATACCCGTACTGGTTATACCGGCTTCGGTCCCTGGTTTCCATACTATTGAAGACTCATCTCAGTACTACATAGTTGAGAAAGAAAATCGAATTCCGGAAATTGGATAATTATTACAATGATTTAACTAATATTTGAGAAGGAAATTCAAGAAAAAGGACTAAAAACCAAGCCATCAAACCAGCCTGTTCCCAAATAAAGTTGGGGTTGGCTTCCAGTCCAACCAGATGCTGCAAATATCAGTCATTTACACGGAGCGGCTACCTATCTGAGCTCCACAACCCAGTTACTAATTATTACTACTAATATTATGTAAATTAGTTACATTTTTTTTTTAATGTGTGTTTATTTTGTGCAGAATAAACAAATTTCCTCTCTTTGTTTTTCTTTTCTTACTCCAAAAATCAGTCATTCAAAGCAATGTTAGTATAAATTTTATTTAATTATTCATTAAAACTTTATGCACAAGTAAAAAAATACTGTACAACGGCAGAGTTAATGCCTGAGGCATTTTCTACCAGTCAACCTTAGGGTGATGCAGAGACAAAACATGGCAGACGCAACATCAAAGATTATGTAGATAGGTAGAAAATAATTATTATACAAAAAGATACATAAATATACATGCATTTATACAAAAATACTTTGCCAAGAAAAATAACGACCAGTTACGGAGAAAATGAATCCTGCAAATCAGCCCTGGGATGTTTCTGCCAACTTCTTGCGAATGTAGTATTTTATGAGTAAGGCCAAAGCATAATCACCTGGGACACAGGCCTTCTCTCTTCGAGAGAGAGTCGGGTGTAATGTACCACGCAGGCCCACGGGTTGGTTTTGTCACATGTCTTCGATTTTTTTGGTCCTAGGAATGCCGGTTTCCTCACGATGTTTTCCTTCACCGTTTTAAGAGCAGTGGTGATGAAATTATGTATAAAAAGTAAAGCGTCTGCCTTGGTTCGATCCCACGACCTACAACTCGTAAGTCAGGGCCATACCACTGCTCATTTTATGGCCGTATACAAAAAGAAAGCTGGAAGCCGGCGTCGATCTACCAGCGCTTATCGGCGCTGGTCCATTCTGGTAACAGTTACATAAAGCAAGCAGATTGAAGCAGAGCGAGCAAAATGTCGTACTCATCGGAAGATGATTTGGGCAGGCGGCGCCAGCGCTGGCAGGCGCGTGTCGAAGATTCTCGGAACTTGTCGGCGACGTTCGGCGCTTGTTCATATAAATGCCTGCGCCGGTTACCTGCGTGAAGCGGCTCCTATAAGCGCTGGTAGGCTGCTAGCTTGCTTTCTGTATACGGCCTATGAGTATTTTTATTTAATTCATCTTTTGTTCTTCACTTTAATACATCAAAACCACGCCCAAAATCAAAGATTAAACTTAATTGCCAAGATCTACGTTATCGGGATATATATCGCCATCTAATCTATCCTTTGATACAAAGGTGCTATTATTATCGAGTAGCATCAATTGGGCCGCTCGTGCTTCAACATTACATACCTACTCTATTTCGGTATAAATGTCTATACGGATTAAGGTAAGGGATTATCGTTTGAAGTGGTTTGAGTGAAATTATGTCTGATAGGTAGGGTTTAAATTGATTAAAGAGGGAGGGAGGGAGGTGCTATGATTGCTACTAGTGCTACTAGTCTTCTTCGAATTATTATTAAGAACTAGCTCAAACTCAAACCTACTTCAAATAAACTAATTACAGTCACTTTTGAATTGTCAAGGGGTCGGTCAGTCAGAAAGATGAAGCTGCAGCCCGCGGCGTCGCCCGCGTGGACTGTACTTCTTTTTCTAACATAAAAGTAGCTTGAGTTACTCCGTATAACATCAGCTATCTGCCTGTGCAGGTCCCGTCAAAATCGGTCTAGCCGTTTCGGAGAGTAGCCGGAACAAACACTTCAATTGTATTTATTTGTATCGTTGTGAAAATATTGATCAGTCAGCAGTAGTAGAGGGTCTGATTAGGTTCTGCCCGACGTACATTAAGGTTACACCTTTCGAAAAGTATTTTTTTTACATAACATCACGCCTGTACGAAAGGTTGGACAGCGGTATACCTTTAGTACACCCACATTTCGCCACTTATATTTGAGTCCCATGTAATAGGGGGCGAGCCTATTGCCATCAATCGGGCACAAATCCGGACTCCGGGCTGTTACTTAGTAATCCCAGATGGAAAACCCCAATAACGCTTTGCCCGACCCGGGAATCGAACCCAGGACTTCATGATCAGTAGTAGCTCTTGGGATCACTAGATTAACTTTTTTTTACTACATTTATGTTTTTTTAAGTTAGCTTCTCAATTTTTTTTCGTAAAAGTATGTAAAGTAAGTAAAAAAAAAAATCGTCTGCATCGCTGTCAGTAGGAAAAGTGCCCAAAAGATTAATTCAGAATTGCCTCAACAATTGCCATCCAACGTGACAACGCTGCCAGCTTTATGGGCATTTTTCTCACTGACAGCAAAGCGGACGAATATGATACGATTAGTTCCGATTTGAACCGTGCGCAGACTTATCTCGCGCGTAGTTTACAGACGTTACTGAAAACTCCACTTTTGAAAAAGGTAAGTACGAACATAAAACCATAAAGCAAAAGAGGAATCTCCTTGAAGTCACACTGTCATGTCAGCATTGACATAAGAGTATTAACTTTAGCAGACAGAGCTATGTAAAATTCAAAGAGATGATAGATAAACGGTGTTTTAAATGAGAAATGCTAATTCTTTACGTCGTAACAATCCTTTTGGAATGTTTGCATGCAGCCAGTGAGTATTATTTGCTTGTAATTTTTGCTCGAGTCCCCAAAAAAGGAGTGTTTAGCGACGCTGCTTGTTCCCCCGCCGAGTAGGTAAGTAATTTATCATATATTTACCAATTAAACTTAGCCTAGATAACATCAGTGTTGTTTCAATACAATATATTTAAGTAAGACCCTGTCCTTCAAACTATGAAAATCCTTTATCTCGAAGGACAGTATGTTGAGTTCAAAATTTTAAATTTCGTGGGAGATTATCACAAGGCTCATTATTTAGCTACATAGTAGTGACATAATTGAATACAAAATTCCCTTATTTAGCAGTGAAATGCTAGTGCTTTTTGCTGCCGAATTCAAAGCCAACCACAACTTAACTAAATATTGCTACGATGAGTATGGAGCAGTTCGTCTAGGAGTGCCTCTTTGGTTTAGTGGCCGCAACGCACGTCTACGGAAGCCAAAAAGTAGTTTGGTATTTCCATGTGTAATTTCTTAGGAGTAGCCCGGAGTCTGGAGTTGTGCCATATTGCCAATAGAATCGCCCCCCTTTACATGGGACTAAAACATAAATTGCGAAATATAAAAGAAAAATAATATTTATTTTTCAAAACAACATTTTATTCCTGTCAAAAATAAATTCAGTTTTAAAACTACATATTGTTAGTGTTTTTTTTTAAACTATTTGTAGATGACGGCACCCTTTCGCGAAATTCAGTCGTATTAATCATTAATGTTCTCAATTCTGTTACAGATTTATACGACGAAGATGATCCAATATTCAAACCGCGCATGCCATCGTCCGACGAACTAGAATTTGAACCAGTTATGACACTAACAAAGGACAGGGAAAAAATGGTTATAGTAAAGAACATAAATTGTGACGACTTTGCGAAATATGCTATGAACTGTACCATTGAAGCTGCCTTGATGTACAATTCTAGTAGGAAATCTCCACCGATGCCTGCTAAAGTTAGTGATTGGTGCAAGTAAGTATTGTTTATTTTTTCTTCTTTGAGGTATTCCTTTTATACACCACCTCGAACAAAAGGTTATTCGCCAATCATTCTAAAAGGCTTCCAGGCTCAGACGAGATTGACCGGGTCACATAACTCATGCATGATATTGACTGCTATGTTCCTGAACTATTCGATATTAGGATATATTCATGTTAGTCAATTTCTTCTAAACCGGTCAAGTTAAGCTTTATTGAGGCCAGGATTGTCGTTACACAAAATGTGTTTATAGTGTAAAATGCACAAAATGCGAAGGCTAACTCGCTGCACATGTGTTCATTTCGCTCGTTGTATGGAGCCTTCTGTACCTATTTATTAGTAATAAGTAAACAGTACGCTCTCAATACGGTGAAGAAAAACATCGGAAGGAAACTGGCATGTCCTAGAACTAATAGTTCGAAGTCATGTGACATATACCAACCCGCACTGGTTTTGCGTGATAGATTCCAGCCCACTTCCTCTCAAAGAGAGGAGGCCTGTGGAACATTATAGGCTGATTATGCTAAGTAATCAGTCGACGGATATAGTTTTCAAACAACACCTTGTCTTTCAGAGCAATACGCCACCTCACAAATTGTGCTATAGACTGGAACTCGGATTGTAAAGACGTCACGGAAAGTCACTTCAATGAAGAAAGTATCCGTGGACACATGCATGTCATTAACAATATCTGTGATGACGAGTGGTTCTTGTCTAGTAAGTATTTGACTACGGATATTGAAAGCCTTTCAGCTATTGCACACTCAATGTGAAGGAAAAAATTGTGAGGAAACCGGCATATCCTGTAATATATAAATCGAAGACATGTGACATCCTATTAGCAGCTTTTAGCGTCGCCACATGCAAGCTACGCGTCTCACTGACGTCAGGCGAAATCCTGCATCGCGCAAGCAGCGTTTAGAATTTATTAGAATATAATAGAATTCTCTTTATTATGTACACCATAAAAATACCGCGTTGCGCGTTGCGTTTACTGCGCAATCAGCATAAATAACTTTCCGACATCAATCGTGAGGCAGTTGCCCACCAGCCACGAAACCCGTCTGGTTGGAGGATCCTCCCTTGTCTGGGTGTGGGGCCCAGATGGTTAAGGGTGCAAAGTTACACCCTCTTCATGCCTCTAAAAACCTATTAAACATAACTTTATGTTTTAGATAGATAGATAAAGCGTTTATTTGGTGCACACAAAAGACACAGCAAATACAAATGATCTGTTCCCACAGACAAACCGTGAAATCGGTTTTGTGGGCATAGTTTCAGAAAAGTTATCAGGTTTGAACCACGTGATCAACAGGCGCTAAGCAAGCCACCAATCTGCATCCATGAACCGACTGAGCCTGCGCGGTGGTATACATACAGCCCCTCTCACGGAGAGGAGGCCTGTGTACAAGCAGATGGGAAATTATAGGCTGATTATCGTTTGCCCACGAATTCGCCCGCGTGGAGGTCAGAAATTATCCTACGGGATCGTACTGCAGGGATAAAAAGTATCATAATTATATATCCTAACCCAGGTCATGGCTACCTGTGTGCCAAATTTGATTAATTCGTTCAGCTGATAGGGCGTGAAAAAGAACAAGACAAACAGGCAAAGTTACTTTCGTATTTATAACATTTTTCCAGACCGCCTGGTTGGTCAAGTGGTAGCAAGCGCTACTGCTGAGCTAGAGGTCCTGGGTTCGATTCCCGGGTCGGGGAAAGTGTTATTGGGTTTTTCCATTTCGAATTGCTCAGTAGCAGCCCGGAGCCTTTGATGTGTGGATTTGTGCCCGGTTGATGGCAATAAGCTCGCCCCCGATTACATGGGACTTAAACATAACTGGCGAAATGTGGGTGTACTATAGGTACACCTCTGCCTAACCCTTCGGGGAATACAGGCATGATGTTATGTTATGTAATATTTTTACCAAAGAATCCGCTATCTAATAATAATTATGTTTTAGGATACGATGTACTACCCATATGTATCGATGGTGCCTCCAATACTTGGGAGGGTTGCTACTCAGTCTTCAAGAATTTGGTAGACGAACAAAAGAATACCACACACGAATGGACTCACTTTGATACACATTTTCATATGTGCTGGTAAGTAGTCTTCAGATACCGGTGTCTATTAGTGTGTACAAATTGATGCTATGCTGAAGGAAAGATGGATGTCTGAGGGTGGATTCGACCAAACACGAATAAACTTTATCCGCGGAATAAGCCTTCTCTTTCGAATAAATTTTATATTTTTGACAGTTTCTCCATACGAAAACTGTCAAAGTAAATCTTATTCCGCGGATAAAATTTATTCGTGTTTGGTCGAATCCGCCCTGAGTGAGACAAACACAAATACAATAGATAATGATGACGACTCGAGTGGTATAATGGCAATATACAACGTCAGTTATTTTTTTGAGCTGATACTGGCGTTATTAATCGATGAAAAAAAGAAAAAGGTCGGCGCATATAATTGGGTTTTTGACATACAGAGTAATTGCTCTGTAATTCTAGCCATGTAGAATGTAGATAGGTTGCTAAAAAGGTTAAACCAATTAGACATAGTTTTGGTCAACCCTCTAGCGCTTAGGAACGATACGCTGAACAAGCATAAATTATGTGACGTTCGGAGTACCTACTCTGCAATTTGTCAGTATTTAGGCCAAAAACAAAGGAGGTCACAAGAGGCTTGTAGTAAATGCACATTCCGACCGTGCAATGTAAGCATGCACGACTCCTCTTTACAGTATTCGATTGAATCTTATTTACCTACTCTAAAGCCTCAATACTCATGCATGTATTCACAATATTTGCCTTTACATCACGTTTTGGGGTTATTTCGGAGCCGAATACAGTTATTTCCTAAGCATAGTTAGGTGAAGAGCATTCGAGTGCTTGGGTTTTATGTGTATGTTTGATATTTATATTCTCGTCAGGAGGTATTCAACGGTTCGGCCATTACAGTGGTTGGAAATTTCCCACTTCTCGTATTGGTTAATAATGCACATGTAATAAAAATATACTGTTTTGGTGGATAAAGTGAATTTTAATTTGTAGATTTATGATATAAGATCAGATTTATTTGTTTTTTTTTGGTGTTTTTATGGACCAGGTTTTGCCAGTTCATCGTCTTCAATAAGTATAGGGCGAAACGTCACAGATAGAAATTTCTTCCGGGTCATACGCCAGGGGGTTATAAAAATGGTGATTATATTGATTTCGACTTTTCGAATTTTCACTTTGCCACCTTGTTTTTTATCACTCGCGCCGCTGTGTTGGAAAAATGGCGCCCAAAAACGAAAAATGTTTTGACAATATCTCCTTTCAGACTCATTTGACAATGCGGTGCGAGCAGCAAAGATACGAGGTGGCTAAGTGAAAATTCAAAAGAGCACGTCGACAAAATCATAAATTTTCAAAACTCCCGGAAAACTTTCCAGGTAACCCCTATTTGAGCACCAAATGACTGTAATACATTGGCTCTGTGTTAAGTGAATATATTTCCCACCCTTTACGACCAAACCACCACAACCGATGAATCGGTAATTTTCGAATTGACTTCCTGGTAGCTATTAAAGCAACAAGGACGAGCAACCCGTTTGTAGTAACGTATTTCCAACTACTAGTCACACGGAATATCGGTCAAAGGAACAGTACAACGCCTGCGTGTTTTTATTTAACGAGCGTGCTTCAATCTAATGAAGTTTGAATCCAGTTTGCGTAGTCAATAAATAAACAATGGTTTGTAGGTCAATCTAGAAGCTAATATTTTCTACTATTGATTTCTGCATCATAAGTTCACAGTCCATGCGTATAAAACACACAATAGTCTAGTACAAGTAAAACTGGTGAGCTTGGCCTTGATCCTCGTCGGGAATGATGTTTTTGGTATTTTGATTTTTTGAAAATCACACAGCAGCAGTCAGTATTTGTGTTCTGACCTTCTTCTTTTCGTATGGTTAGATGGTTAGTGATTAACCTGGTGTCAGAGTTTTTATGCCGCCCATAGGCTTCTAACTTGGCTTCACAAACCGTCCAAAAATATCTATTTGTATGTTCTGAACTTTCATGAAATCCATCATTACGAAAACCCGGACTCATTTGTCGGAAACCTGACCTATACTGATGAAGCGTGATGACTCTTGCTCGTTCTTCCTCTGTAACAACAGCATCAGGTTCAGGTGGGACAAAAATTGCAAATCAGGATCAGACTTTTCCAGTACAAAATAAGCTATAACAAAGTCCTCATAAACTCCCGTACAACTAAAAAAGATAGCACCATTTATCTATTTAATCCTTTGAACAAAAGCCATTCACCGTTCAAGCTAACCGCTGTACCAATGAAACGCGAATCCAAATCGACATCGTCACAGGGTATATTTTAACAAAAAATCCTAAAGCGCGTGACAAATGCAATTTTTTTTTTCTTTTTTTTTGTTCACAGTGCCCGAGCTCAATTCAGGCGATGCACGTTGGATTCAATTTTTGACATGCCCGAAATCTGCCCCTACGAGCAGGCTGTCACGTTGCAAAAATTTTCAGTAATTGTCTCCGAAGGAGATGTGTTTCAGGTATGGATTTTTTTTGGTGATATTTTAGAGCTTGCTTTGTGTTGTTAAAGATCTTTTCACACGGTTCACATGAATATATGGCAAAAGGCGTTCGCACAGACACGTGTCGTCACCTCGGCCTACGTCATCAACTGTTTTTGATTAACTGCAACCACCACTATCAACGATTGCCATGCATCGTTTGAAGTTTACAACGCATTCGAAATTGGCGGTAGTAGGATCTCGTGTGGATAAAGCTCACAGATCTTGTTTTACTTTGCGTCAAGTAGTTGATACCTACTTAGTACAGTCGCGTTAGATTAAACAAGGTATTTTATACTGGCTGAAAATCATCAATGATAGATTTCCCTTTACTGCTAATGAGATCTGAGCGTCCGCTACAGTGGGGGATTCCAAAAACTGTAAAAAACTGTAAAAGTTGTAAAAAACGTAACAGAAAGGTAATTTCATACCGGGCCAAAACCTTATAGGATGAATTTTGGGATCATCATTGTATTCTGTTTGTGAAAAATTATTTTGATTTCACTGACGTGTTCAGCGATTCGAACAAAGGCCCATGGAAGCGTGATTGTTTATTAGTCTGCTATTATTTTTATTCGCCAATTTACAGTTATCGATACTATCCGGATTTGAATTTTAATATTTTATTCACGCTTTTTGAACGGATGAAAAATGTCATCACTGAAAAAAATATTTTCTATTAGATTTTCACTATATGTATTCACAACAACAATATCAGCAGCTCCAGGATGAGGCTTTTCATGGACGAGTCAATATTTTGCGCGGATTAATTAATCTGCTAGGATAAACTACACTCATTGCGAACAATCTGTAAATTGGTGACCATTGTTTACATATCGGACCATTGTTTACATATCGGACCCTTCTCATTATTATCAATTATAACAGCGGCACTGTATGATGGTACCTGTGACAAATTATGAAAATGTAAATTACAGTTCTGCCGACAAGAGATTTTTTTTATTTTTTTCATTTTCTGTACCTACTTATTATTTACATTTTCCTTTACTTTCATAGTATTAACATAGTAATACGCTAACAGACTTTAAATAATAATATGTACATGCATATAAAAAGGGGAGAGGAAAGAATCATAGGGTATAAAAAAAGCCAGTTATTTGATCTTTGATACTACAAAAAAATGTCCAACTGACAGGTGTCTGGAACACATTCTCTCAACGGCCGGACTGTAGTACGATTCTATAAAGTAGGTATAGTTCCAGCGACAGGTACACACGGCTGCATATCAAGCTATATATATATCCAGTATAAGCTGCTCCCTCTCATTGTACGGAAATCCTATACAATGCAAGATCAGCTTATATTGGAAATATATAGCTTGATACGTAGCCGTGAGTTTTTTGAGCGACATTATTGCGGGCCCATACGTAGTGTAGTCACAAAGCGTCCTGTTACGCCGCCACTGCAGTTTTAATTTTATTAATATCTATTCAATGCCCTTTTATGTCCCGTGTCCTGTGTAACAGGGGATTAGAGATATTATACTAGTGTTGATAATTTTCGTTCATCACTAGTATATATCTCATAAACATCGTAAGGAAACCTAGACTTACAATTAATGTAAGTCTGAAATCGCCATCCCGTCTTGAGCAAGCGTGGTAACCAATGCTCAGGCCTTCTCTGTATGAGAAGTGGGACTTTGCTCAACAGTGGGACAATAACTGGTATAAAAAAATAAAACCCCATAGTTAGTAAAAGCAAACATCTAAAAATTCATAATTTAATCCCCAAAAACATCATCACTCGGTCCCGGCGCTGCATTTAACTATTCAAACTCATTTGCATTTAATATTACATTGTTCTACGTTTTAGTTTGTCAAAAACTACCTTTCCTATGCATTACAGTCTTGTTTGACTAGTAAATGAAGTTATGAACAAAGTTTACCTCGTTCTACGTTTATTTTGTAGGTAACATTATACGGTACCTATACGTTGAGATGGCGTGACCACTTAAAGGTGATTTGAGTTTTGAATTTTCTTGAAAAAAAAAAAGACTATTAAGAATAAAAGTTTGTTCATACTCATTAGAAAGATACTCTCGTATGAACAAATTTTTAAAAGATTTTGTGTAGGTAATGATTTTTGTAATAAAAGCATTGTCTTGATCAGCCTCGCCATTGAATTTATAGGGTTCGGTTTTAATGATTAAATACGTTAAGTTTCAAAGCAAAACAATTACTTTGGTTACGTAGGCCCTTTTGAACCAGTTTTAGTCTTCTGCCTCTCAATCACTTCTCACCGGATCTAATTTTCCGATATTTTTGGCTCTCGGAATTTGTTCAATGCCATTTACCGATATTCCTGCCATAATCAAACTAATAACTTGTGCTTGGTCAAAGTCAACGGGGTTTGACCTCATAAATTCTTATCCTTGACCTTGACCCTTGATGCTTCAATTATCTACCTACATTTTCATAATCACCGCTGTGGGTACGCCACACTCACGCACAATCCCATTTGTTCCGCGGCCGTCCTTTCTCGTAAATCGTCAGCATTCCTGAGTAATTCCTGGCAAATTTTGAATACTCTACAATTTTGTTGTAAAAGGCATTACAACAATTCCTGGCACTTCTGCTGCGTCCTTTATGTTAAGGTGAATTTTGAAAAATAGAAAGTTGTTGCAATGCGAAAACTTTATTGTTTATGCGACGTTTTTATTTGAAATTTCATGGAAGTTGTCATAATTTCGTTTGCAGGAATGAGATATAAATAAATACGACGTTTTTATTTGAAATTTCATGGAAGTTATCATATTTAGTTTGCAGGAATGAGAATGAAATAAATAAATTAATACATTCTTTAGGGATCCCTTTTTTTCGCATAATGTTTTTTTTCCTAATATTCTTTGGCATAACGATTTTGGCATAAGTATTTTTGGTCTAATAATTGTTTGCCATAATTTTTTTTTGGCCTAAATATTTTTTGTCATAATTATCTTTTTGCATAATTTGTTTTGCCATAATTTTAATTCGCATAATGTTACTAGGCGTAATGTTAGTTGCTTTAGGTTAGGTTAGGTTAGAACTGTGACCTCCTACGCACGAGCCGAGCGAGCGAAGCGAGCGGTGCCGCGGCAGCGGCCGGCGAAGTGCCAGAAACTAAAAATATAAATGAAAATATATTTATGCTTTTGAATATTATGCTTAATCATTATTATGGTTAGAGAAATTATGCTTAAAAAAATTATGCGTAAGCTGTTATGCGTATTTATATTATGCGGAAATATAATTATGCCAAACAAAATTATGCTAAGCTATATTAGGTCTTAAAATTTTATGCAAATGGATAGGGAACCCATTCTTTATTGAGAGTAACCAGGAGACTCATACAGTGTTAGTAACAATAAAATAAACTTTCAAACTATGTTAGCGATACAACAAAAACATGGCTAGTTACCTCTTTCTGCCATCATGCAGCGTTTCTGCGTTCCGGTTGCTTACGCGTTCGTTATAAATCATCGTCTATTTCACTAAATAAATAAAAACTAGATAAATAAATACTCAATAAATAAACCTAAATAAATAGCATTCGTATTAGCCATGCCCACCAACGAGTTCGAGCCGTCGACAAGTGCAACGTTAACAGTCGTGGGCCTCACGCGCGAAAAAAAGTGTAAACAACGTATTCAAACGATTTTAAAATTGAAAATACTCGTTTCGCACATAATATTTACTTACTTTTAAGTCTTTATTAATATTTACGGATGGATATTATTTAAACGTGCTTGTATAAAAAAGTTTGCTGTATGGTCATGTAAAAAATCGTTTGAATTTACGTTACGTTTACGTCACGCGTTGGTGCTAGAGCCTCTGGTTAGCTGTCACGTTGGCTTGTTGGTCATCCAATAAAGTAAAAATATGCAGATTAAAATCCATCTTACAAACTTGTGATCTGTTTCCCAGGACTGTGACAGCAATATGATGTACAACAACTGCCCGGGCGGCGACCCCCGACCCTCAGGCAAATCTCTCTCCAAGCTGATGAACATGGATTCTTTCAACAATCTCACAGATGCCTCTGACCGCCCGAAGTCTATTTTTTGCGTAGTACTTCTTGTTATTCTTAGTGCATTGCTAAAGTAAAAGTGTTGGATATCATGTTTATTCGTTTTTCAATTGTTTTTATGGTTTCCTAGCTACGCGCACCTGTAATTTCCGTGGGGAAATCCTCATGGATACTCTCCGTGTGGGAAGAACGGAGGTTTATCTGGTTTCGTAGTGACTACGACCCCACTGTTCCTTCTAGTAGCATGAGTCGGGGGCCCGGGAGATACATGTGCATTCGCCGCACCTCCGACTGGTATCAGCCCGCCATGCGGCCGATCCCACGACCGCACGTCCTCCCATTAAGGCGCGCATGTAATACTGCACGCCACCTCTTTGAGCCTTACTGCTCGAGTGACGACACAGCCCCAATTTCGCCGCCCACAGGCCCCTCCTTATGGTGGCTCTAGATCGTTAAGCGCCCTTCGACACCTGGCTGCTCTTCTGCTTTATTATAAGATAATAATATTAATGTATTGTTGTCTCACAGTTCAGTTAACAGTTGTTAAACTTGAGCGAGAAAATTGTTGATAGATATCAAGTCACTTCGGTACTTAAGGGAGGTTTGTAATCGCAGCTTAATATGATTGAACGTAGTACACTTCTGCCCGTACTCTTAGCCCAGAATAGCCTACTAGCCAAACCTTTAGGAGTGGGTAATCTGTTAAGCACGATCATAAGCTCCCGTAAAGCTCGTGCCATTAGAATATTATAATTAGCGATAGCGTCATCCGCATTGCGAATCTGATACTAATTTATAATGGCGGCCCTGACGGTGCGAAGTGAAAGCGCGGGCGCTGCGGCATGGCTATGGGCAGGCATAGCGATGGTAAGTCCTGCCGGACGCCATCTGGCGGCGGTGGGGACGTAACAATAAGAGATTGTAAAATTGTCTAGTGTAACCAGACCAGTCTTTCCTTTACCGAAGTTTAAATTATATCCACCTTTCATGAAGCGGTCAAAAACTCAAAAGAAAAAGTGCCCTAGGCACTTTAATGGCATCTGTAACATCTATTTGAATGCCAAGATGTTTCGGAGCTGCCATGGGCCCCGTAAAGAAATTAAGGAGGGGTAACTGGCAACTGGGAACACTTTATAAAAGTTGTTCAATTTCCTTTCTTTCAGTTATTATAAAGCTTTGAATTAGCTTTAAATTATTTTTTATTTGATTGCTTCCTGTTTCCTTTTGTGAAATGTTTAGCGCTGTCTTTTTTTTACTTTTCCAATAAAATTGTTTATTAACTTATTAAGGATCTAATGATTTTATTTTTTATATTGCCGTGCTCAAATTGTTAAAGCCTTTAAATTAAATTGAATAAAACTTTATTACAGACTAAGGTCCATATTTTGTTAGTATTTCGGCGTTAGTAGCAATGGTGCGTATAGTAGTTTAGTATTGTTAGGTTTCACGAATTATTTATTTATTTATTTATTTATTTAGGATCTCCAACATGTTGTTGTCAATTTATTACAATTGACAATTTTGCAATAAAAAAAACCGGCCAAATGCGTGTCGGACCACGTACAATGAAGGGTTCCGTAGCTGGGATGAATTTATCCCAAGAACAAACTTAACATTGTAGTTGAAAACATGTCACGAAAAAAAAGTTATGTTAAAGTCCCATGTAATAGGGGGCGAGCCTATTGCCATCAACCGGGTACAAATCCAGACTCCAGGCTGCTACTGAGAAATTCCAGCCCCTATTACTTCTAAGGTAAACATCTGGCGTACCCACTTCCACATAACAACTAACCAACCTTTTCCCTATAGAAACAAGCTACCCATCAAAATGTAATTCTGTACCCTTTTTAAGAAAGTGGGACCATGAAGAAATTCGGGTGTATCAATTCGACCGCGACTAGGGTTACCATACAGTCCGACTTTTTGGCCCTCCGTGCGGAATTTGGCCTTAAATATCCGGCTCTTTGGTGGTCTAGAATTTGTGCGGCCTAGTAATTTGTCGGGACTTTTCGAACTTAGGTGATTTTTTTTAAATAGGAAAGCTGAATGAGTATCTACTCAAAAAACAATGTGCTCAAATAAATGTCCGAACTTTTTGGCAAATATCCGTCTTTTTGGCAGGACTTTTCAAACGAAATGGTGACCCTAACAGCACCTAACCAAAGTTTTGTCCCCGCGAGAATAGAATTCAAAGGATTTTTCCACATTGGCCCGCCTTAAGAGCCCTTAATAAGTAAGAAGGTACGTGAGAATTGTCCTAACTATGGACAAGGGACAAATTTGGTGCAAATAAGGGACACTATTGGCGTAGACGAGGACAGCTGTTTTAGGTTGGTCATTATTTTAAATGCTTTTAAGGTTTTAATGAGGAAGACTGCAAGACGCTAATGTGAGGGGTTTGTAGAGGATAACACAAAGAATAAACTGTGTTTTAAAAACTAAAAACTAAATATTCGGATTTTAAGAAAGCTAAACAGTTTAACCCGAATGATTTAGAAAAGATAAAGTGATTGATCTGGAAAAATCAGAAAGAGTTAAAGAAGAAGAACAGATTTCTGATGCAAAAAGGGTTAATTAATCTTAAAATAATAATAAAGATATCGTCATCATTATGCTAGCATATATTCCAATTTATTTTGAGTCGGCAACGTAAAGGAAATCTCTGAGTTTGTTCCGGTGTATAAGATACACAAACGCCATCTACTTTTTTTAAATATTGTTAATGTGTAAAAGAGTTTGTATACCTATAAGTACCTTCTTACCGAAAGATTTATCAATAACCATGTCCATTTTGATACACTCTGAAGATGAAATTCGGTCCATAGTAAAACTATTTAAACTAGAAAAATATTAGTATCTCATGTATTTAATTAACCATTCATATTCATAAATGCACTATCGTTTAGAGTATAGTTTAGCCAGTTCACTGAACTTGAAAGCTATTAACCGACCCTAGTACATTTAATTACATATAAATCATATCGTACGTGGTCATGCATAAAACTCATAAATCAAATGCCATTTTGTAGGCTCTGTTATGCATTTATTTGTGGCCTAATATTAATATATTTCAGCACTCCATATTATTATGAGAGTGCTTTCATTGTTTTAAACACGAATTGTATAGTCGGCAAAATTAAGCAAATTGATACCTTATACCTCAGTTTAGCCATTTATAGCCATTTCCTACGCTAGTTTTAAACTAACGACTAGTATGACTGTAAAATAATGTGTTACTGTAAAATAACCAGTTGTGATTTAAAAGTCCGCGCCACCACTTAAGGTGGATGCTCCAATGTAGCCCGCGAAATCAAATTTTCTTACATTTTTTGCTACTTTGCATCCACCTTAAGTGCTTTTGACGCGGTGCTAGTGTCTATGTCATTGCATCACATTGCAAACAAAAAAATGTAGTTCCACAATTTTCCACCGACCTTCTTTCGTGGCGCGCACTCTACGGATGATTTTTTGGTGTAAAGGGTAAGCAAGCTAAAGTAGCAGGCTGGCTATATCTGTCGAATGACCAATACATAATTCACACAAGTTTCTGAGATCGCGGATCGTCAAATGCAGCATGAAAAGGCATATAAATGCCTATTCAGATATAACCGATATCGTCCAGAGTGACGTAACCAGAAGGCGGACCAATATCGCTACCGAGCGATCTCGTTCTCTCTGCCTGGCTTTGTATCCCACATGGTGGTAGGGTCGGGCTTCCTAGTATTTCTCTTCTTGCCTGGACCAATATCGCTACCCAGCGCGACAGCGATATCGTTTATATCTGAATAGACCTTTATTATGGAACGGTGATCTGAACAAGGGGCAGACTAGATGCACAATTGCGAATGTAGGAGAACTGAGTGTGATGGTAAGGAATTGTCCTGCAGTAGATTGCATTAATTGGTTTAGGTAGTACTATAATGTTACTGGATCAAGATGTTATTGATGACACTGTCATAATCACTACTTTTTGAAGGATTGTTATATTTTTTTTACTCTCTCAAATTACATCTATCAGAAAAAGTGATCGTCGTATGCTCAAAAGACATCTTAACATTATATTTTCATTCGCCTCAATGGCCTACAAAGAATTCTCATACTTCAATAGAACTGCCAAAAGCAAATCTGTTAAAACTTCCTGTCTTCACAGGAACAGGAAAAAATATCAACAAAAACAACAAGCTCTCCCGGGAAATCAAACTGACCGCAAAGAAGACATCGGTCGCATAATTCAAGAAAAGACATCGCAACATTCATTAAAAATTAATTTTATTAACTGCCGCACTCAGAGTCGTCACTTAACATTGATCAATCATTAACTTTTATTTACAAGTATTGATTGGAACGACTATCTCGTTGATCTAGTGTTCGAATGCGCTAATGCTGAGCATGAGGTCCTGGATTCCATTCCCTGGTCGGGCAAAGTGTTATTGGATTTTTCCATGGATTTTTTAGGTAGTAGCCCGGAGTCTGAATTTGTGACCAGTTGATGGCAATAGGTCTTTAGGTTACATGTGACTAAAACGTAACTGGCGAAATTTGCAGGTACCTATAATAGGTTCACTTCTGCCTAACCCATCGGGGCGTGTTGTTATGTCGTGTACCTCGCCCTAGTTCTAGGTTACGTTAATATGAAATATTTATTCATTTGTTTTGTGTTGACATGTGCCAAGATACGCTGCTCAATTAATAAATGCTTAATTAATTTCAAGTAACGTGTTCTGAATGAGTCAGTGACAGCTTTTTATTTTTGCTGTGATTGATAATAATTTATTAAGTAACGTCTCTGAGGGCGGCGCTAAGATTTCTTTTGCTGCTTTTTTTAAGAAAACGTTGAGTCTTTCCCTATCGGTAGGAAGATCTCGTTTTTCATTCTGTTACGTGACTGTAATGTTAAATAAATAGATTTTTGTAATAGTTATGTACCGCTAAGTTGTTGGTCTTGGGCGATAGTTAGACGGAAATGTGTGGTCTATAAAAGAACCTCGAAGAGTCTTGTGAAGGAATTTATAGATGTTTTCAGAGATATAAAGAAAGAGAGGAAAATATTTTATTTGGGACACGCACAGGAAATACAAACAGTAAAAAAAAGGAGCATAACATTCATCAGTCTGATTCGATTTGTGTGTCACTGCATTATCGATAACATGAGGTCACCTATTATGACACATTTATTTCGTCAATCTATTCTTGAAATCCTGTCGAATCATTTAAATGATTAAATAATAAAAACTTTTACAAAAAAACCAACCGACTTCCAAAATTAAAAAGTTTTTATTTTTCACTTTTTAGTTGTGGTTAGGTACCACCTACTAGTTCGAATATCACAACCTGCTATGTAAATAGCAGTGACAGGAAAATGTTAAAAGATCGTCCATATAGTGTAAGTGGGAAAAATACGTATTAATGAAGCTAACTCAAAAAGTGCTCAAGCTAAGTTAATAAAATTTATATGGGACCACCTTGAGAGCATACCCTTTCAAACAAAAAAAGAATTTTCAAAATCCGTCCACAATTGACGAAAATATCGACGGACATACACAAAAAAAAAAAAACATACATACGCTACGAACATAATAACCTCCTCCTTTTTGGAAGTCGTTTAAAAATAAAAAAAATATGTGGCCTACTATTTTTCGGTTTGATGGAGTCTGATTTTTGATTTAGCTTTCGAATATTAAAAAAACTATTTTATTTCACATAAACCTACATGGGCACTTATGAAACGTCAGAAGCTAGGTGCACGGTTCCAATTGGTCGTTTCCAATGGAGAAGAGCCGGCAAGAAACTCCAATTTTTAATAGAATCTCCACTAGCTACGATACTTGACCTTACTATACGGTACTCATCATCATCTGCGTTCATCATCTGCGGTCAGCTTCCAGTCTAACCGGATGCAGCTAAAAGTTCTAGTACTAGTATCTTACACGGAGCGTCTGCCTATCTAACCTCCACAACCCAGTTGCTAGGTTATACGATACGCCTTGGTAAAACAGGTTGTCAGAAAATCCCGCTAATAATTTTTACATTTTGAGAGTTACCTACTTTAATATAGGTCTTACTGAAACTAGAGAGGAAGAAACATAATCTTAAATGCAATATTTAAGTCTACACCAAGTATCTACTAAGAATCTTTTACAGTAAAAGTCTACGTTCTACTGTGTCTAAGCCCCTCTTAACCTCTATATGCTACACTCAACGCGTCCTTAATATCGTCCAGTACTATCATCCTCCCTCCTACATTTCTTTTCCTATATATCCGGTCATAACTTCAGAATTTTACTGGGAGAAAAGTTGAAGATAATAATGAAAAGATAAACGCGTATACAAGTGCGGCTATCCTGCCTCTGCGGTCATCGTTCAGCTTTTTGCTTTCAAATATCTACATAATTTTCTACTTGGGATGTTGTGATTTTGTGGGACGATATTAGTACGATATTTTGATGATATAAATCGATGTTCATCATTAATGGTTAGTCTCTATGAAGTTTTCTTAAAGGACTCTTGCATGGTTTGATCAGTGTTTCTCTCAACCTTTGCTAAATCTAATCTGATAGGCGCCCTACAAACCAATAGTAGTGCATTCAGTTAATTGATAAAATATTATTAATAATGAAACTAACTTGCATTATTAATAATGAAACTAAAAAAATGCATTATTAATAATTAAACTAACGAGTTCTTGGAAGATATCAATTCATGTACATTAAACCTACTTTTGTAAAAAATTAAAAAGTAGAACGATTCAAATGAGAATAACTAAAACCGGATGAAAGCAGTAGTAGATTAGCCGGGTAATAAAACAAAAACAAATGTGTCTTATTTTTTCACGGACTTTGAAACGTGTGACTTTCTCTATCCGACGAAGTTGTGGCTGAGGAATATACCTTGTAGGTACACTATAGTATCGTAAACCTTAATATCTTTCTTGCTTATTTCTATCTCTATAGCCCACGTAGGGTTTTATGTTTCACACTGACTCAGACTCGTAAAATAATGGTAGAAGTAGTGCATCTGGCTTTTTTGATATATCTTCGCTATACATAACGTGACTGTTACGAGTATCTTCACATTTACCCTCGGGGCCAACTGTGTGACACGTTTTGGGTCGAATATTAACTCATGTAAATGGGGTACCTTTGTGATTTTGTAAAGCTGGCTGGCTTGCAGGCTGGTATTTTTGGATTATTCGATATAAGCCGTGCGCGTGGATTTAAATCTTGATGTCTTCTCCAATTGGTTGATTGCATTTTTTTTTCTTATTTTAGTGTCAAGGTTAGTGATACTTTAATCACATTTCGATCTAGCCTGTTTGCTAATAAGTAATTTAAATATTATAACTTAAACTGCTAAGTAACTATAATTTCCTAATGAAGAAACTGTTTTGCGAATCCAATGAGGAATCCACAATTAACTTGCAAAATGTAGATCAAATCTATAATCTGCCAGCTCTACGAAGTCTCTCCGTGTAACAGTCTGTGACATCCTATTGTGAAAATATAGAAATTTTGAAATTATCGTCTATTATTCGAATCTCAGCATAGAACAAGTTGATATAATACTCGAGAGCGCATTAGGGTCCCGTTCTAGGATAATGTTGATCTTGAGAGCTCTTAGGAGCCACTTACAATGTACTCAGATCAGTTTTAGACTAGGTACCTACATATATTTTTCAAGGTAAATTGAAATAGTTTTAGAATTTATTCGGATATACTTTATCCGTGAAAAAGATATGATGCATTTAAAAAAATATTTGAATACGTAATGGATGACAAAAAGTACTGTTTATTGTAAGTTTGCTCAATTTTCTAAAAATAAGAAGTCATCAAGATAGTAATTATATCTTTAATCATCTTTAAAAAATCAGCAATGATAGTTTATATGGCTGTTTACTTCATGCTATTTTCCGAAAATAACATTGGTCTTCTTACAAGGGATCCCATCATTTTCTTCAGCTAAATCGAAACCTGATAATAGCCACTGACAATGTCAAACTGTGACTAATTTAAAAATATTTTTATTTGCCATCTATGGACAACAGATTCAGGACAATGCGCAGTCCCAAAACTCCAAAGCATCTTAAAAGAGTATCTCACCAGAAAATATAGAAAAATTGTGGAGGACAGCAAGATACTCAAATACATCCATATTTTTCCTCCTTTCGCCTTTACACGACGTTGTCCCATTTTCACAATTTTCCTTAATTTTTAATATTACTCGTATTGTTTCCACAAAGGTGTTTTTCTTTTCCTTGTGACAAAAGTAAAGACCCAATTTTCTGTGGAACCCTCATTTCTGTCATCTAAAAATTACTCCTTTGCAGAGGGGAATTACTTTGATTCAAATTGTGTTCGCAACGAGATTCGTGTTGGGTCGTAATCATTTGCCTTGTGATCTTTGGATCATTGAAGTATTTTGATTTTGGAAGTGGAATTATTGATGAGGCAATCGTCTTCTTTTTGGCATTTTATTCATCTAGTAATATTGGTTGTCTATGTCTATTATAAATTGGGTTACATGTGTCATATTTGTTAACGGAAAGTTGATTGATAGATGCTAGGGGTAACAATACACTGTAAAGTATAAAGTGATTTTGTACAATTGCGGTGCAATTATTACCGTCACCTTGGCCTACTCCGCGCTTAATCTGCCCTGTTAACGGTTTTGGTACGGGGCACGGGCCTTGTTTGCAAAATTATGGGTTTAAATCACAGTTATGTGTAATGGTACCTGAATTACTAGATTTGTAGGGATTTTAATAAGTATTTTGCATGATGTGAACCCCTTTAATTAACGATAAGAACTGAAAACAGTAATGTAATAGCTTTTAAGCCGTTTTGTGTTTTTACCTTTCAAACCAAAAGATACAGGATCACCTAGTGTAAAACCCAAGATAACTCCTTAAGTTTGTATACATATAGGTATTCTAGTAGGAACAAAAATATTTTTGTTAATAAAATAACTGCTTTTCGTAACACATTCCCGCGGTCTAATAAAGAACAAAAACATTTACCATATGGTTGGTATATATTTTCAAATAAGGTCGGTTATTTCCGAAATCCGTCCGCATGGAAAAATCCACATCGTCGGAATTTGGTAACAGGTGTGTGCCAAAACTTGAATGAGTTACAACTGTGATATACGGGAGCATAGTTTGAAGGATAAATGAACCATATTTTCTGTGAAGAAGAAAGTAAAACATATGTTTGGTTGGAACTTAGTTGAAAGCGAAAAATATCTCGATGTAACAGCTGTTTAGTTGTGTCTCGAGAGTATAATGTAAAGTCGGGACAAATATGAACCTTATGTACGGTTATTGGTTGAAAAGAGAACTCATTTTCTCGGCAATTTATAAGCTGAATATGTTATGATACTCGTACCTACCCTTTAATCCCGCTATCTGATTTTTGGAATGAAGTTCTTTAACGCGGCTTGTAATAGGAGTAAACTGGCAGAAATCCTCACGTAACGACAAAGCGTTATGCCCGAAAAAGTCAGTTTCAAGTGTCAAATTAGTTATTTATGCAACTGTTGTATAATAAGGGGTATTAAAACACGAATGTGGGTATAATAGTAAGATAATAGTATCACATGAGTGTTTTAATACTCAATACAGTTGCATACAAGACTTTATCTACAGTCATGATATGAATCCTCTATAAAAGTTTCTGAAACAGTTAGCTATTACCAACATTAAACCGACCATAGCCCGTACCCGCCAAATGTGACGTATCGTATTTTGGAAAATGTGTCAGATGTGTCGGCGTGGGGGTCTGCACCCGCTGACCGTAAGGAATCGAAGGAGCAATAGAGTTGCATTATGAAATTTAGTACAACATTATAACACTCGTTTGAATGATATAATGGTTACTATGACACTGGTCGTTTTAATGTTGGCAATAAGCTAACTGTTTCAGAAACTTTTATAGAGGATTTATAGCATGGGAGTAGATAAAGTTTTTTACTACAGAGCCTAGTATTAAGTTATCTAGTATAAGTTTTTAGCTTGCTAAATAAAAACTTTGACACTTGAAAATTGAGACCAAACTAGATGGCTCTGTATTTATACTTAAGTAACTAGTACTTCGCCTGCGACTTCGTTCACGTGGATTTCGTAAATTCTCCTATTTTCTTAAAGAAAGTTTTTGAAAATTAATGTTTACGATCTCGTCATTTATTCAGTTAAGCATACGGGCAAATTTTCACAACAATTTGCCTAGCCTTTTCCCAACTATGTTGGGGTCGGCTTCCAGTCTAACCGGATGCAGCTGAATACCAGTATTTTACATGGAGGGACTGCCTATCCCTACATATGACCTCCACAACCCAGTAACTGGGTAATACGATACCCCTTGGTAAGACTGGTTGTCAGACTTTCGGTCTTCTGACTTCGTAACGACTGTCAAAGATCCACGAATGACACCTGAGACCATCGGCTTAACGTACTTTCCGTGGCACGGAAGAGTCTCGCTATATAAAGATGGTCACCCATCCACGAACCAACCCCGGCTTGCGTAGCTTAACCTTATGGATTGACCTGTGCGGCTGTTATTTCTTAGCCACGAGCTCCTCATTCAAATCAAAGGAATAACAATGTTTTCTTATAAAATGTGTTTTCCTTTTTCACTTCGATACGCTTGTTTTATCGAAAAAATCGCTTCGTGTGTTTCAATTAGAGTCAGACTTAGTATTTATACCCATTTCCGCAGTAAAATCTGCCCCCATAAACTGCCCCGTTAGGGGTTAATTTTACTAAATGGTTTCACTATGTAGGTATTGCGACCTAAAGTGGATATTAATTTCATAGCTCCGTAAAAAGTTTGAATACCTATTTATTCATAACTATTAGTAGAGTGATAACTTGATAGTGCAAAAAACGCGTCCTGAAATTTTTAGGCCAACGGTTTGAATATTTTAGTCCTGCTAGATTCTGTAAAAATCTCTCCGTGAAAACTTGAATAGAATGGCAGCACGCCAAAGCATTTGTCCGTATGTCATCAAGCTTATCCCATCTCACAGAGAATTTAGAGGCTCGTTATTTTCCAATGGCCTCTCACTTGAGCAGGATTTATCGGGAGTTATATTCCTATATCTGTCTCCCTCCCACGTACAGATTAACAGTACCCGAGAAAGGGACGGAACGATTATTATAACTCGAATATTGCAGGTGCATTGAGAATTTAAACTTTTATTAGTTTGAGCTTGGGTGCTGTCATGATCTATAACTGTTGAGGTAGAAGTTGTGAGCATTTGCTATTAGTAAGGATGTCGATAGAAGAAAAAAAAAACTGGGACCTGGTGATTTATGGTTTTCCATTGGAGTTTTTATGAACGATCATAATAATGGGTAATGGGTAACTCGACGAATTTATGTTCCATCCGTTTCATCACAAATGACTGATTGGTTTTTGTTTTTACCCGAAAGGAGGGTAATGTTTTTAACGACCCATAATGAGCTCAATAATGGCTAACGAAATACTCTCGGATCCTCATTAATGAAAAAGCTAGATTACACAAATGAGATTTTAATATAGAATAAAATAGTTTCTAAACAAGTAGGTATTACGTACAAAGCTTCAGCTCAACGAACCAATGTTAGTTTAAAATATTAAGTGAATCTACTTAGAAACTATTTTAACGTTAAATACAAGATTACAATCATAATTCTAATCTAAATTAAGTTTCAGTTTGTTCAGCATAATGAAAGCTGTGTTATCTCGTCGACACCAGCAAGAAATCTTTGAAGAAAATTGCGTCTTAAAACACTGTGACTATTCTATAAATATAGAGTAGGTTTATAAAAAAAGTATGTATTATGCGAAATCGCCAATCCACCTTGAGCAAGCGTCGTGATCAACTTTCATGACTTCTCTAGACGAGAAGAGGAGTTTGTCCTGCATAATCAGCCTATAATGTTCCAACTGCTGGGCTAAACGCCTCCTCTCGGTGAGAGGGAATGGGCCGTAATCCACCACGCGGGCCCAGTGCGGGTTGGTAGATGTCACATACCTATCTTCGAATTTTTGGTGCTAGGACATGACGGTTTCCTCACGATGTTTTCTTTCGTCGTTTCAGAGCAGTGGTAATGAAACAATTTATACAAAGTAAAGCGTGTGTCTGGGTTCGAACCAACAACTCGAATCTCGAATAAACAACTCGTAAGTCGTCGTCGTTTAGTCTAGTATTCTATTTTTTTTTTTGTTAAGTAAGCTGTCGTAGGGAGGGCTGTTTTTCGTGATGTATATGACTCCACTTTTTCCTGTTGTTCGTCATTTCGGTTTTTAGCGTAATCCCACCTTAAAAACTCCTACAGAATCCTGTTATAAGTACCTGGTCGACCGAGCTATGCTTGGGTGAAAGTAGAGGAAACGAATTTTCCCAGAAATGAGACTTTCAATTTTTTGCCCCCGTAAACCCCTGCAATGCAACTTTCATCGAATTCGTTACAGTCGTTTTCGAGAACGTGATAACAAATATACAAATATTTGCTCATTTAATAGTATAGGAAGGCTATAATATAATTATAATTATTATGATCTGACAACCTAGGAAATGTGACATCAGTGATAAAGATGGTGGAAAAGTCAAAAAGTAGTGGATTGACACAAACTACCATAAAGTTTGTTCAATTCTTTTAAAAGTCGTTGTCCTTGAAAGCGATTAGCATTTGTGTCCTTCACACAAGTAGAAATCGCTTTCAAAGCTGTTTTACTACAAAACATAATATTCATAATAAGTACTTACTAAAACAAAACTAAAATCTAAACAACATTTCATGTCCAACAGTTTCTTTTTTCACTTATAAAAACGACAAGAGCCCTGAATATATTTTTATAACTATGAGAAGCATAAAAATTTATGTTTCGCAGCAAAATGGACACTTGGTTCATCGTTTTAGCGACTAGCGCGCAACAAAATTGCCCTGGGCTATGCTCATATTGGCTGGGCTCTTATCTCTTAATCTTTTCTTATTTTAGAGCTTCTGTATTCATGTTGGTGTTGAAATAAAAAGGGACAACAATAGGCTGTTGTTGGGTTCTTGGGACAGGAAAAATTAGTTTTAAGGGAAATATTGCCGTGACAATGGAAAACAAAATACATAATGTTTCGTTTGATATAATTTAAAATTAAAAACTGGAGTCACTCGTGTTTAGGGGATAAATCGAATAGATTACGTGTGACTCTAGATTTTTAATTTGTCTGTCTGTGATGACTTGTTTATTCTATTTAGTTGAGTTTTGCCGTAGTTGGGTTTGAGTTTTTAGTACTTTTATTTTTCTTTAAATTATTTTGGGGTTTTTGGGGTTTTTTGATACCCTACAGTAAAAAAACTTTTTTTTAAGTTCATGACTTTTTGTCCTCTAGAGGGCGCAATTTAATTTGACGTCACATCTATAACCATCGGACGACCGAGACGCTTCCAACGATACACCATTTGTCAAATTATGTTGAGTAGTTTAGAAGTTATGAGAGAAAAAATGAACATACATACATACCAGTCACAATCATAATCCTCCTTTTTGCCGTGGTTGGGTAAAAAATACAATGTCCTAATCCAGCCGGTCCATTCTAGTGTGCTTGAATTGAGCTGCTATTACCTAGTGTCAATCGCGAGCATCAGGTGGAATGACAATACTTCATCTAAATTTCCTCGGTGACATTTCTAGAGATCGGCTGGTCATACACCATGACATGACCTGTGTGCCCTTCAAAATTTGTTTAGGCGTTAAAAGATAACAAACAGACATAGCTTCCGTCGCACCTATAATATTATAGTATGGATATGGATAGCCCATCGCTTTTATCTGAACATTTTCAGGCAAAAGTAAAGCATCAATTCAGAACAGACTGAATTATATTAACTTAATTCAATAAATTCAATTTGTAACCACTACGTTGAGTGTTTAACATTTTTTTTATCGGTGAAATTGAACTACAGTATTTTTTTATTTTTTTCATTAACTATGTGCACTAGGGTTTATAGATTTGAATTGTTTCTCGATAATAGTTTGTGAGTGTGTGAAATATAATTGAAAAAATCCGCCAAGTGAGGGTTGGAATAGCGGACTAAGGTTTCCATACGCAATTTTGTATTAAGAACTTTACCGTAGTCGGAATAAAGTTCGAAATAAAAAATACTTTGTGAGTAGACTGTAACTGTAATGGCCGTAATGTTCTAATTTAAAAGCCAATTCTCGAACTGAGAAAACTTTCAAATTCAAGTAGTAATCTCATCTCAGCGCCAATCAATGTCAAAATCGTAATAAAAATGTAGGCATCCAGACTAGCTGTAACGTAACATGCAATGTAACAGTTCCCATACAATTTAGTGTGTTCGCGAACAACTACGTTCTTCTTACGCGCCTAAATTGTATCAGAAATGTTACATTGCATGTTACGTTCTGGACGCTGCTTTAGAGGGTTTTTTTGAAAGATTGAGACTGAGATTTCAATAATGCGAACGTACTGAGAAATACTGATGTGAGGTAGTGATAGTTGTGACAGCAGCAGTAGCAGCCCAGGGTTTGGATTTGTGCCCGGTTGAAGGCAATAGGCTCGCCCCCGTAACATAGCACTTAAACAAAACCGGCAAAATGTGGGTGTACTATAGGAACACCTCTGCCTAACCCTTCGGGGAATATAGGCGTGATGTTAAGTACACTTATCAACACTAGCGTAAGGGTTACAACCCAAACCAGATGCGTTCCACAAGGGACCGCCTAATAAATGGTGTGTTACGAACTTTATAGTTGGAAACATGTGGCCAACATAGTTATCTCAGTAACTCAACTTTGTAGGGAATTTTAGAGTAATTAAATATTATGTAGGCTAGTTGCTCCGTAACGGTAAAGTAGTTTGAGATGAGATTAAAAATGTATAGCCACTTGTGTATAGCCACTCGTGCCTAAACGACCTTGAATGACTAGGTCTAAGGGCGAATTTCACCAATAAAACTGAACGCGATCAGTATATGTTAAACGCGTTCAAGAGCTGCCAGTGTCAAATATTCCATAACCATGATGACACTGACAGTTCTTTAACGCGTTTAAGATGTGCTGATCGCGTTCAGTGTCATTGGTGACATCCGCACTAAGTCGTATATTTGAACCCAGGCGTGATGACACTTCACTTTCTGTAATTTTCTGTTTCAACACGATAAAATAAAATATCGTGAGGATCCCCTTAAAACACCGTTAGGGTTATCTGTGCCCTAAAATAAAAAAAAACTGCAGGTTATAATTATGTGACATCCACAAATACACGTTTTAAATACTGCGCGCGGCTGAAATCGGAACTAATCGTATCTCCGTCTTGTCCTTTATGTAAGGTCAAAATAAATATAGAATTATTTAATTCATTAATTATGATTAAATTAATAATAAGGATGTAATATTTTAAATAATAGATACAGTCTATTAAGTCTTAAGCACGCCAGCGCCACCAGTTGCACGCGGACTTATTTTGCGCGCACTCACATGATATAACCAAATTATAACTATGCGCTTGTCAAAATCAAAATATTACATTGTATGTGGTTTAGATATTAAAACTAACAACTTAAATAATAATATGACAGAACTGTGGAGACGACACGAGTGATGTAGACCGTATTAAGAGGCATCGAAGCACTGAGGAGGAAGCCGTGCGTGTGAATTCAATACTAACAACCTACGACTTTGACAGCTTCTCGCACAGTTATAAAAATCGAGTTATAGTGTAATACTTATACGTCAAAATGTGGGTATACAATATACTTCTGCTTACAGGGAAATAAAGGAATTATGCTACATAATTTTCAGTAAGTAAGTATAAAAACAAAATCCTCGTGACCGGAACAAAATCAAAAGAGATTCGTCCCCCATAACTTAAGACAGACAGTGGAAAGAATTACGTTCCGGGAGCTGACCACAACAATGTGTAAGCCAGGACAGCACCCTTTGTATGGACGGAAATGCCACAAATAATGGCTTTGTATAGGGATGGCCAACCTGGGAGATCAGTTGGAGTCCGATTTGTATAAAATAAGAAAATGATGACGAAAAACAGACAGAGAAATTAATTCTATACCAAAATGAACACTGACTAAAGTATATATACTTTCAAAGAATTATAGTTGTGATTTGAATTTATAAACAATTTGAGTTGGTAATCAATTTGATAACCAATCAATTTCCCTGACGTTTCACCAAGCCTATTATAACATCTAACGTTCACCATAATTATACCTATTTAACTAGTTTCTGTCCGCAACTGTGTCCGCATGAAACTTGTTCCTCCGACCCACCCCATTTTTCTTTTTGCTCAGCTCCTAAGGGTCGTAGCATGATGATATATACCCTTTAATCTTCCTCAATAATTAGGCTATCAAATTAAAAATAATTTTTCAAATTAGACTAGTAGTTCCAGTGATCAGCGCGTTCAAAGAAATAAACTATTCAGCTTTATTATTAGTAGTTTAAGTATAGATTTCCTTTAACCTACATAGGCCTCAGACTAACGGCTCGTGCAGACCGGCACGATATCGCGCCAGCCTGCACGAGCCTTAAAAGGCTATCATTTTGTTAAGTACTTACCTCTATAAATCCTCTATAAATATTTAAAGGAACAAAACAAACATTTACCCTAAATCTTAAATACACTATGACCTATTTATGTGCCTCCTCTTACAAAACAACACGTCCTGCTTTAGGCCGGCTAATCGTGAAATTGACATTGGAGGTACAGATTTCAATCTCATTTGATGAGATTACGTGGCATACAAAAAAAACTAGTTACTCGCAAAATGATGCATTGTAATCTCTGTATTTCGAGGCGCAATCTGTGTACTGAGAGTATTCAGTGTGTACAGTACAAATCTATCTTCGTATTCTGTATGCGGATGCCATTAAGGATCTATGATTCATGTATCACCTTTAGCTTATATACCAAACGTTTGCCATCCCTGACCTTAACTCGACAATGTTCCCCGCTAACAGAATGACTAGAAATTCATTAAGTTAAAATCCAAAGCTCTTGTTTTAGCTCAAATGAGAGAACTGTATCCATTGTATTCTGTAACTGTATTCAAAATCTGCAACTTAACATTGTTCAAGATAACACAAGATTTACGGTAAAGCAATAAAATTTAAATTATGGTTTTTAGATTCAAATTAATAGATGTACAGTAGGCTTCCACTTCCACATCCGAGGTAACAACACCAGGAAAAGCTAGGCTTCTTATTTTATTGAAAATCCGTACTATGCTTGCTAAGTCAGCTCAAGGTCACGGTGTTACGTGATGCGATCGAATGTACAAGAAATACTTTTGCTTAGATTAAGAAAAACTTCGCTGTAAATTCAGAATAATATTCTCATTTCTTTCCCATGCATAATCAGCATATAATTATCCCACCACTGCTGGGACACGGGCCTCCTCTCTGTGAGACGGAGTGGGCCGTAATCTACCACATGGGCCCAGTGCGGGTTCGTAGATGTCACCTGTCTTCGAAGTTTTCAATTCTCAGCCATGCCGGTTTCCTCACGATGTTTTCCTTCACCGTTGTGAGAGCAGTGGTGATTAAATAATTTACACAAAGTAAAGTGCCTGTCAGGGTTCGACCCTACGACCTACAATTGGTAAGTCGCGGCCGTTACCACTGGGCCACTATGCCCACCACTACTCTCTTTGTCTCATTATGAACAAAATACCGTGGTAAAAAAATAAGCATTCATAACATAACATTAGGCATAACAGGATTAGGCAGAGGTGTATCTAATAAGTACACCCATATTTCGCCAGTTATGTTTAAGTCCCATTGTAATAGCGAACCTGTTGCCATCAACCGGTACAAATCCAGACTCCAGGCTGAGGATGAGGCAGGCTGAATAATCATTCAGTAAAGTCGGTAATGGCACATACTATCCAAAATGCGCTAGACGTGATTAGGTATCGTTACTGGGGGGAGCTAAACGCAACCCAAAATTACCTCATTAACAAGTGACATGCTTCGCTAAACCCAGGCATCCCTACATGCAGTAATCACAAAGTATTTTATCAGAGAAACATTATTGTAGCAATTACTGCATTTCCCAAAATGCTTGGTACAAATTGTGGATTTCAGAATGATATAAATAGATGTGGCTCGGTGTCTATCTGAATGAATCTATCGGAAATTCCATCTGAAATATACCTACTGATCCGCACCAGAAGCTGGAAATAAAAATAAATTAACTTTATCATCCTACTGGGGAACATCAAGGCCAATCTACTACGTAGTGTATGTTAGGCTAGTGCTCACAAGGTCTACTGTTGAGACATAAGATTACCAAAGTTCAATTCCACAACTAAGATTATGTAAGTAGGTCCTAAAACATAAAATTTCGGGGACAAAAGAGTCCAATTTATTTCGTGTAAAAGTTGAGGGAAATTACATCGCGAACTAAGTTTTGAACTTTGAATAATTGGACGATAAAAAATTGTATGATTTCTTTTAACGAGCGCAAGTTATGTTTTGTATAACTACGTTGTCTGTGGATTTCGAGGAATTCTTTTCTTTATGAGGATTCGAAAGAAAATGTAGGCAGGAACTGCACTGCCGGGGTTGTATCTGACTAGATTTGTGAATGCCAGGAAAGTCCGAAAGGGATACCGTGGCCCCTGGCAACACAGGCAACTGAAGGAACACGGGTGGGTTTTAGTCAGTAAGAGTCTGACATGCCCTCCCGCTCCGCCCAGAGCGGGAGAAGTTATTTGACGATTTCCCACCCAAAAAAAAAAACTGGAACTGCAACATCTTTTTTTTTGTGCGTTTTATAAAAAGAAAAAACGGAGGCTACATAATTATGAACCAATCTTGTAGTTAACTATTTTGATGAAATAATTTTTCCTTGTTGATAACTTAGAAAAATGTTGAAGAAGGAAGATGGAATTGTAAAAAGGAGGCAGTGTATAGAGTACCGCAAGCGGCATTGTATCGCTATCGGTTCTTCTAGTACATCATTTTCAAGAAGACGCACGCAGTAGTTTAGTGCGATCGGTTATAGTACCGTGAGCTTGCGGCATACTAGTACATCATTTGAAAAAGCAGGCTTATGGCGTAGTCGATGGAGCCCGCGTTGTGCCCTAAGAAAATAACCACGGCAATCGTATGGATGGCGTGGTTAATTTCTCGTGGGGTTTGTTCGCTCCCTTCGCTCTCTCACTAGACCCCGCCATCCCTTTCAAACTTAACCTGTCCGATTCGGGGTGCCCCAACGCCCGAGCTCGCTTCGCTTGCTCTTGCATGCTAAGCTCTCCTAGTAAGAGTAGTAGTAACATTGCCTTTTATATACACACACAAAATATTGTTTTTAATACTGATCAATATATGAAACTAAATCTTTTAACGACGTAAATTCAGTCATTGTAGTGACTTTGATATATCAGACAGGTACCTACCTACTACCTAGCAGTACTTTTCAAATTTTACATATCTATAAGTTAAGGTTACTCAACGAACAGATCGAAGTTTTTTCCGTAATACCTTTCGGGTATTACTAGGCTAGAGTTTCCACTTAAAAAGTTCTTTCAACGTTAAGAATAAAGTTGAATATTAATTTACAATTTCATGATAAAAAAGCGGATGTTTCTGCGTTAAACATTTTTGACCCTAATTTGGGAAAGAAGGACCAGATAATATCATTACAGTTATCGTTTATAACAAACGATATAAGCCGAAATATAGAGTTTAATAAAGAAAAAATAATAATATTTTCCAATACATCATATTTTTTTCTTTATTTCATTTTTAAACATATAGTTTACATTTTTTAATATTTTTACTTATATAAAAATTATAAAATACATTTAAAAATATGTAATAGTGTTCCGCCGGCGTGGTTAGGGCTGCAGAGACAAGAACCTCCTCACAATGCGAGCCGTGTCGAGGAGAACTGCCTTCTGAATCGGTCATTATTATTATTTTTATTACAAAGCGGAATACGGTACATACTCACATTCTAAGCCTGTGAAAAATATAAGAGCAATCTTTCGCACACAAGTGTCTTTCGACGGACGGACAATTTATATAAAATTATTTTTACAACATAAGATAAGCAAGACAGTTACAAAGTAAGTAAAAACAAAACCAATATTATTATATAGGCGCCATGCTTTTAGCATCGCACTTAGTATAAAAGACGCTTGTTTCGAACTGAGAATGTGGTCTCAGTGAAAGCGGGAACCTACTGCTGTTTTCTGGAAAAATAGCATTAGGTATAACATGACATAACATCACGCCTGTAATCTTAGGCAGAGGTGTACCTATAGGACACCGACATTTCACCAGTTATGTTTAAGTTCCATTTAATAGGAGGCGAGCCTATTGCCTTCAACCGGACACAAATCCGACGCCGGGCTGCTGCTGAGAAATTCCTAATGGAAAATCCCAATAACACTTTGCCCGACCTGGGATTGAACCCAGGACCTCATGCAGTAGCGCTTGCGACCACTAAACTAACAAGGTAGACATTAGGTACATAAATACTATAATTATATCTTTATTAAAGCACCATAGTTGGTTGGACACGATTGACTTGTCGCGAACCCGAACACGTCGTGTTGCCACGCCAACGCAGGGTTCAGACGCAGAGACTAAACATATCTACGTAATACTAAATATATCTACGTCTATTGTTAATTTATAATGAATCTCAGCCTAGTCACGCCTGGATCAATTAATTGGATAAAGTGTTAAATATCTTCCTGCCTGATAGAATGAAAAGAGTTCAAGAGAGGTTATCCTAATATTTAGTTTAATTATGACAAATTACCCATTACTGATTAGATATTATCTAACTGACATAAATTATCGGGTTACTGCCGTCTGTAGTAACCAACTCTTTGGTTTGGCAACTCTATACATTGGTTATGTTTGTAAATATTACGGTACCTGAGCACACGTTAAAGTACAGTCAGAGTAAATAGTTCTAGTATGTTATATACTAATTTTATATTTTCGTCTTTTACTTTATTTACTTGATTTTTTATTTTTGTATAGTCACAAATTAGACACATTTGGAATGAATAAACAAAGTTTACCTATTGTATATTGTAGTAACTTATGTTGTTGATTTTGCTACGCTGAGTTTATTATTAGTCCAATTTCAGTTACACAAAAAAAAATACACTACAAAAATCTTAAATAGGTACTTTTTTCATTACAAACAAATATTAACACTCCTTAAAAATTTGACGTAACGTACTGACTACCTGGTGCACACGATACATTGCTATAGGTAAGTATATGTAGCGTTGCCAAACTAGCGTTGCAAGACGGGAGTAACCCAAATTATCTGCTCAAGATAATTATGCGATCATTATTACTTTTAAGGGGCATAATAGACTTTTTTATAATAATAACTAGCGGCCCGCCCCTGCTTCGCACGGGTAAAATGTTGACAAGCCAAAACATCGAGGCTTCTGTACTATTTCATCATCTGCCTAGCCTTTTCCCAATGTTTTTATGTTGGGGTCAGCTTCCAGTCTAATCGGATGCAACTGAATACCAGTACTTTACAAAGAGTGACTGCCTATCTGACCTCCACAACCCAGTAGCTGGGTAATACGATACCCCTTGGTAAGACCGGTTGTCAGACTTTCGGGCTTCTGACGACTCGTAACGACTGTCAAAGATCCACGAATGACAGCCGGGACCAACGGCTTAACTTGCTTTCCGAAGCACGGAGGAGTCTCGGTATGTAAAGATGGTCACCCATCCACGGACCAATCCCGGCAAGCGCAGCTTAACCTGATGGATCGACCCGTGCGGCTGTTATTACTTAGCCACGAGCTCGCCAGGATAGTCACTAACCACACGAAAATTGATCCATTTTGATTATTATCCTATCTACGATTCATTTGGGGGTTAGACCCCTTTTTGCCGGTTACTCTCACGTCTCAAAAGCCAGAAAATTATGAAAAACAACACCTTTATAAGTATTTCAATGTTCACCCCCACAAAAAACGCTCATTATCATTCATCAAAAATATTACAATCATAATCATTTGTACGCTCGCATTAAGGCCACGCCGGTTCCGCTCATGAGTAAAGTTTCCTCCACCATTATTGAGATAAGGTTGGGAATTGAACGCATTTAGTTGATATCTTGGAATTAAACGAACCTTCAGATGGCTAGGTATTGTGTTGATGGTGATGTAAGGGCAACTTCTTATCGTTGTTACTTGAATGTGAATGTTAAAGTTGACACGCGGCGTTTTTGGGGCCGTGGTCGCTGTATCAGGCTGAGTTTGAAGTCATTGGACATTTTGAAGGGGTGAAAATGTATGAAAAAGATGATTTTTTTTGTGATATTTTTTTAAAGAAAAAGTTATTAAAATGTATGAGTATTTTCACCCCCTGAAAGTTTGTCGAGCGCAGACACCCTGTATAATATAAAACCATGACTGCCTTACAGTATAAGTACTAATATTCTAGAAACCTGTGCTCTTTGACCATAAGATAGACAAAAAAGGTGAGCCAGTAAATAATGTGCTTCTGCGGCCAAGTACTTACCTCTTCTTATTCTGAGAAGAAACAAGCATTGATTACCGCGTTTGAATATTGCGTGTTAGCGATTTCTAAACTAGTAATTGCTCAGTCATTCCTAGTACTTAAAACAATGCATATTTGTACAAGGTCCAGTTTTTCTAGTCAAATGTTATCCACGGAGAGCAGCAAGCCTAGCCATGTTGCAAACGTTTCGTATCGAATCTCTTTATTCAATCATTAACGCCTTAGAAAACGCTAAGTTGCTATCCAAGTTGACACGACTGAGTGGATCGCTCGGTCTTCAGTGTATTTAGAAAAAAATTAGAGGGTAGGTCAGTGGTAACGGCCGCGATGTTCGAGTTTGTAGGTCGTAGGTTCGAACCCAGACAGGCGCTTTACTTTGTGTAAATTATTTCATCACCACGGCTCTCAAAACGGTGAAGGAAAACATAGTGAGGAAACTGGCATGTTCTAGAACCTATTCGAAGTCATGTGACATCTGTGCCCGTGTGGTGGATTACGGCCGACTCCCTCTCTTACAGAGAGATCAGGTATCAGATCTCCCTCTTACAGGTCAGTGTTCTAGCAGTGGAGTATGTAAGGCAACATTATAGACTGATTATGAACATGTTATGATGCTATATTCATAAATTTTCACTTACATAATTAATAATTTTATTATGTCAAGTTTATTTGACGTAGATTTCCTAGTTTATAGGATTTTATGCAAGAATATAATTTGCATATTATTATACCTTACCAAAATACTCTAAGTCCCTGAGCCCTAGTATATCACTTCACTTTCTAAACCTCTGTAGCTTAAAAACAAAAAACGCGTTTAAACAAAAATATATTTTATTTAAAAAAAAAATGCGTTCCATTAATTACGTTTAAGCTTAACACTCACACCACTGGTGAAATATTTATATAAAACATATACGGCAGCAAAACATACTGCAAGTATGGATAAAAGTCCTATTAACACAGTTAGCACTAGTTCTAGTTCTAGGTACTCTGCCCACGACATGTTGGCGGCGGGCGCGCGCAGATGCCTCGCGCCGCCATGACGCAGCACGTGCTCCGTCCACCACACGGCGCGCTCCAGTGGAGGCATAGGCTCATCCTTCATCACACTACGTAATTTTTGTATATTGCGGCGATAGCTGGAACCAAAAATACAAACTTAAAAAAAACCGCCACAAAAAGAATTGAATATTTATATAAAGAATTTTATGATTATGTAAATAATTATTCAAAAGTTGAAGTTTTGTTTTTGATTGATTTGATTAACGCTAACATTACATTTTTAGCAGTGGAAAGCGTGAAAGACGTGAAAATCATGAATTGACCTCGTACATGACAATGAAACAGCGTGAATGAAATCCAGCAGAAATATTTCGCCGGATATTAAAAAAAAACTGTTTCATACAAAATACAATAAGTACCTACCTACACCGTCAAAATTTAAGTATGAAACAGCTAAAATCGAATTGTGCCGAGCCAACTCGAATATGATTCAACGAGGGTAGATGCCGAATGGATGGGTGAAGGGCGGGCGTTTTTGGGGGACTGTCTTATGTAATTTTGACGTTCAAAAGTGCTGATTGAATAAATGACTTTTGATTTTTGATTTTGGACTTTGTCGATCGGCAGGAGCCGAGTGAGAGAGCTCCGGCTTTGTTGTTCTACAACTACTGCCAAATCAAATGTGACCCGAACTTGTGTGTAACACCCCTTACAATCCCTTATCTACCTTTATCAAAGCTTATAATAGTCATTAAAACCTAGCTTAAGCCTCAGCTTTCATAAAATAAATAAAATTATAAAATAGATAAAATTGGTCCTTTCGAATCAAGGACGCTGGTCCTTTGATATTATGTTTGATAAAAGAAAAGTTTCAATATAATATATCCAAAAAGCAGGAAACGACTACGCGGCAGGCTCCGAAAGAGATGGCGGGATAAGCTGGACTTAAAGGATTGGCCCGCAACTGCATAGACCGGGAAAAGTGGAAAGAGGGAAGCAAAAGGCCTCCTTCCCCCTGCAGTGGGACAACACAGGGTTATAATATAATATTTATTATTAATAATAATATAACCAAGTGGCCAGGATTATTCACCAGCAACTTGCTTTGAAATATAAACTTGTGGACTCTGAGGTACCGTACTACAAGTATGTGCCCGACCCAGTTCTCGAAAATGACCATGTTACGTTGTACTGGGACCGGTCTATCATCACTGACAGGACTATTGTAGCCAATAAGCCTGATATAGTGGTGATAGATCGATTAGCGCGCCGCGCAATGATAGTCGATGTTACCATTCCACATGACGGGAACCTCGTGAAAGCTGAGAAAGAGAAACAAATTAAGTATCTAGATTTAGCACACGAGGTTGTTGACATGTGGAATGTGAGCTCGGCTATCATTGTTCCGATTGTCGTAACGGCCAATGGCCTGATGGCCGAAAGCCTCGACCAACATCTTTTGAGGCTCTCGTTAGGCGGTTGGATCAAGGGCCTGATTCAGAAGGCAGTTCTCCTCGATACGGCTCGCATTGTGAGGAGGTTCCTGTCTCTGCAGCCCTAACCACCGGTAGCTTGGACCCTGCTCCCGACACCGGCGGAACACTATTTTTTATATTTTTAAATGTTTTTTTTAATATAATACTGGGTGTAATTTTAATCACCGTTTTCCTCTTAAGGGGTCATTGTACTCATCATTATGAACAACTTTTACTATGGCACCAAACCTGAAATCGTGAAAAAAAAATGAGCTGTTCCCTACATTTATGTTCGCATAACTCGTCAAAATGTAGGGAACAACTGATTTCTTTTTCACGATTTCAGGTTTGGTCCCATAGTAAAAGTTGTTCATAATGATGAGTACAATGACCCCTTAAGAGGAAAACGGTGATTAAAATTACACCCTGTATATTTTTAAAGAAATATTTAAAAATGTATTAAATAAGTATGGAAAATAAATAAACGATATAAATGATATTTTTACGAAAATGTTTATAAATGAAATAAAATATTGAAAAGAGACAGACCTAAAAAAAGCTGGATGGAGAAAATTATCATCTATACTAATAGATGATAATTTTAAAGAGGCAAATAAAACAATGAGAATATGGCTGATAGAAGTGACACATCAATCAATCTGCCTAGGCTTTTCCCAACTATGTTGGGGTCGGCTTCCAGTCAAAACGGCTGCAGCTGAATACCAGTATTTTATATGGAGCGACTGCCTATCTGAACTCCACAACCAGTAACTAGGTAATACGATAACCCTTGGTAAGACTGGTGGTCAGACTTTCGGGCTTCCGACGACCCGTAAAGACTGACAGACAAAACACATCATCATTTAAATTAATTAAGATAAGACTGAACTTAAGTATCTCAATTTATTACGAGCCGTTGATTAGCGGTCCTTTGATCTCATTATTAAGAGAGTGTAAATACAGGCAATTGATTCTAAGTAATAACAGCCGCACGGGTCGATCCATCAGGTTAAGCTACGCTTACCGGGGTTGTTCGTTGGATGGGTAACCATCTTTACATACCGCCACTCCTCAGTGCCTCGGAAAGCATATTAAGCCGTTGGTCCCGGCTGTCATACGTGGATCTTTAACAGTCGTTACGTGTCGTCGGAAGCCCGAAAGTCTGACAACCAGTCTTATCAAGGGGTATCGTATGAAGGGTTGTGGAGGTCAGATAGGCAGTCGCTCCATGTAAAATACTGGTATTCAGCTGCATACGGTTAGACTGGAAGCCGATCCCAACATCGTTGGAAAAACAGGCTAGGCAGATTGTATTTTTTGGTCTCAGTATTCTTCTGAAAGAGGATTAATAACTAAAAAACATAAAATCACGTCTATATTTCCTGAAGCTTTAGGCAGAGGAATATTATTTGGCTTTTTAACATAATAAGAGTGTTAACTTTACAAACCTGCCATCTTCAATTACAGTTGTAATAGCATTCTTGAAATTTTCCTCCGTAATATTATCGAGGTCGAGTCGAACTCCAATCTTCAGGTAAACATATTTCTCGACGTTGAACCACTGGTCAGCTAACATGGGCACACCAATCAGAGGTACTCCTGCTGTGATAGCCTCGTCCGTTGATTGTAAACCTCCTTGTGTTATAAACAGCTTTACATTGGGGTGTCCTGAAAAACGTTGAGTAGATACTGTTTTAATGAAACACGCATAAGTCTCGATCCCGTGGGAATATCTGGATAAAACGTATTATTTGTTCAAACACAGGTCATGGTCTATTCATGTGCCAAATTTCATCCAAATCTGTTCAGCCGTTTTAGTGTGAGAGCGTAAAAAACAAACAAACAAATTCATTGTTAGCTACGATATCAACTTTTGTGATTCTCTTAAACTTTGACAACGGTATATTGCTATTTATGTATAGCTTACGTCATCGTCAGAGAGAGAGCAAGATTACCCATGCATATAAACTCGAAGCTTTAAAAGCGGTCTACCTCAAGTGATTTTTATAATGCCCACATGCTCCTTAGATTGTTAACAAATCTAGGTCTCATTTCTCCAATCTAGGTTTCAATAATCAACCATTTGGTTTAAATAGGCTTTTATTCTTATTATTTTATTTATCCTATAAATAGATTCCTTTATATTTTGTGAATGTGAGAATGTTGTAGGCTCAACAGACTGTCGATTTGCAGACTATTTTCTATTTTGTTAAGTATCTTGTTGACAGGCCAACACTGTCATACCTATTCAAACTGTACATTTTTGAAAACATTGTAAAATCCATTAATTTTGAAAAGAGTAACCGTGGAGTTTCTTGCCGGCTCTTCTCCATAGCAAACGACCAATTGGAACAGTGCACCTAGCTTCTGACGTTTCATAAGTGCCCAGTGGTTTAGGTATGTGAAATAAAATATTTTAATTTGATTTGATTAGATGATGCGATATCGAAGGACTTCAAACTTGAAAACTTCATTGATTATGGCTGATCTCCTAATGGACCAAAAAAGTAGGGTAGCAAGGGTCAGGAAACTGTTATAACAACTATGAGTTCGTTTGATTTTCTGTGAAGACATCACTATTCATAATTTCGACTAGTGATACATATCTTTTTTAACTATAATTCAAGCAAATAATTTCACTTACGAAGGAGATCAGGCTGTGGCAGCCACTTGGATATCCTGACGTTCTCACTACGTCCTGGCAGCTCATCGTTGTTCCATTTCCAAAGGACATCGTAAGGCAATTGAGAGAAGACTTTCACGAGAACCTGAATCCTTTCTGCTGGTAACGCTGAAGGATCCACGTTAGTACCAAAGCTGATGTAGATCACGCCGTTCTTAGAGGAATCTAAGTACGACTTGATGTCCTTGAACAAACAAAACAATAAATATTGGTAGATGTATTGGTAATCAAAATCAAAAGTCATTTATTCAAACTAGACTGAGAATCAGCACTTTTCGAACGTCAAAATTACATAAGACAGTCCCTCAAAACACCTACCCCTCACCACTTCCTAGTGCTTTCGCTGGGAAGAAGAAGTAGTGCAATAAACTCCCCAGCAGCACAGCGGTCTGTTCAGTTAAATAAAAAAATAAAAACTATGCAATATTATGCAAAATCATTTACATATTATGTTTTTTCTTTATATTTAGGTACCTTATTACTTAAGCAGTCTTATCTCGTCTAAGCAGCGCATGCCAAGTCCAAGGATTAAGTAAGAATTTTAATGTAAGGGAAAACGTCTTATGTGAATATTTTAGAATAGGTAATAGAAGCTATCTCCTACGGTTTCACTCGCATCCTAGGTACATGTCTTGTATGAAAAATAAGCAATGTCAAAAAGAAAATAATATGTTTATTTGCGGTAAACATAACGCAAAGAAAGAACACAAAACAAAAAAGAACAAGTTGGGGGAAAATATGCGTCCATCCACGCAAAACGGCCATCGCTCAGCATAATGCTGCGACCCTATGTGGAACAGAGCACATTGCTTACTTTTAAAGGCAATAAGGGTCAAGTCTACTGGTCAGTTCAATTGATTCTTAAGATGCTTTAAAAATTAAACTTTTTCTTTTTCTTTTTTCTTATATACATACATACATGAACTCACGCGTTCCCATGGGCGTAGGCAGAAACTACAGAACGCCACCTGCTACGATCTTTACAAACTCCTTTTGCCTCGTTAACGTTCATACCTGGTCATACACGCACACCGGTTGCGAGTACTACGCACCTGACCTTTCTGAAGAACATCACAAATAAGGTCACTATAATTATGTCCTCCTAGGGCGTTTCAATATATTTTCTTAGTCGCCTTTCATTCATCCTCTCAACATGACCAATCCATCTAAGCATACTCTTTTACATTTTTTCTTTAAGATCACACCGTTGTCTTATCACATCATTCCTCAGCCTATCATTCATAGTCCCACCACACATGCTTCGCACAGAACGCATTCTCATCCTCAATTTCTTATTATCTTTTCTTGCATGCCATGTGTATGTATCCTCATGTTTAAGACAAATAAATACTCTTTATCTTCCTATGGTAGGTACATAAACATTTAAAATTTCTTAAACATTTCTGCTACTATAAATCAGGGACCGAAAACCTTTATAAATTAATTCCATGACAAAGGTTACCGCTATCTGGGTAACCCAAAAAAAAGAAACTTGTTACCGCTTTTAGGTTACCGGTTAAACACACACAGGCGATGCGCGCCCTTTGACTAATGCTGACGGCACGTGAAAGATAGAGGTATTTTTTATTTCGGTAGTGTTCAATATTGTTAAACATACCTGTAAAAATACAAATATCGTAACCGAAAAATACCCGTATTGATTATACCGGTTTCGGTCCCTGCTATAAATAATACAACTTGATCTTGCGAGGTCATTCTCCAAGAAAAAAAAATTCGTTTACTATTAAAAAAAAATTAAATCTACTAGATGCTAAGTATATCTATAGGTTAATTTTATCAGTAATTGTACTAAAATATAGTAAGAAAATAATAAACAATAGTGTCGAGAAATGCCTATGATATAATTTCATTCGAGTGTCATAAAGTCATAATTAGGTCGTCTCCTTATCATGTCGATGTTATAGTTATATTAAGTAGATAAGTTATAAGCGCTTGAATACTGCTAGTAAAACATTGTAAGTAAACCGGTAGATCTTAACTAATTAAGGCGCTCACTAGGCGGTATGGCATGCCAAAGCATTATCATTTCTATGACCCGGCGATGCCGAAGCCCTCCACGGCATCCCACAGTATGCCCTTGTGACGTTATCAACGAAATGTGAGTGCTACGGATATGACAATAAGATTCAAAATCTTTTCCGTTTACGAAAATCCTTCACATGCCATTACGTGCCGTGCCGCTTGATGATCGCCACCGGCCTGTAGACCCAAAAATCCAAAACACATGTGACGTTCACCAACTGGGGCCGGCTGCCTCGTACAGAAATGCGAGAAGAATCCGAGCAGCAGGAAGTTCAAGGAGTTCTGATTCCAAATTTGTAACACGCTATTGAAGTATGTAAGTAGCTTCAGAGCCAAGGTCAGTTTAGAGCACAATTCTTTGTTTTTCCTCAGATTATGCTATTTATACACACGCAACGCTATATTACTGACCATTACAAAACCAGCAATTGCTTTACCGACATGACATATCAAACATTTCCATGACTCAATGACTGACAGACAAAGGACTGAATACCAAAATATAAAATTCAAAACATTATGTTCTTGGAGAACGTAAATGCTGTGAGAAATGGTTTTTCAAAACTACCCTGCAATTATTTTACGGCGGTTCAAATCTTGCGTACGATCAAACTTGCAGACAACTGCGAGTAATAAAGAAAATACTACACCATATTAATTAATGCGACCTTGGGAAATAATAGCCTAATTGTAACGATTATTTGAAGAAGGTAAATGAAGTACTCACTGTTGGTAGCTCCTTCGGAGGTTTCTGATGCAACCCTCCCATATAAACCACAGACGGAGGAACAGGTCTTATACCCTCGAATATTGGATGCACATTCAGGAATAGCATATCCACATTGTTCTCCAATTCCTCAACCGGTGGTATCTCAGGACCAAAAATTTGTCTAAGCATTTTATTCTCTAAGAATTCATTGCTTTCATACAGTTTCATAATGCGGTAATGATGGTACAATTCTGAAATTTTCTCCAAGAAACTGAGATTGTACAGCCTTTGTCTTACGACAGATGGATAGAGGATCGGATGGTCAGCTGCTCCAATCAAATCATAGTTCCCAGGAGCAGCTCCTAAAGAACTCACTAGAATCACAGGCACGTTCTTATAAATATAAGAAAAGGCTAATGCTGGCCTTATACAAGCTTCAAGCAGTAACAAATCAAACTTTTTGTTCTTATCATTAATAAGATTTTGCACCTCTTCAGTTTGGATTTGTGCATCAAACACCGTAACAAATGTACTGAGAATTATGAACATTTGGGACAGTAGATCGTCTTGACTTCCTTTTGAAGCTGCTTTGATGAAATTCTCCTGCCATATATTGTAAGAAATATCATGGACGTCGATTTCTGTTAGGTTAGGAGGTGCTCCTCCATTCTTGAAGACTGGGTCTGGTGTTATGACGGTGACTTCATGTCCTCTCTTGGCTAGTTCCTGAGTCAAAGGCCGGAACACCACTTGATGACTGATAGATGGAACTGGGAACACTGCTAAAATTCTGGCCGCTTCATTTGAACTTATAACTAGAATAGAACACGCGACTAAATATAATACTGACATTATTACTCGAGCAGCGATGTTGACATACTAAGGTAAATTGGGTTCAGAGCCTGTTTATAAGCAATTTAACGTTAAGCATATTAGTGATCCGTGTGAGACTAAGGAAAACGGAGCAATACTGTGGAAATATTGTATTTAATTAAATAATAGATGGGAATAAGAGATGGGAGATCCATCTCTCTCAAAAATCATTTCGACAGTTTCGCTTCTTCGAAAGAAAGCTCCATGAGTTCTATGTTGCATCTTAATTTGAAGACGAAGTACTACATCCAATAAAAAAGGTAAGGAAGAATACAAATCATAATCTTTAATTTAATTGGAGTGCTAAGTACTTACTTAGGAATTTGTAAACAAAATAATTATGCGTATCAACCTGCAGAATAAACTGCAGTTTGTACCTACCTACCTAATCAATGCCCAAGGGCAAGGAGATGATGAACTTTGTTGCTTTATATGTCAGTTAAATATTAATAATTTATCATTATAGGTACATTTATTAAATAATAATAATAATTTATTATTATACATTTATTAAATAATAATAATAATTTATTATTATACATTTATTAAATAATAATAATAATTTATTATTATATTTGTTAAATATTAATAATTTATTCATATTTAACTTATAGCGCAGAAATCTCAATGTTTTGACATGTGATCACATTAGTAGATCGCATCCAGACGAAGCAGAGGCAGGCCACTATTATTATAACCTACTTAATAAAAATCTTAAACTCATTTACTGACGGACAAAGCAAAGCATAAACCATGAGGTCTAGAAAGGTCTAGCTAGAAGCATGAAATTCTCCACAATGGTTCCTTCGTACATTATAACGAGAGTGAGCACTACGGAAGGATTAAAAAAAAATGGGAGTCATGGGGACTACCGACAGAAGTGAAAACTTATAACTGGTATATACTCGTATGATATAAACAATATTCATCATCATCACTATCATATCATCATCATTCATCATCGTTTTGTTGCCCTTTCCGTCCGTCCGTCCGTCTGTCTGTCCGTCTGTCTGTCTGTTTGTCTGTCAATCCGTCTGTCACAGCCAATTTGCTCCGAATCTAATGGAACGATTAAGTTAGTACACATCAATTTTGAATTTAAGAAAATTAAATAAGTATCAGCGCCATCTATGTATATTGAGGTTACTATGCGAATCCATTTAACCTCCTACCAAAAATCGCTCAACGCGCCTAAAAAAGGGGTTAAATAATAAAAATGCATGAAAGTTTGTAGTTAGTATTAAACACAAATAACTATGACCAAGTCAGCTCATTAATCGCTTGACCATTGCTTGATTAAAAGTTATCGTCAGGAAATAGTTAGACTAAGAATTTTAAACCAAAAACTATGATTTTCCTACAAAAAACCATTTCTTAGACTAACCTCCATGGTTTTCACATGATTTGAACAATATTATGTCTGGACTTTATAAGAGACTGTGACCTCTGAATTTATTTCGGCCTTTCTTCTCAGAGTAGTCAGAAAGGAAACGCCGACTTCATCTAGTTTTTAAAACATTATTGACTGTAAAAGTGTTTGTTCAAAACTATTTACAGCAAATAAAATTATTTCATCTCTTCATTTCAAATCATTTCATCATCATCATTACATTTCGATCAGTCAGCAGTTTCTTCGATAGATCTTAGTGCCAATACATTTAAAGATCTATCATTGATTTTACTTTGACTAAATAAAAAAAAAAATTTTATAGGAATTTTGGATTGCGTCAAAGCTTCCAAGGATTCCCAGGAATCCCTACAAGCAATAAAGCTAAACTTGTTTATATTTTAATAGTGTATAAAACGTAAAGTATTTAAGAAAATTTTGTAAGTAATTTACAGGAAATTATGGGGCTGACATGACCTGTTAATGGTACCGTAATAAAAAGAGAGAAAAAAAAAACAGGAAATGCTTTTGCTACTTTTTATGTAATTAAATCAATATGTTTTATATAATAGGTTTTGAGTAAGTAACTACCTACTACCTGCTTAAGTTAATCTTTTTGAGATGAAAAACCCACGTTTTTATTGATAAGTGCTGTATAGAGTACTGTACCTATACCTACCTCCCCGAAATAACACTATTAAGTAACTTTTCTAGTTTTTATCGTGCAAAAATTAGCTTTTTAGTATCCGTCTACCCACCGAAAAATCCATCCAAGGCTACCTAAAACGAATAAAAACTATGATTATGTAGTGTACGCTAAAACTGATTGCATTTTTTGTCATAAAACATTTTTTATCAGATAATGGCGTTATTTTGTATAAATAAAATCTTAGTAATAAATCTAATCACACACAAAACATTTATTCAGGAAATAACAACGTGGTAGTAACTGCAATAATAGTACATTATGATACAAGTGTGCGGTGTTGGTCATTACACACGAGACGGTATTGTCCGCGCGAGCCGCAGGCGAGCGCGATAAGGTAGTCGAGAGTGTAATGATCAACGCACTCGCGTTTCATACGACGTTTTTCAACACACTTGCGAGGAAATAAACAGACTTGTAAGAATGTATGCTACAATAACGTAATTATAAAGTTCAACTGACCATTGTTGCCATGTACTGATTATCCGGAGCTTCTTTTAAAAACTTTTCAACGTAGGTTGGTGTTACTTTAGATTTCGTATTGATAATATTATTTTAAATATGTATTAGTCTATGAAAATAACCACACAGCGAAACCGGGAACAAATATGTATGGAAAATGGCGCGACGGTTTTGTTTTTCCGCAGTTGTAAATAAAGGCACTGGCAACTGGAAAACCCGCTAAACAGCCTACACCTATTAAAAAATGTATAAAAACAAAATAATATTTTGAAAGACTGAAAAATGCGTGTATTGGATTTTCAGCAGAAAAATAAACCTTATATTACTATAAGTACAGTAATCAAATTGTAAATGGTTAAATAAAATATAATAAATAATGGCAACATTCCGTTCAGTCGGCATGGACATGGCATGGAGTCGCGCGCCGCCTCCGAAAAACTATACGACCGCATTCCGAGATATGCCCTAATCGCCCACACTTCTCATATCAATATTTTGCGTTCCAATTTAGTTATGATATGATTATGAAAGCTGAGGGCTGTCATCAATTTGGAACGCTAGTGAATGTGCTAATGCTGGGGCCATATTGTCGCGATAAAGCGAACTTAACTCCACGGGCTCTCTTTTATTCAGCGAGACGTCGAGCTGTGTGCGAGAGAGAGCGCGCGCAGTATAGTTTGTCTTATCGCGACAATGTGGCCCCAGCATATCAGTGCTCGCCCAATGTCAAAACTTAAAACATTACTTATTTCTTTGTGTATAGCCACAAATTTCTTCCTCTTTTTTGGTTAGGTGGCGACGGTAGCCAGAATCACAATTTCGAAAAAATGCCTATAACAACACAGCCAAATAACGGTTCACGAAACAAACATAAGTTATCCCGCTCAAGCTTATTCGGAACGGGTGTAAGCACGCTCAAATCGATTGGATTTCATTACATTTACATCGTAATTCGGAACGCAGTCTACGACTAACGTTTTGAAACCGGAAAAAAAAAAAAGTACTCTGTGATCAGTAAATGTAATGAGTGCTAAGATGGAATTTTGTTTACAATGTTATTTTTGGTCATAACAGTGCTTTTTAACATGGAATAGATACACCAAAGCGAGCTGGGCTTGTATTTATTTGCAAGTTCATTGAAGTATGCCAAAAAAACGTTTTCCGAAAATGACTTGGCATTTTTGTTGTTTTTCCACTGTATAAAAGTTTCGTAGGCCGCTACGTATTTCTCCTTAGATTTTGGTGGCAACAGGCTATCACTCGCGTTTCGTGCCTCGATGAGTATTTCCGGCGGAGTCAAACCTACGTATTGCTCTTCTTCCCGTGAAGTCGACATTTTTGTTATTAATCACAACGAAAATGATAGCAAGTAAGTATTTTCGCGCGCCGCGCCAGCGATTCGCGCGCAGGTTTAAATAAATGCGCTGGAAAAACTGCTAGACAATATAGCCTATAAAAAAAACACAAAATAATAGGTATTTTTGTTTTATTTTTGTTCTGAATACGTACCTATTAAAAACATTATAAGGTTAATATGTAAGTAGCGAAAAATATGAAATAATATAAAATAATAAATATGAAATAATAAATATTATGCATAATATAAAGGCATGAAAGTCTCTTTGATGAGATTAAAAAAGCGCACATCCTCTGCTCGGGTGAAATAGTAGATAGTTCATACTAATGCCATGTAGGCACATAGTCCAGCTTCAATAAATAAGTACACAAAAGTTTTATTAAGATTACCTACATTAGGTACTTCGTAAAAAATAAAAGCATTTTCATTTGTAACAGAATATGGCCAGACTAATTTTTTTTACGTTAACTAGACAGTTAACGCCCCGGTTTGCGTATGGTATTATGTTTTACAAAAATAAAAAGCTTCACCAAAGTCAATTTCTACAACATAAATTCCATGCGGCCATGATAGTACTTACTAACTCCATACTGCCATGTCATAGGACTGGTATAGGTACTAGGTACTCCGACTAGTAAATAGTTATCTGTGGCATTACAGCACTAGTTCGTTATGGTAAAGTAAAAAGCACGCGTTTTTAATACACTGCATTATGAATCTAAAAGCGGTTCAATAAGAGCCACTTTACGAGCAAGTGTGTTGAAAAATATATAAACAGGGGGATAGTAATGAAACCGGTACCAATATAGTATAAGTACCAATTTTTATAATATTTATTTTGGAATACAATATGCAGCCATGCTACGTGCACGAACGAGCATGGCTGCATAATGCGGAAACGGTTTTCGTGACGTTCACAAATGATAAATGATAAATGATTTATTTTCTGTAAGTAGGTTTGTAGAAACACTTTTACAGGTCAATCACATGTTTTAAAACTAGATGAGGTCGGCGTTTCCTAACTGACTACTCTGAGAAGAAAGGCCGAAACAAACTCAGAGGTCAGTCTCTTTTAAAGTCCAGACATAATCTTGGTTAGATCGTGTGAAGAATATGTAGATTCGTGTCTGAAATGGTCTTTTGAGGAAAGAACCACACAGATTGAGTGAACCTGTCCAGTCAGTGCACGCATTTGTCAGTAATCGTGCAGCTCAACTCAGAACTTTAACAATACAATTTCTAATAAAACTTCACGATTGAACAATTGCCGGTGTCGCGTCGCGCGAGTGTGTACGAGCCTTAAAGCTTACTGCCCTGTTGGTCTTGTTGTTGCACGCGCTACAGCTGAGCATGAGGTCCTGCTATCTAATTGCGTAGCACATTTCCGTAAACTAATCTGTTTCATTTTGACAATTCAACAACATTCATTGCGTTATTTACATTGTCGAGCAGATTTTTTTTTCGAACTTATGAAGCAATAGATTAGCATTAGATTATTACTATTAATCTGCTTCAAAACGATTCAGATTGTGATTGATCGTGTATTACGCAATAAGCCTGGAGTCTGTATGTGTACCCGGTTAATTGCAAAGACATGGGACTTAAACATAACTTAATATGGGTGCACTACAGGTACACCTCTACCTAACCCTTCGGTGAATACAGGCGTGATGTTGTGCTTTATGTTATATAACAACAAACAGTAACATTATGCAATATTACCAATAGAAAAACATAAATAACTTAAGCTATAATGTAGCCCACAGCGTACATCTTCACAAATGTATATTTAAATCGTTTCATGGTGATAAGTTTTATCTATCCTTCCATTTTTTTTTGTATACCATTTGCATTTACTAATCAGGGTCCAGTTTGTAGATTTGAATGACGGTTAGAACACGGGCGTAACAGTTAAAGTAACCGAAATTGTCAAGGACATCCAGTGTTCGTTTGTCTTTATATTTAGCTCTTAGTTTTGTTACCTACCTGCTTTGGAAAATTTGCATTTGTTTTTTTTTATTGAAACCTGAGGCCTATATTATGCCTGAGGCATGTTCTACCAGTCAACATTAGGGTGATGTAGAGACAAAAACTGGCAGGTGCAACATACGGGATTAGATTTAGATAACTCGTTAATAAAAATAAAATATAAGAATAAATACTAATACATACATGTCATACATACATATAAACAAAATAAACTTTGTCAGGAGAAAACGAATCCAGCAAATCAGCACTTGGATGTTTCTGCCAACTTCTGATGAATGTGTTCACGTGCCTTCATTTTAAAAGATAACCGACTGGTTGAAAGTCATCGAAATCCCGGTTTAGCTCCATAATCGCTTCGGATATGTTGTCAACATTTCACTGGCAATTGCAAATTGTAAGCATAAAGATGATACGCAGTCCAAAGCTCGGTGGTAATACAATGGAGAACAAAAGAGGAGATAATAATATACCGCCTTGAAGGACGCCAGCTGCAAGATTACACCAACTAGACGAATAGTTTCCAGCATGAACAGACTGCTAATGCTCCCAGAGATACGAGGAAAACCATTCCAATACCCCGGAGAGACCATAACATAGGAAAGGATGGATAAAAGGACTTTGTGACTGACGGTATTAAAAGCATTGGACAAAATAATTCACGCCAAAAATGTAACTTTACTAACTAATGTTAATTACTCAGCCTTTTTAGCAATATGAAAATGCCTTAATGAACAGGAAAAAGCAAAAGTATTAATTATGGTATATTCAGGTTAATGACTGAGTATTGTGGTTTATTGACCTATTTATGGGTACTGTCATAATTATTATGTGTTTCATAATACCAATACCTATACTACAATATCGCTAGTAGGTTCTATGGTTATAAGCTTACATAAAAAATTATTGACTCCGGCAAGTATCCATCTACAGAAAAGTTCAAGGTTGTAGTTACGAGTTCCGCGTAGAATAAACCAGATGTTTACATAATTATCGCGTTTTGTTTACTCACCTCACGCTGATAGTACTAATGTATGCAGATTATTTACAGTTTATTTTGCCTTACATGTCTTATAATTAAACAAACGGCGAAATACGTGAGTATTTGTAGATACGCCTCAGACACTAGAATATAATTAGGTAATTTTAAACTTACATTTTGATGTAAGTCTATGATTAGGTACTTAAATAAATTCTTGCTTTTCTGATAGACATAATTATTAAATTCACTACTTTTTTTCAACAACTAGACTAACAAAGTAAGTGGAAGTAATTATGCTATTACTTGACTACTTACACAGTAGGTCTGATTGTGGCAACCAATTTGAAATCCTAATATTGTCGGTCTTTCCAGGCAGCTCATCTTTGTTCCACTTCATCAGCAATTCAAAAGGTAGTTGCGAAAAGCAGTTGGATCCAAATTCGATCACAAGCTAACACACATCATCACACACACACACCACATCATTCTTTGAAGAATTTAGGCATTTTTATTTTATTATTTTTATTGAAAGTCCATTTGGTTTTTTAGGATCTTATTTCGCCCGCTTGATATCTTTATAAATTATAGCCTACTAGCTGGTGCCCGCAACTTCGTCTGCGATACAGGATGAAAAGTAGCCGTAGGATGTAAAGTAGCAGTATGTCCTTCTAGGTTATGATAAAGTCATGTCCCAAATTTCATCCAAATCCGTTCAGCCGTTTTAGCGTGAAAGTGTCACAAACAAACAAACGCACTTTCGCATTTATAATATTAGTTAGGATGTGAAGAGTGAGTAAGTGACAAACAAAAAACAAAAATACAAATCCGTCCGCAGTTAATATGTTCATAAATTGTTAAATCACGGTGATGTGATGCTGTTGTTTATCATTTAATTGACGGCAATAAAATTAAATTTTTATTTATTTAATTTTAATTTTAATATTTTATAATGATTATTATATGATTACATTCTTACAATAAACAATAAATATTAATCTGAAGACTAAACAAAAAATATTTAAAGAAAAATGGTTTTACATATATTGCCAGTCCCTTAATATTTACATAATTATTATTCTTATTCTGTGGGTCTTCTTTTTAAATCGATTACTAAAATAATAATATCTACTCGAAACAAAATTGCTTAAAACTATTGTTTTGAATCGAACACAGGTATTATACACTGACATACAGGTTTGTACCTAGTTTGGGAGTCAGAGGCTTCATTGAATTTTGTATCTAATTAGTATGTCAATAGAGATTATTATTATTCTTATTCTTATACCGCAATAGCAATAAAACACGGTACAACCAAATTAATTCAAAGCAAATTGAGGCGCGGAAATGAAAAATATAGCAAACATAAATGTAGCAAATATATCCCACTTCTGGGCAACGTAATCTACGTTAAAACCATTTAATTTGGTTGATTCAAGGGCGAGCCGTGTATAATAGCCATAAGTATAGTATAGTTCCTATACACTTATGTATTATAACGCCTACATAAATATTAGCATTTAGATAATAATTACGTTCATTTCTAAGCATGTATGGCTGATAATGATGAATATACCTAAATTCTAAACAAACGAGGACGTCAACTGTTTCTGTGAAAGTGTTATAGTATTATTTTTTCGTTTAATATTGAAGGTTGTCCTGGTTTTACTTGTAAGAAGATAGGTACATTACAAACTTACGAATAAAACAATTTTCTTCATAATAATTTCTTATAATATTAAATTATTTTTATTAAATTTCAATCTCAGTAGAAACAAAAAAGGTGGTACCTACATTATATAATATTTTACGAAAGACTAGATTTTATATTCAACAGGTTTTCACATCAAGAGGTCATCAAGTGGTTTTAACTTTACTACCACCTTTTCTTAAAACCTTGCACAATAAATATATAACAAAAGCTAGCAATGACATAGTAAAAAATAATAATATAAACACAATTAGTACTAGTTCTAGTTCTAAGTACTCTGCCCAGGACATGTTGGCGGCAGGCGCGCGCAGATGCCTCGCGCCGCCGTGACGCAGCACGTGCTCCGTCCACCACACGGCGCGCTCCAGTGGAGGCTGTGGCTGATCGAGTATCCTATTACGAAGGTTGACTATGTTGCGGCGATAGCTGAAAACAATTTAATAGAAGAAACTATGTATTTGAGATCCTTGAAACTCAACCAGGAAGGCAATTCTCGCGCGTCTCGCATACGTTATTGTCGCTCGATTCGTACTTTTCCCTCGTAAAACTCGACTTGATGTCGAGCTATTCTCGCCATATCGATTCGAGCATTTCTCGCAGGAGAGCCACGCGACATGCCTTAGTTTACATGCGACCTGCAACGACTGGTGGGGACCAGTCGAAGCGTTCACGACGTCATGTCGACCGTCCAATCAACGTCAAACAGTTTTTGTGTCATTCATGATTGTGTTAATTGCGAAAGAAAATAATAAACGTTTTTCTTAATAGAATGTGTTACGAGTGTATAAACATTTTAGAAGACGCTGCGTATGCCATAACAAGGAAAAAATAGACGAAGAAAACTTCATGCCTCCGCAAAACTTGTCAACAATTCACAGCTTGTACGACATCAATTGATGACACCATCTATACACATCTATGGATGAGACACAAATCTGAGATATAGAATCGGCTTCTAAGGCTTCTAAAACCAGTCAAAAGGACGAGGACGGCTTTTATCAAAAGAGTGGAATTGATTTTATGCAAAAAGAAATAGAAGGTAAAGTTTGTTAGAATAGCGTTATGCAAACAAAATACCTACCAAATCGATACAAAATCTGTCAAAAACTCTCAGGCCGACTTAGGCCGTTTGAACACCGAACCGTGAATGGGACGTCAACGAGAACAAGATAACGACGCTGAATTAGCGACAGTACATTAACTATGGCCGCGTAATCTCGTATCTCGTTGACTTCCCAGTCAAGGTGCGGTGGATAAACAGTGTTAGGCCCCAGGTAAGAAAATTCAAGCGTGACGCTATTGCACATTAAACACCACTTTTTTTCAACCTGAGGAACAAACCCACTCATTCGTCCACATAAACATAGAAGCAAGCTCAGAATGAGCTGTTAAAATTAATCTTATCTGTATCTGATTAGCTGTTCACTCAATCAACGATTATGTGATTGGAAATCGACCAGCATGCGATCATGCTAATGGTAATTATGTGGCGATGTCCTCCCGGGTTTGCAATTTGCGTAAATGCTTCATAGCAACTATAATCATCTATCGAAATAAGCCATTCAAAGTTTGACCTCCATTTAATTTTATCAGGGGATGAAGTTTATAAACTTAATCCGGATTCGACCAAACAGGAATAAATTAAACCGCGTAATAAGATTTACTTCTGACAGTTTTCGTACAATGGAGAAACTGTCAAAAATTTCATATTATCCGGAAGAGAAGGCTTATTCCGCGGATGAAATTTATTCCTGTTTGGTCGAATCCGCCCTTAATCAACTAAATTAAAGTACAGTAAAGCAAAGTACTGGGCGATAATATATGACACATCAAAGTTTAGAAAGAGACTGTCACAAAGATATGAGTGACAGACAACGATATTATGCAACGTGTTCCTTTTGATATCCCATAACTCTAGGGTATTAATGAAACCATGTCAAAGAATCAATCGGTATATAAATTATTTTTCAGGTTCTGGGATATGCCAGTTTCCTCATGAATGTTTCCTTCACTGTTTTGTGAGCAGTGTTGATGAAATAATTTACACAAAGTAAAGCGTCTGTCTGGGTTCAAACCTACGACATATCAACTCGTAAGTCACCGCTGTAACCACTGGGCCATCACTGCTCACAGCAACATGACTGACTTGTTATTTTGACAGAAGATAAATATTAAAATATTAATTATCAACTTATTACCTGTCATCACCAATAACTGTGTTTATAGCATTTCTCAAATCTTCTTCAGTAAGCGTTTCCATATCCAGTTTGACTCCAATCTTATGGTATACATATCTTTCAACATTAAGCCATTGATCGCCAAACATTGGCACACCAATCAGAGGTACTCCTGCTGTGATAGCTTCATCTGTTGACTGTAGGCCTCCTTGTGTTATGAACAGTTTGACGTTTGGATGCTCTGAAAAGATGAGACTTTTATTGCTACACCGTTACTTTATTTTCTGTTTAAGGAAACAAAGTAGGATGTCTTAGTTAGAGATTAATACACATTATATAACATGGGGTTGGCTTAGCTATACATATAGTTCATACTAATTCCATGAGCTTAGAGAATTTATATTCTCGTGTCTTATTTTTTTCTATCTCACACTCCACTGGTCGTGAACGTCCACTGGACCGCACCAGCCGCATCGCACGCACGGCATGCACCGGAAGATAAAAACTGACTGAGAAATGCCCGTCATCGAGATTCAAAATAAGCATCTTAGTGCAGATTTGTTCTAATGCATTGCGCAACTCAACAAATAAATAAACAGAAAAATTATTAATTTTCCAATTCGTGGTTTTCACTGCACGGCAATTATAGATAGTATGCAATAACAGATTATTATTTAGGTCAACGATTACATAAATAAATTAATGAAAGAGGATAAGGGCCAAGTTACACCGGAATGGCAGCGGCCGGCGGCAGCCTCGCGACCCTTTCAAGCGATACTGGTTTTTTAAGTATGTAAATAAAGTTTAAAATTATTTCACACTGAAAGTGCTCGCCGCGTCGCTGCCGGCCACTGCCATTCCGGTGTCCCCCTAGGGGTACGAGGATGATGATGATTTTTGTACCAAATGCTTATAAAAATATTATTATAATTATACTTAGTAAGTCCGACTGCGGCCACCATTTTGAAATCCTGATATTCTCTGTACGTCCAGGCAATTCTTTCGCATCCCATTTCCACAACACAACGTATGGCAATTGAGAGAGAACTTTTACTAGAATTCTTATTTTTTCTGCAGTAAGGAGGGTTGTGTCTACATTTGTTCCGAAACTTATGTATATTACACCGTTTTTGGATGAATCTAACAATAATTTGACATCCTGGAAAAAAATAGCAGCCATAGATTATTTACTTGGAAAGTACGTGTCGAGCTGTCTCTGATACAAATGTGTGATCAAAACATAATATGTGTGCGAAGTAACAACCAGAATTGATCTTTGTTTGTTTCGTAAGTAATCAAGTAATTAATGGCGTATTGACTCGTTGAAAACACAGCAGAGATAAAAAAAATCATACCAACATGGCATGCTATTGAGAAGTTTATTTTAATATACAAAACTCATAATTATCATGCCATGTTGATTATAAAATAGAATATTGGGAAATAAACTGTTGGTGTTATTACTTACATAAATAATATGTAAGTTAGTAAGTTATTGAAAATAAAACTTACAGCTGGCAATTCCTTTACAGGTTTCTGATGTAGACCACCAATATACACCACAGAAGGAGGCACAGGCCTTATACCTTCAAAAACTGGATGCACATACAGAAACAGCATTTCAACATTGTTCGATAATTCTGCAACCGATGGTATTTCAGGTCCAAAATGTTTTCTTACAATGACATCTTCAAGTTTCTCATACTCATGATTGATTCTTGCTATCTGATATTCGTTGTATATTGCCGTCATCTTCTCCCACATGGTCAAATTGTAATTCTTCTTACGATGGGCTAAAGGATAGAGGAGTGGATGAATGGGGGCACCTACCGCTTCGAAGTTACCATAAGAAGCACCAAATGAACTGATTTGGATCACAGGCACTTTATAAACAAAAGAAAACGCAAGAATAGGTCTCACACAAGCTTCTAATAGCAGCAGATCAAATTTTTCATTCTCATTATTTATCAAGTTTTGGACGTCTTTATGAGATAATTGCGCATCAACTACTGAGCACCCTAAACCCAGGAAGAGTCTGATTTGATCCCTTATTAAACCCCCTTTGTTGTCTTTCGGTATCGACATAAAGTTTTCCTTCCATATTCTGTACGATATGTCGTGGACATCGATTTCTCTCAAGTTAGGTGGCGCTTCTCCTTTCGGGAAGGCTGGATCTGGTGTGATGACTGTGACGTCATGACCTCTTCTGGCTAGCTCCTGAGTAATAGGTCTGAAAACTAATTGGTGGCTTATAGATGGTGCTGGAAACACTGCTAAAATCCTCGCCGCTTGAATGATATATACAAATAAACCACAGCATAAAACTAAATTAAACAACACTGACATTATGACTGTCGCGATGATGACTAACATAAAATGTTTCTGATTTCCTTCTTATAACATTATTATCGTAGGTACACTTTTTGAAGAACTAAGGCCCGTTACAATGCTTCACCGACCGTCCGTAGCGTCGCGTCGGTCCTGACGACCGACCGTCAGTTTGTAGCATTCAGTGCTCTCCAGGTGGTGGTTTTTACATTTTCACATACACGGCCATGATACGCGCATATCTACGGTCGGTTCACCGGTGCTGCACCAGAACTGAACGCGCTCATTATTTTCATAGTGCGTTGGTCGACCGACGCACGGCATGTAGAAGAGCTTTTAAATTTAAAAAAAAAGTAATTTATTAAAATTAGGTTGAGAATCAGAACTTTTGAACGTCTAAATTACCACAGTCCCCCAAATCCCACTTCCTAGTCTTTATAGCTGGGAAGAAGAAGTGGTGCCACAAACTCCCCAGTAACTATACCGATGGACCGCATACCCAGTGCGTAGCATCTTGCACGTGTACGGTAAGTGTACCGTTCAAAGAATATCCATAATAAATGACGAACTTGACCGACAAACCGTGAAGCACTGTAACAGGACTAAAATACAACAATACCTACGTCTTTATCTATTCTACCAATAAATAAAATTACTAACACTTCGCGCACGACTTCGTCCGTGCGTATTGTTGTATTTTATTCCGGTTACAGTGCTGTAACCGGACTAAAATACAATAATACTTACGCCTTTATCTATTCTACCAATAAATAAAATTACTAGCACTTCGCCCATGACTTCGTCCGTGGATATTTTTAATTTCCCCTACGAACTTCAATCCATCCTTTAAAAAACGTAGTTTTGGGAAAGTCATCATTACGTTTATTGTTTTGTATTTTTTTTCCTAAAGAAGGATTTATACCCAGTATCAAGTATCTAATCCGAAGGAATAAGATCTTTACACACCAACTGGGGTAGATTTTTGAAAAATCTTTTATGTCTATTGTCTTTAGGATCATTAATACCAATTTTCAAGTTAATCGAAATAATCAGTAAAATCTTACCCGGAAACTGGCATAAGTTTTTTACGTAATTCTTATTAATTAATCAAGAATAATTTGATAAAATAATTATCAACATAATCTTGATAAAATTCATCAGACCGCACATTGGTACTCTTAAGGCTCGTACACACTGGCGCGACTTGTCGCGCGACGCGACTTTAACAATACAATTTCTAATAAAACTTCCCGATTGAACAATTGCCGGTGTCGCTAATAAGCGCGATAAGCTTCTACTTCGTTCACTTAATATACCCATTTTTTTTTTTAAAAAGTCATCCGGTATATAAACAATTTCCCCCCATTTTCACCCCCTTTTCAACCCCTTTAGGGTCAATTTTCGCAAAAATTATTTATTTGTACCTACTTCGATAAAGACTACAACTACTGTCCAAAATTCAAGTTTCTATTTTTAGAAACGCCCGCACGATTATGTTTTTAAATTATAGCATATATTAAGGTGGATGCTCCGAGGTAGCCCGCGATATTCAAATTTTCTTACATTTTTTGCAATTTGCAGGTCTGTATCAGGTTGTAAGTTAATCTAAATATGATTTACGGCTGTATCAGCTATTTATTTATAGAATTATAGTCATAAAAATCATGATTCAACTCTCTAAGTTCATATACCCTATTGAATGAATATTTCATGAAATCATGACATTTGAGGAGTATTCTAACTTAAGGAGTTGTATTGCTGATTCTAATAATTATTATTCTATAAAACCATATTTGTTATGGTCGCAAATCATATTTTAATCAATATACAACCTGACACTGACCTGCAAATTGCAAAAAAACGCAATAAAATTTGAATTTTACGGGCCACTTTTGAGCATCCACCTTAAGTTACTCGAGTGATAATAATAGCATTCTACTTGAAAGAATTCTTAAAATCGGTCCAGTAGTTTTTGGGTTTATTCATTACAAACAAAAATACAAATGTTTTCTTTTTTTAATAATGTTACTGTAGATATCGATAGCTAAGATAAAAATGTAAGTATTAAAAATAAAAGATTACATGCGGTAACTGGGTATTAAAAATAAAAGATTGCAATGAGTACTGACCTTCACGATTGAAATATTATATTTATTTAGCAAATTTATTAACTCTGAAGACGCGTTACGAGGAAAACTAGACGCGATATTCAGCTTCCCATGTGGGCATGAGCTGTGCGAGAATTTTTGAATCTTATTACAAGTTTCATAAAACAACTACAAAGTAAAATGTACCTACTTATAGAATAACAACTAAGTATTCAAATGAAGGCTCTATTCCTGTTTCCTACTTTTGCTGTGCCCGACAGGGTTCACAATGATCATATGTTTTTTTAAACCCACCACCTAAATTCACATGTGAAAGCAATAAATATATTGATTATTGATAATAATTCCACTAACATTATTATATAATTGGTTTTGATCCAATATTCACCAAAGCTGCTTGCTCAGCATTAAAAGAAATCAAACCTTTTAAGTTACGCCTGTAAAATTTGTAGCCTTTAAAGGCGATTATCAAAAGAAAATAAGAACAGGCATGTCATCATGATGTAACGATTTACCGATGATAACGCCTATAGTTCGCAGCATTAAGGCGACGATAAGGCGATTATCGAAAGAAAATAAGACCGGCATGTTATCATGATGTAAACATTTACCGATGAATGATAACGCCTTTATTTCGCAGCATAAAGGCGACGATAACCAACTTTTAATTATTTTATGCTGAAAATTACGTCTAAACGAGTAGTGTTAATAATTTGGAATAAATATATGTTAAATTAGAGCATTTTCTTAATAACTTTATCTGTGAATATTTTAGATTATGTTTGTAGTTTAATGTTTAATTAATTTGTAAAGTTATGTCTAACGCGGATAAAAAACTGAGAGTTACGCAAAAACTATCAAGTGTATTTTTCTGAAATCTTGTAATATTTTGTTTTTAAATTACCCCCTAAAGGGGTTTGGGGGTGTCAACGTTTGTATGGAAGAATTTTAACGCACAGTCCGATTAACTCGAAACTCACTATTTATACTTAAAACCGAAAATAAAGAATAACGTGTATTAGGGTTTTTCGAAAGTCTACCCCTAACGGGATGAAAAGGGGTAACCAATTTTACAAGAGAGGATTTTACTGCGTAGTTTAATTAAATTGAAAATTGGTAGGATATAAATATTATAACGTAGTACGTTTTCTTTTTTTAACCACAACGGGGAACCTCTTGGCCTGAATCTCACCTGATGGTAAGTGATGATCAGGCCGAAGGTGGAAGCGAGCTTCACCCGGAATCCTCAACCACAGAGGAACTGGCTATCTTACCTCTAACTGCCGGAACACCACAATTCTGTTATGTTATGGCGACAGACAGTGTACATTGTTGTTATGGCGACAGACTTAGATAAAATGGTGGTAGGTAGCCAGGCGGGTTAAAACAAGCCCTACCACCAACCAAACCGAGCAGAAAATTTTGCCCCTACTGGGAATCGAACCCGGTAGCTCTGAGTCTGAGACAGGTGGTCTAACCACTAGACCACAGAGGTGATTAACGTTCCCGTGAGATATTTTCCGACAACCACACGGGCGAAGCCGAGCTCCTTGATGGGCGAGTCCTATTACTGGCTGGACATACGATGCGTTGCGTGAGCCCAGCACAGAACACGCAAGTTGAGGCAAGCTAACCACTCAAGGCTATTGGCTATATCTGGGTGTTATGGGTCGTTTCCATAAGTATGCGGATTGTGAAAAGTGAATAGGTACCAGCGCCTGTCTGTTATTAGCAACAGGTTGTATTTAACCATCCAAGCATGGTCGGGCATTATCAGGAAAACCATCTTCATGATCAAATGAAGATGGTTTTCAAATTTGAAATTGGAATTTCGTGTAATAATGAATCAAATGAATATGGTTTTCGAATTTGATATTGGAATTTCGTGTAGTAATCAGTAATAATAAAGAAACAAAAGCGAAGCGAAGTGTAGCGAGACAACCCGATGCGGAAGGTGGAGGACAGGGTGTTGTGGCGCAGCTTGGGAGAGACCTATGTCCAGCAATGGACTGCGATAGGCTGAGAAGATGATAAAATAAAGAAGAGCTGCAATAGTATTAAAATGGCAAATTGCTATGAAAAATCAGTTAGGCACATTAAAACATGAAAAGAAACAGACGAGGAACAGAATTAATTGCCATGTAAAATAAATGAGGCACAAGTGCTTTTTTTTTCATGTGACCTAAGCAATGTAACCTGGAATTAATATGAAGCACGATTATTGTAACATTTATTAAAGAGGGCCCAGGCAGTCATAATAAGCCAAGGCCATTAAGGCTTGTCTTAAAGTGTATGAAGAACGTTCACGCCTCAAGCTTAGAAAACATTTAAGTTTTATGTTTATAGATTTATTTAGTACTTTTTAGTTCAATAGAAGCGTGTTTAAAAAAGTTTTTGACTTAAATTTTATTTTGTACTTTTTAGTATTAGAGTTTGTCAATATATATAAATATATAGATTATACATATAATAAAAAAATATGACCTTGAAATTCAATGAAATTATTATACTATCACAATCTATTGCTAAATATAGATCACGAGAATCAAGTCTTAATTGATAAGAGCCGCGGAGCGTACGTACGTCTCAGCGATAAATGTGATAACCAGTGTGATACCGTATTGTATAATCGATATCGTATGTATTATTTTTGTTTCTATTCTACACATCATAACAACATGGCTGTTGCCCCCGAAAGGATAGCAGATGTAGCGTAAGGCATACAAAAATGGATTTTAACGATAAGACACAAAAAATTAACAGATGTCATTTTATTACACCCAAAATACAAACATTGACTGGGGTAAAGCAAAAATGAATACAGTATCTATGTAATCAAAGTTTACATTACGATCTGCAAAATTAATTAGGTACATTATCGCTTAATGTCTGTCAAGTCCATCCATTCAAAACATGAAAGACGCTTTCAATTCGTATAATTTTTTATCAAATTCAGGAAATCATAATAAAATGTAATTAAAAAATAGCATAAGTATATAAATATTGCAACGCAGTAAAATGATTACATAACATTATTATTTTGACACAAATATTATCTGAAATTCAAAAGTCAAACGGTATTTCATATTACACAACATTGTGTAATTTCTCATACATGCAACCTATAAATAGAGCCGGACATCTACATATTAATCAGTACAGCTTCATATTCCAACCAGGGAATAATGATACCACTTTTATTCATACTTACGTGCTCAAGCTTAGTCATAAGTCCAAATGAAGCTGCTAAAATATTGGCTGTATTCCCAGTTCCATCTATCAGTCATCAAGTTGTGTTCCGTGCGTTAACTCAAGAACTAGCGAAAAGAGGACATGAGGTTACCATCATTACACCAGATCCTGCATTCCCCAAAGGAGGAACACCTCCCAATTTGACAGAGATTGATGTCCATGATATATCTTACAATGTATGGAAGGAGGATGTATTAACAATACCTTTTGGCAAGAAAAATGTTCTTCTAACAGAATATGCTGTTATTTTCAAATTGATGGCAAAAGTTGTCGACGTACAGTTGCAGGATGAAAATGTGCAGAAACTGATTCGTGATAAAGACAGAAAGTTTGATTTGATATTTGCCGAAGCTGTTGTGAGACCAGCTGTTGTATATTCACATATATTTAAGGCACCTGTGATCTTAATAAGTTCCTTTGGACCATGGGCTGATAATTACGATGTATTGGGCGCTCCTACCCACCCGCTTCTCTATGCAAATAACATGAGTCGAAGATTTTATAACCTCACGTTGTGGGAAAAATTAGTGAAACTGTACTATCGATTCAATATAGAGCTGATGCAAAGACGTAGCTATGAAGAAGAGAATAAAATGCTCCAAAAACATTTTGGAAAGGATCTTCCACCGCTTCAGGAGATATACAATAACGTTGCCATGTTCTTCTTGAATCTTCATCCGACATTTGAAGGGAGTCAACCTGTTCCTCCATCTGTGGTTCATATTGGTGGTATACAGCAGAAATCTGATAAAGAATTGCCAGCAGTAAGTACTTGTTATTTATAATTCAATAAATTTTGTAAAGTTTCTTAATACATAATCGAAATAGCTATCAAATTAAATTCTGATGATGCAAAAAGCATTGCATAATTACAATGTAATATGTTTTTTTTTAAATTAGAATTTAAGGTATTCAATTTCTTAATATCTACTACGATTGTTCAAATAAATGTAAAAACTTTGAACCGTACAAAAAAGTATCCTAGCTTGGCTTAGCCAAGGACGGTCATCATGTTCAAATTCAAACTTTTTTTTTTGTAATATGTGCTAATTGTTATTTTATTTATAGGATCTCAAATCATACTTAGACTCTTCCAAACACGGCGTGATATACGTAAGCTTCGGCACAAATGTGGAACCATCTTCATTGCCTCCAGAAAAAATACAAGTTCTAGTACAAGTGTTAGCTCGATTGCCATATGATGTGCTATGGAAGTGGAACAAGGATGAACTGCCAGGACGTACTGAGAACATGAGGATATCCAAGTGGCTGCCGCAGTCAGACCTACTGAGTAAGTAAACTTCTAAAGGGCTCAGATACTTTTGCAATAGACATTAGTTATTAGATTTATTTTCTCTATGAAACCTCTTTACTCATTATCACTGCCTGGTTGGTCACAAGCATGACTGTTGAACGTGGGTTCTTGGTTTTAATCCCTGAGTAAGAAGAGAAATTTATAGGGATTTTCATAAGCTATTTTAGGTACAGTCCACGAGGTCTACGCTGAGCTTTGCATTTGTGTGAGTGCACATGATAGTGTAGGTGTGACATCGGCCTAGAGCGCGACGCGTCCTTTGCTTGGTTTAAACCGGGTTATAACCCGTTTACTCCGCCGCGCACCTTCCACTTTTGGTAATCACTCACACAAATGTAATGCTCAGCTTAGATCTGCAGACTGTAACAGACTGCAGTCTGGATTCTTGCTCAGTTTGTTAGAATAATCATAGCACCTATTTCTTGGTAATTTATAACTAGCAAAATGTGGGTGTGATATATCATCAAAATCAAAATATTTTATTACACATAAACCTATATGGGCACATAAGAAACGTCAGAAGCTAGGTGCACGGTTCCAATTGGTCGTTTCCTATGGAGAAGAGCCTCTCTATCTAACGTTTCGTATTACAGACACAATTAAAAATCCATTGTGTCTCGTGTGGATCCACGTTTCGGCATACCAAAGGTTAAGGAATTCAAGCGCAATGTAAGACTGTGTAAAAAAAGCTTTGGCTGTAGTTGAAATATTTGCAGTGCCTTTCATGGTGTATATCTTACTACTGTGTAACGTTTTTTTTTATATAAAAAAAATAAAATAATTATGACATATTCCAGAACATCCCAAAGTAAAGCTGTTCATAACACAAGGAGGTCTGCAATCAACAGACGAGGCTATCACAGCAGGAGTACCTCTGATCGGTCTACCTATGTGGGGAGATCAGTGGTTCAATATAGAAAGATATGAACGCCATAACATTGGAGTCAATCTAGATATGGAAACACTAACTGAAGAAATATTTGAGAACGCTATCAAGACTGTTATTGGAGACGACAGGTAACCATGTACTTTGTTTAGGCAAACGTAAGGCAAACCTTTCGTTTGCCTTGCCTTGCCTTGCCTTTAAAATCATTTATTTATTTACGTAAGTACGTCATAACGTACTTACGTAAATAAATAAATAATTTTAAATCCTACCCAAGATCACCAGTAGGTATAGTGATAATGTTAAGATGAACTTTGAATACGATTCATATAATTAGTAGAAACAAATTAGGCCTTAATTCTATAGTGGAGTCAGTGGGTCAGCACAAACCTACTTAAAAGACATTTGCAAACAAACTTCAAGAGGACGCGGAAGGCGAAAAAAATGGGTGTTGTGGTTCAACTTTGATGAGGCCTGTGACCATCATTGGCTATTTATCTATTAGGATAAGTGTTGAGGTATCGCCTGTCTTTTTACCCGACTACGGCGAAGCAAAAAGAAGGGTTATGATTTAACCGGTATCTACAATTATGTAACATACATAATTGTAGATACCGGTTAAATCACAACCCTAACCATCTGTTCCTTCATAACTACTAAACTACTCATAATAATTTGATAAATGAAATATCGTTGGAAGCGTCTTGATTTCCCGCTGGATAAAGGTGTCACATTAAATTGAACTTGGCACCCTCTAGAGAACATAAAGTAACGGCAGACAAACATGTGTTACTCCGGATTTTTAATTTGTCGGTCTGTTTATATCTTTTTAGTTGACTTTTTTGTCGTAGCTGGGTTTTAATTTTATAACGTTTATTTTACATGTTATAGTTTTAGTTCATACATTCTTCTCCGTCAACTTGTCCAAGTAAACAAATTATTTTCTTTCCAGCTATCGTCGCAATATTGAAAGATTAGGAAGGCTGATACACGATCAGCCACAGCCTCCGCTGGAGCGTGCCGTGTGGTGGACGGAGCACGTGCTGCGTCACGGCGGCGCGAGACATCTGCGAGCGCCCGCCGCCAACATGTCGTGGGCAGAGTACCTAGAACTAGAACTAGTGTTAGTTTTATTAATAGGGTTTTTAATTTTATTTACATTGTTTATTGTAAGTCTATGTTGTATTTATAAATATATTTTAGGTAAGTATTTAACTGCTGCCAAAGAAAAAAGAAATTGACAGAAATCGAATGTCGAATTCGAAGATTGCCAAGGAGTTTTTAAATGTAATACTGCAGACATTTATGACTGAAAGTTGTTCAATTAAAATTATTTTTAGTTTAGTTATTTTGTAATATATTTTCCTTTTTCTTAGTGATGGGCTAGTAGTTGTTTTACAGTATTTTCCTTTATGATTAATCAATTTATAAGCTTTGCCATTCCTCGATTGCTTCGTCGGTCTAGTGGTCGCAAGCGGTACTGCTGAGCATGAGGTCCTGGGTTTGATTCCCAGGTCGGGCAAAGTATTATTGGGTTTTTCCATTAGGATTTTTTCAGTAGTAACCCGGAGTCTGGATCTGTTTCCAGTTGATAGCAATAGGCTCGCCCCCTATTACATCGGACTTACGGCTCGTACGCACTTGAGCGATATCACGCTAGTGTGTACGAGCCTTTAAGGCTCGTTCACACCGGCGCGACTTGTCGCGCGACGCGACTTTAACAATACAATTTCTAATAAAACTTCACGATTGAACAATTGCCGGTGTCGCGTCGCGCGACAAGTCGCGCCGGTGTGAACGAGCCTTTAAACTTATCTGACGAAATATGGGTGTATTAGGTACACCTTTGCCTAACCCTTCGGGGAATACAGGTGTGAAGTTATGTTCTTTATCATTTTCTAAGAAAACTATCTTAGACTAGTGTGTAATTTTGACGAAGTGCAATGTTCAAAGATTACACTTTGACTCAAAAAACGAATTAGAACCTTAAAAAAATGTTCGTAAAAGCGAAAATGAGCAAATACGAATTATGACGTTAATGATTTATTTCACTTAAACATGAACATTCATGCTATACAAATAATGTTCACATTCGTGTAGAACGCTTACGTGTAAAGTATAAACAAAATGCGATCTGTGAATCTTGCCCAAAGAACCAGCGTCATCTAAACCTAACATAAAATCATAACCCTCCTTTTTGCTTCGCCGTAGTCGGGTAATAAATTGAGCAAACTTTGCGAAGCTATCACGAGGTGATAATTGGCCTGACCTCAGGCCAGACTCGTCGGAAATACCTTTTGATAAGTTAAATGGATTTCCAATGGAATGCAACCTGTTATGTGGGGCGCATGACACGTGACACAGAAATTACTAACTGAACTGTGACCAGTAGGTTATTGCAAGAAAATTACGATGTTGTTCGCTTTGTTCGTCTAAAACTGCAGTAAAGCAAGCCAGCCCTCTGGTCACGTTAAGAGTCGACCAACCGCTTGGCGATGTCATGGAAAACCAAGTGGGCAATCGGACCCCATGGCCCTAGTGTTTCAACCCCAAACGACTCGAACTAATAACCCCCCCTCAAGATTGGAATATTTTGTTGCCGAGTTTAAAAAAAAAAAAAATATTTTTATAGATAGAAAACTTGTTACTGAGGAACTGATAAATTGCTCGATTTTAAATGCCAGGCGTTGAAGGCGATAAACAGCACTTAAATAATTTATTATAATTTATTTCCTAAACATGACTGTCATGTTTGGAGTTTCATTCGATTCTCAGGGTTAAACATAGGATTGAATGTGTCGTAAAGATTCCTACGGGGTTCAGAACGTGATTATGTAGGATAAAAGAAAAATAATAATAATTTGCTAAGTTTAATTTTTGGTCGAATTTAGCATAAGTCTTAAAACTACTTACTTATAGAAATAAATATATGGCATGCACTAACTTACACACTAACGTACACTTTTTGAACTTGCGTGAGGAATAAGACCATGACACGTTTGCGCATTGCTTCCAGTCCGAATCCAAATGCTGAGATCCTAGTACCATCCAAATAGGAAATATTCTAAATTTAACGGCCAGAGTTCGTATCTAGTGCGCAACCCCAAGTGACCAAGTGTCATAGAATAAAATTAAAAATTTAAATAACCCCCGACACAATTGCAGGTGATGCTGCAGTATCGGTTCAAGGTTTCTATGTTCTTCTAATATCGTTGAAGTAACAGAATACTAAATTTCGAATCGATCAGATCTGTGGAAGATGCGGCGCACATCCAATCATCAACTAGAAAAGAGCTGATAATCTTCAAACGGCTGAACCGATTTTCTTGAATTGTAACTAAGAACACTCTCGATCAAGACACCTTTCAAACAAAAAATAATAATAATCAAATTCGGTTCAGCCGTTTGGAAGCTACGAGGGAACAGACAGAAACACAGATACACAAATACACATGTTTAACTTATAACACCCCTCTTTTTCCGTCGGGGGTTAGTACTTTGGTTACTTGACACCGTCATTATTTAATTTGGTACAGATGAAATGGACAAACTTTACAGCTTTAGGCGTTAAGCAATTAATCAACCAATATACATCTCCCATTCATACATTCATCCATGCATTTCCCTTTTCATACTTATGTCTAAACACATAACATAAACCTATGAAATGTATAAACAAAACAGTGAGATTAACTTACACTTATAACCTAAAAATATCACATCACGTACGTTTAATTTTAATCACAGCCGCGTATTTTCTTAAAGTCTGATTATAAAGGAATTTTACTGAGAAAATGAGTACTGCTAGAATTGTTGTAAAACCTAATAAAAGAGTGACTACTAGTTCTAGTTCCAGGTACTCTGCCCACGACATATTGGCGGTGGGCGCTCGCAAATGTTTTCCTCCACCGTGACGCAGCACGTGCTCCGTCCACCACACGACACGTTCCAATGGAGTCATTGGTTGGTCTTGCATGATCTTGCCTAGTCTTATAATATTTTGACGATAGCTGGAATAAAAAATATAGCATTAATGATATGAATTTTCAACTTAAGGTTCATAAAACAATTTATTGGAACTTGGCAAAATTGAACATCTATTATTTTTGGTGTTATTTTTACACCTGTAAGTTTTGTTGGTAATTCAAAATCTGCTTTTGAAATAAAATCAATGAGAGTGAAGATAGGCTATTGATTGTGTTCGATTTTATGTCTTCATAGAATCGAATCCATAATATATGAATAATAAGTTCAAGCTTGAATTTATTATTCTTAAAATAACACGCATCATCAGTCAATGTGCATTTGTTTCCTTTGAAAATCAAATTTTGCGTTCATCATTATCATCTTAATCATTCAGGTAAAAGAAGTTCACTGCTCAACCCCAGAAATTCCCATAGTCACTGGTTTTACAGTCCACACAATTTTTTTTTCAGCTTGAACTTTGCTTTACAGTAGGACAATTATTTTAATTAATGTCTACGTGAAAAACCTTATCAACAAATCGTACTAACCTGTCGTCTCCAAGGACTTTGTTAATTGCGTTCTTTAAGATTTCATCATTAAGTGATTCTAGGTCCAGTTTAAGTCCAATATTGTGTTTTTCATACTTCTCCACATCGTACCATTGATCACCAAACATTGGTACACCAATCAGAGGTACTCCTGCTGTGATAGCTTCGTCTGTTGATTGTAGACCTCCTTGTTGTATGAACAGTTTAATTTTCGGGTGTCCTGCAAATAAGAAAGCTTAACTTTAATTTAGGCTAAACAGTAGATCAAAAGGTACTAACTTAACACGTTCGCGGACACTTTGCTTGATTTTGTAACCCTATCTTGACACAAGATTTTTGTATGAAAGGCTTTAGCCGTACTGTCACCGGTAAAAAAGTCAAAGTATTTAAATGAGACAGCACCGGCCATAGCCTTCGCCTGCTCCAAACGTTACGTCACAGGTATGTAGTCTTTGACTATACACGGTGAAATTTTAATCACCATTTTCCTCTTAAGGGGTCGTTTTACTCACCATTATGAACAACTTTTACTATGGGACCAAACCAGAAATCGTGAAAAAAAAATCAGCTGTTCCCTACATTTTGACGAGTTATGCGAACATAAATGTAGGGAACAGCTGATATTTTTTTTCACTATTTCAGGTTTGGTCCCATAGTAAAAGTTGTTCATAATGATGAGTACAATGACCCCTTAAGAGGAAAACGGTGATTAAAATTTCACCGTGTATAAATAGGACGCGCGAATAAAATATCGAAGGGTATAACCGGCGCGTCATTCTGCGCAAGTTCCTAATGAATGTCATAACCGGCGTGTCCGTCAACGTGTTAAAAGGTAATATCATGATACGCTTGATCTGAAACTTTAGTACCTACTTCGGCACAGTCAATTAACCCCCTATAATATATGTATGAGATAGAGATAGAGAAAAGGATTGTTTTTTTCGATTTTTCGTTGAGACGTTATCATTATCCTTTATAAGTGAATTAAATTATTGTTTCGAGTGTGCCGATTATTTTACGGATGTTATCAAAATCCCAAAAAAGGTTTTACTTGAATGAAATGGGTGATGAAATCTTTATAAAAATAATAAAGCCATAAATTCACTTACTCAGTAGATCTGACTGCGGCAGCCATTTGGATATTTTGATGTTCTCGGTACGTCCGGGCAGTTCATCGTTGTTCCACTTCCACAGCACGTCGTAAGGCAGTTTAGAGAAAACTCGCACAAAAGTCGCTATTTTCTCAGGAGGAAACAATGCTGGGTCCACATTTGTGCCAAAGCTGATATAAATAACGCCATTTTTGGATGAATCTAAGTACGATTGTAAATCCTGCAACAAAACATTGTGATTTTTACTAGCTGTGCCCCACGGTTTCACTTGCATAACTCTCGATCCCATGGGAAAATCGGGATAAAAAGTATTAAAAATTATCATCTTTTTAAGAAGTAAATTATGACATAAGTAACCACATAAAATAGCTGACAACTTTTAAGCTAGAGTACTTACTTGTGGCAAATCTTTGCGAGGTTTCTGGTGTATACCACCCATGTGTATCACGGATGGAGGAACCGGTGTGTTCCCTTCAAACACTGGATGCAGGTTCAAGAAGAACATGGCAACGTTGTTATTCAACTCTTGAACTGCCGGAGTGTCAGGTCCAAAATGTGACCTGATTATTTTATTTTCTAAATCATAGTTGTTCCGATGAATCCATTCTATACTCAAGTAATCATACAGTTCTACGACTTTCTCCCATAATGTCAGGTTATATAATCTTCGACTTATGCCACGATGGTACAGAAAAGGGTGCATAGAAACTCCCATTACTTCGTAATTGTTACTAAAAACGCCAAAAGAACTGATCATAATCGCTGGCGCTTTGTAGATATGTGAAAATACAAGTGCCGGTCTCACCATAGCTTCTGAGATTACCAAATCGTATTTTTGGTTTTTGTCATGGATCAATTTCTGGACTTGTTCATCCTTTAGTTGAACATCAAATATATTAGTTAATAGTTTGTAGATTATATTGAAATCTTCCTGTAAGTCGCTTTTCTTGCCCTTTGGTTTGACCACGAATTCTTCTTTCCACATACGGTACGATACCTTACCGACATCAATCTCTGTCAGATTAGCAGGTGCTGCTCCTTTAGGGAAAGCTGGATCTGTCGTGATGATTGTCACCTCGTGCCCTCTCTTAGCTAGTTCGTGCATAAGAGGGCGGAACACGACTTGATGACTGATAGATGGAAATGGGAAAACTCCCAATATTTTCGCAGCTTCATTTTGATTAACTACTAAACTTAAACACGTTATTAAAGTTATATGGAGAAGTACCGACATGCTGCACAAGTGCACAACCACTTTGGTTAACAACAGAAGATCAACTATGCTGTGGGACATTGTCTACGTCTATTTATTGGCCATACATTAAAATGTCATGCTCATGACTTTTAATATTACTATCAGTCCCCGACGATAAGATAATGACGTTGTCTTTTTGAAGAATATTCAATTCATCCAATTAAAGTCAATTCATATTATCATCAAAAAACTCGGTTTCATCGTCATCTTGTATCTCTTTTCGACATTTGTTGTGGAATATTTTTGATGAGACTTCCCCGATATCATTTATTTTTAGTAATATATTTATTATCTTTAGCATATAATTATTACAATCGTACCTTTTATACAGGGTGGCCGGAAGGTTGACGTCCAAAAATAAAATTTAGTTCCCTCGTATCGTGGGGTATCCGAATCACCCCCATATATGTTCCGCGATTTTTCATAGTTTTCGAGTTATGATTTTTTTTCTGAATTTTTGAGAATTTTCGACTTGACCAATTTAAAAAGACTTTTACGAGATTTTTGTTTTTGCAACTGAATCTTCATGAGGACTACTTTTATGTATAAAATAATCAGCTTCGTAGCTGTGATGTAAGTTATGAAAATGTTGGTCTAAAGTGCAAAAGCATCATGGTCTTGATTATTTCTTTTTATCAAAATTCTATTGGCACACAGTTTATTCGTATCGATCAGAACTGAGTATTAATTTGATCCATACAATATGTTGGACCTTCGGTATCCAAATCTTTTGAGCCGTTACATCGTGATTGAGTTAATAACTTTGAACAAAATATCACATTTATACTAATAGAGCCATTCACGATAGAAGAATCATTACGAAGATTTTGTTACTAGGTTTAAAAAAGAAATTGTATGGTGATAAAGTTTGTTTTATAACTTGAAGTTGGAATGAAACATTGAATATTGTCATGAGTCAGACTAAATATTTTAGTAGTAGACGAGCTGTTTGGTTTGTGAAGGTGCTTGTCCGGGGGGGGGGGAGTATATTTTTAGAACGAAGTTCCTTATCACACGTGTAACATTTAACCGTCACAACACTTTTGTTATTTAACATAAGTGTCGTGAACCGTACTTTGTAATATTTCGCGTCACCTAATTAACACCTAATGGTATGGTATGGTTGTGGAGTTGCCCAGCGTTCTTATTACGTGAGTGATACGATCTATACAACGTCAGATGTGCGGTTGGCCAGCGGGCTTTTTTCGTGACGTGAATTGTAACAAAAGTGTCGTGACGGTCAAAATGTTACACTTTTTTCCATCTAGCTCTCATTCGTCAAAGTGTGCAAAAGCGAAAGGAACTTCGTTCGGTTCTGTTCAGCATTTTTTTTTTGTTGCTTTTAATGGAGTTTTGTAAGAAACAAATTGCATGCATTCATAATATTTTAAAATTGATCTAATTTATATTGATTTGATTCTTTTTAATTTGACTTAATTTAATTTGATGTTTGATTTTATTTGATCTCGTATGATTATTCTTAATTTATGTTTGGCAATGGGCGTTATTTAACTGTTTTTTTTTTTTCTATTTACTAATTATATTCATGATTTGAATAAGCCTCAGAAGTGACATGATAGATAAGAAATTCCTACCGCTGTTATGAGTCGTGTACACACAGTAACAAGGTTTTATTAGCAGGATGACATGCAATTCTTAGATTGTGCTAACAGATGGGTCAAAGTCAAGATCAAACGGCCGTCCACATAAATGATTTGCATCTATCTATAAACTTTAGATAACAATATTGACATCATTAGATGAGACTAGGATCGTTCATTACCTACATAATGACAGTTCTGTGTGGTAAGCCCACACACTATGGGTATAGGCCTCATTTTTTTCTGCCATATTCTATGGTTTCGAAAGTTTCGTAAACGTTTCCACCAAACGGCTCGCATCGCATCGGATCGGAAAGGATACGAACAGATGCGAAGACAGCCGATCGCGTCAACGCATACGATCGGCTCCGTGGCGTCGCTTGCATAAGTATCCGTTTCTGCGCCTAGTTGCTGTGCGCGGCTTGGTAATATAGACTTTAAATACTGTGTACGCCATTTAATATCGTTTAAAGATTGTAAAATCCGTTCTGTTCCGATGCGATGCGAGCCGTTTGGTGGAAATCATTCTTAATTCACGTTATTGGTGCAGTTGCAGTCAAGCTCAAGTTTAAGTTATTTAATGTATTGTTGTTATCTTTGAACCGCGCTTAGCAGTGCTCTTATTGCGCATGCCGCGAGTATATCTGCGCATGCAGCGGTACGAAAAGCGTTGTTTTGATTAAAATTTAACTGCAACTAAATTGTTAATGGCATAGTGTTTCCCGCTATTTTGATGATATGCCTGCCTTCGATGGCGTAACCTTGGCTAACTTTCGCATAAAACCATATTCCATCGACCATCTTCACGTTAAACGATTCCACTTTTGGAATAGTTAACACCCGTTCAGTGGACAGTCTACTTCGGGAAAGTTTATAATTCAACTCGCCAACATTCTCATGACACATTGGTTTCTGCAGATAATAATTATAAACGATATTCCGAGTAAGCACAAATTTATTCATATTTCCATTTGCGAAAGAAATAACGATATTTAATTTAACGATATAATAATTATTAACGTCCCTGTAAATTATAGTTATATCTATTTATTACTTTAATAAAGCTTATGATAAAATAATTTAGCAACTTTTTATTTAATTTTATTGTACTATACGTTTCTGTCTGCCCTTTTGGAAAATAAAAATATGATTTATAAATTAAATTAATTTCTCAATCTTACTGGAAAAAGATAGGGCTCTTCGAGTCGCGTAGTAGCTAATTTAGCTATTATGAAATAAGAACTCTGATTGTCTAGTCAGAGCGCCCAAAACGAGATCTTCTCTGATTGTTTGACGTTTTAAATGTCAATCATTCGCACGCACGTTGTTTTGTTTATGTTTATGTTTTGATATTCAGTATTACTAGAGCGAATCGTGTTTTTGCAATAACCCTATCTTTTGGCCAGTAAGATTGAGAAATCTTTCACTATTGTCTAATTATCCGTGTTTTCGCAATATCCCTAGGGATTTCGAATTATCAAATCTTCCTACGATATGTACGAAAATTGAGAATCAACTACTTTTCACTTTGACAGTGACATAATTCCCGAAAGCTATCTTATAAAGTGAACGGATAATCAAAATGAATACTGTTGTTACTATCAGAAGGCCTAGCAGTAAAGTAAGTACTAGTTCTAGTTCTAGGTACTCTGCCCACGACATGTTGGCGGCGGGCGCGCGCAGATGTCTCGCTCCACCGTGACGCAGCACGTGCTCCGTCCACCACACGGCGCGCTCCAGTGGAGGCTGTGGCTGATCGTACATCACGCTGCGTAGTTTTTTTATGTTCTGGCGATAACTAGAAATAAAGGAAAGTGTTTTAATTGATAAACCAAGGGGAAGTTGCCTTTAATAGTTTGCAAATTGTATGATATCGACCTGGTTACGACTTGCAAAAACCAGGGAAGCATCGCACAAAAGGGAGGAATCTCAGATTTTATCTGGCTTCAAAAGTTATCTATTTACCACCTAGTATACACACCTAGTATTAAGGTTTCCTCTCACATAGATGAGGCATAAGTCCCAGCAGTTCCAACATTATAGGTTGATTATGCGATGAATTTGAAACACAAGCAAATAAAAAAAAACAAAGCTGCTAACCTGTCGTCTCCAATAATTTTGTTGACTGTGTTAATAATTTCCTCTTCAGTCAGTGTTTCCATATGCAGCCCATGTCCAATTTTATGGTACTCATACCTCTCCACATTATACCACTGATCGCCTAACATAGGGATTCCAATAACTGGTACTTCAGCCGTGATAGCCTCGTCTGTTGATTGGAGACCTCCTTGTGTTATGAACAGCTTTACTTTAGGATGTTCTGCAAATTGAAATACACTTGCATTATTGCATTATTTTCACTTTTTTTATGTTTGGTTTTTGTATATGTGTTTCACGAACTGTGTCCAAATAAACATTATTCTTTATTTCTTACTTATTAGAAATAAATTAGTGGTGTTCATCCAAAAATTACGTAACGGTAAGTCAGAAAAAGAAACTTACAACAGCATAATACTGGCAGCCTACACTAATCAAGAGGACTTACAATAAATAAAATTGGAGTACCGGCAAAGCTTGCAGAGTTAGCAAGTTAAATGGACTAGTCATGTTTATCGAGGGACCAGTGGTCTTTGGAATGAACGAGTTCTCGAGTGAAAACCACGTATTGCGTACCTGAGACGGTCCGTAGATTGATGGACAGTTGACCTTTAAAAGGCTGGTTCAGGCTGAATGCAAAAGGGAGGCAGCCGTGTGTCTTAGTGCAATTCGGAAGAGTGACGCCTAGTTAGTAGAGTGCTCTAAGGCCTGGTTATAAGTACGAGTTGCTGACTTGAGAGCTTAGACAGATATTGGGATTGTGTACTCGCACTGCAGAGCTCGGCTCGCTGTAACCGATCACACGGTGAGAGTAACTGCCAAGTGCCATGGCACTGGCAAGTAGCTCCTACCTGAGAGATAGACTGCAAAAATGTTATAGTAACTTGGTGGTGACCTATTGACCGACTCGTAAGTTACAGTAAGTTGCATGAAGTTTTCACATGGTGCAAGTAACTGCACTGCAGTAACTGACTAGGCTAACTCGCTCTGTGTAACAAGTAAACCACAAACAAGAATATCTTACTCAGTAGATCTGACTGTGGCAGCCACTTGGATATCCTGATGTTGTCACCTCGTCCTGGCAGCTCATCTTTGTTCCATTTCCACAGTATATCATACGGGACTTTGGAGAGCGCCTTCACAAGTGTTTGTATTGTTCGCGGAGGTAGCAAAGACGGATCCACATTTGTACCGAAGCTTAAGTAAATAACGCCGTTTTTTGATGAATCTAAATACGATTTGAGTTCCTGTGGGAGACATTATAAAATTGTTATTTGAATACCATCTGATGGTAACATATCCACAGTGCTTCAAGGAATTGGTGCTAGAATGAAAACTGTTCCATGCAATTGTATTGAAAAAACAAAATGGCGGTGTTAGTTCTGATTTTTGCCAAGCCCCCAAAGATCCTTTTATAGAGAGTACCTACTTATTATCGCTGTATTATTGTATTTACTGGGGTATACTGACAGCTTTCATTTTGTAAAATAACATGTTCTTATTTATCTTAATAGACCTAACTAAACGATCACTGTTACCACAGAGTATGGTATTGCTATGCGCTCAGTGACTAAGATGTAATGTAACAATAATAATAGTTGAAAAACATGTTCTCCCATACGTCACGGTCATTTCTCAATATTAGGTTAAATAACTGTGCATTAGTGTGCCGTTTTTTGACGAATTGAATGTTGCGTAGGTAGCTTATCTACCTCTTATTACTTACTAGCTTTTGCCCGCGGCTTCGCCCGCCTGGAGGACGGAAATTATCCCACGGGAATGTACTACCGGGATCAAAATATATCCCAGATCCCATAACCCATGTCATGGTATATCTAGGCGTTACAGAAAGGTTACAGACATGAGACAGCCAGTAACTTTCGTACGCATAATATTAGTGTGGATAGTATGGACGGAAGTATGAAACTGTGAAAGTCTTAATATGACACATTTGCCTGTGGAAGGTGAACAACGTCTATCCCAATCTGTAAAGTCATATGAATAAAACTGGAATATCTTATGTTAAAACATTTCTGTAAACAACATTTTTGGTTTTCCCATTTTTTGCTAAAACATGTAGATTTTGGGGGCTGGATACTCGTGAGCACGCCACATACAATGGCTGCACTCTTTTTAAATTGGAAAGGTAAATCTTTAGGGGTATGAGGAACAGGGTGTAAAGTTCACTCATACTCTTTGGAAAAGGGAGGATCCTCCGACCAGACGGGTGTTGTGTCTGGCGGGCAATTGCCCAAGGATTGATGTCGGATAGTCTTATATACGTTAATCGCTCGGTAAACTCTTATACCACGGCGGCTCCCCTCCGGAGACCGGAGGTCGATAGTTGGCTGAGTCTTGTATCTTGCGTTGCTTGCCAGTGCCAGTTGAGGTTCCAGTGAGTTCGAACCGGGTACCGCATAGTTCACAGTGGGTCGGAACTGTCTGCGGTGATTCCCCAGTGAGTCGGGGTGGCGCTGCGTTGTGATCCAATGCGTCGGATGTGGTACAGCGCCGGGTTGCTGATGAGGCTGAGGGTGGTCACCAAGAATGCGCGTTCGCTGCATGCTGGTGGTCAGGATACCCGTTGAAGCCGTGGGTGCTGGCTGGCTGTGTGACTCGCCGCACGAAAGCTTGCGGGAATGATGTTGATGACGTCACGCTGAAGTAGTTGCACGAAGGCTGCGTTGACGTTCATATTCGGGGTCACCAATTTAGGGGTATGAGGAACAGGGTGTAAAGTTCACTCAGCCTCTATAGAAAATGGAGGATCCTCCGACCAGACGGGTGTTGTGTCTGGCGGGCAATTGCCCAAGAATTGATGTCGGATAGTCTTATATATGTTAATCGCTGGGTAAACTCATATACCGCGATGTAGGACTTGTGACGTTAGGTCTTTGATGCGTAGTTCGTATGTGGCGGTGTAGATGCCGCCACAAATCTGTCGGAATTATTGGAATACGGGGAATCTGAACATTTTTTTTTTTTTACTATTCTTGACATGATTATTGCTTTTACAATATTCCGCCTCAGGTGAGTAATTTGTAACCGTGTGTCATTACATTATCTTGGCGCATCAAGATTACGCATTAATAGAACTGGAACACCCACTTTCAGCCTTAGCTTATGCGAAGGCACTCCTGATAACCCTAAAGAGTTGAGAAATTCAACAGGTTGATGTTACTTGTTCGGTGACTATGACATCGAGTAGGTGTACCGACAGATACTCCACAACGTCACCTTCCCCATGTGACATAATGTTTTCATTAATCTTTGCCACAGTTTCATTCGCCGGTGCCAAAATTGTCCTTTCACACAACCATTCTCTATTCTCCATTAGTTTGCAGATCGCTCAGATTATCTGAAAAACAACGTCTATCCACGTTGTTGATATGAACAATATTACAGAATTTTTGGATTAATGTAATCATGCCGTTACCAACTGTTACTATACGGTTTTCGCCAATTTTCAGAAGTGCTGCCGCAATTTGCCCCGATTTTATGTCATTGTGCAGGTGTACTCGCATAATTGTAATCAAACAATTTTTCTGTCTAAAATCTCCGGCTATCAATACCACCATCCCTCCGATGCGTAATAACTTTTGACCGGGTGGACCGATTTTACTGAAATAAACACTAAATGTAACCTCAAGATACGGACTATGACTATATTCAATATCTTGAAAACTAAAAACCCTTAAATATCTTGAAAAGAGTCACTGAAAAATGTCAATATTACATGTGAATTTTAAAATCATCCCCCATTCTACCCTCTTGAGGCATTTTTTTTTTAAAACGGTGAAATACGTAATTCTTTATTTGTTACCAAAAGTATAAATTTAAATTTTCATAGCCCTAACTTAAGAAATGATATGTTTCCCATACAAAATTTCATCCCCTATATCCGCCCCCTTAGGGTTATTTTTGAGACAAAAAGTAGCCTATGTTCTTCCCCGGGATGCCATCTATCTCCTTGCCAAATTTTATCGAAATCCGTCCAGTGGTTTAGGCGTGAAAAGGTAACATACAGACAGACAGACAGACAGACAGACAGACAGACAGAGTTACTTTCGAATTTATAATATTAGTATGGATAATTGTCTATAAAATTAGTTGATACTCACTTTTGGTAATTTTTTGGCTGGATTCTGATGTAGACCACCCATGAACAATACAGAGGGAGGTACAGGTCGGATGCCTTCAAACACTTGATGTATATTTACGAACAACATGTGAACATTTTCACTAAGTTCCTCAATCGACGGGATTGCAGGTCCGAAAACTGATTTAAGCATTTTATTTTCTAATACTCTACTGTCTTCTCCCATTTTCACAATATTATAGTGAAGATACAATTCATTAATTTTATCCCATAAAGAAAGATTATTAAGTTTTTGCCGAAGACCATTTGGATAGAGTATAGGATGGACTGGAGCACCAATTACTTCGTCGTTATCGAAAAATGAACTCATCGAACTGATTAAAATCACTGGAGCCTTGTAAATATGAGAAAATATTAGCGCAGGACGGATATGAGATTCCACCAATATCAAATCAAACTTTTGGGTTTTATCATTAATCAGATTTTGAATTTGTTTATCTTTTAGTTGCGCTTCAAACATCAATCGAATCGATTCTATATATCCAGCAAAATTTAACAGGAGATCTTTTTTGTGGCCTTTCTCAATTCCCATGAATGTGTCTTTCCATATAGCGTATGATATATCATGGACATCGATTTCTGTCAGATTGGCAGGTGTTCCTCCTTTTGGGAAGGCAGGATCTGGAGTAATGACAGTCACTTCATGGCCACGTTTAGCTAGAGCCTGAGTTATAGGTCGAAACACAACTTGATGACTTATAGAAGCAACTGGAAACACTCCTAAGATTCTTGCAGCTTCATTTTGGTTTAAAACTATAATAACACTGGCAACTATGTAATATAATACAGACATTTTGACACAAGCACTCACTTAGAAATTACTTACGGAAATGAACGCTTTGTTGATATGATTTCTATATAAATTGCAGGTTGAACAATGTTGTGAAATACCTGAATGTTTTGCTACAAAGTGCAAATCATTTAATCTCAGTATGACATAATATCAACGATAACATAGAAATAGATAAATTGATACAAATTACCAACTGAACTTATTTTTTTTGCGATTTTTTACATAAATATTATCTTGTTTACAGTGCAAGAATTTCATAGTCGTGGGATGGTTATTAAAGACCATTAAAGATAACAAACGGAGCTCGTGGCTAAATAATAACAGCCGCACGGGTCGATCCATCAGGTTAAGCTGAGCTTGCCAGGGTTGGTCCGTGGATGGGTGACCATCTTTAGATACCGAGACTCCTCCGTGCTTCGGAAAGCACGTTAAGCCGTTGGTCCCGGCTGTCATTCGTGGATCTTTGACAGTCGTTACGAGCCCGAAAGTCTGACAACCAGTCTTACCAAGGGGTTAACCGTTCGTCGTTACTGGGTTGTGGAGGTCAGATAGGCAGTCGCTCCATGTAAAATACTGGTATTCATCTGCATCCGGTTAGACTGGAAGCCGACCCCAACATGATTGGGAAAAGGCTAGGCAGAATGAAAGATAACAAACTCATTTTTTTAAGTCGGTAAAAATATATTTCACGCATGCGAGCCAATGTGCGTTAGCACATCCGCGTATCAGTAAAAACGACCAAATACAAGCGTACTGATAAATTTTCGTGCCTTTCGTAATTAAAAGTGAAACCGTCGGTGTGACAAAGATTGCTATTATAATTTTATGTCGCTAAAGGATATTGAACAGTCTACCTACGTTTGTTTCCAAAACAAAATCCATACTATTACTATATTCGAAAGTTACTCTGCCAGTTTGTTACCTTTTGACGCCTAAGCCACCAAAGATTTCAATAAAATTTGGCAGGATAATTGACTAGACTAGACTAGACTTTTAAGTTACATAATTATTTAGCCCAGATCTGCAAGAGTTCTTTTTTTTCGCGACATTTTTTTAACTCTTGGTATTGATGAGCTGAGCATTGAGAATCCAACACAATGCGCGGCTGAACGGATTTGGATATAAGGCATACGAATAGCCCAAGGCATGACCTAGGCAGGATATAGTTTTTTTTTTCCTTGGGACAATTTCCGACCTCCACGCATGCGAATCCACGGGCAAAAGCTAGTACTTTTTATAACTCTTATAATTATTGTATAATCCAGGGGCCTTACTAAGCATTATTCGACAATCGTTTATACACTGATAAGATAATTCGTGTGCACAGTTCACAGTCAAAACATTATTCTATTCGGATGGCCACTTACAGACAGGCATGATGCGGCAAAAAGCAATTTATGTATGTTACGGTAAACGACCAAACTACAGTAAATGCTAAAAAACCCAGTAAATCCTATCCTACTAATATTATAAATGCGAAGTAAGGATGGATGGATGGATGGGTAGATGTTTGTTACTCTTTCACGCAAAAATGACTGAACGGATTTGAAAGAAAATTGGCACACATATAGTTTATAACCTGCATTAACACATATAATACTTTTTATCCCAATTTTTCCACGGTATCGAGACTTATGCGGGTGAAACCGCGGGGCGCAGCTAGTTTATGATAAATTCATGATGGTAAAACTCTGAATCGTCTCGTGATACCTAATGGTTCATTTTAGACGCCTAGCAGTCACTCAGTTTTACGGTTTTCAGAATGGTGAATTTTGAAAGTGATTTTAAAAAGAGAACCTTATGAACGTGCGAAGTGAGCTCGGATATTGAGGCACCCTCCTGTGTTTTTAATTCTAGCGTATGGCACTCGTGGGTTGCAGCTGAAAATCAGCGTCAGGTGGTACACTTTGTGTTGTCATCTGACATTATGCTGAGCTGAGGCCCTTTTGGCATTATAATCACTATTTTCTGTTTTAGTTTTAAGGTATATTTTGCCAATAAACGCATTTTTCTTTCTTTCTTTCAAATTCTAATGCCCAAAAAATCGACAATACAATACAAAACGTTACCAAGTCGTTATGGTAAATCTTAACATTTACTAGTAAAACCAAAGATTTACCAATGTTTGTGCTTTTTCAGTAACATGTAGATAAAATAAATACCTATAGTAAGATAGGAAGCACGTGTATATGCACGAATATTATTTGTGGTTGTTTTCTTATCATTAGTGATGATTACTTAGCAATTGATGATAAGATAGTCTTGCCTTCCGCGTTCAGGGTACCTGTTTTTTCCGGATGGTCGCAGAGTTGATTTATACATGCATATCGATTAGGGAAGTCTTATTTGATTTTCGGTCGCTAGGACCATTATGCATTTAGGACCATTTTCTTCCTTTTCAACCGACTTCATAAAAAGGAGGAGGTTTTTGTTCGTCAGAACCTTTTTTTTTATGTATGTTCACCGATTTCTCCGTCAATTGTGGACCGATTTAGAAATATTTTTTTGTTTGAAAGCGTATGCTCTCCAGGTGGTCCCATAAAATTGTTATTAACTTTGCTTGTGTACTTTTTGAGTTAGCTTCAATAATACGTATTTTTTCCACTTAGTCTATGTGGATGATGTTTTAACGTATTCCTGTCATTGTTATTTACATAGCAGGTCGTTATATTCGAATTTGTGGGAGGTAGGTACCACAACTAAACAGTGAAAAATAAAAACTTTTTACAAAAAAAACAACCGACTTCCAAAAAAAAACACTACAAAGTAAAAATTACTTTAATTTCGGAAGTCGGTGGCAAAAAACGAAAATTCAAGACCAGAGACACCGACGTCCGAAATTAAAGTATGTTTTTTATTGGGCCGTAAGTGGACTATGTGCTGAATAGAAAAATATTCGACACAGTTTTACATTCACATGGCAAAATTAAAGAATTATGTTTACTTATTAACGCTTTTAAAAACGTTATGCTCTTATTAAAATTTATAATTTTTGCGTGTATTTTTAATTAATTCCTGTAATCTCTCATGCTACCCACGCAAAAACACGGTTTTTTTTAATGTAAGTTTACAGAAAAATAAAATATGAGAAAAATCTTTTATAAGTACTTTTTTAATACAAGATTTTTTTATTACCTAATTTTAATTTCGTGTGCACAGTTATCAGTCATTCAAATTGCCACTCAGAGACGGGCATGATACGGCAAAAAGTAATACTTATATTAATTACTTTTAATGATTATTACTCGATTACTCGTCAAGCAGGCGCTTTTAAATTATTGTAACCAGTATCTGTACTGATGTACTGATATAATTACCTACTGGACAACTCACACTGCACGTGCAAAGTTTATCTAAGATTATTGTCAACATCATTATAAGTTTGTTTATATACATAGCACATTGCGTTAAGTTCCTACTTGTCAATTAGATAAAGATTTTGCACTTCATTTCAGATGACTAAGAATATACATTTATTTTACGTATTCATTTTTTTTTGTAAAATGTTTATATATTTTTTAACACCCTCCAAACTTTCGAACACACTTAACCCAAACAAAGAAAGTAATTTTACAACTACATACTACCACAGTTTAAATAAGTAACAGTATTATGTATCGGCAATGACCTTGAAATAATTATCTACGGTCGCTCGGTAGATAAACCTTCCATGCGTAACTGCCACGTACTCGATACTGTTATACACTGTAATCGCTGGAATCGCTTTTCTAACATTATTAGGTTTAAATAGGCATAATGAATTTTCTTTACTATCTTAATATATCGTTGTTACTATGCACGATAAAAATGAAATACACTTGTGCTTGGTTGATGCATATTATTATATTCTATTTTCAAACTGCTTTTTTTATACTACGTATTATACTTTATTATGAAATACCTATTAAGCTAGGTTTATACGTTAAGCGTTTCAACTCAGCTTCAGTACTTTGTTGGCATTCAGTTCTGCTAGTCGGCTAGTGATAATAAAATATTAGGCCTTTAAGTGATACTAAACGCTCGTTCAGTGTCTTTGAATGCGTTATAATGAGAATACTCTCGTATCTAATTCTGGCTTGTGTATTATATGCAAGTCACAATGACGCAGCAAGGATTTTAGCAGTGTTTCCTCTACCGTCTATCAGTCATCAAGTAGTGTTTCGGCCGCTAACCCATGAACTCGCAAGACGAGGACATGATGTGACAGTTATTACACCAGATCCTGCCTTCCCTAAAGGAGGAACACCACAAAACTTGACAGAAATCGATGTCCATGACATATCGTACGACATATGGCAAAAAATATTTATGGCATCAACTCAAGGTAACAAAGATGACGTAATAATGGTGATGGACGCGATTCTTCAAGCGGTAGTCTTGGTAGTAGAAGCGCAACTCAAAGATGAAAAAGTGCAAAATCTGTTAAATGATAAGAGTAAGCAGTTTGATATATTATTCTTAGAAGCTTGTGTACGACCTGCACTAGCATATTCTCATATTTATAAGGCACCGGTGATTCAAATGAGTTCTTTAGGAGCAGCACTAGATAATTATGTCAATATTGGAGCTCCAGTACATCCGATTCTTTATCCATCTTTTACTCGTCAGAGACTTAACAATCTCACTATGTGGGAGAAAGTAAAGGAATTGTATTACGACTATATGATGAACAGTTTGTACGAAAACAGTCAAAAAGCGGAGAATGCGATGTTGAAAAAGCATTTTGGAGATGATATTCCACCGGTTGCAGAGTTAAATAAAAATGTTGATATGCTGTTCCTTAATGTGCATCCAGTGTTTGAAGGTATTCGGCCCGTACCCCCAGCAGTAGTGTATATGGGTGGTCTGCATCAGAAACCTCAAAAGAAATTACCAGCAGTAAGTACTTTTACATACAGAAAGCAAAAACTAAATAAATATTCAACGATGGAATTTGTAAATGACGGAGTTCATCAAATAAAAGATATTAAAACTATAATATAATAATTACTAAACTACTCGTTTTTATTATGAGAGAATTAAACAGACAATAAACTTGAACTTGTCATTCATGAAACTAAACAGACAATATTTAAATATTATATGCAAAATCTTTTATGCAAAAAACAACATGGTTGGCCTAGTAACTTTTAAAGTCAAATCTTACCAACAAAAAATATTACATTTTCAATTATTTTTATACAGGCACTAACATTATATGTAGTATATACTTTTCAATTTTTGAATATTTTTTAAACTTTTTTTCAGGATCTCAAATCATATCTAGATTCATCCAAACACGGTGTGATATACATAAGCTTTGGCACAAACGTGGATCCAACTGTTCTACCTGCAGACAGAATTGAAGTTCTAGTGAAAACTTTCTCTCAATTGCCTTACGATGTTCTGTGGAAATGGAACAATGATGTACTGCCTGGACGCACTGACAATATCAGAATATCAAAATGGCTGCCGCAACAAGATCTTCTAAGTAAGTTTTTTTTTTGTGAAGTCTAATGCCGAGAACTATAAGCGTTACTTAGTTCATGATTTTATTTAGCCATGTTCCCGTCTCTATCTTGCACTTGTAATTTGACTGGTGTACGACAGAAATAACTGCTTAGGTAAAGTATGTGCTGAGTAACGTTTATAGATCAAGGCCTATGAATTGACTTCCTTTCACGATAGAGCAGGACGCAGGTAAAAATGTATCTCACTACTCAGAGCACGGCAGTGCCCCCGCCAAGTCTAGCAAAAACAAACAAACAAAGGCACAGCCGTACCATCCTTTTCTCGAAGCCATTCAGGACATTTTCAGCCCCCCCTTTAACTTTGTTATGGATAAAGCTAGCAGCCTGAATTTTCATAGACCAGGAGGGTATAATATAACTAGGTATATTCCCGAATTCCATTCAATTTGAACCTGTAGCTTAAGAACTATTCTTTAATGAAATTGTTTTAATTTTGTCACTGACACACTCACTCACCGATCATCAAAATTCTAAGGTACTTCTAGCAGACATACAAGCTTCGAATTTTTAACACAATAAGTGTTTAGCATATAATGCATTCTTGCTTTTTTTAAATAGAATGGCAATCGCCAAGTCTAATGAAATACAATAGACGTAGATATTTAGTAACCTTCCTCTGCTTAACTAGAGGAGTTTAGCGGAATTGAATAGGTGACTAGATATTTATCTACGACTATTATAAATAAATTTGAATAATTTTATAATGGATTTCCGCCAACTCATACTTGAATTAATTAACACGTCTAATTAAATCGAATAGTTTTTTTTCAACTACAACGGGCAAGCTCTTGGCCTGAATCTCACCTGATGGTAAGTGATGATCAGGCCGAAGGTAGAAGCGAGCTCCACCCAGAATCCTTAACTACAGAGGAACAGGCTATCTTACCTCTAACTGCCGGAACACAACAATGCCGTTAACATTATTAAAGTTACTATGACCCATAATCTTAAATCCAAATAGGTATGTATGCCTTGGCCGTGACAGGAAAGGGATCTTGTTAGACATACAAGGGTTTGACGATGAAAGTTAAAGCTTTTGGATTTAGCTTGCATCGATAAGTTTTCTCTCCCTGGAACCGAAAGCTTGGTGCTCGATGCCGGATGCCGACTACCTTACAGCAAAAATAAAAAGTGTGATATTACCTGAAGTAAAAAAATATTAAAGTAAAATTAATAATTATGTCTAAATTGAACTTTCTCACAAAACGTAATATCGTCGCTGATACATCAATACCGTGTAACTAACAACAGACAATACCGCGTAACTTAGATGTGGCAAATACGGGAGAACGAAAAAACTAAATAACTACTGCAGCGTATCAAATACCAACTAATCTATGATACTTTTTTACTTCCACTGTTAGTTACGCGGTATTGCAGTATCAACGACGATATGTAAAAATAAAGAATACTGGAAAAAATAATGGAACTTAATTGTATTATTTTATTCACAGAACATCCCAAAGTCAAGCTATTCATAACACAAGCAGGTTTACAGTCAACAGATGAGGCTATATCTGCAGGAGTACCTCTAATAGCTATCCCAATGTTTGGTGATCAGTGGTATAATTCAGAGAAATATGAATACTTCAAAATTGGAAGGAAACTCACCATGGAAACGCTTACCGTGGAACAGTTTAAGAATACCATTGAAACTGTTATTAAGGATGAAAGGTTAGCATCCATTTTTACTTGTGAAATAAATTTTAAGAGGGTGCATTCTGAAATTCTACAACGTTGCCATTATAGCAATTTAAAATGGAGACGAAGAAATAGATTTGTTTTGAAAGTGCATTCTGAAAGTTGGCAACGTCGTAAATAATTGTCAAATATTTTTATAACAGTTGTTTAATTTCTAGCTACCGCAAAAACATGATTCATCTACGCAGCGTGATGCGTGATGAGATTGAAAGTCCACTGGAGCGCGCCGTGTGGTGGACGGAGCACGTGCTGCGTCACGGCGGCGCGAGACATCTGCGCGCGCCTGCCGCCAACATGTCGTGGGCAGAGTACCTAGAACTAGAACTAGTACTTACCCTACTGCTAGTACTTCTGCTAGCTACAACATTATTCATTATGATTCTACGTTCACTTTATAAGATTACTACCGGGAATGATGTCACTATCAAAGAGAAACGTAGTTGATACTCAATTGTGATGAATTAATTTAGTAAATTCTGTCAATATTTTTGTCATAAGTTTAGTTAAACCATAATTTATGTAAATATATAAAATCTTATGTCAAAACCTTCTTATTTCATACCTAAGTTAGCGCAGCACCACTGTCTTTCACAGAAATATTATTTTATTTTATTAAAATAATTTCGACTTACACCTGCAACTATTTATTTGGAAGAAGAAGTCCGCGCGACATCTGCACGGTTAAGATTGACCAGTAAGTTCCAACGATAATAAATTACTTGCCGCAATATTATAAAAACGATTAGTAAAATCTTATCTAAAGGCGGAATTACACCTCAGCATGTGCAGCGCACGCACACGAATCTTGCGCACCACGCGTCTCTCACGCACGGGTATGGACGCGTCATACAATGCGTGCGTAGCTCACGACACTATGAAGAAGTGAAAACAGCTTACGCGAGTTTGCGAGCATTGATTTGTATAAATTGTTTGTGTTTCATTGACTAATTTAGTATGGACGTGTTCGAGAATACTTCGCAAAACCACGTATATGTCCACGACTCAAAAAAAAAACTCGTAAAAGTCTTTTTAAATTGGTCAGGTCGAAAATTCTCAAAAATTCAGAAAAAAATCATAACTCAAAAGCTATCTAAAGTCGCGGAACATACATAGGGGTGATTCGGATACCCCACGGCACGAGGGAACTAAATTTTATTTTTGGACGTCAATATTCCGGCCACCCTGTATAAGGTGTTGACGACAATGCAACAATTAATAATTAAACTACGTATATCTAATGACGTTCCTAATCTGCATACGAAAATTCAATCAAAGTTCTCCAATAGTTTAGTCACTATAGCTAGTCAAAGATTGGCAAAACCCATAGTCGGCTCATCACTACTATTTAGTTTGTTAGAAAAAAAACCCTGGGATTTATCCATTCCATCATTCATCCATTAATTTTATTGTATTGACCTTTTAGGATTTATTTGATAGTTCGTAAATACTCCGCATTAATATTGCCGGTGTTTTCATTTATTGTTGTATTGTCGCCTCCACATTGATAATTTTGTGTTTTTTTTAGCTCATCAGTCTGCAGAAAAAACCCAATGGCATCAAAACAATGAATGTAAAAAAAAAATGTGTCACGTTTCACAGCGGTACTGTCTAGTCATTCACAGATATAATTATTATATCAGTTGGTAAAATAATTAGCAGTTATTAAGTAGTCTCGTACGATAACGTTGATATTATGTAGTACCGAGATACATGATTTGCACTTGCTTTGACAATCATGGCTATGTACATACATATAAGTCAAGTACATATAACGTAACGTAGTATGATTCTCATACTCGCCATTTAAATAGAAGTCATTGCAATAAACGGATCATTTCCGTAAGCAAATTCCAAGTGTGTACTTCTGTCAAAATGTCTCTATTCCATTATTTAGTTGTTTGTTTTAGTTTTATTATAGTTTTAAATCAAAGTGAAGCGGCTAAAATCTTAGCAATGTTCCCAGTTGCTTCTATAAGTCATCAAGTAGTGTTTCGGCCTTTAATTCAAGAACTAGCGAAGCGTGGCCACGAGGTGACAATCATTACACCAGATCCTGCCTTCCCAAAAGGAGGAACTCCTGCCAATCTGACCGAAATCGATGTCCACGATGTATCATACGCTGTATGGCAAGAAAAATTTATGTCACTTCCAAAAGGGCATAAACGTGACCTGTATCTGCATTTTCAGTCCTATTTAGAATCAATACGGCTGATGTTTGAAGCGCAAATAAAAGATGAGACAGTTAAAAATCTGCTTAATGATAAGACTAAGCAATTTGATTTAATACTGATGGAAGCTGCCGTCAGACCAGGACTAGTGCTATCTCATATTTACAAGGCCCCAGTGATATTGGTGAGTTCCTACGGAGCTACTTTCGATAATTACGAAGTAATTGGTGCTCCAGTACATCCTCTGCTATATCCAATCTGTGTTCGTCAAAAACTGAATAACCTCTCTTTATGGGACAAAATTAAAGAAATGTATTTGCATTTTAATTTAGAAATGATACATCAACATAGCTATACATTAGAAAATGCTTTAATTAGAAAGTATTTTGGGCCCGACGTCCCGCCGATTCAAGAACTGAACAACAATGTGGACATGATTTTCTTTAATATACATCCAGTATTTGACGGCATCCGACCTGTACCTCCTACTGTGCTGTTCATGGGTGGTCTACACCAGAATCCTGAAAAAGTATTACCAAAAGTGAGTATTCATTACTTTTATTCGTTTTGTCATTCAAAAGTGCCTTGAAATGTTCTTATTGAAATAAACAATTCAATTTATCTTTACCAATAATAATAAATGTACGTATGTTATTTGCGAAAGGTAGTAAAATAACAATATTTTTTGTCTTACAGGAACTCAAATCGTATTTAGATAATTCTAAGAATGGCGTTATTTACTTAAGCTTTGGTACAAATGTGGATCCCTCGTTACTACCCCCGCAAACAATACAAACACTAGTGACCGCGCTCTCCAAAGTCCCGTACGATGTGCTGTGGAAGTGGAACAAAGATGAACTGCCAGGACGAACTGAGAACATCAGGATATCCAAGTGGCTTCCACAGGCAGACTTACTGAGTAAGTAATTTTCTGTTACTGATTCAACCAATCTATTAACTCAGGCTACCGCAGTCCTCTGCTAGACATAGGTATATGAAATTAAATGATATTTATTTCTGTAAGTAAATCTGTTCAGATACCTACTGTTACAGGTCCACTGTTACGCTTAAGAGATGGTGACCTTTTGCACACAGTCTGTCTCAGCCGTCGTTTCCGTCTATCTGGGGGCATTCAACGCTTTGTGTTCAGATACGCGGTCTTCACTAATAATACCTATATTTCAGATTTAGTCACAACCAACAATATTGGTTGGGGTAACTCAAACCTTCCAATTTCCAATGTTGGCTTTCTGCCACGATTCATCATTATTTTGTATGCCAACAGCCAATTAATTTCTAATGACTGAATTTAAATTTGCAGAACATCCGAAAATAAAGCTGTTCATAACACAAGGAGGTCTACAATCAACAGACGAGGCTATCTCAGCAGGAGTACCTCTGATTGGTATTCCTATGTTGGGTGATCAGTGGTATAATGTGGAGAGATATGAGTACCACAAAATTGGACTTAGACTGGATATGGAAACATTGACAGAGGAGGATATAACTAATGCAATTGACAAAATTGTCAAGGACAACACGTAAGCATTTTCTTTTTTGTATTTCCATTTCTTATGTGGTAAATCTATATTGTTTATTGTTCCAAGTTCAATTAAACTTCTCTTTTTTCAATTATTAATTTAAGAGTTAAGATATTTGTCGTTTCACTTTTTGTTAATTTTTGTCTGAACGCAAAAGTGAGAAATGAATTCATTAGTGAACCGATCCAACAATAATGGATTTCGGCACTTGCTATCTTTCACTCGCCGAATGATCTGAATATGAAATGAAAAGTAGATGAACGTTCATTCCTATGTAATTTTACCGGTGCCGTGTGAACGTGGAATGAAACAAAAATAAACATTCACTCGAGTGAAGCATCTGATATCAGATTTAAACTATAACTTTTATTTTGCCAAGTTCAATGAAACCCTCGTTTCAATTGCTAATATCATAAGTTAATATTGCAAGTTAATTTATGACAATTTTCTCATGATAATTCAAGTCAAACCTTTTTCTTTATTTCTAGGTATTTTCGCCAGAATTTAGTCAAACTACGTAGTGTAATGCGTGATCAACCACAGCCTCCACTGGAGCGCGCTGTGTGGTGGACGGAGCACGTGCTGCGTCACGGTGGCGCGAGACATCTGCGCGGGCCTGCCGCCAACATGTCGTGGGCTCAGTATCTAGAACTAGAACTAGTACTTACCTTACTGTTAGGACTTCTGATAGTATCAGCAATACTTGCTTTTATTATCCGTTTTATTTATAAGATTACTTTAGGAAATACGGTTATTGATATCAAAATGAAACGTAGCTGATTCTCAAATGATAATTAAGATAAGATAATATTGTATTTAAATTATTACATTATAAGATAGTATAGATTACCAACGAATTATTGTTTCTTAAGTTTAATATATACCAAAATATTATTAAATTTTGTAGCTTATTTAAAACTCTAAACCTAGACAGTCCATGATTAAGAGAAACAGGGTGTAAAGTTCACTCATCTATAGAAAAGGGAGGATCCTCCGACCAGACGGTTGTTGTCTGGTGAGCTTCTGTCCGACGATTGTTGTCGGGATGTTTTATATAATAATATGCTAGTCATACGGTAAACTCTGCTTGCGCGATGCAGGATTTTGTGTGACGTCAGCTTGATGCGTAGTTTGCATATGGCAATGTAGACACATACTACACATATAACAACATACATACATAGCATCTTTCTTAACAACATTCTTCAAGTACATTATTTAAGAAAAACAATTTTCAAATGATATGAAAAATGAAAATGAAAAATGAAAAATGTTTTATTTGTTATACAAGTAAATTTAACAACTAGTGATTGGAGTCTCCTTTTAAGCAAAAAAGCCTGTGTTAGGAGACTCCGCTCTTCCAAACTTAAAATATTAACATAAAAATACTTGTTTTAAGTGTTATAAAAACAGGCGATTTAAAATGAAAAGAGAAAATTAAAACTAGACAAGAAGCATGCAAATGTGTGAGTGAGAGTAGGGGTGTGTGAACGTGAGTATGAGGGTGTGTGAATGTGACTATGACTATGAAGGTGTGTAAATGTGAAAATGGGGGTGTGTGAGTGTGAATACTAAGGAGTGTTACTGTGAGTATAAAGGTGTGCAAATGTGAATTTGAATGTTGCATGTGAGCATCTCTGAGTATGAAAGTTAAGTGATAATGTGAGGGTTTGTTAAATTTAATGTAAAATACAGAGTGAGTGTAAGTGGCAATGAATGAATCAGACTGTATACGCCAAGTACGAAAGATGAGAGCATTAAGTGTAAGGTTTTTATTTTATCAGGGTACTGTCATCGTAAACCATATGTAAGTCATCATCTACCTAGCATTTTCCCAACTATGTTGGGATCGGCAATCTTACCAGATGCAGCTGCCTATCTGACCTCAACAACAAATTAACATAACATCACGCCTAGTTGCCCCGAAGGATTGGAGAGATGGTGTGTACGTAGTCAGTGCACCCCTCCCACCCCAATTTTTCCAGTTACAAATGCATAACAAGTATTTAGCAATTTAAGTTTTTTTTTGTAGAACACGCCATCTCTTTCACTCATACCTTTGTGATAGTTCCATTGCTGCGTAGGATGTGCACGCAGCTGTTACACACGTTAGCTGCGCGATTTACTTGTTTGTCAACCACGCATCCAAGCGTAGCGTGGCCGTGGATCGCAGTCTTGCTGTGGAAGACCCCACCTACATTTTGGTTCACAGTGAAGAGTACACGTGTGTAGCTTAACCGTGGGCAGCAATGGAACTGCGCCTTATAGCTAGATGTTTCATATTATTAAAAACAACGAGAGTTCGTTTACACAAAGTTTACGATACAAGTAGGGAACACTAAGGGCGAATTTCACCTATGAAATCTGAACGCGATCAGCACATAAACCACGTTTGCTGTCAGTGTTATTATTTTCTTTGTAATAACAGTTCTTGAAATCGGTTTTTATGCTGATAGCGTTCAGTTTCATTGGTGAAATCAGCCCTAAATAGTTTACAATCAGAGAGCTAGTTTACCCTATCAATGATGACGTAAACGTAACGCAGATTCTTTCCATTCTTTAATAAAGCTATAACTGTAGCATTTTTTTTTTGCTACCATGTGGACATGCGAATTTATTCATAAAGATAATATTATTATGTAATAAACGGGTATTTTTAATTTTAAAAACGTTCCAATTTACGTTTAGGTACTCCTGCATTGCGCTACGCCTAATGAATGTTGAAAACCTGGATTACATTCATCTTTTTTTTTATTTTCTTCAAATCTATCAAAAAGTCTAGCTTAGAGAAAAGAAAGAAAGAAAAATACGTTTATTTGTTATAAAAACATGAAAAAGATACGTTAGATTCGAGTTAACATAGATTGTAAATTCGAATACAAAAAAAAAAAACAGACATAATAATATCACAAGCACAGAACAGAAATAGTCGGCAGCTGCGCGACGTGAAAACGATTTTTGTAAGAATATTATGAAACAGTAAAAAGGCAGCAAATAAAAAGATTATAATGTCTACCCGTTGTTATGAAAAGTCACAAGAGTTAAAGATAAGCCAAACGGTCCCTTCGCAGTGAAATATAGAGGTAAGTAGTGATAATTTTCTACGTGAATTGTTCGTTTCACATTGTTTGAAGTATTTCTGACGACAATATATCTTGCCTAACGTTTTTAGATGGTAGAATTTTTGGATTACGTTTGGTAATTTTATTTTTTTGGTACGGTGTGTAAAATCCCAATGGATGTCCCCCGCCCTGTCTGTCAGACTCTTACTGACTAAAAATCACCCCGGTGTCCCATCTCACACCGACGCCGGGGGTCGCGGGAACGTAAAAATCTTCCGCAACCCCCGATTGGTGCCGGCCCGCAATGCAAGTGAGTACCTATTAGAATTACCTCTAGGATCTGCACGGAGACATTTGCCATGTTAGCTGCGCGGTATTGTTTTTGCCAGCCACGCATTCTTGCGTGACCGTGGGTCGCATGAAGCACAGCGTTCAACCCGTTGCCACAGATTACTAAAGATGGTTGACAGAAATGGATATCCATACAAACATTGCCGGCCGGGTGCTCGCACGTACCTATTCGACCAGTACAGCAATTTCGATTTACCTCGAAGAAGGTTGTCAATAATAATATTAATTATAATGCTCGAGTTTTCAATCATGTTCGAGAAAAAAAACAGTGATATTTGTTGAAAGTTACTTTTCAATCCTAAGTGTTCTTCCTAAGTGAATGCAATTTTTTTATAGTTAAAAAGTGGAAATAAATTTTATATTTTTGTGATGGAGAGTTAATGCAGTTCTGATCACGGTATGAAATAATTAGGAAGGTTTTTGCAATAATTATATATTTTACATTATGCTTTTAAATTAAATGACAATTTTTTTTGGCAAATACTTAATTTCATAACATGCATGCACCTTATAATGATCCCATTGCTAGCTTCTCATTGAGAAAGAGTGCCGTAATCCACCACGCGGGCCCAGTGCGGGTTGGTAGATATCACATGTCTTCGAATTGTTGGTTCTAGGACATGCCGGTTTCCTCACGATGGTTTTTCTTCACCGTTTTGAGAGCAGTGGGGATGAAATAATGTACATACTCAAATTAAAGGGCATGACTTAGTTCAAACCAATGAACTACAACTCGTAAGACACTGCCGTTACCACTGGACCATCGCTGATCCTTTAGCACAATTCAGTATCAATTACGTTTCACCTTGACAGACCCATAATTACTGAAATAAATCCTATAAAGTGAACGGAGAATCATAATTAATACTGTTACAATTATCAGAAATCCCAGCATTAAGGTGAATACTAGTTCCAGTTCTAGATACTGCGCCCACGACATGTTGGCGGCGGGCGCGCGCAGATGTCTCGCGCCGCCGTGACGCAGCACGTACTCCGTCCACCACACGGCGCGCTCTAGTGGACTTTCGGTCTCATCACGCATCACGTTGCGTAGTTGGATCATGTTTTTGCGGTAACTAGAAATTAAAAAAGAAAAAAAAATCGAGTGTCTTTTCGCCAAAGGTGAAATTCGCCGTAAATTACTTGTGCGCCTAGTAGGTGGCCACGTTAATCACAGATCTGTGGAATTCAATAGTTCCTGAAAAGAATTTCTACAGACACTTGGGCTTCTGTTTTTTTTTAATATATCTACAACTTGTAGATCATCTATATTAAAATTGTAGATGATGACAAGGAAATGTAAAAACAAATTGACAGGACATTGTAGTAACGAGTGAAATCAGAAACGGATAATGAAAAATTGAAAATGTTAACGAAGCAAAATAGATTTGTTTAGAGGGTGCATTCTGAAAGTTGTTATAACAATCTATAATTACTATTTGAGTGCACTACAGAGCGAAATTTCATCAATTTATTTACGTAATATTGGAAAATTAATAAAAAAGCGAAATATTTGACAGCTATTGGCGACGTTGTCAACTTTCAGAATGCACCCTCTTAAAACAATTTAATAAATAACAATGAATCCTAACCTTTCATCCGTAATGACGTTTTCAATGGCGTTTTTAAACTGGTCCACGGTAAGCGTATCCATGATCAGCTTTTTACCAATCTTGAAGTATTCATATTTCTCTGAATTATACCACTGATCACCAAACATTGGGATAGCGATTAGAGGTACTCCTGCAGTTATAGCTTCATCTGTTGACTGGAGTCCTGCTTGTGTTATGAACAGCTTGACTTTGGGATGATCTGTAAATGAAAAAAACGCTTTGTTTTACAAATTGTATGTTTTTCGGTCTCATCTAATAGGCTTCAAGAACGGGAATCAAGCTTTCGGCTACAAAGAGAAACACGTAAATTTCACGACAATTTTTTTACCGGTGTCGCGTCATGCCTGTCTGCGGGAGCCTTAATATGATCCAAATAATAGGTGATTGCTCTCTGACTTGACTGCCTAACGAGAACTTCTTCCTGTCAACATCGATACCCTTAGCTATAAGACGATTGGCCCATAGAGCTACGAGGAAATTACGCTGCATTCTAAAAAGACATCAGTCACATAGAGCCATGCATGAGAGGCATGAAATTACTCACGTAAAAGATCTTGTTGCGGGAGCCATTTTGATATTCTGATATTGTCAGTGCGTCCAGGCAGTACATCATTGTTCCATTTCCACAAAACATCGTAAGGCAATTGAGAGAAAGTTTTCACTAGAACTTCAATTCTGTCTGCAGGAAAAACAGTTGGATCAACGTTTGTACCAAAGCTTATGTATATTACACCGTGTTTTGATGAATCTAGATATGATTTGAGATCCTGAAAAAGGTTTGGACATAATTATTATTAGTGTTTTAGTTTTAGTAATCATTTTCATATCGATCGGTTCACGGGCTATTTGTATTATGATTGAACTTTTGGTTATATAATATGGGATAGGGCCGGCACATCAACCGCATGCACGATGACTGCTGTGCAAAAGTCTTCACATAATGGGTGCCTGAAGACGGACGATACCACTGAGGTCGCCCAGAAGGTTGTGTCGTTGAATATAATTTTATCGATATTTTCCTTTTTGATTTCATCGTTCTATTTTTTACATCTTTAATTTTCATTGTGGGTATAATTACAGTCGTAAAAGTACTTACTGCTGGTAATTCTTTTCGAGGTGTCTGATGCAGACCACCCATATACACCACTCCTGGAGGTACGGGTCGAATGCCTTCAAACATTCGATGAATATTAAGGAACAGCATATCTACATTGTTATTTAACTCTGCAACCGGTGGAATATCATCTCCAAAATGCTTTTTCAACATTGCATTCTCCGCTTTTTGACTGTTTTCATACAATCTTTTCGTCATATAGTCGTAATATAACTCCTTTACTTTCTCCCACATAGTGAGATTGTTAAGTCTCTGACGAGTAATAGATGGATAAAGAATCGGATGTACTGGAGCTCCAATATTTTCATAATTATCAATTGTGGCTGCAAAAGAACTCATTTGAATAACTGGCGCCTTGTAAATATAAGAATATACTAAAGTCGGTCGTATACAAGCCTCTACGAACAATAGATCAAACTTTTTAGTTTTATCGTTTATCAAATTTTGCACTTTTTCATCTTTGAGTTGCGCATCTACTACCAAATACTCTGCCCGTAGAATTGCGTCCATCACCATGAGTACGTCATCTTTACTACCTCTTGTAGATTCCATGAATATTTTTTGCCATACATCGTACGATATGTCATGGACATCGATTTCTGTCAAATTTGGTGGTGTTCCTCCTGTAGGGAAGGCAGGATCTGGTGTAATCACTGTCACATCATGTCCCCGTCTTGCTAGTTCATGGGTTAGCGGCCGAAACACTACTTGATGACTGATAGACGGTAAAGGAAACACTGCTAAAATCCTTGCTGCATCACTTGCAAAAAATACACAACACAGAACTAGACGCCGGAATAATTTCATATTAATATTATTATATCACTCGCCGACTGGCATTGAATTAGTGAATGCCTGCGATGTACTGCAGGTCATTTTATATGTTTTGGAGTCCATTATAATATGTTTTGAAGTCCATTATTGTATTTCACAACATTTTTAAATACGTAATAAATGGTTCGAAAATTGATATTATGAATCAATCAAACAAGGGATAAGGATCAAATATTTAGTATCGTAAAAACGGTCATAACAGAATTAAAAAGCTATTATAGTATTGTGAGTTGTTTGGTAATATAAGTCACTGATAGTAGGCCATCTGGAGTGTTTGAATAAATGACTTGATTTTGATTTTGAGTGTTGTAAACCGTTCATTGCATAAAAAATTAGCCAAATGAGAGTCGGACTCGCATACGAAGGGCTTTGTACCACCGTATAAAACTTAACACTACGTTTTATACGTGTCGACTTGAGAACCTGCTGCTTTTTCTTTCGTCGGTAAAAAAAGAAACACGTTTCTTGTTTGCCCCTTTAAATTTTAACTTTATTTTATAATTTTATTATTTGTTGTTATAGCGGCAATAGAAATACACAATGTGTGAAAATTTCAACTGTCTACCTATTACGGTTCATGAGATACAACCCGCTGACACACAGATGGACGGACAGCAAAGGCTTAGTAATAGGGTTTTCTTTACACCCGGTATGGAACCCTAAAAAGACACATATTATGTAACAAAACATTGTTATTACTGTGAGTATATCATATTCAATGTCAGACGACTTAGAAGTAGGTACTTAGTTATTCATCTAGAACGATACAGGTCGCTCCACCTCTCATCTTGATACCGGGCCCAAGATAAATACCACAAGACAGACATTATAATGTGCACAGCAACCGATAGTACGTCTGCCCACCGAACAGTTGCAACAGTATCTAGTCGTAAGAGCAGCCCTAGTGTTAGAAGTTAATGATCTAGTTTTTTCCGGGCCCCCTGTATAATAACGTATATAAATCGCAACTCGCATAACGCGCGAAATGTGGGTGTACTATAGGTACATCTCTGCCCAACCCTTCGGGGAAACAAAGCGTGATGTTATGTTATGTTTAAATCATATTACTGTAGGACTAGCCAGAGCAGAAGGAAAATAAAAAGCATTAATTCCAACAAAATAACATAATTTATTTAGTGGGTTGAAACCATAAATAAAAGCATATTTATAATAACTACGGAAATACATTTATAATCAATTATTACAATTCTCAGTACTTACATGGATATTACAGAGCGCTTTACACTTTCACAGTTAAACAACGACTGCCTTGCTAAAATGGCGCTACCAACCACGAGAACTTTAAAATCCCCTCTTCTTGTCACACCCAAGTAGTCAATTGACAGCATAATATCCGGTGGCGCCATTTTAGCATTTTAAACAAATCAAACAACTTTTTAATTTTACCAAATACAATATTGTGTCAGATCAAAAATATTGTAAATATCTTAAAACTACAAAATGTATATAAATAGCTAACATGACTTATACCTTAAAATGTAACCAGTTTATTATTATGTATTGAAGATTTTTTTAATAAAGTCTAACCGGAATCACGAAGTCGTAATTAGTATAATCACTACATAGGGGGTGGCAGGGACGTCGACGTGCAACCAGGGGCCCAAGTCTACTAATTTATAAACGTCACAATGGTATCATAATGGTTAGTTTTTGACAGATTCGCCATACAAAAACTGTCAAAAACTAACCATTATGACACTATTGTGACTTTTATAAATTAGTAGACTTAGGCCCCTGTTAACATGAATTCAGTACATGATTCTCATCCCCATTGCGTTAAAATTTTACGTCGATAATAAATAAATGATTAGATAATTATTAATTTTAAAAAATTGCTGTACCGTACATTTTACCGCATGCATTTTTTTCCATGAAACAGCAGTTTTTTTTATTGATAACGGATGAAACATTTCTACTTATTTTTTCACTGACAATTCGGACACCATCAAATTATTTAAGCTGTTTAGTACAGTCACTTTTATAACTACAGGCGGGGCGGAGGACGGATTTCTACAATCGAGGTATCGTTGGATGTTTTTTATCTGACTGTACAAAACATCTTTTTTTATTGGTGTCCGAATCATCAGTGAAACAATTCGGATTCGAACACTGTGTCCGAGTCGTCAGCAAGTCAGAGAGAGAGAGAGAGGGATGGGTGAAGATAGAAAAATTTAAAGTGTTTTCGTAGTGGGTATTTAAAAAACGACTAACTACACGCGCTGAAAAAAAAATCTCAAAAAAGATAAGATAATTTCAAGTACTTCTTTATTTGTAATACTGTATTATATTTATTTAATATCTTATCTCTACACAAATCACTACAGCTGAGAGATTTCTTCAATTGATAACTATAAATAATTCACTACCTATTCTAGGTCAGATTCGTCATTCTGGATATCATATCATCATTCGTGGATTTTTGACAGTCGTTACTGGTCGTCAGAAGCCCGAAAGTCTGACAAGCAGTCTTATCAAGGTGTATCGTATTAGCCAGTAAATGGGTTGTGGAGGTCAGATAGGCAGGTGCATCCGGTTAGACTGGAAGCCGACCCCGAGTTGGGAAAAGCCTAGGCACGCAGACTCTAGCTCAGATTTAGTTCCCAATTTGAATACAGTACAGAGCTGCAGAGTAACAAATGACAGAAATTCATTACAAAACTAGACGCAACTTTAAAATTAAACTTGCGATAAACTTTGGTCACACATTGAATTTGGGAATATGTTAAAATATGAATAAGACCTAGAGCGCTTGAAAAATCTAAATCAAAAAGTCAAGTAATTTTTTTTATTACCTATTGAAACAGTTGGTTCCTGGGAACAGATTTTATTTCTGACAAACATCATAAATCTGTCAGAAATAATACCAAAAAATGCGTATATTATACAGCTAATTATTCACATTGTATAGTTAATTTAGTGAAGTTTATTGCAGTCACTTGAAATAAACCATTGTCAAGTTTATTTGATATGGATCTTCAATATTACAAAAACTGCAAGATTAATAATAAATTATTTAAGAACAATTCTAGTGTTGCAACAATTATAAACAACCACGACATTAAACGTAACATTACCTGTAATAAAAACAAAATAGTCCTTAGCTTAAAATAATATAAGTATTAATAAAAAAAAGGTAATAAAAACACTTAAGTGTAGAGACAGAGCAAAGATGTTCTCGCGGGTCACCATAATAATTATTATTAATCTCAGCAGCAAAATAATAATCACACACTGCAGAGAAAAACATACAGGCTGACTTTGAAAACATGCGACAAAATTTAAGGAGGTGACCCATGAATATGAACAACTTTTACTATGGAACCTACTAGGAATTAGCACAAAAAAAATCGACCGTTTTATACAAAATAGTCCAATCGGGTACATATTATCGGGTATATGAAGGTCGATTTTTTTTTGCGAATTCAAGTTGTTCCTATACTAAAAGTTGTTCATATTGAAGAGTAGAACACCCCCTTAAATTTTGTCGCATGTTTTCAAAGTAAGCCTGTAGTAACATAAATTGGTAACCGCACTTGAATCCATCACTAATGCGTAGACAATAATTTGTATTATCATACACGTTGTATAACCTTCATACGCAAAGGTAAACGTATTTGGAACTCACAGTGGCAGTAGCACCCATGTGTTTGCAGAACGTCGCCGGGAAAACTTAAACTGAAACGCAAACTTTTGCGTTTACTCACCGTGACTAGTTCGAATATTTGTTAGTATACATTGTTTTAATTGGATTCGATATTGATTGGATAAAGAGGAATTATTATTTTCAAATACCTTGTGAGCAGTGGTGGTCAAATGATAACGGCCCCGACTTGTCGTAGGTTGTGGGTTCGAACCCGGTTGGAAATAATTACTTGGTGTTATATATGTCGCGCGACAAGTCGCCCCAGTATGAACGAGCCTTTACTTTACTTACTTAACGCATTCGCGAGCACTTGACGTATATATAGACGTCATAACAATAAAACTTCTATTGTGTCTCTTTTATTGTCCGAGATAATGTGATAACCTTCCCAAAAAAATGACAACAAAAAGTTATAAATCCTAAAACCCAACCATGACAAAAACGTGTGACTCCCGATTTTTAATTTGTCTGTTTATGATTTCTTATTTGACCTTTTTAGTTGACTATATTTTTAGTTGATATTATTTTATTTTTTGAAAATTTTGAACATTTTGAGAAACTAATTTGAATATTTTGATGTTTGGCTCAATAGTTATTTTTTTTTAATATTTTTAAATATTTAAGGTAGGTGGCGTGGCAGTGGCACAAAAGATTGTGTCGTTGCCTCACTAGTAAATTTTTCTCTGTCAACACAACGTCATCCATCTCACATCTGTCATTGTAAAAATAGACGTCATACTTAATCCAATCCTAGCTTATTTGTATACATTTAATTATTTACAAATACAAAGTTATTTTTCGAAATTTCGACTGAATCAGTGGCAAATTTTAAACGGAAAGTAGTTTTTGAAGGTTTAAGACTACGTTAACAACCGACGCAGCGACATTATTGTTCGTTTTCCTGAACCACAATGTTTATGTTTATATTTTTGACATATTTAATTTGACATTTGACAGATTGTAGACAATACTTGCCACTTACTTTTTATTTTCAGAGGCAACGATATAAAACTGTACGGCCAAAGCTGCCGTAATTTGAAGGGCAAAGAAGGTCAATCATATTTTATCAAAAATATCAATAAAATATGAATATTTTTGATGATTAATTAGTCCGTAATGATCAGTAACGCTATTCCTCAAAATTGTTTTTGAATTGCAACATTAAAAAAAATATGAACAATGCCCATTATGTATTTTAAAATTTCTAAAAAACAGTAAAAATATTAATGGATGTTTGTGATTGGTTGAAAAGTTGCTTGTCATTGTTGAGCTAGCTACCTGAAGTTGTGCCTGTATGTATGTTTCTATTCTGTTTATTTAGATGATTTCAAATAAGTAAATATTGAAATAGTTAAAATTCATAAACTATGCGACTATCACAATGTATGCGACTGTCCCTTTAAATTAATTTTGAAATCATTTTATTACCGGTCTTATGGAACGTATACGATTTTTTTTACGGTCGATTGGCCCGCTTTTCATTCGCCTTGGGCCGTTCAGACTAAATACCCAAAATCATAACCCTCCTTTTTGCTTCGCCGTAGTCGAGTTCCAATTCCAAACAACGAACAATATGCTATCATCATCAGGAATCTATTAAATCGGTATCAAGCGGTTTAAATAGATCGTCTTCAATAGATGAAAGACGTGGCTTCACCATTGTTGGACTATGTTTGCTAAGTGCAATAATGGCTGAATGGAATATGGACCACAAAGAGAGATGTGGCTTTAGCTGGAAAGTCTCAACGGTGATTTGATGGCATGTGATGCATATAAAGAGCCTGTTCATGGTCTTATGACGAAAGAGCCAGGGTAGCCCGCCAATTTTTTTTTTTTTTTTACGATTTTCGCAATTTGTAAGTCAGTACCAGGGTTCTATGTTCTATGTTAGAGGTTTGGTTTCCGCACTTAGTCCTCGAGTGGACCATTGTGCGTGGGCCATGGCGGCCGTCGGTGGTAATTCCAACTAGCCCACCTCCCTCCAGAAGTTAATTAAAACTCCTCTGTCTCTCTGTAGTTCAGAACATCTGTGAAAGATCTTGGTGACCCGCGGGTTTCTGTTCTAATCTAGGTGACGCCCGTGCTTTCGAAGAGCACGGGCGCGACTGTTTCCTCAGCCTCCATGCACTCCCTGCACAGAATACTGTCTGTTATGCCTATTATGTGGAAGTCTCCCCCAAAGTTTTCCAATTATCTTTGCGATGTGTCTTTTGGGGCCAATCGGTCAGGAACATGTCCAAATCGTTACGCCAGCGTTTCTTAGTGGTGACGACCTACTGTGTGACGATCCATCTGGCCCATCTATCCTGGTGCGTCCTGTAATGAGTATAATGAATTAGGTTATTGTTAATATAACTTTTTAAGTTATCTGCTTGTAGGTACTATCTGATGCCGCAACACTGATACACTGACTGATGCATTCTTACAACATATAGGTACCTGTCGATGGAAAAAAGGTGGGCAAAGGCCGTCTGCTGTCTCAATTTGAATCGTTCTACTAATAAAGTAAGTATTTCATTGAAAACTAAATCTATTAACATTTTAGAGGCTTCTTTGTAGTTTCTTGTTTAAGTGCCATTCACTGTTTCAAATAATATTTTCCTTTGCCTACTTAGTTTTCATAAATTAAATCTTTAAATAATGTTTTCCCTTGAAAGTATCAAAACATTTAATAACTATAAAATATCAAGAGTTGGACACTCAAAATATTAAAAGCGTTTGATTCAAAACTTTAATAAGTAGCTAATAAATTATGAATTTCAAGTTAAGTCCTTCATTATTTATTCAAAATTCATACTTAAATGTATTCTTTTATGTTTCTAAACTAGATGGCGCTGATTTAAGTTTGGTTTTCGAACTACATTTTAAATTCAAATAATTATACTAACTTTTTTTTAAGTATTTAATAATGGCTTATAGCTTATAGTTATGAAACTCCCGCCATCTCTCAAGTCTAATTCAATGCATAAATATATCTGGAATGTACTGATATTAATTATAATTCTATTTGGCTGAACTTTCTTAATTAGAGTTGCGAGACTATAACGGATGGAACCATCGCTCAGATTTAATAATAACAATGATTAAAGTTCATAAGATATTTGTTAATTTCACTCTTAAGTCCCATGCTGTACGTATATATAAACATAAAAAGAATCAAATTAAATTAGCTAGTGTAACTCCACGTGATGGATATCGATTTCTAACCAAGATTAAACAAAAAATAAATTATTTGGGGTTTTTTTCCGCGGTCAATGACCGTACGTAGTTTGTCAATAGTTAATTGATTCAGGCGTGACTTGGCGGAAATCCATTATAAAATACAATAGACGTAGATATATTTAGTAACGTTTCACCTCTCAACGAGGCACCCTCAGGATGACGATTGACTTGCCGCGAGCCCGTACACGACGTGTTAACACGTTCAGCTCAGCGTCCAGCGCTCGGCGACATATATTATATGCAATGCATTATAATATGAATAAATTAAATAAACTTGTGCTAGTGCCTAACCGTCAATCTAGCTACAAAGCTTATTTCTACAGGGTAAAACTGAGTTACTGGGCATCCCCTTAAGGGGTCATTCTACTCATTATTATGAATAACTTTCATTATGGGCGCTATGCAAACATAAATGTAGGGAACCGCTGATTTTTTTTCGCGATGTCACGCTAGGTCCCATAGTGAAAGTTACTCATAATAATGAGTACAAGGACCCCTTAAGAGGATGCCCATGAATTCAATTTCAACCTGTATAAGCAGCCACTTTAGCTTTCAAAGTTTTCCAGATAGCAACAGTTTCGTACATAGATATTATTATGTGTGGTGCAAGTTAAGGCAAGCGTCTACCACTGGCCCAGATTGCCTTAATTACTTATACTTAGCAAGTTATTCGGAAATGCAGCTGGTGCCCCGATTCGTAAAGCACGAAATTGTTTTTGGAATCGTGTGGCTCTGTGGCTCTTAAAGACTTAAGTTTTTATAAAAATGCAGATAGATGTTACTCTTGACATTGATGAACAAGGTCAAATTACTGGCGATACTTCATACTATAGACAACAACAATTTGAAAATATTAGTATAAACACATCATGGTTATAAATTTTCAAATTGAAAATTACTAAAAAAATTAACATCTATGATTATAACGGGTGTGGACACACGGCTACATATCAAGCTATACATTTCCAGTAAACGCTGATCTCGCATTGTATGGGATTTCCGTACAATGAGAGGTCAGCTTATACTGGAAAAGTATAGCTTGATATGTAGCCGTGTGTACCATTCGGAGATATTCCTTCGCCTTTTGACGCTTTTTTATGAAACCAAGTTTAAATGTGTAACTTAAAATACTCCCACGATCCCTAATGCATGCACCCATAAGTACAATGTGTAATGTTTTTCGTATGTTACATTTTGCACTACTGTAAGCAGCGAATTTTCACACCAAAAATAAAAGTCGTTACTCAGCTATTATTTTTGGGAGTATATAATTTTTTATGTTACTAGCGACCCACCCCAACTTCGCATGGAGGCAATGTTCTGATGTTATCACATATCATACATATCTCATCTCATGATTTCTGAGGTACATCAATCTGCCAAGACTTTTCCCAACTTTGTTGGGGCCGGCTTCCAGTCTTACCAGTTGCAGCTGAACACCAGCATTTTACATGGAGCGACCCCACAACCCAGTAACAGGGTAATACAATACCCCTTGGTAAGACTGGTTGTCAAACTTTCGGGCTTCTGACGGCTCCTAACAACTGTCAAAGATCCACGAATGACAGCCATAATAGTAGCATAGTTAAACTAAGCAGGCACAAAAAGCGACCATGTTTTATACTATGTATAGTTATAGACAATTGAATGCAAATGACAATGTTCATACACCTGTGTGTGTAAGTTTTATAAAAACTACCATAAATATATTTACCGAACTTATTACGCATGGCATTGGCTGAAGACACACGTGCCTAAAGTTTTACATAATGTATTCTGTTTTATACAAAGAAAAGGCAATAAATATCATTTGAGAAAAAACGTAAAACAAAATACCTACTATCAGTTTTCAAGTTATTACCAAACTGTTAACATGTTGATAATTTTGTGTATAGTGAGTGTTGTAATAAGTGCTAACAATGCAGCAAGAATATTGGCAGTATTCCCTACTCCGTCTTTCAGTCATCAAGTGGTATTCCGACCTTTGACTCAGGAGCTAGCCAAGCGAGGTCATGACGTCACTATTATCACAACAGACCCAGCTTTCCCAAAGGGACAGACGCCGTCGAACATCACAGAAATTGACGTCCACGATCTGTCATACAAGATATGGTCAGATAAACTTTTGAAGAAAATAGGAAAGAGCATTGAAAAAGATTTGAAAGAACAAATTGAAATATACTACCCAACTATATTAGATATAGTAATGGAACAATTGCAAACAGATGAAGTACAGCGGATAGTTAAAGATAAAACAAAGAAGTTTGATCTATTGATTATAGAAGCTTGTGTAAGACCAGCACTTTTATATTCCCATATCTACAAAGTTCCTGTAATCCAAACGAGTTCATTGGGTGCCATGCCTGGCAATTTAGAAACTGTTGGTGCTCCCGACCATCCTTTGTTATATCCAAACATTTTTAGACAAAGATCGAACAATCTTACAAAATGGGAGAAAATTGTGGAAATATTGATTTATTATATATTCCATAGTATATCGAAAAGTTATGAAGATGTTGAAACTGAAATGATCAGGAAATATCTTGGACCTGATACACCAAATGTTTCGCAATTGCATGAGAATGTGCATATGTTGTTCTTGAATGTTCATCCAGTGTTTGATGGTATTCGACCTGTTCCTCCAGGTGTAGTGTATACTGGTGGTTTACATCAGAAGCCTGTGAAGGAGTTACCAGCGGTAAGTGATGAGTGTTTCAATTAAATAAAATATATGTTTTTAATATTGTTGCCCCATAATACATGCACTTAAACATAATTGGCGATATGTGGGTACACTTCTGCAAATTAAATGTTTTTTTTTTTTTACTTTAAAATTTAATTTCAGGACCTGAAATCTTACTTAGACGCTTCCAAAAATGGTGTTATCTATTTAAGTTTCGGTACAAATGTGAATACGGATCAATTAGCCCCAGAGGTTTTAAACAAAATGGTTAAAGTATTATCTGAGCTACCTTACGACGTTCTGTTGAAGTGGAATGAAGATGAGTTGCCTGGCCGTTCTGATAATATCAGAATATCAAAATGGCTGCCGCAATCGGATCTGCTCCGTAAGTTTTATTGCTTACTAGCTTTTGCCCGCGGCCTCGCCCGAATCGAGATCGAAAATTATACCAAACCGTAGATAAGGTCTATCCGTGTGCCACATTTCATCCAAATCCGTTCAGCCGTTAAGTCGTGACAGACAAACGGACAGTTACTTAAGTTATGATTTGTAATACTATTTCTCCTTTATTTAACATTGATTTATTTTACCGTATAATTATTCAATAACGAAAAAAACAACACTATTAGAACAATGGCATCAGTTTTAACCTTGGCAAGACATTTTTCTTCTAAAAATAATAAAAATCAACGTCATCATCATCTGCCTAGCCTTTTCCAACTATGTTGTGTTCGGGTTTCACCGGATGCAGCTGAATACCAGTATTTTACATGGGGCGACTGCTTATCTGACCTCCACAATCAGGTTACTGGGTAATTTATGATACCCTTTAGTAAAAGTAATTATCAGGCTTTCTGGCTTCTGACTAAGTATCCATAACTACTGTCAAAGATCTACAAATAACATCCGGGACTAATGGCTTAACGTCAGTCTCGGTAATTTCTATCTGACCTTCACTACCCAGTTACACGATACTAACAACAACAACAACAAAACGGTGTAACAGTTTGCGCGTCGATTTCCCTTACAACCTTTCATCTCATCTCATCATTTAGGTAATCATCTTTACATTGATTTTTATTATTTTTAGATGTCCCTTATAAATCAATCTGCCTTATAAATAGATCGACTGCTTGTCTGACCTCCACAATCCTCCCAGTTTGCGCGTCGATTTCCCTTACAACCTTTCAAACTGCGTTGCTAATTCACATCGCAAAGATTCGTAGTTTTTGTGTACAAGCCCATAAACTGGGTTGAATACCGGGTTGAATTTCAAATGATCCAAAAATATCATCGAATTAACGTTTTACTTTAAGTCATACTTTTTTGCTTATCTCGATTTCAGGACACCCCAGTGTGAAGCTGTTCATAACACAAGGAGGTCTACAATCAACAGACGAGGCTATCACAGCAGGAGTACCTCTGATTGGTGTGCCAATGTTAGGTGACCAGTGGTATAATGTAGAAAGATATGAATATCACAAGATTGGATTAAAATTACACTTGGAAACACTTGATGAGAAACAGTTTAAGAATGCGATCACAACTGTTATTGGAGATGAAAGGTATGTTTTTTTATGATATTTCTTCGGCCAGGCTTTATAAATAGGCTAAAAAACCAACAACGGCAAAAAAGTCAAGTGCAAAGGTATACTTAACCAAGACATCACAGACAGACAAATTAAAAATCCGGATTCACACGTATTTAATTTGTTCGATATATGTAACTATGTCTTCGTTATACCTTTTTACTTTACTTTTTTGTAGTAATTGGGTTTTAGATTTTAAAACTTTTTTCCTGTTAAGGTTTATCGTAGTATGGAGTCTCTCTACGTGTGATGACAGGTAGAGAGAGTCTTTGCCGATACCTTTTTTGCAGCCATCAAACACTATTACTGTTTGTGTTTCCGGAAGTATGAATGTCGGTAGAATTTCAGGCATTATTAGAGGTATTACTTTGTATTTTGTATGGTTGGCATCACAGTACCAAAACAACTTCCCATCAAGTGGATTACCGGGCTGTTTGCCAACCTACAAGTTGTCACCAAATAAAGTCACATTTCTTCTTCAATTTCAGGTATCGTCAAAACGTTGCCAAGCTTCGCACTCTAATGTATGATCAGCCAATGCGTCCACTGGAGCGCGCCGTGTGGTGGACGGAGCACGTGCTGCGTCACGGCGGCGCGAGACATTTGCGCGCGCCCGCCGCCAACATGTCGTGGGCAGAGTACCTTGAAATAGAAATAGTTCTAACCCTACTTTCAGGCTTACTGATTCTAGTATTCATATTCATCAGTCTTGTTTATTTTGTTTGTATAAATTATGTAACTTCTAAGAAACTTAAGGCAGCTTGATGAATAAACATGTTGATTTAAATCTTAAGTTTGTAATTCAAACGTTTGGTTCGATGGTTGTTTAGAATTTTCATCAACTTTTACAATAATATGAAAATTAATTTTGGTTTGTAGAAGACTACAAGCCTTGAGTGACTAGATCAGGTTTAAAGTCAAGTTATTGTTGGTGTTTTGTTTGAGATCAAAACAATAGTGTTTACGTTTATGCCCAAAACTAATAGTTTTGCATAATATTTTATAACTCAACTAGATAGGGCCAAAATATAATTTTATTGTAAGCTGATTTGAGAACTCAGCAGTAGTACCTACTTGCGGCCACTTATAGACCTAGGAGGCAGTCAGTTAAATAAACTTTATTAATAACAAAGATTCTTCAAATTAATTAGTTGAGAATTCCGAAGCATCTCAGCAAAAGAAATAAACATTAAGTTAGAAATATTTTCGGCTTCCAGTAAACTGTCAAGCCAAAGGAACGTGATAACGAAATAGAAGGACAATCAAGTTAATTAAATAAAGAGTGAGAAATTGAGAACTTGGAAGAGAATTATAAGATTAACAGTCGGCGACTCCATTTAGTAATTGAACGAGCCACCAAAAATTGTTAATTGACTTAGATAAGATTCTTGCCATTAAAATTATTTTAATTAAAAAACTATTAGATTGATCTTGAAGTCTATATTCATATGGAAAACACACTATTATTATAAAACAAACACCTATTAATATTCAACCTTGAATTACCGATGCCGACGTGTAAAGAATTTGAATTTAATCAGTACTTTTACCTACCAAGGACGATATTTCCGACTAACAAATACATTAAATGTTATATACTATACATACATAATCTCACGCCTTATTCCCATGGGGGTAGGCAGAAACTACTATCCTTACATACTCCTTTTTCTATGTATATGTTCATACATCTGGTCATACACGCACGCCGGTTACTAGTACAACCGTTACGCATACAATCTTTCTGAAGAACATTACCAATACTGTATGTAATGTTATACAAGGTATTTTTTTTGATATCCCATAACTCTCCAATATCTCGAACGTTGGCCCCACTCTCCATAATTCCAACAAAATATGACTTAAATAAATATCCAATGATGATCTACTTCTCTTCAAAAATACTCCGAGAGATAACATCTTTCTTCAACCAATCAATAACGTTGATCCCCAAGTTTAACAACATAATCACCTTTGATTTGATTTGTATCTGAGAGCCGGAAACCTGTTCAAATAAAGTTAATTGAATTTAAAAGCTCGACGTTTTTCGACAGAAAAGTTCTATAAACCATTTGAAACAAATTTTTGTAAAGATGAAAAGTCTTTTCATGGAGCCAGGAGTTTTGTTTGCTGGCAACCTCTAAGTGATTTTGAGTCTTTATTGAGCAAAACACTGATTGCCTCTTCCATTCAAAGTTTGGTTAACGAAGTGGATAAATAGGATTGAGTTTGCAATTAATGTTTCGTTAACTTGATTTTGGAGGGTAGTTGCAGTGGGACAAGCATTCTTTGGACAGTTGTACTGTGTGAATAGAAATACTTTTACTTGTCACAGAGTCACTCCACAGACTAGTACCCACAATGCGTAACACACTTTCTTTCACACTCCGAAGATTTTTTAGGGAACTCCTAATCCATTACTCCTTATATTTGAAAAACTCATCTGCTCGACAACGTAAATAACGCAATAATAATTATTAATTTTTAGACAAAGTCTTTTAATTTTTCTTTTAAATGGATATAATGTTATAGAAATATTCGAACATTCTTCAAGCCAAAATCAGTTTTATCATATAGCTGACTTTGAGTCACAAGCTCGTAAACCTCCTATTAAAGCAAATACTAAATTAAACAATCAGAATTTTGAACTGTTGATTTTCATCCTCAATTAAACATTATTAGTTACGATTCCTTTCATAAGCAGCTTGCACGAGTGCGCAGTAAATTAATCCTCTTTGCCTTTGTATTAACGTCAACCCTTTTCAAATGACCGGCCCAGGAGTCAGAGACACGTGGTATTGGCAGATTGAGAAAGCTATTCATAAATTATCTTTGGATTCAATGACAACTTTTTACCAAATTCCTATTTTGTAGGACTTTTGGGAAATTATTGTCCAGAAACGATAAGGAAAGTAATAAAATTGTTTTAATTTTGTTTTATTTCCCTTGTATTGCTAGCAAGAATCTGCAATTAAACGTGTCTGTGAGATAGAACGAATTTAAAGTTGTCATAATTAGTATGTAGATGATGTTATTATTCATGCACAGTAACTTTTCCCTTAGTGCTCGCTTAGTGTAGGACCACTTAGTATTATTCAAGAAGGACTAATCGAAACAAAGTCCTTTTGAAAGAAAGAAAGGATAACCTTTATTTGGGCACAGTTCGTGAAACACAAATACCTACAAAAAACAAAGTAAATAAAAACTTTTTTACAAAAAAGTCTTTGGTTTTGGTTAATAATATGCATTGTGACTAGCATAAATTGCTTGGCAACTATATTAAAGTAATCGAATCGCAACCCGTGAAATACTTATTATTGAGTAGTTCCGGTGGCCATCTGTGGTCTTCATTATCAACTCCACTTCACCAAATGGTGTTTTCCGAGAGCAAATACACAAGTTACTACAAAAAATACCCAAATCGCTATAGGTGTGCCTATAATATTTGAAGAGTTAGTTCCCTCGATTTCTCCAGGATCCAATGATCAGATCCTCACTCGATGACAATAGGACCACCTGGGAAGTATATCCTTTCAAACAAAAAAAGAATTTTTCAAATCAGTTCATAACTGACGGAGTAGTGAGGTATAAAAAATAAAAATAAAATACAACCGAATTGATAACATTCTCCTTTTTGGAAAGTCGGTTAAAAAGTGAAAATAATATTTAGCAACAATAGTGTGTGCCTCACGTGTGCACCAAAAAGGTTAAATTCAGCATTAATGCTAAATAAATGCAGTCTGACGCTGATTTTCTAATGAACCTGAAGGGAAAAACGTCGGGGAGTACAAACAGTTTCAACATAGCTAATACTATAATTAATCTAAAAATAAATACTTTTGCGTTATCGTATTTATATGGATTGTATTTACAGTTATCAAATAATTGATTTGATTCCTTGAAATACAATCTATTTAAAAAGGACAATAAGTACCTGAAAAAAAACCTACTTTTGTGAGAAATGAAAATAGCTAAAAAAATTAAAGTTTCTTTTATTATTATAATTTTGATTGCCTCGTCCTTAAATAATATGAACTTTCTTATTTCTATATTTTCTCAATAACTGAGCATAGTGTATTTTTTTATAAAAACGTAGATACTGTAATGTAAACAATCTCTTCGTCAACAGTCATATTGGATTTCCGAGAAGAGAAATTTTGTATAACTTTATCAATGTTAGTAATAGAGTTTCTTCTATTTATGGAATTGACCGGGAAAGTACTAAATCTGATTCTGTCACTAAGCAGAATGGTCCACAAACAGTACTGTAGGCCAGAAGTCAGTGGAAACAAAAACAGTATAAGATGACCCCATATTCTTTTGAAATCCCGTACTATGTTAGGTCATTTCAAGGTTAAAGTCTGACCGCTGATGTACCTAAATGGGGTCAGTTATATAGGTTCCAAATTCCAGACACAGTCTTAATGTGTGTGTGTGCAATTATTTACCTAGACGTTTAATTTTGTCTTGTCTTTTAGATATAATTCTTCATTCAAAATATTGATGCTCATCAACCCCAAACGGTGTACTCCTTGGGGTTGATAAGCATCAATATTTTACATGGAGCTTCCTTAACTATACAATACTAAAACCTACCAAAACATCTAGTGATGTGAAACATTCCATCGATGTAAGCATCTAAAGACTCAAAGAATAATGTAGTGACATCTGGAAGCAACTCATAAGCTCCGTACCAGACATGACGTTAATAAAGGCATCCCTTTGCGATGATATTAAATATTATTATGATGTTGTTATTTAGGGTTCCGTGGTAGAGTAAAATTTTTCAGTATTTGTGTTGAAGTATTATTGGTAAAACACTAACAACCTCATATGGGGTTATTGTACTCATAATATTAAGAACAACTTTTACGACGGGATCAAACCTGAAATTGCGAAAAAAGTACAGCTTTCCCCTATGTTTGTTAGCATAAATTGTTAAGAAGTAAGGAACGCCAAATTTTTTTCTCGCGATATTATATTTGGGCCCATATTAAAAGTTATTTATAATGATGAGTACAAGGACTTACGAGGTTGTTAGTGTTTTAACAATAACCCTGTATAAGTTTGGTATGGATGATAAGGGTCCAATTGCGAATAGCAAAGGATTGGTATAAAACCGGCTAAGTGCATGTCGGAACACGCACAATGAAGGGTAGTTTGGATGAATTTATCTCAAGAACAAACTTAACATTGTAGTTGAAAAACATATTCTCCCATACATTCCAACTGCAAATGTAAGTTTGTACAAACAATATTGAGCGATTTACCAATTTTTTTTAAGACGATTTCGGTTTACGGAAACCTAAACCGAAGTCTTCTTCTTTTATTACTAAAGAAGCATTTACTATATTTTTTTCAACATTTTAGGTTCAATATATAGTTTTGGAGATATGGCAGGGGGAATCTATTTTCTTAAATATATTTAATAAAAGTATTAATTATTATGAATAAAAAAATATAAGATCCTCACAATACTTTCATTATGCGAGAAATATTGATATTAAAGGTTTTCCAGATCAAAACATTCTGACCCATCGTATCGTCATCTTCTTGCCCTTATTCCAGTTTCTTTTATTATTTTCTCATAAATACATAATATATTTAGTTATTTCAAAATCTTTTCCCATACATCTTCGTTCGGAGCCATTAAACGTCGGGCTTAATTTAAAAATATAGTTTTGCAATGCTTCTACGGAACCCAAAAAATAATCTATCTAAACCATGAAGCATGTTGTTTTTCCGAGGAGTTGCTCTGAGCATAATGGACAGATTTTAATAATGTTTTCCTCTTCTTGAATGACATATAGTTCAGACAAGGTCGAGACTTATATCTACTTGGGTATAAGCCATTTTATGCTTAGGTATTTTGGTAATGAAGTCTTTCAGCGAGAGAGAATAAAAGCTATTAGTTGTTATTGCGGTAATAAACTTTCGCGTGTCAACTTTTTGATTTGAGATAGTGATAGTGATTAATTAATGGCATTGTTGTGGAATAGCAAGATACATTAATAGAGGCATCAAAAAACTAGTTATGCCACGTAAATTAGCTTAGCGGTTTTCCTGGTGTCGAAGCTCACCATTCTAGAGCATAATAATTATAAAAACCTCATAAACACAGACATTTTCGTAGATGGTCGCCCCGAGCGAAAGAGAAGTGAAATGAAGTCGCTTTTTTGGAGACAGAAGGTAATAAAATTCATTTCAACATTGCAGGAATACGCCTTATCCATCAAGTTTCATCAGCTTCTATTAAAGATAATACTCCAAGATTCTCATTTAAATACAAAATCCCATCCTACTAAGAAGAAACTAATTACATAAAGTTATAAACTCAAATAAACACGGGAACAAAATCCAATCTTCCCCGAGATTACTAATCCAGCGTAAACAAGCTGTTTACTAAAACCCAGGACCACATGTACTTACATCAAAGTCATGAAGTTACGGAGTGACAAATAAACAAAAGTTAATTCATTATCACAGGCGTAAACTGCACCGGTGGGTACCAGCAGTTTGTTAGTTCCAAACTTTGCAGATGGTATAGGAGTAACAGAAACAGACATAGGAAAATATTATGGCGAAGAAAGAGATGACGATAAAGACGTAACGAGGTTAAAAGTTAAGAATCTAGGGACAGTATTAAAGCGGAATGGGGCAAGGGTTTGCGTGAAAAATGTTGCTCAAGGCGGTAATTTTGTTCTTTTTTAGTTTTTGGCGCGTTTTAATATTTACATAATCTGGGCTTGATATGCAAGATATAAGATTTTTTTTGGGTATACGGAGATTTGAAGTTATCGAGTGAAAATAAATCTCAGACACTAATGGACGTCGAAGGAAAATGTGCAGAAAAAATGTTATCTTGATCGCTCTGATAACGTCAACACGTAGTGAGCTGGGTGTGGTTATTATTGTTTGTTTTGAGGTTTTGTAATAGCAGTACTAAAATAACAGGATTTTAATATTATTCTTCGGTTTCAAATCATAGTTTTTTTCCTTCACAGTATGGTATATTACCAGCTTAAACTAATCTTATTCCTATAAAGTGTGTGTTTGTGTCTATGTTGTCTGCCTACAATCAAGTTAAACAATTTAACCAACGGGCTACTAAATACCAATGCTTCCTGAACCAGTCAGCTCACAAAACGATAATTCGTCAACTGCCGAAGTTTAGCAGCATTAATCAGACCGTTAAAAACTCCAGAGGAAATTACTTCAGTAATTATGACGACTCGCGGTTATCCGGACTGACGTACGTAACGAGCGTTTCGGAAACCTTCTATCTATACATACCTATAATAAAGCTGAAGAGGGTCGAAAGTCTGTACATGGAAGATATTCTAAAAAAAAGTTAGCTGGGGATACTTAGAATCGATAACAGAACACGTTCCAACAGTTTTTAGAATTTTTGTCTGTTTATTTGTTCGCGCATCACGTGAAAACAGCTGAACGGATTTTGATGCAAACTTTACTAATCTGTCGAATAAATCCCCGGCCGGGTTATAGGCTATGTAACATCTCGCTAAGACCATTAGGAGCCGACCAAAATGAAAAAAAGTCAGAAAAGCCATAAGCGAAAACGAAGTAACAGCGCGGGCTAGGTTCGAAATTTCATGCGGATGAAGTCGTGGTCAGACGCTAGTTATAAATATAATTGATGAAATTTTGCAGCTTCGGATTCCTAAGTCAGTTCCCAAAACGATAATCTGTCAACTGCCGAAGTTTAACCGCATTAAACAGACCGTTAAAAATGACAAAGGAAATTACTTCAGTAATTATGACGCTGTTATCCCGACTGACATAAGTAACGAGCGTTTCGGAAATAAGAAATATAATAGCTGAAGTTTTGCAGCTTCGGATTTCTTAAGGGCGCACCGAGCATTTGCCTTTGTCTCTGTCTTTTTCTTTACGTGTAAAGAGTAAAGAAAATAACCACACTTTTGCACTTTTTTAATGTTTTTCGTTGTTATTTTCATCATATTGCTCTTAAATAAAAAACTATCGCGTATAAACGCTCCAGTCAACTATGAACTTTATTTTAGTCAATGTATCCTAATATAAAATTACTTATTTATATAAAAAAGTAGGGATATAGAGGAAAAAAATACTCATTAAGAGATAACTTTGCGAATTTATTCTATCGAGCCAAACTTATCAAATCGTGTTTCCATCTTGTATACTGTCTAGAATATAAGCCAAAAAATATCAATATATTTTCCTACATTTTAATTTAATTGTTAACTACTTCAAACAAGGGTTATAAAATCGTGTTTTTATGTGTAAAAAGCTCGGTGCCCCCTTAAAATTAGAATCAAATTAGTTATTTTAGTAAGAGACACAGTTATTTATTTACGATTTTGTGCGTTTGTAGTGAGATTAGATCCCACAAAAAAAAAAAAAACACGTCATTTATTTTCCAGATCATAAAATTCAATTTGTTTGTTATTGCATACACATCTTAAACACTAGTGTTAGTACATTGACACACAACCAAATGCGAAAGTAGGTTCGTTTGTTTATTAGTTTGCTTGTTTGTTACGCTGAATGAAATTTGGCACTTGGGTAGAACATGACCTGGATTAGGACATAAAGAAAGAAAGAAAGAAAGAAAGAAAGAAAAATGCGTTTATTGGCAAAATACACCTTAAAACTAAAACAAACAGAAAATAATGATTATAATGCCAAAAGGGCCTCAGCTCAGCATAATGTCAGATGACAACACAAAGTGTACCACCTGACGCTGATTTTCAGCTGCAACCCACGAGTGCCATACGCTAGAATAAAGAAAACACAGGGAAGTGTGTGTCCGTTCTAATAAATTAGAGGTACTTTACAGAATAAATTTAAAACAAAAAACTCATACAAAACTAAATAAAAATGTTGTGGCATAGATGAGTGTGTGTATCGTGTGGTGATTTGTGAGAAAACTAAATACAATAAATAATCATAACCTTTGAAGCATCACGGCCATTTCTGGGTGGTCCCGCGCGAAAATTTTGCATGTGATTAATACGACGATACCTCCTAAGATAAGCATGGGAGCTGTTTAGAAGCCGTTTCCATGTTTTCTAAAACAAACAAAAAAAACAATAAATAAACGGAACTCATCCATTAAAGAGATAGCGCTAACGTTTTATTAGACGTAAAACGAACTCGTCTTAGAAATAAACACGGGAAATGCATTACGCGTACTGCAGACAAACATGAATGCATTTTAGTATTTATAGAAGATGTGGTGAACATACATAACGTGCTTTGCGTCCTGAATTTTGAATAGGTACCTACTTCTTATGAGCCATTACTAAATTATGAGGTTGAAAGATATAGGTAACAAAAATATTACTAACATAACATCACGTCTTCTTTTTCATGTCGCTGGCACTACAGTTATTCTTGCATGTTATATCCCACCAAAAACATATTCATGTAAAATGTTGCCAAGACGAGACAATGCGTCTCGCACTTTCAAAAAGTTATCAAATCTCATGTAGAGCCAAGCTCTCTAAACTCTAGACGCCCTAACTGTACAAGCTCTACACCTTAGTCAAAATATGTAGCTTGGCCATTTTGCTGCATTTGGACGGGGGTAAAGTTTGTGGGGGTTGAACGTGGACTAAACCATTCATGGGTGTAAGGTGAAAAAGAAGAAGAATTACCGAGTTACTTAAAAAATCAAGTTCAAATATTAACTATCTCGGACCGCATTTGTTCAGAAATCGTTTATCAATTAATTTTTTCGCCTTCATGCTCCAAAGAGGTGTACCGATAATATAGTACACTGTACACTTAACCGGCAAAATATGTGTACATTTAGCCAGTTAATGTAAGTCCCATGTAAATAGGGGGTGAGCCTATAATGCTCATCAAACGGGCACAAATCTAGACTCCGGGCTGCTATTGAGAAATTCCGGTTGGAATATGGACAACATTAATAAAATGGTTGGCAATATCATTTACAACAAAAGTTTTTTTTTTTCTTGATTTTTTAATGTAGCTACACTAGTTATCGTAAGTAGTAGAAATATGAAGCATACAGTAAAATTTGATGTAATGAATAGACAAAAATACAAGAAATTAATCAGCTTAAAAAAATCTTTAATTCATTCATTCACTCACTGATAGACAACGCACTGCCTACACCGCTGGGTAGTGACTCTAGAAGCATGAAATTTTGAACAAGAGCTCCTTAGACAGGGTCAAATTAAATTAGTTAGCGAAACTCTGCAGACGTGATGGGTATCGATATCTTTACACGATGAGACGGGGGATGTGTCTACATACCCCGGCAAAGCTAACTCAGTCTGCCCATTTTGTCAGTGGCGCCCCCCCCCCCCCTACTCACCGCTCACATACCTTGCGGTAGCAGTCGCGCGCGGAATATAGTAGAATATTGTAATTAGTTCACGTCAGGATGACGAGAGACTCGTCTTTTACATGACAAATTGTATTTAATTTATATACCAACAAGGTAAAATTCAAACTTTTCGTGCGTATACAGCGAGAATTGAATATAACAAAATGTACGCAAAGAAAATGTTGAAAACACGAAACTGGATCAACATGGTGGGTCTTATCACTTACGGGAATCTCTTCTAAACCAATATAATAGATGACATTTTACAGACAAAAGAAGCGAAAATCAATCATTAGAAATCAAGACTTTTTTTTACCGTCTCGAAAAAAAATGGGTATATTAGGTGAACGGAGTAGAAACTTATGGTATACCTAGTTTTTCTTTCTCCGTTCACCTATTTATACCCATTTTTGTTCGAGACGGTAAAAAAAGACATTCAGTATAATTAAAAAAAAGGTGAGTAGCCAGCTTTGGACATCAAAAAATTGCTCCGCATCGCAATCAATGGAAAAAGTGCCCAAAAGGATGGCAGCACTGCCACGTTTGGATGGCAATGCTGGTTTTCTGGGCTAAAAATAAGCTAGCCCACCTACTATTTTGAGTTCCAGTCTATTCTATAAAGCTTAACGTGAAAACTTCGGTAATAAGCTTGAAGCAAGTCGTCATTCCACCTGATGCACCGCATTGACACTATCGACAGATTTTGAGTTCCACTCTATTCTATAAAGCTTAACGTGAAAACTTCGGTAATAAGCTTGAAGCAAGTCGTCATTCCACCTGATGCACCGCATTGACACTATTGACAGATAACTCCAAGCTTGCTGCTCTAAGTTTTCACGTCGAAATTTTTTCAGAATACATCGGCTGTAAACACCGTCCAACAACAACATTGTGGTTTATTAAATTAAGCGCAAAGGACGATAAATCCTGGAAGAAATAACTTGTATTTTGCTTGAAGTAGTAAATAAATCCTTCGGGGGTCAAATATTATTATTATGCTAGAGACCACAAACTTGCCGAAATACAACCCAAAGTAAAGATTTAAAATGTTATAACGTAAACCGCAAGAGACCAATATCGAAAAACTTCTAAGAACATTTAGAATTCATGTATTCTAGGACGCAAAAGCTAGACTCTCTTACCCAGCGTCTCCAGCTCTCAAAGGAAGTGACATTATTAAATTAGGCGGATGAAACTCTGAAGCGGACTAGAGGGTGTAAAGAAACTCCTATATAAATAAGGGTATGGTTCTATGAAAAAAGTGTGCGACCACATCTGCCTTGCAATATAAATCTGTATCTGTTTAATAAATATATCTGTTTTTTTCATAAAATATTATTTATTAAATATTATATTAGGACTGCCTCGTTGGTCTAGTGGAACATCCCGTTCGCTTCCCGGGTCAGGCAAAGTTTTATTGGCCTTTTCCATCTGGAATTTCTCAGTAGCAGCCCGGAGACTGGATTGGTGCCAGATGGTGGTAACACCTAAAGCCAAAGTTACACGAAGCAAGTTTATTGTCTCAGTCTTACAACCAAATTGAAAGAAAAAAAAAACTTGCATCGCATCGTCTTAACAGTTTAGACGATGCAACTTTTGTTGTTACTTCAACGGATAATTAATTCGCATCGTTTCAGGTTTAAGGCAATATTTTTATATTATGTCTTTCATCATTATTTTTAAGGTAATATTTGTAACATATTTTGATTTCAAAGAGTGTCCGTGGAGTTTCTTGCTCGTCCTTCTTCATAGGAACCTACTACGCTTTGAAATGGGCAAATAGCTTCATCTTTCTGCCTGACCGACCCCTTGACAGTAATTCAAAAGTGCCCTTAATTGGTTTATTTGAAATAAATGCTGAGGTTTTATGACTTAAAAGGTAAATACATTTTGTTTAAAATCATCTTGAATGACAAAATGAACCCTGCCCATCCACTGCCTTCACGACAAAAAAAGAACTCTAGCAATTCTATTTATGGGACATCGATCGATAGACTTTATAAAACTTCCCTTTGCTGGATTGAGCTAAGGGAAGTTGTTGATCCACAATATTACACGTGCTCAAACAACTATTCACAACTTTTAAGTAGGTTTACCAAATGGACCGAAGCCAAATAGTATGAAGCGGAATCAATCAAAATACTTGACCCAAGTTCTACCATAGAATTAGAATGTATAGAAGTGACACTTTCTCAACGAAAACTTTAAAATAGCTTTTGCCCGCGGCTTTGCCTTCGTGGAGGGATCGATCGACCACGGGATCGAAATACGGGAACAAATTGCTAAAATTCACTTATCTGTGTGCAAATCCGTTCAACCGTTAAGGCGTGAAACAGACAGTACTCTGTCTGTTTCACGCCTTAACGGTTGAACTTTCGCATTAAATTTATAAAAAAATTGTTTAGTTAGTATGGATGCCCAGTTTCGCAATGGTCAGTTTTGGGGCGTCTAACTCAGTCAGGATAGTATGTAATAAATTGTGTTTGTATACTGACTGTTCATGACATCTTTTAGTTTCATACTAACGAATATGTGTTTTACGAATTTGATCCTTATTAGTTCTAGAAGTTTCCTACTGACAGGTGTCAGGAACGCATTCTTTCCACGGTCGGACTGTAATTATTGAATGTTCGTTGTTACCACAGAATAGTACAGAAAGCTCACTCCGCATTTATGGTATGAAGCTACAAGTACGCGGCGGGCTTTTCTTGTCGAGCCAATTCAGTGAGCGTAACGTAGTCAGAAGATTTAAGAGTTACACGATAGAAAGAGAGGCAACTTCTAGGTGAATATAACTGTGGTTATCAGCGCTGTGCGACCTGAATTGCACCTTATTGTGTCGTAGCAAGAGTCGCTTTTTATTTAAATGATTTTGCGGAGTGAACCATCTGAACTAATCTGTGTTGTTACAGAGCTTCAAGGATGTTTTGACAGTGGAATAACATTGACAGGGGATCGCTGTTGGAAAACATTTTGTGGCAGTGTAATCGTACATTTGAAATTGTATTGAAAGAGCAAGATCGCGTCGTAAGTAAAACAGCTATAGATAGTATAAAACCGATTTTCAGCATATGATTATCTGCTGAATTGAAAAACTGTGGATCGTTGCGGGTTGTTGTAACTAATACCGCATATTCATACAACAATACATTTAATCGTTCACAATAGCGGTAAAGGGTTATTAAACAAAAAAAAAGTCATTCAAACTAGGCTGAGAATCAGCACTTTTCGAACGTCAGAATTACATAAGACAATCCCCCAAAACGCAGCACAGCAATAGTACGCAAAATCATTTACATTACGCAACACAAATCATACATTAAATTATTTGCCATAATTATGTCAGCTAGCACACGCCCATATACCAACCAAAAAAATTGAGAACTGTATAATTATACTCAAGCAAAAATAAAAGTAACAGAATTTAATATCGAGATAACAGGCATAAAGGGCGTGCCCGCTTACATATAGCTGTAACTGGAAGTCATAAATGATAAACTAAGACCATCGAAGTAAGCAGAACAAAACTATGATCAGCAAGACGATCAGTCACCTCAAGCAGCTATTTTGGCAGCATCAGCGTTGGAAAAGTAGGCCGAACGTCAGTGGTAACGTAATCAGTATAAACTGACCTCTTATTCTATTGAAACTCCTTATTACGCTAAACCAGCTCAAGGTAAATGTATTATCACCAACGTGCGGTCGACTGTACGCACAACGCCATGAGTTTCACGTGGTTTCACTTCTAAACTAATTGAATATTCAATGACTAAAGATTAATATAGCTTGTCATGTCTACGGACTACTTAACCTGTATTAGACGATATCAATTCAAAGACGTTTAACGGTTGAGGGTTTCCATTGAATGGAGTTCGTGAGACATTGTGCTCGGTGTGTCAATTTGGCTAACAGCTCCCGTTAACTATATCTGTATTGTCCACTTTAGGTCCCAATAGGTTTTAGACAAAGGATGGATGGATGAAAATATATTCCCAGACTCCTAAATCGAACCGACCTGATTTATTTTTGTAAAGGGTCTATAACTTATAACTTTTTTAATGGTCGTGAATTCAAATTTGGAATAATGATGACACCGGCCTGTATGTCGGCTTTAATAGTTATTTATGCAACTGTTGTATATTACCTGGTTGCATACAAGACTTTATCTACACCCATGATTATGAATCGTCTATAAAAGTTTCTGAAACAGTTACCTATTGCCAACATTAAATCGATCATAGCCCGTACCCGCCAAGTGTGACGTATCGTATTTTGGAAAATGTGTCAGATGTGTCGGCGTGGGGGTCTGCACCCGCTGACCGCAAGGAATCGAAGGAGCAAACGAGTTGCAATATGAAATTTAGTACACCATTATAACACTCGTTTGGATGATATAATGGTTACTATGGTACTGGTCGTTTTAATGTTGGCAATAAGCTAACTGGTTCAGAAACTTTTATAGAGGATTTATAGCATGGGTGTAGATAAAACTACATAAAATCTTTTTCTTTAACACATTATTATTTTGATGTTTGAGGCCTCTATACGTAGAAATGCATGGTGGCTCGATTTAGGAGTGGGAGTACCGTCTTCGGATGACCATGGGTGAAAATCAGCGCTACAGTAGTATGGGATCGCCAGCACAGCATCATGCTGAGTAGAAGCCTTCTTGTTATAGTCAAGATAGGCAGCTGCGGACTATTTCTGTTTTGTGATTATAGATCTGTTTGGTTTTTTCCAGCCAGAAGCCCAATAGTCTGACAACCGACTCTTACCAATTGGTATTGTATTACCCAGGAACTGGGTCGTGGAGGTCAGATAGGCAGACGCTCCATGTAAAATACTGGTATTCATCTGCATCCAGTTAGACTGGAAGCTGACCCCAACATAGTTGGGATAAGCTAGGCTTTTATCTTAGTTATCTTTTTATGTGCCCGTGTTTCTGTGCCTAAACCTATTTTTCTTTTTATATTTCTACCGCCGTCTTTCTAAGGTTAAAAGGTAATAAGATTGTTTATTGGAAAGTGCTTTTTGATTGAGCTTGTCTGGGAAGTGCTTCCTTCTTTTTCTGCATCCAAGCAACGCTGCTGTGTTCCGGTTCAAATTGTGTGAGTGCTGTTGTACATGCACATATTTCTGCTTTATCTATGGTTTGGCATGATAGAATATTTCAACCCACTTAGCATAGCAGGAGCATCGTCCTGCTATTGAAAATGTCCAGCTGTATTCCTTGTTTAGATCGTAAAGGTAACCTTTGTACAAAGTTTCAATTGAGGTTTTGAGGTCCAAATGTCAATAAAAAGTATGTCCTATGTCCTTTCCCAGGGTTCAAAGTATTCCCGTACCAAACTTCATCAAAATCGGTTTAGCCGTTTTAACGTGATGCGCAATCGAATACAGATAAACAGATAAAAATTCTAAAAACTGTTGGAACGATGTTCTGTTATCGATTCAAAGTATCCCCCATCCAACTTTTTATCGTATATCTTCCATGTGTAGTCTGTACATGGAAGATATTCGAAAAAAAGTTCGACCCTCTTCAGCTTTATTATAAACTAGCTGCTGCCCGCGGCTTCGCCCGCGTGAGTGTCGGAAAATACCCCATACATCCCCATGGGTTTTAAGTATAAATATTGAGTTTCGAGTTAATCGGACAGCGCTTTAAAATTCTTCCATACAAACACTGACACCCCCCAATCTCAATCAACCCCCTAATTTAGAAAAACAAAAAACAAAAAACTACAAACTTTATAATTTATTTAGATAACTATTCGTGCGAAGTTTCATGTTTATTACCTCAAGGAATAAGATTTTTCATACAAACTTTCATCCCTTATTTTACCCCCTTAGGGGTTGAATTTAGAAAAATCCTGATACACGTTATTCTTAATTTTTGGGTTTAAGTATAAATATTGAGTTTCGAGTTAATCGGACAGCGCGTTAAAATTCTTCCATACAAACTTTGACACCTCCCAACTGTAGGATAGGATACTTTTCCGGGATAAAAAGTACCCAGTGTGGTGCCCAGGATACTAAAGAATAATTATACCAAGTTTCATCGCAATCGAACCGGTAGTTTTTGCGTGATACCTGAACAAACAGACAGACAGACAGACAGACAGACAGACAGACAAAAAAAAAATTAATCACATTTTTGGGTTCGGTGTCGGTCTAGTAACACCCCCTGCCATTTATTTTTTTGATATTTTCAATGTACAGAATTTTCACTTCTACAGATTTATTATAAGTATAGATTATAGTATCTCTTTATGATTATCCTCCCTCATACCTACTTCTTCAGACCTATTATAATTATTCTGTTTACTAATTACTTAAAACTTCTCTTCAATCTTCACCAATACTATTAAAACTTGCTTGGAATAATAAGCGGGTAATACCTTCAATAGCAATACAGAACAAATAGAGTATTATAAGTGTTCTTAAAATTCCATTGTTAGACTCGGCCCGTATTCAAACACCTGCCTAAGGTTTGTAAGACAAAAGCCTAGTTGAGCAGAGATATTTGTAAAAGATAACTAACCTTGTTATGGAGGTGCAAGGTTGAAATTCGTTTGCAGTGATGTAATGTTTAATTGAAGTAGTTATTGGAAGTTCAAGCCGGTCAACCTGTGAATTTCTCGAATTCAGTCGAAGTACAATCGACGTTACTATGAGGTTGATTGTGCTTGGTACAGTAACTTTTGCTTGGGTACATACCATGAGAGCTATGGTTTGGTTCATATGGATTGCAGAATTGTGCTGTACTGTTGAGCAATGGCTTTTTTAATACAGATAAGATAGCCAGTTCCTCTTTGGTTGAGGATTCCGGGTGAAGCTCGCTTCCACCTTCGGCTTATCAGGTGAGATTCAGGTCAAGAGATTCCACGTAGTCGTTAAAAAAAAAAAACAAGGAACAAGCATTAATCGACGTATGTGTTAGGGCCGAAACTGCGTTAAGCGGACGCCCGCGCGGTTCTATACAAAAGTGCTGCTGCGGGTGACCCGCGCGGAGCACTTTTGTATAGAACCGCGCGGGCGTCCGCTTAACGCAGTTTCGGCCCTTAAACTAGAGACTTCGGAAGAAAGACAATAATTCTGAATGTAGTTTAAATTAAGAACGGGCTCCTATCCTACCTAAGCGACAGTAAAATAAAGTTACAGTATCATGTCTCGGCAATGACCTTGAAATAATTCACTACAGCTGCTTGCGTCCGTGCGTAAAACTGCCGCGTTCTCGAGACTGTTGCGTACTGGTATACACTGAGATTTCGAAGGCCGTCATTTCGGCCGTTTTCTATGCAGACGTTATACTGTTGCTTATTTATACTGTGCCTTAATTGACCGGTGCAGTTTAACCTTGAAGATTATTCAAACCACATTGTTGATATAATCACGGAGTCTCCAACAAATACACGAACAAATAAAACAGCAGGAAATCATCAGTGGACCTAGTACGAATGCACGCAGTAAACGTAAAGTAAAGTTCTATGATTTTAAAATTGAAAATTCTCGTTACGCACATAATATTAACTTAGTTTTAAGACTTATCTATGGGTGATACTAAGTAATTGTTTTTGGGGTATCTTTGGAAAGGTCCTTCAAAAATATTGTGAGTTTTTTTAAAACCATTTTTGGATTGAAGGATCCGCTTGCGAAATATTAGCTTTAAAATGTTAATTTTTGTTAGAGCCAAGTGTCCCTCCCCCCCTGCCAGCTAAATGGTAAGTTCTGGATATGTGGAAAAATTCACAGCAGTAGGTAGTATATAAACGAAATTAAAAGGAAAACTATCACAGCCAAGGAGGCTCTACAAGTTAACGAGTAATTATCGACCAACTTATATTTGTTCTCCCGTACATTTTGTATGGGAGAACATGTTTTTCAACTACAATGTTAAGTTTGTTCTTGGGATAAATTCATCCCAGCTACGAAACCCTTCATTGTGCGTGGTCCAACACGCACTTGGCCGGTTTTTGTCCGTGCGTTCATGCTAGGCCCAATGTATGCAAGCGTCAACTTTAACTAGGCACGTCATTTTGTGTGTACTGGGTAGGTAAGGTATATTGAATACAATTTACATTTTATGGAAATTAATCGTTAAGCAAATTGACTAACAACTTAAATTATTGACAATTACCTTAACAATCAATTTCCCTGAAACGTTCGGGAGTACATAAAGGCGTAATATTATATTTATTTTAACATTTCAAAACTTTCACGACGTGAAATGTTTATTTTTGCCTGCCTTTCTGACTCTTTTGTCAACTGCACATATAACATGAAACAGTGTAATGACAATTCTTCTTTCAAGCCATATTATTTGAGTTAGAATTTATTACGCCAATAGTAGAGCACTGACAGATAACATCAATATATTTTCTTTTCCTCAATGGAAGAGGAAATTGGTTTCACTGTGTTGAATTGAAGATTGAGTTGCATGGTTGTGATGAAAATTAAGATAATATAAATCGCTGGATGTGAGCTGAGCCGGTCGTTGTAGCGACATCTTTCAGTTAAATGAGATGAGTAATAAAAACTGATTGATTAATTTTAAAAAAGCGCAACACTTTTTCTTCCCCCTTCACCCCTGTTAACAGTCACGCTAACAAACACTACCTTTTCTTTTATAACATTCCTCACACAATTTATCCATCAACAGTTATATTCATCACTCTTTTAGTCACATGCGTTTTGTTCTTCCTCCATCGCATATCACATGCCCATACCAAGCCAAACGACTTTCCCCTCAACTTTTCTGTCACTAGCGCCATGTTTTAACTTCCCCACTTGTGGTGGCATCTACAACGCATCGCAACGCATCAAAGACCTGACGTCTTACAAATCCTACACCCCGCAATCACAGTTTACCGTGTGATCAATATTATTTAAAAGACTATTCGACATCGTTGGGCAGTTGCCCGCCAGCCATGACACCCGTCTGTTGGAGGATCCTCCCTTTTCTATAGAGGATGAGTGAACTTTACACCCTGTTTCTCATACCCTTAAATTGGTGACCCTGACTGTGAACGTCACCGCAGCCTTCGTGCAACTAATTCAGCGTGACGTCATCATCATCACTCCCGCAAGCTTTCGTGAGGCGAGTCACACAGCCAGCCAGCACCCACGGCTTCAACGGGTATCCTGACCACCAGCATGCAGCGAACGCGCATTGCTGGTCATCACCCTCAGCCTCATCAACAACTTTGGCACGGTACACTGCACTTTTGGCCGGTCCACAAGCAGAGCATTTATAACTTTATCCATCCTTGTCACTCGACACATCCATCTCAACAAATACCTTATACTACTTAAAATCGTGAAATTTTACACCTAATAAGACACCTTACATTATCCGACATTGCCAACAATCGTTCACTCGCAGATAAAATGGCCGACCACAAACAGTAAACATCTTTAAAGTAGATTTATCGCACTCATAAAATAGAGAAATAGCAGTAATACTACCAGCGTCTTTAGTTTTACGGCCGCTGGCGAACAACACGTAACAGATTTAAATATTTTCCTTGTTTCTTTCGAATTAAAGTGAAATTAGAACGTTGATTGCTGTAACATTTTTTTAATTAAGTACAAGCTTTTATTACAATTTCACAACTAAATCTTTGGATTGTTGCAAGTAAATTTTGAGCAACTTACTCTTGGCCTTGACCAATCAACTTAAAATCTTATACATTTATCATCACTACCTACTAAAATCTCACTTACATTAAAACTCTACGCGCATTCGAACAGACAAGTTTCGCTCGAGAAAAGGTTTTTTTTCCCTATGGCTTTATTCTATTCAATAAAATGATAATGGCTATGAAAGCAATAGGAGAGTTACTTTAGTGGTAGAATTTTCAGCCTATGGCTCAAAAATCCTCGGTTACTGTCACCTAGTTGCTATCCCAGTCACCCTACGAAGAGCGTAAACAATTAGCGTGAGCAGCAAAGACCAATTTCGTCTCCTCTCTCTTGTCTTACATTTTGCCATTTTTTACAATACTTTCTTTGAAAAGAGATTGAAAGGTTTGTATAAAACAAATGAATATTTCAATTATTTTATCTGCACTGTGATTTGTGCTCGGTCATTAAACAATTGAATGCACAGTGAACCCTTACAAGTTCCGTCCTAATCGCCAAAAAACATGTTTATCAAAAAACCATTGCCATAACCTATTCACTTTGACTGATTTGTAAAAACCGTTTGATAAACTATTTGCACCCAACGAAATTGGTAAAATATCAGAAAGGCTGAGAGTGACATGGATATTTATTTTCTTGGCCCACACACTTACACATGCATTCTCTTCCAACCTTACTTCTACAGAACAAGGTTTACTATTGCTTGTTTAAACTGCAGCTAGTATCGTTGTAATATTGAAGGCCAGCAATTGTGAAATATTATTTATATGTCGTCTTATTTCCTATATTTTGTAAATATTTGATGTGACTTTGAAAGGATGTTGTTGGGTATTCAATAAATTGCTTATTGACTTCAAATAAATGACGTGAACTGGCTTGCAGCACGAGAAAGGCTTTTTATTGTGATATTCCGAATGAAATAACTTAGTTTCTTCGAGTAACCATGGAGTTTCCTGTCCGTTATTCTCCATAGGAATCTACACTTTGGAATATACTACTAACTACTGTCCTCTTGAGAATGCGTTATTGCCACCTGTCAGTTTCATACTAACGAATATGTGTTTTGCGAATTTGATCCTTATTACTACTAGAAATTGTCCAACTGACAGGTGTCAGGAGCGCATTCTCTCAACGGCCGGACTGTAGCGTTAACTATAATATCTGTCTAAATGACATAATCTTTGACAATTCAAAAAGTGCCTGTTTTTAATACGCTTTTATCAGCTTGTCCTATATCTATCAATCTATCTTTATAACGGAATATTTCAATATAATTTTCACCAACTTCAAGAGGGTAGTTAGTCTGAACGGTCAAACCGAATGGCTCTCAGGTCATTCGACCGTAAACAAAAATCGTCTACGTTCCAAAGTACCGGTGATAAAAATTTGTTAACAAATTCAATGTTAATAAACCCATTCGGTTTAGGCCGTTCAGACTAAATACCCTTTAAGACGACTGATAAACCAATTTTTTTTTAATTGAAATATGTGCTGTTACTTTGAATATTGTAATAGTAGGTACCTAAATAAAATATTTATCGTTTTCCGTATGTTCATGTTCTTTTTGGTATATAAACTTGTGCACGCCATAGTGTGCACCAGAACTATAAAACCGCATTATTCCGCGGCACAACACTACAACGTCGGCGGGGGGTGCGGAGCGCGGGGCGACATCGGCGCGCGACGGAGCTCGCGCCGCCATTACTAGAGAAGACATCGTCGTCGCGCAAGCGACGCTCTAAATCAAGACAATTCTTGTAAATGCAAGGAAAATAATATAAAAATATGAATGCAAGTTGAGGTCCTTTATTTATGTCCCCAACAAGTGGCGACCGTGAAGAAATAAGAAGAACCATTCCATTCTCAAGATCAACACGGGGAATATCGACGCGTTTGCAACCGAAAAATGGCGGCGGCGTATCAAGACCCCTAAGACGACTCACCGACCAGAAATTCAGCTATAAGAAAGGAAGTAAGCCCGTTCCTTGTTCGTTCCCTATCCCTATTTCCCAGCTTTGGTTTGCGTGTAAATGCAGAGCGACATTGAAGCTGTGGGTTGAGGTGCCTAGCTGCGTGTTTCAATGATTTGGTTTAGGTTTGCCATCTTTATTTCTATGCACTAACAGTGTGAGCACGCGGCACTAATAATTATATACTCATTATACTCGCAAATTCGCTAGCATGATTCTAGCATTAAATGATGCTGGCACTGATTTAAATAATATAAGTGAATGGATGCTAGAGAATTGTTGTGTTTGCTTCCTTGGGAAAAGGTAATAATATTTTATTAGTTGTTAAGTCACTTTGCCGAACATTCCAGAATATCCTCGAGTCGCTCGCGCCTTCTACGGTGCGCGGCGGACGACGTGCTGTCTGCCCTGCTCGGCAACGCGGTGGCCGGGTGCTTCGCCCTGCGGGCGCTGTTCGCGCTGTTGGCGAGTTCGGTGGCAGCTGCGAGGTTTGAGCTGGTTGGCTGCTGGATGTGTTTTGGTCAGAGTGAACATTTTATTTGACTTTACCTTTCTCATTGTTAAATTAATTAGTGAGTCGATTCTGGGTACGTAGCTGTGTTAAATTAATTTTCTAAACAAAAGTTTCGTAAAGATTATAGTAAACAAAATGTCGGACAGTGAACGAGAACACGATGATTCAAATTCCATTTTAATTAAATTAATCCGTAAACGAGCGGGCATACGTAGTCGTGTAACGTATTTTAAAAACTACATCACTAAGTTTCAGTTAGATAATTTGGATAGCGTAACTAGTTTAGATATAAGAGAATTATCGGTGAAATTAACACAGTTACAAGAATTAGTTAAAAAGTTTGATGGGGTTCAATCAGAAATTGAAGAACTTTCTGTAAATGCAGAGAAACAATACTCAGAAAGGGATATCACTGAAAGTGAATTTAGCTCCCTAATTGCGTTAGCACAGGAAATAATAGATTTGTTTTCATCTAAAAACAAAAATGCGATCAATAATGATTCAATAAAATCTAGTTGTGGGGTAAATGCTTCCATAAGATTGCCTACTATTAATCTACCAACTTTTGATGGGAACTTTGTAAAATGGTTGGAGTTTCGAGACACATTCAAATCTCTCATAGATGAAAATGACTCTATACCGATAATAAATAAATATCATTATTTGAGAAATTCGTTAGCAGGTAGCGCTAAGATTGCTATTAGTTCAATAAATTTTGCGGCTAAGGATTATAAATGCGCATGGCAGGCTTTATGTAAGAGATATGATAATCCAAATATTCTTATGAACTATCACTTGGACGCGTTAGTAAGTATTGCTCCTATTCAAAAGGAATCTTTCATGGCGTTGAGGGATTTAAGTGACATAATTTTTAAAAATTTAAGTGCGCTAAATACTTTAGAGATATCTACAGATAGTTGGGATCCTTTAGTAATACATTTGGTGGCCGCAAAGTTAGATCCCAGGGCTAGAAGTAAATGGGAAGATCTTAAAGGTAGTTTGTCATCCCGTCCATCACTTGAGGAATTTCAAGATTTTTTAATTCAAAGAGCTAACATTCGCCAAACAGCTAACCATAGTAATAGTACTCATGATAGTAAAAACTCTTCTAGAGATAATAATAACAAGGAGATTAAATCTGTAAAGTCATTTGCTACCACTACAGATAAAACTCATAATAGGGCATGTGTTGTGTGTGATAAAAATCATTTTATACATCAATGTTTTAAATTTAAAGGAATGAAATTAAATGATAGGCTTTCCTTAGTAAATAAACAGAAACTCTGCACCAACTGTCTGCGCAGTGGTCACACACATACAGAATGTACTTTGAAGGGTTTGTGCCGGAAGTGTCAGGAAAAACACAATAGTTTATTACATAAAAATAGTACGGTTATAAATGTAGCCACTGAAAACACTGAGCCTTCAGTCCCTGTTAGTTTATCTGCAGTCTCACCAGGACAAGTTCTATTGTGCACTGCACAGGTTGAAGTGACCAATACAAAAACAAATTGTACTTACCTAGCTCGTGCATTGCTGGATACCGGAAGCCAGTCTTCATTTATGACTGCTAAGCTGAAAGAGAGGCTAGGACTACAAACTGAAAAACTGAATGCCTTTAATGTGACAGGCATAAATAATGTAGCATGTGAAATAAAAGAACGGTGCAGTATTAAATTAAAATCAAGAATAGGCATGTTTAATGTGCATGTCAATTGTTTTATTCTTCCAAAAATTACTGGAAATTTACCTAACCTTCAAGTTAATGTAGAAAGGTTTGGTTTACCAGATAATATTCAATTGGCTGACCCTTTGTTTTATCAGCCATCTGAAATAGATATTTTGCTCGGTGCAGATCATTTATTTAATATTATATTGCCAAATAAAATAAGTTTAGGCACCAACAGACCTGTCTTACAAGACAGCATGCTAGGCTGGATAGTAGCTGGCCCAACCGGGGAAGGTCACAGTAATAAGAAAATACATTGTAACTTTGTTCAAAAAAGTTCAAAAATTGATCAAGAATTAAATGATTCTTTAATAAAATTCTGGGAGGTTGAAGAATTACCTTCAGAAACTAATATTTATTCTGTTGATGAACAGTTTTGTGAGTCTCATTTCACTAAAAATACTTATCGCTTACCTGATGGTAGGTTTTCAGCAATGATGCCACTGAAGGAAGTACCTGAGCAGGCACTTGGCAATTCATTTCCTCTAGCAATTAAGCGTTTTTTTAATTTAGAAAGCAAATTAAATAAAAATCAGAAGTTAAAAGAACAATACACTAATTTTATAAATGAATATGCTAAATTAGGACACTTGGTTGAAACTAATAGGCCAGAGTTTGGATGCTTCTTACCGCACCATTGTGTTATACGCGAACAACATGAAACCACAAAACTTCGGGTAGTTTTTGACGCTTCTGCCAAAACAAGATCAGGCAAATCACTAAATGACATCCAGGCGGTTGGTCCAGTAATACAAAATGATTTATTTTCGATACTTATCCAATTTAGAGTACATAAATGTGTATTAACAGCGGATATCGATAAGATGTATCGCCAAATCGAATTAAATGATTCGCAGAGGCATCTACAGCTGATATTATGGAGAGACCAACCATCGGATCCTATTAAAATTCTGCAACTCAAAACCTTAACGTATGGAATGGCATCTGCACCATTTGTGAGTACCAGGTGTCTATTTGAGCTAGGTAGCCAATGTAAAGATAAGGTTATTGCTGAGGTAATTAAGAATAATTTTTATGTGGACGATTTGATTACTGGTGCCTCTTCTGAGGACGAATTAAAGCAAATATATTTAGGGGTAACACAAGTTTTAAATGAGGCTTGTTTTCCATTAAGAAAGTTTAGAACAAATTGTCCAGAAATACTTAGTGATACTTCAGAGTCTAATAATTGCCTTACTTTTCATGATGAAACCACTGTTTTAGGGTTGAAATGGTCACCTTTGTCAGACGAATTACATTTCCCTAGTGGCATTGAAATACCAAATAAGGTTACAAAAAGGATAATTATTTCAACTACCTGTAAGCTATTTGATCCATTAGGATTGGTTAGTTGTTGCATTATTAAAGCAAAAATATTATTGCAAAACTTATGGGCTCTCAAATTGGATTGGGATGACTCTGTACCAGAACAATATATAAAAAAATGGTTTTGTTTTATAAAAAATTTACATCTCTTATCAGATATTGTCTTACCTCGCAATGTTTTAGGTGACAATTTAGATGTTCAGTCTGTGGAGATGCACTGCTTTGTTGATGCATCACAACAAGCTTATGGGGCCTGTGTCTATATGTGCTCTAAGAATAATAAAGATAATACAGTTACTGTTAGGTTGCTATGTGCAAAAACAAGAGTAGCACCAATTAAAACACTTTCTATTCCACGGTTAGAGTTATGTGCTGCCTTAACAGGAGCTGAGTTATGCAGCAAAGTATTAAAGTCAGTTCCGTGCAATGTTAAAAAGATATACATGTAGACTGACTCCACGGTGGTACTTGGATGGTTAAAAACACAAAATAAAGCCTTGCAAGCATTTGTCCGTAACCGTGTAAACAAAATAAATCAATTGACTGAAAATTTTGAATGGAAACATGTTCCAACTAATTTTAATCTTGCAGACTTAGCGTCCAGGGGTATTGATCCACAGCATGTACAGGCATCATTGTTGTGGTGGGAGGGACCTTCGTTCCTTAAAGAAGGTAAATCTGAATGGCCTACCCAGCCACAGCTTAGTCTTAATAACTTACCCGAAACAAAGGTACTAATTTCAGTTGATGATTCATTAGATAACATTAATTCATTTATTCAATTTGATAAATATTCAAGTTATTTAAAATTAAAAAGATGTTTTGCGTACGTTCTACGTTTCATACATAATTGCAAAAAGAATACTGTCAAAGTGTTAGGACCTTTGCAAACTGAGGAACTTGATCGTTCATTAACATTATTATTGAAGTTCAGTCAGCTAGAGTCATTTGCAAAGGAGATTAAAATAATAAAGGATGGCAAGGCTTTACATCACAAAAGCAAATTATTGCCTTTAAATCCATTTATTGATAATAATGGCTTAATTAGAGTCGGAGGTAGAATAAATAAGGCTGATTGTAAATATGATAAGAAACATCCAATTCTATTAGATGCTAAGCAAATTTTGACTAGGTTAATAATGCACTTTGAACATTCTAGATTATTTCATGCAGGTCCCCAGTTACTTTTGTCCTCTGTTCGCGAGAGTTTTTGGCCACTGGGCGGCAGAAACTTAGCTCGCTCTATTGTTAGGACTTGCGTTATTTGTACTCGATTGCGAGGTCAGCCGGTACAACCGTTAATGGGGGACTTGCCTAGTGTGAGACTTAATCCAGGTTTTCCGTTTAGTTCATGTGGGATCGACTTTGCGGGACCATTTATGATATCCTCTAAAAAGGGTCGAGGTAACCGCGTTACTAAAGCCTACCTCTGCGTTTTTGTATGTCTAGCCACTAAAGCTTTACATCTTGAAGTGGTCAGTGACCTAACTACTGAAGCTTTTATTTCTTGTTTACGCAGGTTTGTTTCGCGTCGCGGCAAGCCTTACGCGATTTATTGCGACAATGGGAAAAACTTCGTAGGGGCTAACAATGAGTTAGGGAGAGTTATAAAAGCCAGCCGTCAATCAGTCTCAGATTTCGCGTCTAATGAGGAAATTAAATTCATGTTTTGTCCAGCCTACTCACCACACTTTGGTGGAATATGGGAGGCTGGCGTTAAATCCGCAAAATATCATTTGAAACGCGTTGCTGGTAGTGCCTCTCTTACATTTGAAGAGTTGACGACGCTTTTCACGCAAATTGAAGCGATCCTAAACTCCCGCCCCATTTCTCCTCTCTCTTCTGATCCAACTGACACAAGTCCTTTGACACCTGGGCACTTCCTTATAGGCCGCCCTTTGATGTCTGTGCCGTCGTTACCGGTTAACTGTATTAGACCCAACAGATACCAGCGCATAGAGCAGATCCGACAGCAATTCTGGGCACGTTGGCGCCGGGAATTCATGGCAGAGCTGCAGAACAGGACCAAATGGAGGAGAGATAAATCATCACTTCAAGTCGGCGACCTGGTCGTGCTACGAGAGGACAACCTGATGCCTCTCGACTGGCGCATGGGGCGCGTGATGAAATTGTACCCAGGCAAGGATGGGATTGTTCGGGTTGCGGACGTCCACACTAACAAGGGTCTTATAAAACGGGCCGTCCACAAAATGTGTCTATTGCCCACGACACCATAGCTGTTGAAATAGCTTCAACGCCGCGGAGTATGTGCACGCCATAGTGTGCACCAGAACTATAAAACCGCATTATTCCGCGGCACAACACTACAACGTCGGCGGGGGGTGCGGAGCGCGGGGCGACATCGGCGCGCGACGGAGCTCGCGCCGCCATTACTAGAGAAGACATCGTCGTCGCGCAAGCGACGCTCTAAATCAAGACAATTCTTGTAAATGCAAGGAAAATAATATAAAAATATGAATGCAAGTTGAGGTCCTTTATTTATGTCCCCAACAAAACTTAAGGTCCTTCCAAGAGATTCTTACCTCGAAACCCTACTTAAGGCACAGAATAGTACTTAAGGATGAAAGGGTCTCTGATGTTTACATTATAAATGAAACTTTAATGATCTAAAACAATAGTAAGTATTTCACTATGTTTACGTCTATTGTTTACAAATAAAATAATTATAAATTATTTTTCAATTTTATACATGAGATTTTTTTGCCATATGGTTTTGCAAAGCATCACTGCGATTACAGATTTCAAGCTTACACATGCTAAAAAGATACTTTTCATTACTCCATCGCAGTCGGGGTACAAGTAATTTCCGTTTAAGTACGCAGACGTCTGAGTAACCAATTTAAATATTCTAGTAAGTACTATCATATATTTCTACTTCGAAGTAATATTTCTATGAATAACTAATAACCTGTCTCCATCGATCTATTAAGTGCAAAGTTCATCATAGTCTGTCGAACTTTGTACTTATTAGATCGAGGCAATATTTTTGCTATACAAAAGTTTACATGTTTAGAAGAGCAGTGGTGGCACATTGGTAACGGCGGTGACTTACGATTTATAAGTCGTAGGTTCAAACCCAGGTACGCACTTTTATTTTATTTTTTTATAGCCTACATTGTCCCACTGCTGAGCAAAGGCCTCCCCCAAATCCTTCCAAGTATTCTTTTCCAGGGCCACCTCGATCCAATCGTTGCGGTACGCGTCTAGGTCGTCTCGCCACTAGGTATGCACTTTACTTGACGTAAATTATTTCATCACCACTGCTCTCAAAACGGTGAAGGAAAACATCCTGAGGAAACCGGCATGTCCTACAAACAAAAATTTGTGACATCTACCAACCTGCATTAGGCCCGCGTGATGGATTACGGCCTACTCTCTCGCAGAGAGGAGGCCTGTATCCCATCAGTGGGAACCAACATTATAGGCTGATTATGATGATTGAAAGTTTAAATGGAACTTGAGTTAGATTACTAAAATTAATTGAATAGCATAATAGTTGTTTATGCAACAGTTGTATAATACTAGAGGTATTAAAACACGAATGTGGGTTTATTATAATAGTATCACATGAGCGTTTTAATACTTAATTATATACAGTTGCATACAAGACTTTACCTACACCATTCATACTGATATGAATCCTCTCTAAACTTTTCTAAAACAGTTAGCTATTGCCAAAATTAAACCGACCATAGCCCGTACCTGTCAAATGTGGCGTATCGTATGGAAAATGTGTCAGATGTGTCGGCGTGGGGGTCTGCACCCGCTGACCGCAAGGAATCGAAGGAGCAAACAAGTTGCATTATGAAATTTAGTACGACATTTTCCCACACTCGTTTGGATGATATAATGGTTACTATGGCACTGGTCGTTTTAATGTTGGGAATAAGCTAACTGATTCAGAAACTTTTATAGAGGATTTATAGCATGGGTGTAGATAAAAATAAAAATTTACCCCACTAAGGCTGAAAGAAAGAGTTATGAGTCTCACTAGCAGGTGTAATCATTATGACCAAAGTAACATGATTTGCTACAAAAAAAAGCAATGTCTTTTTCTATTTTCTGAAGAGATTGACACCTGTCATCTGTCACTTGTCAAAATGGAGGGAAAAAGTTAATAACGTGCTGGGGCTTTTGATGATTAATTACAAAAAACGATTGGACACTTTGTATTAAAGTGTTAATGGTGGATGCCAAACAAAGTAAGATAGAAAAAACTGCCAAGTGCGAGTCGGACTCGCACACTGTAAAAAAAACGCGTTTCTTATATGGGATCCCCTTTCATTATTAACTTTATTTATGTTTTATTTCTATTATTTGTTGTTATAGCAGCAGTCGAAATACACAATCTGTGAAAATTTCAACTGTCTACTTATTACGGTTCATGATATACAGCCCGCTGACAGACAGATGGATGGCCGGACGGACAGCGGAAGCTTAGTTACTAGGGTTCCGTTAGGCGGTTCCCTTCGGGTACGGAACCGTAATAGACTATCATAATGGAAAACCACTAGAATATGAGTAAGTTTGTTCCCTCCTATTGAAAAGATATTAACAAAAAATGGTGTCCACAGTTTAGTGTTCTGGTATTCATCTATAGAATTTTCTACGGTAAATGATTCTAGAGAAATTCTATGCCATTTGCCCATCTGTACATGTATTAAAAAGAATGAATACCTACTTCTATTTTTCACTTTATCACATCGTAGCGCAATTCTACCACGCGAGCAATTATTGTTCCAAGATAAAAGATTGGGGTAGGCTACGCCAATTGTCAGCTGACAAGAAACAATTACAGTTTGATTTTAGTATTGGAATTGGAATCTGAGACAAATACAGTCTAGCTAGTCGTTAGGAAAGTCAAATGTATTTTGATATTCATGTACCAATCATTGATTTTTCTGGTGTATTATTTGTAAAAACTTATCATATTTCAGACTGATTTTGTCATTCTTTGTTTTGTAAGACATAATTATTGTTGATATTACATAATTATTGTTCGATAATATTATTGTAAGTTGTCATTAGTGTTATATATTTTTATATAATTTTAGTCAGTACCCTTTTTCATTTACATCAGCTAGTGGTTGGTCGACTCGGGGACTGGCTTATTTTTGGGCAAAAAAATTAACATTTCCATTCAACGTGGCGATGCTGCGAGTCTTTTGGGCAAATCACCCATTGGCAGCGATGCGAACGGATTTTTTATGCCCAATGAGGTGTACCCTCTTTAATCTATACTTGTACCTACATAATATTTTATTACCTATACCTGCTATACGTATATTTTTGTATAATTATTTGTTTATAGTACTTAATTCTTTGAATATTCCTATTTTATGGTATGTCAACAAAATTCTTATATCTTATAGGGTTTGATTTAATATTAAGCATAATTATTTTTACAGAGAACATAAAATTATGATCCAACAGTTTAGCAGAACACATCATAATTATCATAGGAGGTAACAAAAACAAACGGTTAACAAAATCCTACATATTTTACACAAAAATATTCCTAATATTTTTATTCCGCTATACGAATAAATAATATTGAAATAAAATATATTTCTAAACAACTTTTCCCTACGTTTCTAAATCCTACCACATAATTATCACAGACGTCAATTGTCGCACCCACCCTGCTCTAATTACGCCACTAATAGAGATCTCTGTCCGACAATTCAGGTCACTGCTAATGAGGTTCTGAACTTGTCATGGATCCCTTTAATTGGTTGCATTACAAATAAAGATGTGAAATGCAGGTAGGGGGAAAATATTCTGATGAACTTCTTGATAGCTTACTATTATGGGGTTTATTTATAAACGTTGGTTAAAGTTAAGTAATGATTAGCGACTGTTTAACTATACATTTTTGACGTTTGAGCATCACTTAACTTTAAGCAACGTTTATAAATAAACCTCTAAAAATATTGTATTTAAATTGGAAAATATCTAATGGAACCTCTAAAAACTGACTATCTTGTGATTTACGTTTTTTGTTTTTAAATTAGGCCTTTTTTAAACTTTCTGGCCTTTTTTCAAAGATGGTCGCAGTAACTAAGTCAGGGTAACTCAGCCAAAAGGGTTAGGTTAGGTAAAAACTGCAACAAACCACGCGCGAGCCGCGTTAGTGAATGGAAGAATGGACTTCCCGAGTTTTTTATTTGATAGGACCAGACTACATCCGCTATTGTCGCTTCCAATTTAATTTAATGTTTTCTTAAATTAAATTGGGATTGGAGTTAATGTCTTTCCAATTTAATGTTTTTTTTCAACAGTCAATTCTTTACTATTTCTAATGTGGCGGCATCTACGTTGCCACGAGTGTACTTTACACCCTGTTCCTCATACCTTTAAACTACCTTAATACTTTCGTATGATAGATACATTTCCTTCATCATCACTATGCATAAGTGCTTAGAGATCCTATTGCCTATATTCAAAGTCTTCAAATATCTCATGTTTCACATTCTAAGGTGTTCATGTTCCCGATTTTGTGTATTCAGCACATACCTGCATGCTTGTAAGTACTAGGTAGTGCACTTACTACGGAGCGCTAGGAGTTTTAGGCAAAACACTCGATTAGAATATCAAATTCTTCAAAATTTTGTTTTGCTTACGTTCGTACTGCAGCTTACATAAATAAGTATAGGTACATATATGCCTTTTGCTGAACGTGGGTCTTCTAAAAAATATTTTGAAAGTCTCCAACTATGTAAGTCCCATGTAATAGGGGGCGAGAGTAATAGGTATGTTATATGTGTTTGAAAGTCTCTATTCTATTTACCTACGTGGAGCCATAATTTTTATGCAAATAAAGAAATCCCCGTTGCATTTGACCGCGTATTCAATTCCATGTATTTATGCAGGCTTAAATTCTAGTTGCATAAATATTTGCATTATAGTGAATATGCAGATGTTTTAAGCTTCGTACGTAAATGGCTGGTGTGACCAGTTTCTGCAAATGTAGGGAGGGGCTTATGCGATGAATTTTATTATTTTTCATAATTCAATTGTGGAAAGTTAAAATCACTTGATACTTAGAATATAATATGTTTATAAACGCCTTTTTCTATGGCGGTAGATAGAAACTACAAAAGGTATGTTATGCACATGCTAAACCCAAACTCAAAGCATTTATTTTATTTAAACAAACAGCCACTTTTGAATACTCAAAGAGTCAGTCAGAAAGATGAAGCTAGTTGTTCATTCCAAAGTGTAGTAGGTTCTTATAGAGATGAAGGGACAAGAAATTCCATGGATACTCTTCCAACTTGCTGACAATCAAGCAAGCAGCCAATCTGATCTTAAACCACCACCGCCAATAAACATCTACAATACAGTAAAGTGTATTTAATTATTTTAATTATTGTGAATGTGAAGACTATGTGGGTCAGTCTTTTTATTTATTTTCAGTTTCATCATGGTCTAGCAGTTTGAGTTTATGCGGCCTACCCAAATGCCCTTTTTTTAGTATTGTTCGTCGAATCGTTCAGCTCCTTATATTCTGAGTTGAGCTGCACGATTACTGACAAATGCATACACTTTACTTTACAGGTCCACTCAATCTATGTGGTTCTTTCCTCAAAAGACCATTTCAGACACAAATCTAAATATGATCAGACCAAGATTATGTCTGAACTTTAAAAGACACTGTGACCTCTGAGACGGATGGAGTACACTGACTACCAACTTATATTGTTCATATATTAAAATCACAGCTGTTCTTCTTCGATAGTTGTATGAAATAGCGGTAACTCAGCAAATTGACATAGAGTGTCCGTAACATTAATTGCCCTAACTGTACTTTCCCGAAAAAAGCTCCTTCACAAAGAGCTCTTCTACTGTCATAGATCTTTTGATAAACGATACGTATTTGCCTACGTCATCATGCGTCCGAAGATGACGTCACAGTGTGCGACGTCATGAGAATTAACGAGCAGCTATATTAAATGAAAATAATGATACAGATGTGTCACTGAGTTAACCTCTGTAAACCACAACAAGAACACACCATACGACACAGCAAGATACACATTTCCAATACGCTGGCTTCGCATTGTACTGAACGCCTTTACAATGCGAGTTCAATTTATACTGAAAATGTTGATATAGCGTCGTCTACATGTCGCAGATGGTTTGTCGAATCCGCTGTTTAACATAACCGCTAGCTGTTTTAAAAAACAGCACCGTTATGTAAAACAGCTGAACGTAGGTTAGCGATTTTCCATAATTACTAATTACTAACAAAGATCAAAATTGCATACAACTTTGACCAATGTCAAGTTGACATCAACCTTAAACCTTTTTAATGGTCTGCCTATTTTATGAAAATTAGCTGCTGCCCACAGCTTCGCCCACGTGGACCCTTAGCCTAATTACTCTTAATAAAATCAGCCATCTGCCAGTGAAAGTCCAGTCAAAATCGGTCCAGAAACAGGCAGACAGATAGACAGCCTTTTTTTTTTTGTTATATTATGTGCTTGATTTTGTTTAGTGTTGTTTTAATTAGATAATTATAATGATTGATGAACTTTTTTTTATTCGGTCTGACACGTAAAAAAGATGGCTGATTGTCATTCTGTACATTGACATTACGACTCAATGAACGGTAATACAGATTCTATCGTGAAATGAGCAGACAAAAATAGCCCATAAGGCGACGAACATAATATTTTGCATGTGACTGTACCTACTCATGTGGCTTTACGGCCAGCTCCCCCTCACAAAGTGGAGCAGCTTGTTTACCAGCAGTGGGAACATAATAGGCAGCTTATGTTAAGTTAATGTAAACCTACCTCTTACTAATACTCACAGAATTTAGTCGTACCGTTTAGCATGTTAACGTTACAAGGTACAAAACTTTTACAGCATAATATAAATATTTGTGAGTCTGTTCGGTACAAGTTGGGTGTTATTCTAAACCATCCGGCAGAGTCTAACAAATCTGCCACACGGTCTAGTTCCTAGTTAAAGTTTTAAATAATTCCAGGGAAATGGTGGAGGAGTTATGAATATGGAAGTCCTCATACTTACATTCAGAAATATTTTGTCACATTGCCTCTAACGTGCAGACGTTAGGCACATTGTGAATGCAATAAATGATCATGTCTTGAGACCAAACCATTGTGCTATATTCTGGAACTTTGGGTAGAAGTAACAGAAAAAAAAAATGGTTTGCTTCATAGAAAAATCTATGGTTTGCTTCAACCAAACTAACAGAAAAAAAAAATGGTTTGCTTCATAGAAATCTTATATCTATGGTTTGCTTCAACCAAACTTGTTGATATTTTTTTTTGTTTTATTTTTTTGTCAAGATGTTAGTGTAAACAATTGTTGGTGAAACAAATAAATAAATAAAATAAAAAATAAAATAAAAGCAGGCACCGAAAACCTTTATAAATTACGGTACAGGTATTGAAGAATTTTGTTTATTTCTACGACTAAGGTGACCGCTACCTGGGTAACCCAAGAAGAAGAAACATGTTACCTCTTTTAGGTTACAGTTTTAATACCGGTTACACACACAGGCAATGCGCGCCCTTTGACTAATGCCGACGGCATTTGTAAGATAGACGTAATTTTTATTTCGGTAATACTAGTTGTATTTAATTTAAAATGACCCTGAAAAATACCTATGTAGAAGTAAAAATATAAATGTTGTAACCGAAAAAAATACTTTTAATTTATTATATGTGTACTTAGATGTAGATAAAGGATATGGCTAGAAAGGGAGTGACTACCGAGATGAGGACTAATAGAGAATTAAGGAAGAAAAGTACAATATGTTGCGCTGACCGAAATTAGGATAAGGGCAGGAGAATGTTAAGATGATGTGTAGTATTCATAGATGCAACCCCATTTGGTTCCCACAAAATCCACGCCAAGAGTAATTGACAACATTTTAGGCCGTTGATTACCCCCTTCACAAAACCTATCCTAATTCCGCCATCGTATAATATTATAAAATAGTTTTTACCCCAGCGGCATCAGGCGGCTCTAATGAATTAAGTTTGAGCTTGCCTCTAAAACTTTGGAGCATAAAACTGGTTGAGGGTAAAAATTTAAACACATTTTAAATGGTCTGTTGACAACTTAACGCGTTAGTTTTATCCCAAGTGGGTTTTTGGAGATGAAACCCTTTTTGGAGGCCTTTAATTTTGACTTTGAAACAAACTATGTAAATTAGTTCACAAAAATGTTTTTGGTACTTTACTAGTGTTGAGTAGATTTTTGGGATAATAAATTCGGAGAGCTTCTTCTATCTTCTCCTATTTTAAGGAAGAAACGGTTTAGATGTGTGAAGAATAGACATTAAACTCATCAGTATTTTTATCAAATCTGAGACTGAACAAAAATAACTGTTACCCCAACTTACAGTACCGAGTGAGCAGTAGTGGCCCAGTGGTATCGGCCCCAAGTGACGAGTTGTCTAGAGCGAAATAAAAACAAGTTTCTATAAAGTTCAAACATTTGAAACTAGAATTTAATTATACAAATAATGTGGCATTATAGATGAAGTGAAAGAATGTCAACTAACTTTTAAGTATTGAGAGCCTGACTAAGAACCCTTTGTCAAATCCTGTTTTTTCTTGTTTCATAAAATTTTAATTTAGCTTTGTCAGCTTCTGAAGAATGATGAAACTTTTCCGTAATTAAAGACTTGCTTGTTTTTAAGATTTTTTGTTACAAAGTTATACTAAATTATGTGGACAAGGCCCTTTGCCGCCTCTAAACGAAAGGAATTACCGTGGAAATTACAAGGTTTTTTTTGTTATTAATTGGGGCAGAAATAAACTTAGTTATTTTGTCAAGTTTGTGTAGCTGTAGTTGATGTAGCTCCTGTAACTGTATGTTTATGTGTTTTTTGTTTGTGCGTTTTTGTTGCTGCTGTTTTTGGCACGTATTGCTAAAGAATGAGGTACATGATGTCATGTTGGTGCTACACACATATTCGATTCAGCATCTCTTGAACAAGAAAGCCGACCCGAAGCAATAACTACTCTAATTCGGCTTTCATTCGGCTCGTGCGCTCGTTGAATCATGTTCGAGTCAGCTCGGCACAATTCGAGCTAAGCCGAGCAGCTTTTTGCCGAACATACAATAAATTATAATCGATTTTGCCCGGCTTTGCTAAATCATGGCGATCCCTAAGAGTAGACGAAGACCGACCAAGGACATTGGGTAAACATTTATGGGGTTTAGTCCAAATGTCCACCACTACTACTTCTAAAGTAACTTTTACAAAGACACCCATAATATAAAAGTAGCAAATTATGATTTTTTTTCAATAATTTTAGCCTAATTGATTTTAAAAATGAGGTTTCAATATAAAAAAATTGTTTCCCTTAATAATATTTTGAGATTTCCTGACATAACCCCTATAAAATACATTCATAATTATCGGCGCATCTTATAGAAAAAGACGCTGACCTTTTAAATAAGCCGTCAACTCCTTACAGTAAGGATAAATTGTAGAAAATCAACGAGGAAAGTGCGAACATTAGTGACGTTTAAATAAAGGGCACGAATGAAACGAACGGTGCAGTTAAACAGACACCCGTTATAGATGCCACGCCTTTGGGATGTGGTACAAGGAGTAAAAGGAGATAGTCCTTTGATATGAATATACAACGTGTATCAGAAATGTGTGGTCGTTTTTTGGGGTGGCCTCCTGGTGGTAAGTATTAAAGTCTTATAAGGGGTAGTTAATATATATTTTTTCGATTATGAATGGTCCCATGGAGAAAGTGATGGTCATATTATTATGACGACACATTTCTTATGCACGCTGTACAGGGTTATTTCAACATGAAAAAACAGAAAAAAAAATGGAGGTTATTTTTTCTGTGGTGACAACTGGTAATGACCACTGGTGGCATAGAGTTTTTAGTTAAGAAAATAATTATATACCAATTTTTTTGTATTATCGTATTAACATGCCCGTCAGCGGAGTTTCGCTATCTAATGTAATTATTTCGGAATATAAAATTTACATTATACAGTAATGGTGTTAAATATGTAAATGTTATATTACGAAATAAATAAATTATAAGGTTTGGATAATACCTGAAAACCTTTTCAGTTTCTGGAACCAATATAGGGATATCGCAACTAAAAACCAAATATAGGTGAACCTGCTTAACCAACCAGTTATACATAAATATGAACGAGAAATTGACATTAATAAAATGCCTGTTGTAAGTTAAGTTATTATTGAAAGGATTGAATGTATAAAAAAAATGTATGGACTAATCTGTTACTGAAATCTGTTGACATTATTCTCATTCAATCATGAACATATTATAATATATTTTCTATTCAAATGTTCAGAATATTTTTGTTGTAAAAAATACTCTCTCCTAAATCCTTAGACCATCCACCAATAAGTAATAACTCAATGTCAGCTCCAAAGATGTTTCGCCAATTTCGAGTTCTTAAGATTTGGAAATTCTCATTATAATTCTTTTGTTTCCAGTTTATTCAGAGCCGCTGAAGTTTGATAACCAGACGGCATGCATTAGTTACATTCCCAATATCAATGGCTGGAAAAATGAAGCTTCTTGAAAGTTTAAACTTATTTTATTTTATCATAATAATATGTATACACACAACTACTTAACAAGGTATACATTTCCAGTTTCAAAGGCACTTTTGACACTCAATTTTTTTTCTGTATTTTTTTTTCAGTAGTTGTAAGCTTACCTCTAATTGTACGGAAACCCTTTACTTACCTACAATTCGAGATCCGCCGCTATACATTTCCATACTGGAAATGTATAGCTTCATATACCGGCTGTATATGAAGCTATACATTTGTGTAAAAGACTTGGCTGGAGTTGAAAACTTAGAAAAGTGTCCTGAAGTGTGTGTATCACGTACTGAAAGGATTTTATAGTCAGTAAGGATGGTCAATTGGTCAGATAGGTACTAATCTTACCGGCTGTCTAATCTTTTCAGTCTTAGGCCCATCACCTACGATGCTTCTCAAAAGTAAAGGCTCGTACATACTGACGCTACTTGTCGCGGGACGCAACACCAGTAAATGCTTTACCCGTGAAGTTTTCTTAGAAATTGAATTGCTAAAGTCGCGTCGCGCTGTCGCGTCGCGCCTGTATGAGTGAGAAGGTGGAATGTCACAGCACTGTATTTCAATGGCGGTTCGTATTTAACGCGACTTACTAACTAGTTATTGCAGTGGATCCGCAGTGGCTTTAACTCTGTAAAAACCTATTTGTTATGGTCGTCAATCATATTTTGATCAAGACACGCCAAATATTTGACGAATTTCATTTCACCTAAAAGTTTTCAACTATTACACTGCCCTGCAAATTGCAAAAAAAAAACGTAAGAAAATAAAATTGGAATTTTGTCGCCGGCTACCAATGCAGATCCTCCTAAACTTATCACATTAATCCAATGTTTACATTTGTAATGTCAACGAAATGTAGATAAAAGTTAAAATGTGGAGTTCTGCGATAAGTTATCTCCACCTGTTTTGTTACAATAAACAAAAATATGAAGAAAACCCACTCGGACTCATTCGACTGGCCCTTCGAAGAGTACGTACAGAAACGGGGCGGAAATTATAGGTACAGTCAGGAAAATGCACTGTTTATCCAACTGAGACTACGGCATTGGTCCGTGTAACAGTTATTTCTTAAAACTGTCAAAGAATGACAGTTGTGATTTTAATAAACGGATAATTATTTTACGGTGGGTGTCCATTTTTTTCTGACTTAACCTATGTGCTTACCTACCTACTATCTACAACGCCACATGCGAACTACGCCTCAAAGACCTGACGTCACATAAATCCTGCATCGCGCAATTAGAGTTTACCGCGCGATCAACATAATATACAAGACTTCCCGGCATCAATCGTTGGGTAGTTACCCGCCAGACACGACACCGTCAGGTCGGAGGATCCTCTTTTTTCTATAGAGGTTGAGTGAACTTTACACCCTGTTCCTCTACGCCTACTTCCCTGAACCTGCGAAGAATAACAATTGGAGACTGTGCCCTCTGATAGTCGATGCCGACGATAGTCTATAATATTTTTACCAAGGGATATAAAAGAAATACTCGTTTGCCAACACGAAGCGAGCAAGCGTGGTGATCAATGCTAACTCCTTCTCCGGATAATATGAGGGATGCATCTTAAAAAGCCTCGTACATCACTTTTGTACCTACATTTTTATGAACCACCTCACACTTATTAAAGCCTCGTGCAGACAGGCGCGACGCGACTCTAACACTACAGTTTCTAAGAAAACTTCACGGTAGAATAATTACTAGTGTCGCGTCGCGCCGTCGCGTCGCGCCAGTCTGCACGAGGCTTTATTGAACTGCGATACGCTGCTACCCGAAGTGGCTGTAATGTGCGCTTTGTTTTACTTTGCAGTTAAAGAATAAGAGAAAAGTACTCGCTGTTAAGTTACTAACTGTATGTAAAATGAGTTCCTAGAAATCTCTGGTTATCGGTAAAGTGATACTCTTTGGTTTTTCATAAAGTGAACCTACTCAACATTCTTCCTCTTTGCACACTAAATTCCTGATAAAAAAAAATCAAAGAGAAAATAAGTAGATAGCTTATTTCAATAGATTATCACCAGCCTCGGTGGCGCAGTAGGCAGCGCGTAAGTCTCATAATCTTAAGGTCGTGAGTTCGATCCTCACCCGGGGCATATATTTTGTTATTTGTTCTGCTTTATTCATCTCAAATCCGACGATAACAGAGGGAAAATCTCCGTATTTTTGACAACGTTCGCATTGTTAAAACTTTCGACTTGAATTTGAATTTTTTTATTTAGAAATGTGGATAATATCTGTCTCTAACTGTCAAAAATAAATTTAATTCACCTACATTTCTGACAAGTTTTTGACATTAATTGTCGCTCGGATGAGATCGCGACTTGAAATTGAACTTTTTTTATTTGAAACGAGAATGTTAATTGGTCTTGTTGGGTAACGGCATAAAACTTTGAGCAGACAGGCGGTATGTCACTCTAAAAATACAATTTCTAAGAAAACTTCACGGTAGAATGATTTCCGGGGTCGCGTCGCGCCAGTCTGCACGGAGCTTAAAGATGTTCTATAAAATACACTGCTAGGGTGCTGCTATTTATAATAACTTACCTCCTATTGCTTGTTTATGCTTGTAGTAACTGCCAAAAATATAAGCAGTTTTTTGTAAGCAAGCTATTTTGATCTTTTGTTAAGAGGTTGGTAATAGGTCAAAGATTTACTTAGTAAGAAGGTTTTTTCACCGGTTTAAGACAAATACAACACTGTTCGCCTTTGTAGGTACCTTTTTTGAGTGCAAAAAGTTTTAATCTATACTTATAATAAATCTGTAGAAGTAAAAATTCTGTACATTGAAAATATCAAAAAAATAAATGGCAGGGGGTGTTACTAGACCGACACCGAACCCAAAAATTTGATTAAATTTTTTTTTGTCTGTCTGTCTGTCTGTTTGTTCAGGCATCACGCAAAAACTACCGGTTCGATTACGATGAAACTTGGTATAATTATTCTTTAATATCCTGCGCACCACACTGGGTACTTTTTATCCCGGAAAAGTATTCTATCCTACTATCTATATCTATACCTATTAAAAAAAAGACAAGTCCTGACTGACTGACTCATCAACGCCCAGCCCAAACCCTTGGACCTAGAAAGCTGAAATTTTGCAAAGAGGTTCCCTTTATAATGTAGGCAAGGAATAAGGAAGCATTTTTCGAAATTCAACCCCTAAGGGGGTCAAATAGGGGATGAAAGTTTGTATGAAAAATCTTATTTCTTGAGGTAATAAACATGAAACTCCGCACGAATAATTATCAAAATAAATGAAAAAGTTTGTAATTTGTTCTTTTTCTAAATTACCCCCTAAAGGGGGGTTGGGGGGTGTCAGTGTTGGCATGGAAGAATTTTAACGCGCTGTCCGATTAACTCGAAACTCAATATTTATACTTAAAACCCATGGGGATGTATGGGGTAATTGCCGACACTCACGCGGGCGAAGCCGCGGGCAGCAGCTAGTAAATAAATAAAATTATCACTAAATATACGTGACACGAGTCAACTCGCGAATTTGACACTCGCGAGTTGACAAACAAGTCAAATTATGACTTGTATCAAGCCAACAGCCAATCGCAGTAGTTTTCGCGTGTTGACCATGTATCGTTAATCTCGAGATTTTATTTTACTATAAAGCTTGATAATATAATTTGTCCCAGTCTTGCCTATGATTAAATAGTGAAGTCGCTAAATAGGCTAATGTCCAGATTTTCGTTAATGGGTATATTAATTTCCTTGGCTCACTGCCAGGAACCACTTTGCTTAAAATAATGTAATTGTCGGATTAGTAACAAAGAGATCCATACTAATAATTATCATAAACACGAAAGAAACTCTGACTTAAAACTCACGTCTATCCGTCTGTTACCTTTTCCCGCCTAAACTGCTAAACCGATGACAGATAGATAGAATAGTTAGCCTGGACCTGGAGGAACTAAGCTTCATTTCGTCCAGGATTTTACGTATTAAAAAAATTTAGTACAAAATCGGAAGACGTCACGATCACTCGCGGTTTGTAGTCAATTTTAACTTAATGCATGAGAAACTAAAAGTTGTCTTTTGTTTCAGATGTTGGGATGCGGAATAGATTGACTAGTCTCTGCGACATTTTTTTGTTTTTTCTTTTTTTCGAAATCTAAAACGAAAAAATCGAACGAAATTAAATGAAATGATTTTGAAATGAAATGAAATGATTTTATTTTCTGTAAATAGGTTTGTACAAACACTTTTATAATATAATTATGTCAATAATATTTTAAGTACGGTACTAGATGAGGTTGGCGTTTCCTATCTGACTATCTCAGAGTAGTAGAAAGGCCGAAATAAACTCAGAGGTCACAGTCTCTTTTAAAGCCCAGACATTTTATTGGTAAAGACCATTTCAGACACGAATCTAAATGGTCTTCATAAATATGATCTATCATATCATGTAGATTCGTGTCTGAAATGTTCTTTTGAGGAAAGAACCACACAGATTGAGTGGACCTGTCCGAAAGTACGAAGAGTACCTTACCACCTTTACCACTGGGGCGTTGTGTTGTATAAATACCTAACCCCAAAGATTTAAATCGTTAGATTTCTCCATGCTATATCGCGGGATAAGTGTCAATTCTGAAAAAAATTCTCACTCATTCCGTATAATTATGGCGTTTCCATGGCAGCATGTGATATACTGTGTCAGAGGTGTCAAATTGAAACTGAAACACGAGCATCTTTTGACGTGGTAGGGCGAATCTAATGATTGAAATCTTTGCATAGTCCAGACAAAAATATGTCATAGATCTAGATTTAGAGGCCGGGTAGTTAAAAGCATAGGACCTTTGTACAGTAGGCCGCACGTGCGTGGTACGAACTTGAGCTGGCCTAGCATATTACGGAGTTTCAGTAGAATAATAGGCCAGCTTTCACTGGTTTTGTTACTACTGACGAGCGACCTAAGATGCTAATCTGTTTATTCCCGTAAAATATCACCAGCCTCGGTGGCGCAGTAGGCAGCGCGTAAGTCTCATAATCTTAAGGTCGTGAGTTCGATCCTCACCCGGGGCATATCTTTTGGAGAATAATCCTACAAAAACTGTAATAAACCGTGTTTAAACAGCTTTCTGTATTTTGGAAAAAGTTAACTGAAAGAAATGGAGTTATTAGATTCATTATTTTCATTTAATCTGGCTTTAGGATACCTGGAACCGTATGTTCATATTTTTTCAAGCCTGAATCAATCTAGATTGCGATCTATAAACATATATGTCCGCTAAACCCTATAAATAATGGTCGTAATTTATTCTCGTAACAAATAAATAAAAAAAAACAATAAAATCGTATCAATTCTCTAGGGTATAAATTTCAATATGAGGCTCAATACATTTCATTTGGTTCATACGATCGACGCAGTCGGATGCCGTATAATAAAATTGGCCGTAGGAAGTTTTGGGTGACATTTTCTCGTATATTTGTTTGATTGAATTTAAACCCTTCAAAATTCAGAGAGTTCATTCATAAAGTTGGCAACGTCAGAAATAGCTGTTAAATTTTTCGCTTGTTTGATTAATTTGTCACTTCTCAAATATAATTTTATTATGAAATATCGCTCTTTAGTGCCCTTAATTATGGATTGCAATGTTTTGTATCGCAATACCAAATATTTAGTTTTCAATACCTTTTGTACTCCTGAACATAAAAATAATTTAGTGTTGCGACAACCTCGGAGCTTCGAAATTCTCTGAAATTCTCACACTCGCTATTATTAGTTTATCAAACTTGGTATACTGTAAAGATAATTCAAAATAGTTACTTCTATTATTACCTTTATAAAAACATCGTGTCACGGTTTTCGTGGTAGCACTCCTCAAAAACGGCTTGACCGATTTTAATGATTTTTTTAGGTAGGTAGGAATATAGGTCCCAAAGTATATTTCATACCGCTAGGTGATTAGGGTGTCCCTACCTAGTTTTTTTTTGTTTTGTCAAATTTTTTTTTGTATGTGTTGTGGATTGTCTATGTTATTTATGACATTAAAGCAGTTGTCATCCAGACTTGTCTTTCATTACACTACATGGTGACGGTGAAGATGAATTGATTCGCGACCGTATTGTTTGTGGGATACAAAGTACTGGCGCAAGAGACCGCTTGTTGAGAGCAGACGATCTGACACTAGAAAAAGCTATTAAAATTGTCCAGGTTGATCAAATTTCAATAGATAATCGACGTTTATTGGAGACGCGCGGTGCTGGTACTTCTGGATTGGTGCAGATCGATGCAGTTGGCGTGTGCGGTGTAGGCGGACGCGGTGGCCGCGGCGGCTGGCGCGGCAGCGGACGTGGACAAGGGCGTGGTGTGGCCAGAGTTACTGCTGGTTCCAATACAGCTCGAAGATTTGTTCATTCAAGCGAGACTGGAAACTGTCTCAGGTGCGGAGGCCAATGCAACGAGCCCAGTCTTTGTCCGGCTATTGCTGTGCAGTGCTATCTGTGCGAAAATCACGGACATTTCGTTAGAATGTGCAAGTTGAAAAAAGGAGTTAAGAAAATGTACGATATAGGTTTAACTGAAGCAAAAGGCAAAGAAGAAGATGATTGTGAGTCATTTTTTATATCAGTTGTGTATAATGTCTCAGAGATTAACTCTTCGTTGGAGGATTGGTATGTAACCCTCCAAGGGAAGTACGGTTCAGAAAAATTTAAATTATATACCGGAGCAGACATTAATGTTTTATCGTATAATCGATTTTTATTGTTAGGTTATGACAATAAGCTAATTAGTGGCAACCAAGGTGTTAGATTGCAATCTTATAGTGGTGATTTTATTCCTATAAAACAAACACTACAGTATGGTTAGCTATTCTTAAAATAAAACTTGATGTTGATCGTGTATTATGAATTTATGATACATACGAATTTCGTAAAAGCTCAAAGGACCATGGGCAACAATATATGGGGCCCGGTCCAATCCAAAAACTCCAACAACAGTGATAAAACCTATGCCATATGAACGCTATTGGGGTACGATTTATTTTATTCTATGGCGGTTAAGTCAAAATCGAGCGCGAACAAGGTGTTTTGGTATATTTTTGTTTAGTTAATTGATTCAGGCGTGGCGGAAATTCATAATCCTCCAACAGTCATAATATACATGTCAATATGTTTATAAGGATCCAGAACAAGACTTACTGTCTTTTTCAATTGAAAAATCGACGGAGTTTTTTTTTTATACCAAAAAGCTTTCCTGTTGCTAACCTAACCTAACCTTGCCTATCCAAACCAAACCTAACCTAACGTAACTAAACCTAACACTGATAAACTGATCTTAGATTTTGAAGGTCACATGGACCTCATCAATGATGAACAGCATTTGCATAATCTTGTGATTTGGTATTTGTACAAAAGATTAAAAGAAAACAGCAAGTTAGGTTAGGCTAACCTAACCTTTTCCCTTTCTAATATTGGTCCAATCCCCCAACAGTGATAAAACCTATGCCATATGAACGCTATTGGGGTACGATTTATTTTATTCTATGGCGGTTAAGTCAAAATCGAGCGCGAACAAGGTGTTTTGGTATATTTTTGTTTAGTTAATTGATTCAGGCGTGGCGGAAATTCATAATCCTCCAACTCCTCCACCTTCATGAGGATTTTCCACCTCGGAACAAAAAAAAAAAAAAAATGGTTTGGTTAGGCAAGGTTAGGTTAGGTTAGCAACAGGAAAGCTTTTTGGTATAAAAAAAAAACACTGTCGATTTTTCAATTGTACAAGACAGTAAGTCTTGTTCCGGATCCATACAAACATATTGACATGTATATTATGACTGTTGGAGGATTATGAATTTCCGCCACGCCTGAATCAATTAACTAAACAAAAATATACCAAAACACCTTGTTCGCGCTCGATTTTGACTTAACCGCCATAGAATAAAATAAATCGTACCCCAATAGCGTTCATATGGCATAGGTTTTATCACTGTTGGGGGATTGGACCAATATTAGAAAGGGAAAAGGTTAGGTTAGCCTAACCTAACTTGCTGTTTTCTTTTAATCTTTTGTACAATTACCCAATCACAAGATTATGCAAATGCTGTTCATCATTGATGAGGTCCATGTGACCTTCAAAATCTAAGATCAGTTTATCAGTGTTAGGTTAAGTTACGTTAGGTTAGGTTTGGTTTGGTTAGGCATCACTCCCCCCCGACCCGAGGAAGAGGCCCGCGTTCGCGGGCCGGCACCAATCGGGGGTTGCGGAAGATTTTTACGTTCCCGCGACCCCCGGCATCGGTGTGAGATGGGACACCGGGGTGGTTTTTAGTCAGTAAGAGTCTGACAGACCCTTCCGCCCGCCCCAGGGCGGGGGAAATTCATGAGGATTTTCCACATCGGAACAAAAAAAGAAAATATGGTTTGGTTAGGCACGGTTAGGTTAGGTTAGCAACAGGAAAGCTTTTTGTTATAAAAAAAAACACTGTCGATTTTTCAATTGTACAAGACAGTAAGTCTTGTTCAGGATCCTTATAAACATATTGACATGTATATTATGACTGTTGGAGGATTATGAATTTCCGCCATGCCTGAATCAATTAACTAAACAAAAATATACCAAAACACCTTGTTCGCGCTCGATTTTGACTTAATCGCCATAGAATAAAATAAATCGTACCCCAATAGCGTTCATATGGCATAGGTTTTATCACTGTTGGGGGATTGGACCAATATTAGAAAGGGAAAAGGTTAGGTTAGCCTAACCTAACTAGCTGTTTTCTTTTAATCTTTTGTACAATTACCCAATCACAAGATTATGCAAATGCTGTTCATCATTGAGGAGGTCCATGTGACCTTCAAAATCTAAGATCAGTTTATCAGTGTAAGGTTTAGTTACGTTAGGTTAGGTTTGGTTTGGATAGGCAAGGTTAGGTTAGGTTAGCAACAGGAAAACTTTTTGTTATAAAAAAAAAACACCGTCGATTTTTCAATTGAAAAAGACAGTAAGTCTTGTTCTGGATCCTTATAAACATATTGACATGTATATTATGACTGTTGGAGGATTATGAATTTCCGCCACGCCTGAATCAATTAACTAAACAAAAATATACCAAAACACCTTGTTCGCGCTCGATTTTGACTTAACCGCCATAGAATAAAATAAATCGTACCCCAATAGCGTTCATATGGCATAGGTTTTATCACTGTTGGGGGATTGGACCAAAATGACTCAAGGTCCTTTCTCTAAATACTTGTTACAACTATTAATCAAACCTGTTCGACTTATTTATTTATTAAACATCATTACTTACCTAACAAATCATTTAGAATCAAATCAGACGGCCTTTGAGTGTCACCAAGGGTTTACTGTGGAAATTCTTATAATAAATTAATCGATTTAAATATTGTAACTACAGGACACGTGAACTGTGGAAGTCTACCTTTATCTGACGTTGATCTGATCATACCTATTTGTAGTTGTACCTATAATCATAATCATAAATCTTTATTAATCTCTCAACACTTATTCACTTATTCAAACTAGGCTGAGAATCAGCACTTTTCGAACGTCAAAATTACATAAGACAGTCCCCCAAAACACCCGCCCACTTCCTAGTGCTTTAGCTGGGAATCAGAAGTGACGCAACAAACTCCTCAGCAGCACAGCTGTCTGATCACACAGAAAAACTTGAATCTATGCAAAATAATTAACATTACCTACGCAACACAAAACATTACATTAAGTCAGCTAGCACACGCCAATAAACCCATAAAACACATCAAAATCTATAATCAAGCGGAAATAAAAATTAAAAAGGTAACAGATAGACATAAATTACAGACACTGATCATTATAATGTAAAATCTTAAAGAGAGAAAGATTTTTGAGGTAGGAAAGTCCGAAGTTACAGGTCACCCGACTCTCTTAAATATAGGACATATTAATTTACAAAGTCAAGTTATATACAAACACAGGTAAAACCACACGAAAAATACTGTCACTCAAGCAATATATTTTTTTATCACTAAAACTAGCTGGCATATGTCTTGTTTTCGCCGCTCACAAATCGTGTTCCATATTTGAATGGGACACGATAATTCAGGATTTGTGTTTCCATTGCGCCATTTCAACTGCGCCTCAATAACTTTATATGAAGATATATTGCGGTGGACTATGTAGCTAACGATAGTCACGGGTTTGTAAAATATTGCAACAAAATATTACATTGTGAAATGGTCTATTTTGATTTAGGCTTATTGAAAAACAAGAGAGTTGGAACTAAAATAGGATATAGAAAAAATGCATTGAAAGCGTGGAATAGTAATTAAAAAAATGCAGAAGAACAGCTTTTTACGTTACCACATGCTAAAATACCCGATCGACACAAAATTTGTGCTAATTCAGGCTAACCTGAACACGATAATGTTTGGTTGGTCGCAATTCAACGTGGTCCACATTACTGCGAATGTACCATTACCAACAGTTTTGGACCAGTGAAATTGCGGATGCGTTTCGATCTAATCGTTGTAAACCACGTACTCATTTCCGTGGCACCGTTTGTGTGGATGTCCAGTACCTACCTACACACAGAGTACCTATATACCTCTAGCGTGGACGTTAGGCTAAATAGTTAGGTAGGTATCGTTATCAGTAGCAACCGTGTTTTGAAAATAGAACAGTGAATCGCCAAATTATTAGCTACTAGCTTCTACCCGCAGCTTTCCAGTACCCTAACCTAACCCTAGCCACAGTATAATGAAGTAACAGTATTAACTTCACTAATGTTAATCATTATGTCATGTGTCAAAGTTCTCTGAACGCAAGAATGAAAATAATGAACAAATCCTGGCGGGCTGATAAAATGGAGAAAAACAGGCGAAAGTAATTAAATTATAGGTTGTGGCCTTCGCGTAAACTTGATGTCTTAAACCACAATCGCATTTTAATTCGGAACACTATCAGAGGGGCAATACCCGTTATTTTTAAGAATCAATCAATCTGTCAAAAATACAATCAATTTACTAACATTTTTGACAGATTGCGACTTCAATGTGAACGTTTTTTAAGTACGAGAATTATTGGCCAGTTATCCCGTTGATAGTTCTCAGTTTAAAAGATGTATTTATTTATTTATTAGGATCTCCAACAAAGGATACACATACCACAATATGAAATAAATCACTATAACAAAATGTATTCGATATTAACTTGAGATTTCAAAGTACCTCGTTACCTACCCTGAAAAGTTTTCATATAAAATATGCTGGTACACTTCGATTGCTGGATGTAAGTAATTGGCTTCCGCTACTGCAGAAGCCAATTTAAACTATTTTATTTATCTTGGCATAACGGATGATTTGAAGCGCTACTGCTTTCTTGGTTTCTTTATTTATTTAGACTTATTGATATGAATTGCATTGCATTAATTGGATTTTACCCGCGGCTTCGGCCGCGTGCTGGTCGGAAATTATCCCATGGGTACATCCAACTCGGATAAAAAGTGTGGCCTAACCCAGCATCCTTATTGCGTAACACACGATCAATCATATTACCTAATAATCTGAATCATTTTGAAGGATATTCTAATCCATTGCTTCCTATGTTCGAAGGAATTGTCTACTCAGTAAAGTAAATAACGCAATGAAGCGGCGCGCCCGCCCCGCGGTCTCGCCGCGGAACGTGGCGATTCCATTACGAGTCTTCGTGGACACGCGGCGATTCCGTTACGAGTCACGACGATGCGCTGGCGGAATAATCGCTCGTTCATGGAGATAACCTGACGTAAAAGCGCGGATCCGTCGCGATTCGTGAAGGCAGGCCCTAAAGGGCTCAACTTGACAACAGATAATTTATGGATGGGATCATTAGACCTGCGGGGTATTTGCGTAACACATTTACAGTGACTATACCTTTCATTGCAATAGTTCAAAAATACGCAGAACAATTTAGAAAATATAAAGCAATGGATTAAGAATTGCCTTCAAAATCCTTGGGATTGTGATTGAAAGTGTTACGCAATTAGCGTGCTGGAGTCTTTTAAAAAGACCGATCCTTACAAATATCAAACAGACGGAAGTGGAATGAAAGTTGGGAGACTATTGTTAGAAATTAATTGAAGAAGAAAAAAAGCCATGCCTTCTTTTTATTTAAAAAAACAGAAACCTAAATATTATATTGTACACGTACAAAGGTTCATCGTTCCTACCTATCTCGTTATAGCACTCTGCAGTTTGCATATCATTATAGCACTAACAATCTGCGAGAAAACATACTGCACTTTGTAATATTTTGTACGCATATTTTCATACAATAATTATATTTTCTGCAACCTACTACGGATTTGGAAAATAAATACAAAAAAAAAGTAATAAAAACTAAAACCTAACTACGGCAAAACAGTCAACTAAAAAGGTACTTATAAACAAGTCCAGAGTCACACGTGCTAGGGGATAAATCGAATAGATTACGTGTGACTCCGGATTTTTAATTTGTGTTTGTCAACTTACATGGCACCATTCAAAAAACTTTTTTTGTAGTTCATCACTTTATGTTCGCTAGAGAGTGCCATATTCAATTTAATGTGACGTCACATGACATATAACCAGCGGACGACCGAGACGCTTCCAACGATATCCCATTTGTCAAATTATGATGAGTAGTTTAGAAGTTATGAGGTAACAGGGGAACATACATACATACGTACCGGTCAAAATCATAACCCTCCTTTTTGCTTCGCAGTAGTCGGGTACTGATTGCATAACAAGTCGTGCGGGATGAGATTTTCCTTCGTCAAAATTACGAACTCCCATGCAAACTTTCGTCCCCTAGTTAAATACTTTAGGAATGAATTACAAACCCTTCCTTATTGCTCACCATTGTTATATAAGAAAGTCTTGTACAACATTTCATGCTTCTGGACTCAGCGGCTTAGGTTGTGGGTTGTTTGTCATTGCATAAATGAATTTATGTATTTTATTACCAACTTTTCCCCTGCTTTCAAATTAAAATAAACAATATATATTACAAAGCAAAACTCTACTTATCAATTTTTAATGTATTAGATTATTTCATAATAATTCCAACGACTTAAATTTTATAAACAGCTATCTAATTGCGTAAAACGTTTTCGTAAACGATTCCGACTAATCGGTTTCATTTTGACAGTTCAACAACATTCATTGCGTTATTTACGTTGTTGAACAGATTTTTTTTCGAACTTATGAAGCAATGGATTAGCAATCTGTTTCAAACCGATCCAGATTGTGATAGATCGTGTATTATGCAATTAGGGTACAGCTCCCATACAAAACTGAACAGATATCGTCATTTTAATCTCGCGTGGCGATTATGGCCCACTCCCTCTTATAGAGAGGAGGCCTGTTTCCCAGCAATGGGAACATTATAAGACGATTATGCGATTATGGATACCAGCGTAGTAATTGCGTAACACACTTACAGAAGCAATGGCTTTCATTTTGACAGTTCAACAACATTCATTGCGTTGTTTATGTTGTTGATCAGACAAATTTTTCGAACATATGAAGCAATGGATTAGCAATATTGATTGATAATGTGTTACGGCGCAATTAGGGTGCAGGATGTTTTCCTCCGCTGTAACATAAACATAACACTAAGTATTATAATGGAAATGAATAAACAATCAAGGAGTCACCTAATATAAACTGAAAGAATTGATCGAAACAAGCAATGATCACCACATTTGCTGACTGCGTGTTTACCATATTTCAAACTATTAAAAACAGGGGTTGTTACTTCAGTTTGCGAAAGAGATGGAGCTAGACATCCTGTATAGCTCCATCTCCTTCCCTCCTTTAAGTAAGATTAAAATAATACTGCTATATGAGGTGCTGGCCCCCAGCTTTATAAAGTATTTCCCTTCCAAGATATACTGAGAAAGTACATCTAAAAGCAAGTCAGCATTAAATCACTACACCCAATCCCTCATTACATTTATACCTACATTTCGTCGTTGAATCCCTATCAAGTCCGGGACCAAATGGCTAGGGTTTAAGTGGCGATCCAACACACTGATTTCATGATCCACCCATGTAGTGACGGCTCTAGATTTACTTAGTAAGAAGGTTTATTGGAATTTATTAGGGTTTTTTAAGGCTTATACAGTTCGAGGAGCTCGTGGCTAAGTAAACAGCCGCACGGGTGTGTCTGAGGTTAAGCTACGCTTGCCGAGGTTGGTCCGTGGATGGGTGACCATCTTTACATATCGAGACTCCTCCATGCCTCTGAAAGCACGTTAAGCCGTTGGTCCCGTCTGTCATTCGTGGATCTTTGACAGTCGTTACGGGTTTAAAAAAAAATCTAAATCATTCAGTCATTCTTGCCCGTGCCATACAAAAAATTAAGGAAACATAAATTACATGCATCGTCTAAACACTATATTACTGCAACTTCTGCTACTTGCGTTGAATCAGTCTTAACGAAAGTATAAAAGTAAAAATTAATAGATTACTACATAAGACGTGGTAAACGTAATCTAGGGTAAACCTCAAAATAACGTTTTTTTTTACCACAATGGGCAGCTCCTGGCCTGAATCTCACCTGATGGTAAGTGATGATCTGGTCGAAGCTGGAAGAGAGCTTCACTCGGAATCCTCAACCACAGACGAACTGGCTATCTTACCTCTAACTGCCGAAAAACAACAATGCTGTTGCTATGGTGACAGACTTAGATAAGATGGTGGTAGCTAGCCAGGCAGACAAGAATAAGTCCTACCACCAACCAAACAGAGCAAAAAAAAATTCTCTCGCTGGAAATCAAACACGGGACCTCTTAGGTCAGAGACAGGTGGTCTTACCACTAGACCACAGGATACGGTTAAATGCAGGAACAATTAGACACAATGTATGAAACATTCAAGTAAATAACAGACAATACAAGGCACAGTAATTATTTAGATGTTATTATTTTGAAGGGACCTATTGAGAGACTGTATTTGCTTAGAGTAAACAACTTGATAGTGGAAATATAGGTTAGTATATTATGTACGGTTTCATTTCGTGGTGGAACTATTGTCGTGTCAGGCCTGTCTGCTGGAGCCTATACAAACACCTAGACATAACGAATGGTCCCTCTTCATATCTCTGGGGTCAGAGGAGATAGTGATAGGTACTCGACAGATTCAAAAAGTGACAATGAAAACTTTTACAAAGAACCAACCTAGAACTCAAAAACTCAAAACTCAAAGCATTTATTTCAATTAAACCATTTACAGGCACTTTTGAATTGTCAAGGAGTCGGTCAGTCAGAAAATATGAAGCTAGTTGCCCATTCCAAAGCGTAGTAGGTACCTATGGAGATGAACGGGCAAGAAACTCCACGGACACTCTTTTTTTCCTACTCCAAATAACCATTTTAAAGATAAAAATAAGTTAAGTAACGGAAGTTGGTGGCAATTTTTTTAACAAAAATGAGGAAATGAACACGAATTCCGAAAATAAAGTAATTGTTCACTTTGTAGTGGTTTTTTGAAGTCGGTTTTTTTATCATCTGGCAGCGGATCGACTGCCCTCTGCTGAGATCCCTGGGCTGTAATCTATACCACGCAGGCTTCAAATTTTCAAGTCTTCGAATTTTTGGTTCTAGAACATGCCGGTTTCCTCACTATGTTTTCCTTCATGATTTGAGAGCAGTGGTGATAAAATTATTTACACAAAGTGCTTGAGTTCGAACCCATAACCTACAAACTCGTAAGTCGGGCTCATTAATACTGGGCCACCACAGCTCTTGACATGACCAATCTTCTTTAATATTTTATATACACCACACCACCATATATCATTACGGTTTCCTTCCAATCTCTTAACCGTATGTATATTCCAATAAATAAACATCAAAATAATAAATCTGATAAAGGTCGACTCCTGTTTATTCTGCAAACTCGCTGAACAATAAACTTCTTATACAATTAAAAGCTGAACGGAGTCATTAATTAAGTAACTCCTCCAGAAAGCTGCCTCGTTGGTAAGTGTTGAGTCACGAGAGTAGGGATCGATCTTTAGTAGGGTATTGTCAGAAGACTAGGCAATCAAGATAATGTACAGCATTTTTCCTTTATTTTTATCTTTTCATGCATTTTTGTTTTTGTTTTCAGTAAACATTTACAAGCTCATACATGCTGTTTTAGATAATATTTCACACTATCAAATCTTAAGCTCATATACAGGGTGGCAGGGACACCGACGCGAAAACGGTTACCACGTATTCAGTGCATCATTCTGAGCCCCCTACATAGAAATTTTTCATCGGATTAAAACCGTTTTCGCGTCGATGTCCCTGCCACCCCGTATACTAGCTCATTAGTGAAGACTGGTGAATATTTCATGAAGCTGAAATGAGAATGTTAGGATGGATGTATGGCGTGACGATATTGTATGAAAAAAAAATATTAAAGGAGAAGTAAGTGAGACAGTGAAATAAAAGAAAATAGAAATCGTATGTTTCGGCCAAAGACGGATGAAACACAGGTTACTTTATTATAATGATGCTGTATCAAATAAAATCTTCGAATATTTTGGAAAAAAAACTTTGAATTATAATTTATTCATATACAGTTAATAGCTGAATGGAGTCGTTAATTAGCTTACTTCTCCAGAAAGCTGCCTCGTTAGTAAGTGTTCAGACACGAGCCTAAGCATCTATCCTTACAAGGGAATCAAGAAGAAGAAGACAAGGCAATTAAGATAATGTACAGCATTTTTCTTTTCTTTTTACCTATTCAAGCATTTTTTTTGTTGTTATATCATAATTATGTAATGTTATAACAGCTGGTAATCAAAATACCCTGCATGATACTATTATTATATTTACATAGTTTAAAACAAAGTCACTTTTCGTGTCTTACTTTGTTACCACTTAGATCTTATAAACTAAACAATGGATTTTAATGCGATTTTCACTATCATTTAGAGCATTTATTCTAGAAGGTTTATGAGTATAAAACATTATTATTTACCTTATAATATAGCAAAGAAATCTGGACGTTTTAAAATGTCGCCATTACACCCTAGCGAAGCAGGGGCGGGTCGCTGGCTATGTCAAAAATTGAAATATTAATTGATAAATTTTATTAAAGAGACTGAAAATCTAAAGTAACAAAACATTACATAAAATCACGCCTGTATTCCCCGAAGGGTTAGGCAGAGTACCTTTAGTACACCCACATTTCGCCAGTTATGTTTAAGTCCCATGTAATAGGGGGCGAGCCTATTGCCACTAACCGGGCACAAATCCAGACTCCGGGCTGCTACTGAGAAATTCCAGATAGAAAAACCCATTTACACTTTGCCCGACCTGGGAATCGAACCCAGGACCCCACGCTCAGCAGTCGCATTTGCAACCACTAGACCAACGAAGCAGTCAAAATGTAAAGTATTGAATCAAAATTTATTACTTTTCAATTGATTCCCAAAACATAGTCTCTTGGAGCCTGAAACTACCCAAAACATACAAAACAAAATCAACCCACTGTTCTAGTTCACGAAATCTATTCCGTACGTCCGGCTGGCCGTCCCCTCTATTGTAATTCAGCTCAGACGAACGAACAGTTACTGTTAATACTAAACTTGGAGAAGTTACATCAACAGATCGGTAGCAGTCCGTTAGTTATTCAACGTGTGTAAAACCATCCGTAAGTTATATGTAATTTAAAAAGTTTTATTGGAACATACTGCTTGGGAGGTTGGGGAACGGGTGGGGGATTTTATATTTTTATAAGAGAACTGTCTTAGGTACAGTACTTTAAATCACGAGTAAAAAGTTACTTTATGATTAATTTTTTTAATACGATTTTTTTTTTTTGGTGTAATACCCCACCTTTTTTTTTTTTTTTTTTTTTGGGTGGGAAATCATCAAATAACTTCTCCCGCTCTGGGCGGAGCGGGAGGGCGTGTCAGACTCTTACTGACTAAAACCCACCCGTGTTCCTTCAGTTGCCTGTGTTGCCAGGGGCCACGGTATCCCTTTCGGACTTTCCCGCAACCCCAGCAGGCATCGGCCCTAGTGGGCCCCGCCATTGGTGCTGACATCTCTTTGAGGCGCGCGTGGAACACAACGCGCCGTCGACCCGGGCCTGGTCCTTATCGGGGGCGAGCTACCCATTGCTCACCGCCCGCAAGCCCGCGCCTACGGTGGCCGGGAATCCTCCAAGGAGTCCCGACGCCCAGGGCGTCTCCTACGGCGGCTAGGCGCGTGAGGGCGCGAACTTTGCCTCTCCCTCACGCGCTCCGCCTCCTCCTTTGCGAGCATTACTGCTTCGCAGAAGGAGGTGACGGCTCCCCATTCCCTCTCGCTCCGTACCATGGCCTGCACCAGGGTTGGACGCGAGAGGTCACTGCCGCCGATCGCCTCCACGAGGACACGGCGGTGCTCTGCCCAAGCCGGGCATACCTCCACCGTATGCTCCACCGTGTCCTCCGGGCGATCCAGTAATACCCCACCTAAATTCATGTACTACTTACTATGTGAAGATAACAACATCATCAACATAGACGAACTGAATTAAAAAGTTATTATCGAAGCCAACTCAAATGAGTCCATCGGGTCCATTGTCTTTCAAAACTGAAAAAAAAAATCACGTAAATCAGGCCAACAATCAGTAAGAAATTGTTGTACATCCTATATGAAAGAAACTTGTCCTGACTTTTGTGCTAGAGCGGCTAACCTCTGTAACAAGAGCCAAGTGCCCTCTCCCGGGAGGAAATACTATTAAAAACATTATGAAATAAAAAAAAATTAAAAAAAATGGCCTGTAATGGTGATAGTGTGTAGGCGTGGATTGTGCGTGTGTGGGGGGGGGTATTTGTGTTTGTGTGTATTCAGTTAAAAATACGCGTAGATATTAGCGATAACACGGAACGGATAAATTATAGGAACGGCCATTTAAATGGTGGCTAGAATGAGATAGGTAATTAGTGTAATGTATAATACCTAAATTATTCACAAAGGGCCGTGACAAATGGCGTTAATATTAATTAATTAATGTAAGTAATAGCTCCTAATTACACTTAAGAGGTCTATCCCAAAATTGTGTTTTGACAGTTCGAGCAGCATACACATCGCATGATGTAGCAATTTAGCAGTTGTAATAACGTTTATTTTGAGTTATAACTATAATAAAAATTAATTAAAAAACAATAAGTATGTTTTTTTTTTTTAATTTTCTAAGATCTAACGTTTATTCTGGTATAAATTTTACGTAATAATATTAATGTAGTAAGGGGAAATTTCCAGTTAACGGCTTGTGCAGACCGGCGCAATATCGCGGGTACGACACGCAGCGCAACCGTTATCGCGCCCGTGTGTAGGTACGTACCTTAATTCTGAGCGTTTACGGATTTCGAATCAATTTTGCATATAGGTAGATCCTGACCTGAATTAGGTTAGAGGACACTTTTTATGCCGGTAGTGGGCTCCCGTGGGATAATTTCCAACCATTTTTTATTTCCACGCGGGTAAAGCCACAGGAAATATCTAGTAATTCAATAAATAGACTTTAAAACTAGCCATCGTAGACACCCGTATGTCCCAAAACGCGAACATTGTCTGCGTTGTAAAGCGTTCTGGGTGCTACAAATTACCAATTTCTTTAACATGTCACCCATTTGACAACGTCCCTTTTTCCACCACAATAAGGCATATAATCCCTTGATTTTGTGATCAGGGGTGGTTGGTGTGGATGACATGTCACCCTGTAAAGAAGTTTTAACAAAGTTCTGAGTTCTACAGCGGATAATAGACAAGTGCCAGTACTAAGCCCACGACAATATGATAGTTTAATGTTCCAGGATTTTCCTAGGCTCAGTTGTGAGTTTGAATTATATCCCAGTTCTGAATGAGTTTTAGTTGGACACCTTTAAGTTTATTGTGTGAATTAATATTGTTAGGCCTATCGTCCACGACGCTAATGAAAAGTAATCAAATCAAATGAAATCATTTATTTATTTGCAAACACGGGTAATAGATACATACTTAGATATTTTTCCTTATAATAATAGTTCTCCATATTTTACCATCACGACATGGGTATGCAAATAGTTTAAACAGTTTAAAACTATCAATAATGTCAACAAAATTCAATAAATCACAATTCTAAAAACCATAAAAAAATTTATTTAAAAGTATAATCAATAATAACTAAATTAAATAATAATAAATAAAACATACCTGTTACAACGTAACGTGTTACAAATTCAAATCACCATTTAGTAGCCAGAATGTTTCAGCACTAGTATTTCAATGCGGGTCGTTACACGACGACACTTACTAAAAGTCAAAGTCAAATCATTTATTTCAAATAGAAGCACCTAAAAGGCACTTTTGAACGTTAAAATTTACATTTTCAATTGTATTTTTTCTGGTCGCCCCTTCCAAAATGTATTATTATGTAGAGAAGAATGGGCAAGAAACTCCACCGTTACTCTTTTATAAATGTTTTAAAATATTTTATAAAAATTAATAAAATTATATAATTAATAAGTGATGGTGTTATTAATTTTTGTAAATGATTGCTCTAACAACAAAAATATGCGACCATATCTAAGCTAAATAGACAAAAAAATCGTAATTTTAATTAAAAAGGTGCCAACAAAAATGGTGCGATGGACAATGCTTCGACAGAAATTGTATAAACAATGCAAGTCCTTAAAACATTCGGAAGTCTGATTACATAATTTTCATGTTTTACATGTTTTTTACATTCGATATTCACGTTCAATTAATTGCAAGAATTGTGTTCGAATTTAATTACAGATCATTGTCATGAAAACGAAATGTATAAAACTGTTAAACTTTTATCACTTGGCCGAACATTTCGAAATCTGTAGTGGGTTAAATAAAATAAAACAATTTTCTCAAACATGCTTGGAAATTCGAGCATTATTTTGACAACTTTCTTCGAGATAAATCGAAATTGCTGTACTGGTCAAAAACAAGTGACGATGCGGCCGCCAATGTTACTATGAAAATCCATAATATTATCTGTCCTGTGTAGCGGCCAAATAAATTACTATGAAAACTCATATCTGTCGTGTTATTTAAAAATGGAACGAACTTTTTACTTCAACACATGACGACCAAGAAGAAACAAATGAACACATTGCATTGGCGCGTGGAAAATTATCGTTGTCCGTCATTGATTTTGGAATTTATCATTAATTTACTTTGTTTGAATTTCCGCGCATTATTTGAGAAAAGCACTATTCAAGCCTTGGCCGCAACCAGGCATTGATGGACTCGACAGAAATGTACTATTTCTTTCAATGTTTGTACCACTAATGTTGCATAGCCTACGTTTGGTATAGCACATTTCTGTCGAGGCCAGCAACTCAAGCATTGATGGACGATCGTGAAAATGTGGGCAGAGGCGTAGCCGAGGCATACGTATACGTGAGTCATCATTAGTGAGTTATGGTTTAATATCGATAGGTATCCCTGGCGTCTGCGGTGTTTAGCTAACCAATTTAAAATAACCCTGTTTATAAGCGGTCTGTTGGATTTTCAAGTTACGGCGGTGAGCCAAGCGTTGAAAATTTATTACAGCACGGTTTCATTTAGGCATTCATTTAAGTACCGCTTAGTGTTGGTGAAAACGGGCATTATTACCCTTAATTTTTTTAACATAGGTAGTTACATAACATAACGCCTGTATTTCTTAAAAGGGTTGTCGGATGGATATGAACAGTAAACTTAAATTCAGCAGTTATGTTATTTTAATAATTAAAATGAAATAAGTACCAGTATTTTACATAAAGCGACTATATCTGACCTCCACAACCCAGTTACTGGATAACACGATTCCCCTTGATAAAACTGGATAAAATAGGCAGTTTTTTCCCTTTAAAAAAAAACAGGAATAGAAATAATCTGACCAAGAATATGCAAAGGTATCCACCGTTTTATGCCTTCAAGCAAATGCTCATGAATTATTTCATCTTGATTTGCCATTCAATCACCTTCATTTTGAACGGTTGTTTTTATTGTTTTCCTATATTTTAACAGACCAATGAATATTTATTACTATATTAACATTTTCCTACTTATTCATTAAAGTATGAAAGCTTTTGGGTAAGAAATAGGTCAGATTCCTTAACGGAATCTGTTTAACATGGCAGTCTTTAAGTTTCGGTTGAAAAGAAAGAAAGAAAAATGTTTTAATTGGGACACGCACAGGACATACAAACAGCAAAAAATGAACATTTAAAACTAAGAAAATTAAAAAATAATTTAAAAAAAATACGACCTGAGCGAGGCCAAAAAGACTCCTATTCCAGCACAGCAACAGTGAGCTGAATAGGTCACTTCTAGGCAAACGTCTTCCATCGTCGACCACACCATCGCTTACTGGGTGTGAACGTTTGAAATAATAACAAAAGTTCTAATGATCATACGACCTAATTTCATGTAATATGACCTTTTTTTAAAATAACGATGAAATGATATAATTAATTATTTATATAATTTATAAAATATAACATTAGATCACATAAAATTAGGTTATTTGTTTATATAGCATAAGAAAATTATATCATGTGAACGTTATTTCAAGTGATATTATACTATCTGTTATTATGCCATACATTACACACCCTGGCTTACTGTCTAATAAGACAGTAGAACAGTCTCTCCAAATACCTTAACAAAACTGATCACGCCTGTGTTCCCGAAGGGTTAGGCAGAGATGAGTATATCTCTCTTCTTGGTCGCTTACTTCTCTGAAATGCGTTCGTGGCTTTATGTATGATGTTCTTCCGGTCTTCAAGCGGTCGTAACAGAGAGTCCAGTGAGGATAACTTTCAAGATTATCCGGTTCCCACCGGGCAATGTGACCAAAGTACCTGAGAATCCTTTCATAACAGATCTTGGATCATCTATCTCTTATACGAAGTTGTTCGAGAATAAATTTATTCGTTTTCTTGGCGGTCCATGGTATGCGGAGTATTCTTCGACAACACCACACATCTCAAAAGCTTCTATCTTTTTTCGTTCTATTGCCCGAATCGTCCACGAGTCTGAGCTACAAAGGAATATCGAGAAAACCTGTGTCCGGACTAGTCCTTGGAGACCTTTCTTCTGTCCTGGTAAATACGTATCATCGTCAGCTTATAGTAAACCCACAATTGGCCCGTTATATGTAAGTCTCATGTAATAGGGGTGAGCCTTTTGCCATCAACCGGCCACAAATCTAGACACCGGGCTGCTACTGAGGAATTGGTGATGGGAAAACCCGTGGCCCGACCTGAAACTTGAACCTGCCACCACTAGACCAACGAAGCAGAGTGGCTCTTCAAATAGTCCAGGATTTATTTGCATGCTGCTCATTAACATCAGACCCTTCCATCATAAGTTCTTTTGCTTACTTACAAAATTGGTTAAACTTTGCTTACAAATTGGTAGAAATTATTATTATTTACAGCCGTTTGTGTCCTACTGCAGAGCAAGACGGGATTCCCTTCTGCCACGTATCCCTATGTACTGCTGTTTGTGACCAATTCTTATGAAAAATGCCGAGTCCATCCCGCCATCTTCTGGGCCTGCCACAAATTGGTAAAAAACTATAAAAACCTTCTAAAAAAAGTTCTCTTGCCAAACATTTTCTTGAATTCGCATTCTTCATTCCATCTCATCTCAAACTCAGCGCGAATAAATATCCAAATATATAAGCGAAAGGGTTTTTCATATTAAAAAGTCCCATTTTATATATAAGTACTTACAGTTCTATGATTTATATTCGCTTCTCTGGAATGAGGCTATTCGTAGACATATCGACGCTCCCTTCCAATATATTGCTTTTCGGATCTTGCCAATAACATACCGAAAATTCTAGTAACGAAGAAATAATACAAGGAAACAATGTGATTTTGAAAGTGACCTTAATAGGTCAAACAAGGTCTTAGATATATATAAATAATAGAAGTAATAAATAAATAAATTATTATTATTTAATCATGGTAGTAGCACTAAATAAATTAAAAAGGAAGCGAGAACATGCACTAGATTGATTTTATTCTTAGCTGCATCCTAAGATGACTGAAAGTTGATCTAAACATAGAAAAGGGCTAGACAGACTGATATTGACAATCAATAGATAAATTATGATTATAAAAATCGTGACATCCGAGGGGATTTCCCATCGGAAAAATGACGAATATCCATAGAAACATACAGCAATTCTCCCATTTCGTTAACTTTCGCTTTATGAGGAAATCTTCTGCAAAACTTGCCAGCAGCGGCGTGTGACGAGTATTGTCTGTTTAATGTTATAAATGCCAACTAATATTATAAATTAATACGAAAGTGAATTTATTTTTTTGTTTGTAACGCTTTCACGGTAAAACGGCTAAACGGATTTGAATGAAATTTGATACATGGGTAGAACCATGATGTGGGTTAGGATTTGCTGTGCCCGACGGGGTCCATATTTGATCTTGTATTGTGTTATACCACCTATGTATCATATGGAATGCAATAAACAATTGAGTATTGAGTATTGACATAGGATACTTTCCATCCCGATATTCCCACGGGAAAGAGACGTATGCGGGTGAAACCGCAGGGCGCAGCTAGTGACTTAATGTTTTTTTTATTTTTTATTCAGTAAGATTATGATGATGATCAAATTTTTCCCTGTTATTTTATTTTACATAACATAACATCACGCCTGTATTCCCCGAAGGGTAAGGCAGAGGTATACCTATAGTACACCTACATTTCACCAGTAATGTTTAAGTCCCATGTAATAGGGGCCGAGCCTATTACCATCAACCGGGCAGAAATCCAGGCTCCGGGCTGCTACTGAGCAATTCCAGATGGAAAAACCCAATAACATTTTGCCCGACCCTGGAATCGAACTCAGGACCTCAAGCTCAGCTGTAGTACTAACGAGGCAGGTCTTTTATTTATTTGTTTTTAAGAATGTAGTTTTACATAGCCCAAAGGTATCAAAATCCACTGCCAAGTAGAAAGTTTAGGATCAGAACCAATTTTGTGAATTTATCAATCAACGACAATCATATCGTTGAGATTGCTAAAATCACATCAAATAGCTACACTGAAAATTGATAATCATAGACATTAGTCTGTGATTACCTACTAATTTTCAATATAGCTATTTTAAATGGAAAATTAACAGCCTTATATCACGCAAACATCAAAGACTTTCATAAATTACGTTGATATTGATATTGGGTGATTATAATGTAAAGTACCTGATTCCCGCCGAAGATCAACTTTAAATAAGACACGGAATTTAGATGAAGCAGGCACGAGAGTGTGATAAAACAAAAAAACTCTCTTCTTCTATCCTGGAATCCCAATTCCAGTATCCGTAAGTAGTATCCTCCGTCATTTTCCGAAGGCCTACCCAATAATCAGGGTAGTAGGTAGGCGGTATAGTGCTTGTAGGAAAACCTAGGGTCGTACAGATCAGGGGTTAATATTGTAAATAGGTGGCTCAAAGAAATATCAACGAGACTGTACTTTTAACAACAGAAACTTCAATTGTTTTGAGTGATTTATGGCAGGGGTGACAGATGAAAAAAAAGTGTATGTATAAACGCATAGGGGATGAGATGAGAAGGGGAGGAGATGGGACTAAGTCAAAATATCATAAGCATATGAATCTGCCTAGCCTTTTCCCAACTATGTCGGTGTTAGCTTCCAGTCTAACCGGTCGAGCTGAATTTCAGTTTTTTACATGGAGCGAATGCCTATCTGACCTAAAAAATCTAGTAACTAGTTAATACGATAACCTCTTGGTAAGACTGGTTGTCAGACTTTCGGGCTTCTGATGACCCGTAACGACTGTCAAAGATCTACGAATGACAGCCGGGAGCAATGGCTTAACGTGCTTTCCGAGGCAAAATCATAAGCTTATTAACCCGATAATGTTCTCAGTGCTGGAACACAGGCCTACTCTCCGTGAGAGAGAGTGGGCCGTAATCAACCCGCGGACGGATGGATGTTACATATCTTCTGATTTTTGGTTCTAAGACATGCGGTTTCAACAACAAAAAATGATGTCTTGGAAGCTATTAGCCTGAAAGCGAAGTCATAGCAAGGTTGCCTAATTAAGGCGCAAATATTAAGACGAACGTACACATTTTTAGGCATCGTCAAATTCGTCACTCTTTTATGGCCGTTTTCATATTTCGCTGCTATAATTTCAACGTTCGGCTCAGCACTGAAAGTTGGAAATCAAACAGCACGCTTTTACTTAATTTGGTGTCGCCTAGTGTTAGTTAAGGGACTACTCACACTTATTCAGCTCTATTCAGCGTTTGCCCATAGAAAACTACGATTTTGCATGAGACGCGTACGCGTCCTTTCAGCTGCGGATAGCTGAAAGGACGCGTAGGCGTTTCGCGTATTTTCTATGGGCAAACGCTGAATAGAGCTGAATAAGTGTGAGCAGTCCCTAAAACGGGAAATAACTATCTAAATTAAAGTTCTGTACAAATTAAACCTTTTGAAATAACTTGTATTGTCCCTAAATATTGTTTAGTCGTATTTGATATTAGAATTACATTTTGGAAGAGTTCAAAGGGCTGAAAATAGATTCGATATTCAAACATAAATTTTATGATTACGTCATCAACACAATCTCTTGCATCGCTTAACAAGGTATTTTAAGAAGTTTGAATGTAATTTTAATCAGTTCGTCTTGATAGCGAACTTATTTATTTATATATAAGTAGTTTAAGACCTACTTGTATTCTTCAGTGGAAAAACAAGATCAAGAAATTGTTTATTATTTATTTAGGTTGTCATAGTAACCACTATTCTCAAGATCGACTATGCCGACTAGCCGTCAATGGTGTCAATCCCTAGCATCGGGTTGAATCACAGCTCACTTCAAGCTCACTTCCCCTTAGTTTACACGGTGAGATTTTTACAGAATAGCACTACTGTTATCTCTTTGTCAATTACAGACAATATAATCAATATAATCCGTAGATAGATAATTATAATAATTATAGTCAATTCTCTAACACAGTTTACGTCTTAATCTAGGGACCATAGTTACATCTATGGTCAGCTCCAAAAATATGTGATGAAATTGTAAACAATCCCTGCTCAGGTTAAGTTTATTACGCAATCACTTACTAAATGTTAATGAGTAACACATTCATCTGCATTTGGAAGATTCTAACTTTTGTGACGACTTTTTCCAACAATTATTGTTTGAAAAACAACATAAAATTGTTTGTCGACGAAAATTGTGGTTACAAAATTAACCTCAACTGTCAAGTGCCCTCAATTTGTAAGTGACACTACAAAATGACATCCACGGGTACGTTTTCTGATCTTCGTAAATGGCTACAAATTGTTAATCGCGTTTTTTGATCCATTTGTTTACATTTTCATCAAATACTTTAGGAACAGACTATAATATAGAGTGGGTATGGTTGTGTATTTTACATCATTCAGCCAGTCAGTCAGTCAGTCACGAACCTATAAGTTTTATATTCTACACAAAATCAATGTCATAATAATAATAAAAATATGACGTCATAATATAGCTCCGACAAAAGTGTACTCGAACAGTCCCTTCCTCGTAAAAGGGATAAAAAGTCATTGAAAATTTATTAGCCATACCTTTATTGTAGTTACAGATGGCTGGAACACAATTATTATAGCCTTTTTGTTACATAAGGCATGGAGCAATAAGAATTTGGGATTTATATGGCCATAGCCACAGTATAAATAAGTAACAGTATTATTTATCTCGTCAGTTTGACTCCGCGTTTTTAATTTGTTTGTCTGTAACGATTTTAGTTGGCTTTTTTTTTAGTTGGCAAAAAAATTGTTACTTTTAGAACCTAAAACTCAACTCCTATAGAGTTGAGTTTTAGGTTCTAAAAGTATTTTTTTTTTTGAAATGTGCTAATTATGATATAATTCGAATTTTCGCGAAAACCCTAGGGATATTGCGAAAACACGGATAATGGTGAAAGCATTTCTCAATGTTTTGGGCGCTCCAATTGGCCAATCAGCGTTCTTATTTCATAATAGCTAACGTTTCGTTTTGCAATATTACTACAGAGACTCATGTTTTGCAAAAACCTTGTCTTTTTCCAGCAAGATTGAGAAATGTTTTCACCATTTTCTAATTATCCGTGTTTTCGCGAAAAACCTAGGGTTGTTGTGACATACCTATACATGTCGCATTTGGATTGTCGAACCCGCTGTTTTATCATAACCGCTAGCTGTTTTACAAAACACCTAATAATCATTTCATCTGCGACATACCATAAGGTATGTTGCAGAACAGCTCGGAAACAGCTCACCACCATAAGGTTGTGTTTTCGCTATCCATGTGGACGGAGTCACGGGCACTGATAGTAAAATAAACATAAATTCTACTACTAAATATCTGGGGCAGCTTTTAAAAAGTCTTCTAAGAACAATTTTGCTACTTTTTCCATAACACTCTATCACAAAATGACGTATTAATATTTACAACTTCACTCATCACATTCAATATTGCTATACTTAACAAACTTCACTACCAACGTAATATAAACCTTATCAGTTAAGAAATATAACACAAATTCTGATACCATGTCGATAATATTCAAAAACTTTCCCCATACTTTTTGCTTCAATGAAAAAGGCCTTCCTTTAACCATTTGACATTATATGGAAGACATTTTGAGTTGTAAACACAACAAGAGCCCTGTGATAAAGTTTTACGATGAAATATAGATTAATACGAAATAACCCTACGGGAAAAAAGTTTAAAATTGACAGAAGTAGCAAATGGGGTGGGAAAACTCTAAGAAAAGTTTTGTTTATCGATCGTCGGCAACGTGGGAAAGGGTTAGTTGTATTTGTGTTGTTTGCACATTTGTACCAGTCATTTACATAACATAACATCACGCCTGTATTCCCCGAAGGTTTAGGCAGAGGTGTACCTATAGTACACCCACATTTCGCCAGTTATGTTTAAGTCCCATGTAATAAGGGGCGAGCCTATTGCTATCAACCGGGCACAAATCCAGACTCCGGGCTGCTACTGAGCAATTCCAGATGGAGAAACCCAACAACACTTTGCCCGACCCGGGAATCGAACCCAGGATCTCAGGCTCAGCAGTAGCACTTGCGACTAAAATTGAATCATACTTTGTTCAGCCGTTTAGGAGTTCACTTACGTACAGAAGTACAGAAAAATCACTAAGTACATCACTACATATTATAAAACACAATATCTTCCCACCGCGCCGCGTCTGTCTGTCTGTCTCAACGCGATAAACTCAAAAACTACTGAATGAATTTTCATACGGTTTTCACCAATGGACGGAGTGATTCATAAGGATGATGTAGTGGTAATACAAGGTTTTGATTAATTTGGCTGAAATAAGACGATGATTGTTGAAAATGTCGGAAAAAGTCCTGCCAACTGGCAGCTTTACTGTCGTCCGCCACGTAAACCAATAGAGCTATATGAAAACAATGTAATTACGGAATTTATACATTGTTTACCTGGATTAACACATTTCCCGTGGGATATTTTCCGAAATCCACGCGAGCGATTCCATGGACAAAAGCTAGTTAAGATTATAAAATATTAGTGCAATGACATATTTCGCCTTAAACGTGCTAAAAAGTAAATCTCTATACAAATGAACACAATTATTCAAAAGTACATTGTAATGTATGGAACAGCATAATATTTTTTTAAATAGTTTTATTGATATTTCTGAGATGCTCACTTAGTAATTCATGAGTACAGATAAGCTACTACAGTATTATTATAATTGTTAGGTTAAATTTTATCACTGCCTAAAGAATCGGGGTCAATGATACCTCTTTATTGAAGAGAATATCGCTATTCTTAGGCGGGGTCAATTTCACCCAACACTGCAAACGGCAGGTTAAATACACAGGGCATTTTATTAAATTTTAATGCAAATACAAGGTGAGAAGGGAAGTCGCTTAGTGCGAGGCGGAGCGGCGAAATTGATGGTTATGGGATATCTTGAGGGTTCAGTTGTAAGAATGTAAAAGACGCTTAGATTATGCTAAATTATAATATTATGTCCTTTGAAATTACAAGCAAAATATGAGACTGTAAATACGTCTCTGTATGACCAGCTCGCACGCCTTTTTTAACTTATTTCAAAAGGAGGAAATGAAATGAAATGAAATGAAATTGTTTATTCTGTAAATAGGATATCGGAAACAGTTTTACACGTCATATTAAAAAAAATAAAAAATATTAGAGCTAAGCTAGATGAGGTAGGCGTTTCCTAACTGACTACTCTGAGAAGAAAGGCCGAAACAAACTCAGAGAAGGAGTTTATACATTCGCCGAATTTGTTGATTACTAACATCTTTCCTCTCGCTTTCATGTAATATGTGGGCGTGATTTAGTGAAAAGCAACGGAAGTGTGTAACAGGAAGCCGGGGAAGGGCGCGCTGTCTTATTTGACCAATGAGCGTGCGCGGTGCCGAGTTGGCCGTCATACAGCCATTTTCCGAGAAGAAACAGGATGATATGATGATGATGATTTTGAATGGTGACGGTGAAATTGACGGTGACGTTGATGTATAATGTTTATATCATAATACGTCAACCAAGATGTCAGAAGTTACACATCATATACGACTACTATATTTTTATTATTTATTTATTTATTCAAACTTTTCGCACTCAAAAAAGGGCGGAATTAATACCTTAGGCGTTCTCTACCAGTCAACCAAGGGTGGTGAAGAGATTAGAATATGGCAGGTGCTCTAGAGGGGAGTAAAGAGATATTTTGTTTAATAAATAATATATCATACCTAATGCTTATAAATAAATTTGGTGCCGGCCCTGCGCCGAACTTACCACAACATTCCTTGTATAATTCAGTTTGCTCATCCTCTTCTCTTGATTCGCATGAGTTCAGGCAGTTGAGGCGTCGTAATTAGTTAGTCAGCATGGATGGTAGAATACTAGAGGCATACTCTTTTTTTTTTACTTATTCTATACTGCCCCACTGCTGGGCAAAGTCCCCAAGTCTTTCTAGTAACTCTTTTCCCACGGCACCTCGAACCAGCCTTCACGATACGCGTCCAGCATAACAGTGTTGAGCAGGAGGTCCTGGCTTCGATTCCCAGGTCGGGCAAAGTGTTATTGGGATTTTCTATCTGGAATTTCTCAGTAGCAGCCCGGAGTCTGGATCTGTGCCCGGTTGACGGCAATAGGCTCGCCCCCTATTACATGGGACTTAAACATAACTGGCGAAATGTCGGTGTACTATAGGTACACCTCTGCCCAACCCTTCGTGGAAACAAGACGTGATGTTATGTTATGTACTTTATTGTATGCTCAGGTAAAAACAGAACAAATGTACATGTAGAGTTGCCAGACGGCAACTAGGGGGAGTAACTCCGGTCATCGTGCATACTCTTAGACCTATTAAAAGTATTATCACAGTTCTTGGCACTGTCCGATTCCAAAGAGCCGCTGTACGCTGATCTCGGCACCCAGCTTTAAACGGCCAAGCTGAGAATGCCTCGTCGCCTTTTACGATACTATAAAAAGATACAATACACATTTTCGTTCTCCAAAGTACGTCAATGAAATTATATTATTATTTATTTACGTAAAGCATTCTGATAAAGAACTGTTTTATCTTGGAAATTAAGGAATTAATATTATTGGAGGAATAAGGTTCGATGAAATTAAAATTATAAGCTAACCATCATCATCATTTATAATAATAATAAAGCTGAAGAGGTTGTTTTTTGCTTGTTTGAACACTTGACAGATTAAAAAAAAATATTTTGAAATTGATAGCCCAATTCTAAAAGAAGGTTATACCTAGACTATTTAACATCACGCTACGACCCTTAGGAGCCCAGAAAAATAAATAACGCTAAATGAAAACGAAGTAACAGTGAGTGCATGCGATGCGATGCGACGGGTCGGATCAGACACAACAAGAAATTTCACATATACGAAGAAGCTGGTAATTAATAGACGTACACTGCTGTTCATAGGCTTCCTTCGAGCATCGTTAACGAGAAATCCTGCGCCCACATAGAGCGGACATCTTCCGTCTTATGACAAAACAAAGGTTATCGTCAGGGTACAGGTTTAAACCATGGATCCATTTTTTTTACTTCGAATTTTATTTTTATTCCGACTATGGTAAAGTTATACCAAAACTGACTTCAAAGTCAAGTTGTGAATTTTGTAATAAGAAAATAAAGTAGTTTGAAAGTACAAAATACATTAACTGACTTGATGGTTTCAGTTTGGACCAAAGTTAGAACTCGTTTTGTAACAGCTTATGTTTTAAACGATATTTTATCTGCCTCGTGTTGTAAAATTCGAATTATAAACTTGAAAACGAGTTTATATTGACATACTTTATATACGCATTACCGTTAAAATAGAAACGTATGACTATTTTTCTCTAAAAAGATAATGATAAAAAACATTTTTTTACAATTTCTTTTTTCTAATGCAATGCTTAACCGCGGCGCTCCATGGCGTGGTGTGATGTGTTTTCATCATTCATTTTCGCCTTTCATTTACGATCTCAGCCGCACTGGTCGATCCATCAGGTTAAGCTGCGCTTGCCGGGGTTGGTCCGTGGATGGGTGACCATCTTCACTTACCGAGACTCCTCCGTGCTTCGGAAAGCACGTTAAGCCGTTGGTCCCGGCTGTCATTCGTGGATCTTTGACAGTCGTTACGAGTCGTCAGAAGCCCGAAAGTCTGACAACCAGTCTTACCAAGGGGTATCGTATTACCCAGATACTGGGTTGTGGAGGTCAGATAGGCAGTCGCTCCATGTAAAATACTGGTATTCAGCTGCATCCGGTTAGACTGGAAGCCGACCCCAACATGATTGGGAAAAGGCTAGGCAGAATGAATGATTTACGATCTCTTTCATGACATATAAATATATTTTTGGAAATAAGATTATTTTTTATTAATATCATGTTTTAACAAAATTCTAATATACCTTAACCTCATTCGAATCTATTTCTCTTTCATCTCATTCCAAGAATATTGTTTTTTGTGGCTTTTTCTTAACAGCAAAAGTTACAAAATAACGTTCATAGAGAATTTTCGAGCTAAATTCGTGTGAATTTCTTTTTTGGGAGTAACAAAAGTATTTGTACTGTTTTGTGCGGCTCTGAAATTAGCGGAAAATACAAGAAAACTGCACTAATAATAACGATTGAAAAAAACCGGCCAAGTGCGTGTCGGGCCACACACAATGAAGGGTTCCGTAGTTAGGATGAAGTTATCCCAAGAACAAACTTAACCTTGTAGTTGAAGAACATGTACTCCGATACATTCCAACGCAATTGAGAGATTTTCCATAATTATTATTTTAAGACCAAAGACTTCATAGAGGTTTTCCTGTAATCTATGAGTAAAGAACCATTCTCTGTATTATTTCAAAATTTTAATAAAGTGATGGTAAATTCTCATCAATTTTCTTATAGACCTTTCTTTTTTTAAATAATTTTTAACAAATAGTTTTAAAATTATTAAAAAGCCCTTTCATTTGGTATGTCACACGGTACAAACGGTTTGCAAAACTTTATTTTTAATTTTCCCAGTTAGCCCCAGAGAAGTGAAATTCAAAATTAATTAATTTACGTTAGATCCGTGTTTGGGTCTCAAATATTCATATACCAAATTTCAACCAAATTGATCCGCGTACCCGCCATTTCGGAAGCCCAACTAAATGCGTGCAAAAACAAATTCAGTTATAACAACTTAAAAACTTTTAGGCGAGACGCAAATGAAACGGTGACCCAAGTTAGGTAAGGTATATGAATGAATAAAATTATTATCACACCATATTTTGGAGTCGTGTTATTAAAATACATATTATGAATATTTTGAGTGTAACAATAAGCTTTTAGGAGTGATTAATAAAAGGTTTAAGCGATTATAAAAAACGAGATCAGAGAAAAAAAAGATTCTCATTTGTTTAATTTTCTGTTCTTACTCAAAATGACACTTATACACTATAAGTAATAAATACGGATTTTTTTATGTTCAAATAGTTAAAAAAAAAAAACAATGAGGTCTTTAAAAGTAAAAAAAAGGATGGAATTTTATCTAAATTACTATTTATAGTCTTGACAGTCAGTTTCGTGATATTTATTCGCTAAGCAAACATTTATGTAGTTATTTATAGTCTTTGCAACTAATTATTAACTTCAGAAGATATAACATTTACTCAAATTAATTTAAATTAGTTTGCGACCGAGTTTAGATCAAGAAGGGTCTCCCATAATTTTGATATTGGTGAAATATTCCTTCGTTCAAAAGATAATATATTATCCTAAATAATAATTACTAATTCTAAAGTTAGTTTGTTTATTTGTTTGTAACTCTAACACGCAAAAATAGCTGGACGGATTTCGATTAAATTTAGCACACAGATAGACCATCACCTTGGTAAGGACGTAGGTTATTTTATAATTCTAGATCGTAGACGAAGTCGCAGGTAACAGTAATTATTAATAATTTATTTATTTTTTATTTATTTATTCAAATCAATAATGTTATAACTAGAATACACCTAGTTATCTAGAAACTTTTAAAATGAGCGAAGTTAATTCAGTGATGCACTGGAGTGGAGTGAACTGAACTGAACTTTCATAAGATTAGAAAACTCTCAGAATTCCAAGTAAAATCAGAATGTTCAGATTTTATTTCTAAGAATTTGTCAGTAGCAGTTCGGAGTGTGGATCCGTGCCCGGCTTAGACTTAAACATAACTGGGGAAATGTGCGTGTACTTTAAGGTTTCCTCTGCCTTACCCTTCGGTAAAAACAAGCATGATATTTTCTTATGTTATGTAACAAAACTCTCACCCATCAAAAACTGAATTTCTCGGCAACAACCAGTTCCCTATTTTTATTCCTACGGGAAAAACATTTCTTTGAAATATTAAAACTACGCAAGATAAAATAGCTCTCGAAGGACAGAGGCAATTCACGTCCCAATAATCCAAATATATATACAGAAACATACAGAATAAAATATAACATACAGTAAAAACAAAGTGCGCGATGAAGAACGGAAAATAACCGCTCAAATAACTGGCTAACAAAATAACCAGAAATAAACTGACAGCAGTATTACTACAAACCTTATTGAAATACTCTAATTCCACAAGTAGTTTTCATAGCGACCCTGTTAATACCTCCTATAGAATCATTTACAAATTTAATCCAACCGTCTCGAAAGATCAAAAACCTTTAGGACCAAAAGAGAATCCTATTTGAGCGTCAGCAAAATTAAATTTGTTAAAGTGTACAGACCCATTTATTGGTCAAAACAGTTCTTCAAAGGTCGTATGGAAGGACAATGGTTGGACCAATTGTTATTATCTGCAATTTATGTGGAAATAAGTATGGTTTTATGGTGTCTTCAATTGGAGACCTTTCTCTGAGCTATTGGTATAGATATACTGGCTAAGGTCTTGTTCATACTTTGGTCTTTTAGCTGATTGCTCTTTAATGCCCAATCTTCTGAATGAATTCAGTTCATTGAATTTCAGTTTAAAGTAATAGTCACAGAAATTATTAGTATTGGATTTAACATCTGGTGGTTTAGTGTTAGTTTACTAAATAAATGCGATTTAGAAATGCCTTTTTCGGTTTTAAGACCATAATGTTTTCGAATCTTGGTGCAGTTCGTTTCAAACTTAATGGCGGGTCGGAACTTGAGGCGAGTCGCTGCGCAGTAAAAATTTCATGTGTCAGCGGGGGTGAGGGGTGGGGTACTGCGAAGCGAGTAGCTAACTTCCGAGCCGCCATTCAGTTTGAATCGAACTGTACCTTTAGCTTTCACAGTATTTTTTGCTTTCACATAATATTATGTCAAGTACAAGTTAAATGATAAATAATATTCTTCAATGCCATTTCACAGGCTGTTAGCAATCTACACATCAATCACTATTATTTACACTAGAGCACAGATTTTTTTTAAATTTTAATAATTTTAACACTATGAACAAGCCCTAAGAAAGTCTATGGGAAAGCCACGCCCAAGAGTGTCGGATATAGCTCACACGCGTCAGTTTCAGTCGGTTTCAGTCCTTACCGTATATTAAAATGGAGATTTCTAGAAAATTTGACTTATAAGAGACACTTTACATGACAGATGGCTCGACCGCTGAAAATGACTACATGCGAATCCTTGTGTAACTGAATATTGCTGTCTCGTTTATTAACATTGAAATGACAAGGACAGAAGTATTTTTAAAGCTTGTGAGTAAGAATCAAAAGATAATAAATACACCTTTTCCTGAGCCTCTTTTTATTTATGCGATAAACTAATTCTGCTTTCCGTAAAAAAATCAACCAAAATGCTTTAAAATAATTGTATTTTCAATCCAATTTCATTCGAATTTACAATACGTTTACGTAGCGCGTTCATAATAGAGCCCATTGTACCCAAATTATTGTCTAATTATCATTAAATCGCAAATCAGTCATGTTAGTGACAACAGTTAAATCCATTGATGTGAATTAGTTAAGAGGATTAGTCTCAAGAGATTAATTTACCGATTTACGTCAACTGTCAGAATCGTTGCCTTATGCCATCTGTTTATCTGTAGTAAGCGCTATGTTAGAATTATTATAATGATAATAATAACATAGCAAACAGTGTAGTGTATGAGTATCAAGCAGCAGTACCAGCGTGATAGTGATAGTTCTATAAAAATATTTGGTGACACATTTTGCAGCTGTAACTGATTTTATCAAGAAGCCGACCACAATCTGCAAAAAAAGAAGTAACATTTTGTAAAATAGGTTCGTAAACCAATTTAGCCTAGTCTCCTTTCAACGTTATGTTTGGTGTACTCTAGACGTTACTGTGTACCTGCTCAATTACCATGCTGCCCAATGTATCGTTGGTTCAGCGCTGCAGCGGCTGAATTGTTAAACAAAGCTATCGTTCGGGGGATGATGTTACACCGTATTGTAATTAGTAAATGATATTTGTTGTGTATTTTGAAGAAGATCTAGCTAAATGTGCGTATGTTTGTGTGTGATTATGTACGTGAATGGTTTCAAATTGATTTTTCTTTTATTATGTTTTTGTATTCACGTCTTTCTAACTTTAACGTTCAGAAACTAATCATTAATCAGTATTTCTCTATGAAAAAGTATTCAGATATCACAGCTTTTATTGTCATAATCAAGATCAAGGCTGTTTCGGTCAGTTGGTCGTCTTAGGGGTGGAGAATCACTGATCACTATGCTTCATCTGTTCAGAGCGGGTGACTTTAGACTTGCAGACTGGAGCGACGCGACACCGGTAATTGTTCTACCGTGAAGTTTTCTTAGAAATTGTATTGTTCGCGCCAGTCTGCACGAGGTTTTCACAGGTATATAAAATCCGAGCTGGCATTGACACTCCCGATCTCACGATCCGTAATTTAAGAAATAAGTCGGACTCATTTTATTTACTATTATAACACCTACCTGTGTTATTTTAAGTCCAATTTTACGCAACGACAACATCACAATGTCTTCATGAATATTTTGTTTCACAACTGTGTAATTGAATCCAAGCGTCGCTTGCCATACAATCAAGATTTACGACAGTCACATACAAATTAAATATGCCAGACTGTACTGGAACACAAATAAATTACACCTTGTTGTGATAGAACTTGATGAGAAGATGGGATATCAAAGGACAACGAACGATTTCGTGCCATTACAAAAGCCATGAATTTAATCGAACCTCAAATAATTTCCATTTTATATAGGTACTAAAAATATTATTGAACACTCTAAAATTGCGCCTCTTTTTGTGAAACTGAAATAATTCCTATTTTGAGATCCTAAAAATAATAAATGGCAAAGTAAGTGAGCGCATTTACTTGGCCATTTATTATTTTGAATGAAGCGCTCACCGGCCGCTGCTGCAGCAACCGAAAAGCATCTTTATTGTAATGGAAATTGCTGTAATTTTGACAGACTTGTCAGTAGCAGCGACCCAACAGCTACCTTTTTGTGACGTGAATTACTGTGATGTTGACAGTGATGTAAAATCCAGAGGTTAAAACAATAGCAGTGATATAATTGACTATAATATTTGAATAAAGGCTGATTTCACCCATGAAACTTCCTCACCCATGAAAATTCGCGCTTAGACTGATGTGGTTATCGCGTTCACGATAAGCACATCAGTCTAAGGGCGAATTTCACCAACAAAACTGAACGCGATTAGCACATCTTAAACGCGTTCAAGAGCTGTCAGTGTCAAATATTCCATAACAATGATGACACTGATACCTCTTTATCGTGAATAGATGTGCTGATCGCGTTCAGATTCATTGGTGAAATTCGCCCTTAGTTCTAGAGTTTCTGCCTTGCGATATGAGTTGGCAGTGCTGTCTATATCTACCATAAACTTTAAAACGCTTACAACTTCGCAATTTTATGAGATTTTTCCTTATTTCATGTGGCTTATCGTGTTTCTAGGTGACTACCAAAATGGCGACTATTAATTAAAGAAGTGCGGAAGAAGAAGATAATAATTATGTTGCGCCGGCCTTAAATAAATTGGATAAGATAAGAACAAAAGAATCGCCCATTCCATCATAGACTTCATCATAACCTCTATGCTGTCTATGATGAAGTGAGCAGGCCGATTCAGCAATAAAAAAAGAATTAAAAAACAGAATGATGATGATCTCGTTTCTAGGTTTCGAGAAATCTCATTACAAAATCCAGTCAAATACCTTGTTCATGACATCGGCTAGAACATAATGAGGACTAAAACCCAGCAGCGCGTGACTCCATGCTGAGATACAGGTATACCAGGATCTTTTGGCGCGCGGCCATCATCAGAACTAACGCCGCCATGTTGTTTTTCAACACATTCACAAAAAACAATTGCACAGATGCTGGCCAACAGCGCCCCGCTGATATTAACTTCATTGAGATTCCAGTGCCTAAAAATCCTTGTAGCAGTGTACATCAGAGTGAGGTAGGTTCACTCTAATATCAACCTTATCGACAATAAACGCGCCGTCATAAAATAACATCGTAGTTATCAGTTATCAGTAATTACTGTCAGTGATGACAATCCATATTATTAATATAATTATCTTATTACACAATAATTACTGTGCAATTATTACCAATGACAGTAAGTGATAAATCAGCATTTTTACTTCGATAACACGTGGCTGTTTATTTCTAAAAGCTTTTATGCAGGTTCACTGGCTTTTTGCAAGCTTATTATGACCAACTTCTCCCTGACCTTTGGTGATAATTTTGTGACAAGCGAGAATAATAAAGATATCTCTATTTACTTTACTTTCGCCTAGCTTCATACACTCAATTCGTTGTCTCAACAGGTTGACTGCTTCAATTGCACTTTGAGTGAATTCACAAGGGCCGCATTTTGTCAAATAAGTCTTTATTAATTTTGTAAAATAACTACACTATTGTATTGGGTAATACGCCTGTGATGATAGTTGTAAGTGTTTCTAATAAATAAATAAATAAAATAAATAGCTTTTGGCCGCGGCCGCTCTTCGCCCACGTGTAGTTCGGAAATTATCCCAAAGGAACGTACTAACCTTCATCTAAATCCGAATGAAACAGACAGACAGATATTAAATTCATTTAAGGGCCTATAAGACGTCAAATTGCTTAGCAAAATCCGCCGTTATATCAAAACTACTGCAGCATTAGTTCTGAAATAAATATATGTTAAAGTTGAGGATTAATGTTAAGTACTCTATGTTAGCCGAAAACACGATTTCATAAAATTTTCTCGATAGAAAAAAATCCAAAGTTACCTCCAAACCGAACAATAAACCGCTGCTATTAAAAAAATACTTCAAATTAGATCATGAAACTTTGCATACTAACTCAACTAAGTATAAAGCAGCGAGTGTTTTTTATTTTTTTTAAGTTACCATTATTTTCGTCGTAAAAAGCAATTACCTGAACTATTGCCGATTTGGTGTCACCTCCGTCTCGCACTCAGTCCGCGAGTAGTATGGTGCGAGTGAGACTAAAACCTGAGGTTGTGCGGGCTCTTAATAATATTTAATTAAAACAGTGTTTTTATGATTCAGACAGACAGAGTTACTTTGGAATACATATTATATTACTAGCTGCGTCTTGCGGTTTCACCCGTATAAGTCTCGATCCCGTGGTAATATCGGGATAAAACGTAGCACATGTCCTTATCTAGGTTATAGTTTACTCATGTGTCAAATTTCATCCAAATCTGTTCAGCCGTTTTAGCGTGAATGTTAAAGATAGATTAATACCTGAAGAGGCTGGCGTTAGGCCGTTGGATTAAGGAATATAGAGGCTACAGAAAGCGAAAAAATATGACGAAATTCCTGCCTTTATAGTAACCTTATTGGTGATGTTCTTCAGAAAGGTCAGGTACGTAGTACTCGCAACCGGCGTGCGTGTATGACCAGCAGTGCTATTCTGTAAAAAAAACTTATGTGAAGTGAGATTGAGGTGAGATCAATCCCTTAGGGTGGGCGGATGGCAGTTCACTTCACCTAAGTTTTCACGGTGACATTTTTTACAGAATAGCACTACAGATGTATGTAACGTTAACGAGGCAAAAGGAGTATGTAAGGTTCACTAAAACACAGTTCACGAATTTTTAGTTTACAACCAATGTATTCGTATACCATTTATTTCACAAACAACTAATTCCGCAAATGTTTTATTTTATAAACACTCGCTTAACAAACATATATTTAGCAAATTAATGCTTCTCTTTACAAATGTTTCGCATTAAATTGAATCATTTATACATTTTTCATTTAATAATAAATTCTTTTGGAAAAATCTCATGTACTCTAAATACTTTTTTTTTTTTTTTAAACGAAATTGAATCGTATTTGTAATTTTCATTTGGCTCAAATGATTTACAGGCAAGTACTAAAGTTCTTTAAACCTACTAAAGTATTTTTTTCCTATACTTAATAATTAATTATTCTAGTCGTTTTTGGGGGTCACAGTTGTAACTTTTTTGCGAATAAAAAATATTTAACCTAATCTAACTAGTTCGATTCCGAAAGCCTAAAATTTTTTTTTTTTCTACTAGTACAATTCGTTTTCTAGCATTTAATTATTTTAATACTATAATATTTGTTGATTTATAAATTAAAATTACTCTTTTGCCGATTTAATGAGTTTCATTTTTAGGAAATTGTGTAATAATGCAATATGTAAAACGTTTCTACGTTTCTATTTCAAACTTTCATATAATATTATGAGATAATTTTTGAAAAAAAATGAATTGTTTGTCAAATAATACGTTAAAAAAAAAAAAAAATGGGATAATATTATTTTCTGAAGTGAATTATTTGGCAAACTTGTTGTTGTATAATGGTGAAATGACAAATCATGTATTTGCCAATCGTTGCTTGTCAAGTAAAAATTTGTTAATAAATTTTTGGTGAAATGACCGGAGTCTTTGGAGCCTAGAATAAAATGAGACCTAGATATTCTCCCTCCTCTTAGAAATAAACAACTATAATAATTATTAAAGAGACAAAACTAACATAATGAAATACAACAAACCTAAAAAGGGATTGAACAAAATTCTTATCGTGTTCGTTAGTAAGTACAAAAGATAAAAACAATAAAAAAGGCAAAACAATTCGAAGCAAAGTCACGGTCATAGCTTGTTTCATCTTATCGTTTATTTTTATACAATGACTGGGTATATATAAGGGAACGTATTCATGTATCTCTCATAGTAATCTGAAATACCGTACAATAATGTCTGCGACGTTAGCCTTGGTATTATTAGCGGTATCAATTACTTCTAATGATGCGGCAAGAATACTGGCATTTTTCCCAGTTCCGTCGATCAGTCATCAAGTTGTATTTCGTCCTCTAACTCAAGAACTTGCCAAGCAAGGGCATGAAGTCACAGTTATCACAACAGATCCTGCCTTTCCAAATGGAGGAACTCCTGCGAATCTAACAGAAATCGACGTCCACGACTTTTCTTACAAGAAATGGAAAACACTATATGAAGTCACTTCTTCAGGCGATAATGATTTGGTCATACAAATGCAATTAGCATTCCATATGATAGCTGATCTCGTCGAAATGCAGTTGAAAGTTGATAAAGTTCAGAAATTGATAAAAGAAGAAAAGTATGATTTGCTATTGTTAGAAGCTTGTGCAAGACCAGCGTTACTTCTGTCACACGTCGTTAAGGCGCCGGTGATTTTAGTGTCTTCTTTCGGTCCCTTGAATGACAATGTGAAAACTATAGGATCAGCCTGGCATCCTTTATTGTACCCAGACGCTTTTGGCCAGCGTTTGTACAATTTGTCGAAGTGGGAGAAAGTAGTGGAATTGTGGAACTATTATAGGATGACAAATGTTATGCAGGAAGTTGAAGATGCAGAAAATGAAATTGGCAAACGATTGTTTGGACCGAATATCCCGTCTATAAGTGAACTAAAAAATAATGTTGAAATGCTGTTTTTGAACAGTCATCCTATTTGGGAAGGTAATCGTCCAGTACCTCCTAGTGTTATTTATATGGGTGGATTGCATCAGAAGCCAGTGAAAGAATTGCCAACGGTAAGCTGCTAATGTTATACATAAATCACTCATTCTTTTATTTTATAACGCAATGTACCATAAATCATGTTTGACCGAGACAGTTACGATTTTTAAATTCACTTTGTAGAATTCAGTAAGGATATTATTGCCACTATCCACAGTATTTTGGGTGGGACCATACATAGGTACTACAGCTTTATGGAAAGATTCAATAGACTCAGAGCGAGCGAAGTGACGTCATTATAATAATTATAGCCTCAACGACACATAATTCTCTATACGACTTCAGAATACTCATGATTCTCAAGGTTAGGAATAAATTGTTTGCTTCCTATGTTTCATTCAAAGTCAAATCATTTATTTCCATCTCAATTATACCTGTGTGCTTATGCGTAGTTGTTACATTAAACGGATCGTTTGTTGTAATGACTGATCTAGACTCGACAAAAGCAACATATTTAACTTCCCAACCTGAAATTATGTTTACAAATGCGACCAAACTCTCATGCTAACGAATTCAGAGAGCCAAATCCCATATTTGCCCGGAGTTATTTAGGTTTTCATTATCATAATGGAGTATGACAGTCAAAATTTTCATGTGATATTTGCCTCCAATTTTGTATCAAAAAACATAAAATTTCAGGACCTCAAAACTTATTTGGACTCCTCAAAGAATGGCGTCATCTACATTAGCTTTGGTACAAACGTCCAACCTTCACTGCTTCCTCCAGAAAGGGTAAAATTGATGGCCAAAGTCTTCTCTCAATTACCTTACGACGTGCTGTGGAAGTGGGACAAAGATGAACTTCCAGGACGCTCTAAGAACATTAGGATATCCAAATGGTTGCCACAGTCGGACCTTTTAAGTAAGTTTTTTTAATTAAATGCTTATAGTTTTGCAAACCCTTTAACATTATGCTCGTCTAGTGACATAACGATAGGAAAAAGTGATAAATTGTTAGAAAATCTTTTGACAGACGAACTAATAAACATGAACTTTCAGGGCATCCAAAGATCAAAGTATTCATAACACAAGGAGGTCTACAATCAACAGACGAGGCTATCACAGCAGGAGTACCTCTGATCGGTGTACCAATGTTGGGCGATCAATGGTACAATGTTGAAAAATATGGGCATCATGGTATTGGAAAGCAACTTGATTTGCTTACGATGACCGAAGAAGATTTTAAGAATACTATCAATTCTGTTATTGCTGATAAAAGGTGGGTAGTTGGAATCTCTATCAATTTTCATTATTTTGTGTTCCATTCGTAATATAATTAAGTCCATAATAATTATGTTATTCAAGTTCGTCATTGATTGGATATTAGAATTAAGTAATTCTGGACAAATATCAAAATAACTAACCAGCCGCAAAAAAGCGGGAACCATGGCAACGAACCAATGACATATACATCGTTTGGTAGAAAAATGTTGATGCTGGGATGCAGGAGTATTTGTGTTATATGGTCTATATATTCAAAATAAAATGATATATGATGCTTCTGAATGGTAATAATACCAGGCTATTATTGTCCCACCAATGGGCAAACGCCTCTTCTCATATAGAAAAGTTACGAGTATTAATTGACCACCACGCTTGGTCAAGACGGGTTGGCGGCAACACGACTTGCATTAGTCAAGTCCAGGTTTCCTCACGATGTTTTCTTGTACCGATGTCAGTAATGTCCAAGATAAACTCAGAAAGTAAATGATTAATTGAAAAGGTCAGGATATAGATAACATGAATGTTCACTGTCATAGTGTTCATACTTTACAATGATAAATGGCTTTTTGATTTCGAGTATATCGTTCAAACACAGTTATCGCGTCATGCTATAGTCATGTTATTGTCATGTTATCTTCATGTGATCCATAAAATTTACAACATTCAAATTTATTTACGATAGACTTATCGCTTATTCATGATTTGCAGTTTTCGTCACAATATCGTAAAACTTGGAAGCGTCATGCGTGACCAGCCGATACGTCCATTGGAGCGCGCCGTGTGGTGGACGGAGCACGTGCTGCGTCACGGCGGCGCGAGACATCTGCGCGCGCCCGCCGCCAACATGTCGTGGGCAGAGTACCTAGAACTAGAACTAGTTCTTACTTTATCAGCAATTGCTCTTGGATTTGTTCTAGTATTCACATATCTTGCATATAACTTATGGAAGCTATATAGTACTTGGAAACTTCGTGTACACCAAAAATTAAAAGACAATTGAATACAGGTAAAGGGTCAAAATTGTTAGATTTATTAGAAAATTGTTTGTTGTTTATATTTTAATGTGTGTGTAAAATAATTTAAGTTAAGAATAGGCTGTGATACGCTTAATTTTAGAGAAAAACGAAAGAGAATATTAAAAGTTTTTTTTTTCGTATTTTGCCTCTGATTTCCTTCGTATCTTAAGCTCAGATGAGATGGTTTAAAAGAATATTTTAAGACTTAATACAACAGGCATAATGTCTGTATTTTTTTTACAATAATGGTTTACTCCTGTGTCTGATTCGTCAATTGCTATTTAAGCAATTAGCGAACGCAGTAATGAATGCATGTTTCTACTTTGTGTGAGAAAAAAGCCTTTGCTACAGTGCAAATGATTCTGGCACGAAAACAAAAACGGAACGTAAATTCTTGAATCGTAAATTCTTCGATTTCTCGCATAACATTTATTTTGTTTGAAGCCTTTATTCATATTTATGGGATACTTATAATGCTTATCGCATTTTAAACCAAAATGCTAGTTACGGAAAGATTTATTATCGATTCAAAAGTCGTTTGAATATCCAGAAACGAGGCCCTAGCATTAATCCTACTAATATTATAAAGAGGTATTTGTTTGTGTGTAAGTTTGTATGTAGGAGGTAATCTCCGGAACTACGAGTTGGATTAGAAAAAAAAATGCATTGGATAGCCCAATTCTTGAGGAAGTTTATAGGCTATATAACATCACGCTACGACCCTTAGGAGCCGAGCAAAAATAAAAAAGTCAAAAAGAAAGCAAAGCGAAAACGAAGTAATAGCGCGGGCGGGCAATGGGGGCCGAAATTTCACGCGGACGAAGTCGCGGGCAGAAGCTAGTATAGTATGTAAGCGTAAGCATAATCAGCCTATAATGTTCCCACAGCTGGGACTCAGGCCTCCTCTCTTCGAGTAAATAATAGTAAATAGCTGATGCCCGCGGTTTTGTCCACGTGGACCCTAATTCTTTTTCTAAAATAAAACTCAAACTAAAAACTTCAAATCAAACTCAAGGCATTTATTTCAATTAAACCATTTACAGGCACTTTTGAATTGTCAAGGAGTCGCTAGTCGGTCAGTCAGAAAATATGAAAAGTACTAGTTAGTCTTTATAACATCAGCTATCTGCCAGTCAAAGTCCCGTCAAGATTGGTCCAGCCGTTTCGGAGGTTAGCCGGAACAAACTGACAGACAGACAAAAAAAAAATTATATGTACCGTACACACTTTCAATGCATTTAGTAAACAGCTGTTATTTTGAGTTATTATTTTTACAAATAGATAATTATGTATGATTCATAATTTTCCAATTAAAGTTGATAGGTATCTATTGTAACAGAGAATCAACTTTCACGCCTCCCCCTTAAGACCTAGGCCGAATATTTTTTGATATTCGGATAGCTCATGACCAAATGAGGTGCCATAAATAATTTGAACAAAAAATAACAAATAAAAAACGCTAAATATCGCGGGTTAAAGCTAGTTAAAGACATTGGAAAATGTACATATACGTAAACTCTAACACAACACGATTAATTACATCGATATGAATTCGATAATTCATAAAATAACACAATGCTTGTAGATACAAGGTTTAGAACACAATTTGCTTGGAATAATTAGTACTGTTGTTATTTCTCTCATAGTGCCGAAGTAATATATTTATTGAAGATGGGAATACAAGGTGAAATAGACTTTATTCCGACGAGGTAAATTTCAATATTATTTCAGACATATTAGCCTTTACTTGGTTGTATTAGTATGGAAATGCATTTCAATCTTCAACTACTTTTAACCTACTTAAAAAAGCCGTAAAAGGAGGTTATCCGTATTCTTTTCTACCATAGATGCATACAATCGATACTCGTTATCTCAAGGTGTCTCGACAAATAATTGGACTGATTTAAGCCTCGTGCAGAGTAGCGTGACGCGACACCGGTAATTGTTCTACCGTGAAGTTTTCTTTGTATTAGAGCGATGAGTCTCAAAATTATTATTAGTCTTAGGGTGGATTCGAACAAACAGGAATACATTTTATCCGCGGAATAAGCATTCTCTTTCGAATAAATTTGACAGTTTCTCCATACGAAAACTGTCAGAGTAAATCTTATTTCGCGGATAAAATTTATTATTCTTTGGTCGAATCCGCCCTTAATATTAATTATAATAATTTAACTTATTATTAGTTTATTTCTTTGCTCCGTGATCCTCTTGTACCTACTTAGGTGCCTCTAATTTTCTAAATCTATTCAGACAGTTCCAAACATGAAGTATTAACGTATTATGATATCATAGTCAGATTATTCAGATTAGCACAAAAGATTAATTTGTGAATAATAACTGTTTCTAGTCCTACCTTATTTCGTGGAAACTCGAACATTTAAATCCAGTCCGCTAAATTAGCAGACTGGATTTCCAATTAAATTGGAAGCCTTTGTAACTAACTACCCAATCCTTAGAATATGTAAATAGCATAAGTATCATACAAATTCTCAGGACAAAATGTTACTGTACTGAGTGCCTTTAGTCGTTCAAAAGTTGGGTGTTTTTAAAATTGATTTTAATGAAGGTAATAAAAGGCCTATACAAGTGTAAAAATGGTCTAAATTGTTATTCTTAAAGTCTTGTATGAATTGACTTTATCACGGCAAATTCACGTAGGGTCCCATCTCGGCACCTTCCCAATCACATGGACAACAGCCGCTCTTTTTTTTTGGAGCTCGTGGTCGATTCATCGGGTTAAGTTATGTGTGGTCCGTGGATCGGTGACCATCTTTACATATCGAGACTCCTCCGTGCCTCGGAAAGCACGCTAAGCCGCTCGTCCCGGCTGTCATTCGTGGATCTTTGACAGTCGTTACGGGTCGTCAGAAGCCCGAAAGTCTGACAACCAGTCTTACCAAAGGGGTCGTATTAACCAGTTACTGGGTTGTGGAGGTGAAATAAGCAGTCGCTCCTTGTACAATATTCAGCTGCATCCGGTTAGACTGGAAGCCGACCCCAACATAGTTGGGAAGAGGCTTGGCCCGGGGGTCTATTGTTTTGATACAGAGATGCACTTAAGTACAAGTTTTCATACAGATAACCCTAAATAAAACAAGATTAGATAAGATGATATAATTATATATACTGCAGTTTATATCGACCTTTAGATAACCTAATGATTGGCTTAACAGTAGGTACTTTCAGTCATTATAATACAGTGGGTGAACTGTCCCTATTTGATTCTTGCCTTTATTCAGTTTAGCCTTTGCATTTTCATGAATAAATTAATTATTTTCGCCAATTTGATTTATTTTTTTGCCTAATCAGATGTAAGTAATGATGTCCTATTTTGCAATGCATTTCACCAGCCTCGGTGGCGCAGTAGGCAGCGCGTAAGTCTCATAATCTTAAGGTCGTGAGTTCGATCCTCACCCGGGGCATATCTTTTGGTATTTATCTGGTCTTTCAATAATAAATTGTAGTAAAGATTGCTGAATACTGAAAGGCTTTAAATTGTCACACGCGTTGGAATAAGAAATGATAATAATTTGCAATTTAAATCCTCATATTCAAAAAGACACGGCATTTTTTTGCAATGAATATTCATTCATCAAGATTTTATAAATAATAGTTAAATAAATAATTCTAATAAATTTTTATCCTCACCATAATAATCAGTCTTTTAAAAAATATTCTCCAAAACCTATTCCACACTATGAAACATGATTGGAACAGTTGTAATGCACTGCCTTTGTAAACAATAATTTAAGCTGTGCAACGCATTTATCTATACTCACCGTAATAATTAAAGTCTGTTATAAAACATAATTCAGAAAATATTCTCCAAAACCTATTCCACACTATGAAACCTGCGGACAGTTGTAATTTGCGCTGCGGTTACCGCCGCGCTGTCTAATTTTCAACACGTATGAAGGACATTTCGGACTTTACCTATTTCGTGGAGTGTCTGCGACGTAATTGTGTTTGGTCCTTTATGATATATTACGAAGTTTGCCGAATGTTTTGTTGCCAAGCCGTAGTAGGGTTTATTTGTCTGCCATAGTTGATAGTGGTACCTATTATGTGTATGTTTAAGTTAATTTTGTATGTCATGAGGAGGAAATAAACAGAGTGAAGATTTGTGACTGAACGAATGAAGATTTAATTTTCTCTTGGACCTTATAGGGTTTCGTAGCCAAACGGAACCATATAATTTCGTCTGCCAGATTATGTTTTCAGGGTCAGGGTCAGCTCGTGGCTAAGTAATAACAGCCGCACAGGTCGATCCATCAGGTTAAGCTGCGCTTGCCGGGGTTGGTCCGTGGATGGGTGTTTCGGAAAGCACGTTAAGCTGTTGGTCCCGGCTGTCATTCTTCTTATTCATCTTTGACAGTCGTTATGAGTCGTCAGAAGCCCGAAAGTCTGACAACCAGTCTTATCAAGGGGTATCATATTACCCAGTTACTAGGTTGTGGAGGTCAGATAGGCAGTCGCTCCATGTAAAATACTGGTATTCAGCTGCATCCGGTTAGACTGGAAGCCGACCCCAACCTGATTGGGAAAAGGCTAGGCAGAATGGAATGGTCATTTTCATTGCACAAGTAATTAAATGTTATTGGTAATGTACTAGGTACAACATAATCAGCCTATAATGTTCCCATTGCTGGGCCACAGGCCTCCTCTCTGTAAGAAGGAGTGAGCCGCAATCCCACACGCGGGCCCAATACAGGTTGGTGGATGTCACACGTCTTCGAGTTAATGTATTAGTCTTTTTTTTAAATTAACGTAATTAATACTACTAACATTAGTTATAAGCAATATTCTTGTTAGTAACAACTTTGCCTTGCCTATGGACTTTTTTGTCTGAAATAAATGTTGTTTTTTTTATTTTTTATTAGTACCTAATTTAATTTAAAGTAAGAAGTTTGTTTTAACGTGATTATTTTTTTATTTGGTAAAAAATCCGGCGCGGTGGTCTTATTTAAACAAGTTTATTAATTTTTTGAGATAGCTTCAATAATGTGTTTTGTAAGTGCGGTAAATAAAGAAATTGATAGTGAAGATTTTTAAGACAGCCAACACAAGGTAGCAACCGCTAACTAACTAGTAATAAAATTGGCGTATAAAATTATCTTGTTCAATCTGATTTGATTGTAGTAGAGCTAAGTAACGACTCTTTTATATTACCTCGTAAAATTCAAAATGTCTGTTTTGAGATAGGTTAATGTTTTATTCGAATACTTTGTTATTATTATAAGTTCAGGGACCGATTATTAGGAATTTAGGGATTGAATTTTGGGCACTAAATAAATGTATTAAAATTTTATGAGTGGAGGCCGTTCCAGTAGATTATACACATAGGCTAGGCAGAGGTGTAGGTAGGTACTTAAAGTACACTCAAATTTTGCCAGTTATTTTTAAGTCCCTTGTAGGAGGCAAGACTATTGCAATCAACCGGGCACAGATCTAGACTCCTACCGAGAAACTGACGGAAAACCCAATAACCTTTAAAGATAAAGTTCCTAAGATAAAGTCCTTTAAAGTTAAAGTTAAAGAAGCTGGCAGTATTATCACAACGGTAATGTTTTCCCGTTGTTTGTCATATTTGTTTTAGTATATTTATGAGTATATTTTATATACAGGGTGTAATTTTAATCACCGTTTTCCTCTTAAGGGGTCATTGTACTCATCATTATGAACAACTTTTACTATGGGACCAAGCCTGAAATCGTGAAAAAAAAATCAGCTGTTCCCTACATTTATGTTCGCATGACTCGTCAAAATGTAGGGAACATCTGATTTTATTTTCACGATTTCAGGTTTGGTCCCATAGTAAAAGTTGTTCATAATGATGAGTACAATGACCCCTTAAGAGAAAAACGGTGATTAAAATTACACCCTGTATATATAATTATATATAATTAGGTGTATATATTAAGTTTAATAGGTATTAAATCCATATATTTAAATAAATATTATCTCTTGAATTCTCGCTATTGCACCTACCACTGTTTGTCTCTGCATCACCCAAAGGTTAAATTGACTGGTAGAAAATGCTTATGGCATTAAGTCCGCCTCTGTACATTTGTGTGCTTGAAGTATTAAATAAATAAATAAATAACAGTTTGCCCGACCTGGGAATTGAGCCCACGTTCAGCAGTCACGCTTGCAACCAATAAACCAACGAGGCAGCCAATAAATTGATTACAATTCGGGTTATGATAGGAACGATACGTCGGTTCAGGTTAGGTTAGAAGAGGGTTCAGTCGGGGTTTGCGAAAGATTCTTACGTTCCCGCGGCGTAGGTGTGAGATGGAACACCGGGGTGGTTTTCAGTCAGTAAGAGTCTGACAGACCCGTCCGCCCGCCCTAGGGAGGAGGATATCCATGAGGATTTTCCACCCCGGAACAAAAACTAAAAAAAAAGTTTAGAAAAAAGAGGGTTACGTTCAGAACAAATATTATGATTTTTTCAAGTTCCTACCATCCAGTTCCTAGGATTTTGGGTCAGGTTCGTAATAATTCAATTAGTCCAGCTGATTTTATTGATGACAATGCCAATGACTGAAAACAAGGGATCTCAGGTTTAAAATAGTACATACATAGACTATGGTAATTGTTTTAGATTTTTCGTCGCATCTTAGGGAATCTATTTCCTGATTAAAATAACCTATATTATAATTATACTAGCGTTTTTACGACTTTTCAAAACATGATATTATTATACTTAGTTTAATATTAATTTATTACTGGCTCATTGGTCTCGTGGTCGGAAGCGCTAGCATGAGGTCTTGGGTTAGATTCCCAGGTCGTGCAAAGTGATACTAGGTTTTTCTATCAGGAATTTCCCAGTTTCAGTCCGGAGTATGGATTTGTGCCCGGTTGATGGCAATAGGCTCGCCCCCTATTACATGGGACTTAAACATAACTGGCGAAATGTGGGTGTACTAAGGTACACCTCTGCCCAACCCTTCGTGGAAACACGGCGTGATGTAATGTTATGTTATGTTAATTTATTATGGACATAAACCTTCCAGAATAAATTCTCTTAATGACAGTAAAAACCGCATCAAAATCCGTTGAATAGTTTCGAAGAAAAACACGGTCAGACAGATGTATACGACAAGGGACTTTATAGAAGATAAATAAAATAATATTATATGAAGATAATTATAGGTATTTTATGTTAAATCGAGTAATGGTCTCTTTATGTCCAATCAAAATTCAAAAGCAATTTAACTGTTTATTAATACAATGAATACAGAGTTACTTACGTATGTTTTTTTTTTTAAATGTTTATTTAGACATTTTTTTTGTTTCTTTCTTTCTTTTTCAATCTAATAAGAAAAAGTGGAACTAGGTACAACATACATTGAACTTGAAGTTTAACAAGGCGTAGTTTTTTTAAATATCTAAAAACTACTATATATAAAAACTACTAATTCATAGGATCCAATCAAATGATAAATTCCTCTACAGTTTTATTCATAGATCATAGTAAAAATAAACGGTTTTCTATCAAAATTTATGCTAAATTCATCACGCCATAAACCGTTATCTCTGAAATGTGTACAAACGCTTACAATTTTCCAGAACATTCATCAAAAACGGACATAGTCCTTAAAGCAAACTGTTCATTGAATTTCAAACCTTAAAACTCTGAAAACGTGGTTCATTATATCCTGCAGGAAATACTGCTGAAACAGAAGACAATTGAAAACCGCGCGCTAGAACGCTGATAAAATATAATATGAAGCTGCCTGTTACAACGGATAGCTGAGATACGAAGGAAAATTAAATACAATACTGCGTTATAAACTTTTATTAATAATTAAAATTATATTTTATGTAAGTATTATGAATGTTTAATTAGCATATTAAAGACTGCTACAGTAAGAAAAGGTACTTAGTTGAGATGATAATATTAGATTATTCCATTTGGTCTTTAGAGTAATAAAGGAAACGAAGGAATGAGACGAACAGAATGATAATGTTGATGTGATATTTTTACTATTAATTTCTCTGTTACACTTCTGTAAGTGACGAATTCACTTCGTATGTCATTTTTGTTTGTGTATCTCTCATTAGTGTGAAAGTGAGTGTGAGAAAGTGAGCGTGAGTGTGCGTAATTCGTTGAAGTACCATATCAATAAATAAATAAGGATTATAATATCGATTTTATGACCGTAAACGAGGCAAAGGATTACGAGTATGCAAGGATCGTAGCAGGTGACGTTATTATGTAGTTTCTGACTACCCCCATGGGAAGAAAGCGTGAGTTTATGTATTTATGTAAATAAAAAATCCGGTGTCACCCGTAATCTATTCGATTTATCACCTACCCGGTGTGACCCCACACGTACCCCACACGTGTGACTCCGGATTTTTTATTTGTCTGTCTGTGATGACTTGTTTATCCCTTTTAGTTGACTTTTTTGCCGTAGTTGGGTTTTAGTTTTTATTACTTTTATTTTTTAGATTTTATCAATTAAATATTTCCCATAATGTTACCTTGAAAACAACCTTATGTCAATCAAATTATAATCCAGAACCTAAAACTAGAGAACGCCTCTAAACAAACAGACTATAGTGAGCCTGCAATAAAATGGCCACTAACGTTTCAGTCCGACCGCAATTGTTCGCGTAACGATCGCGCTTGCCGTCAAGTGGGCCGGAAAGCGATAACAGGACAATTTATGTCATCGCTACTATGTTTCGTGGGTTAAGAACCGATACAAAGGGCCAGGTTTTGAAGGACCACCAAATGTACTACCTATGATCTGTTCCAAAATTATCTGATGAAAATGTAAACAAATAGATCAGAAAGAGTACCTGGGGATGTCAATTTGTCGTGTCTTCTAAATTGAGTGACTACTATAACCTGAAATTCTAATTTTAAATCACCATAAATATATTTTTCTTCTGAAAATTGAGGTTAATTTTATAACCTCAATTTTCGGCAATTATTTTTGCCGAAAATTTTACAGTTGAAACTTTCAAGAAGAAGAATGCAGATGAATGTGTTACTAATTTTCTTTAGTGACTGTTTCCTTTAGGGCGTGAGAAGGTAACATATATTATAGACTCTTAGACACTACTTTCGCATTTATAATGATATTTTTTTGGTCCTAAAATACGGATTATTTTAACACTTAAAATAGTCCATTCTAGGGTCAACCAGTTCCGCTTTTGTATGTAGAATTCCCGGACACCAATATTATCTTAGTTTGTAAAACCACTGGACTGTAAAAGATACATACAAGTGGACACTTGGGCTCTCAAGTGATATATATGCGTGACAAATGTACTGGAAAGTAGTTTGTTGGTATTACTGCGAACCATTCTCTTAAACTAAAAATAATTGTGTACATAATTATACTGAGTCATATTAAATTTGCTAACAAAATCCCGTAGACGTGATGGGTGGATTAGGTTAGAACTGTGAGCAACCGCGTGCGAGCCGAGCGAGCTGAGCGAGCGCTACTTCCAAGTTGCTCGCAGCTAGGCAGGATATTTAGTATTAGCGCAATGTGCGTTACGTCGCAAGCATGTCTGATACCCGTTCACAATTCGCAGGTTTCCCATGGATAGATTATTAACTATCGAAATTATGATTAACGGAAATAATACTGATAGATTATAAAATGAAAAATTATACGGTGACATAATATCGGTACCAATTCCGTCTGTAGAGTATCGCTAACTAATTTATTTTGACCTTGTATAAAACTTATAACGTAACTGGCGAAATGAGGGTGTACTTTACACATACATCTCTGTCTAATCCCTTGAAAAAGTCAAGGTGTTACGTGTTTAATTTTAATAGTTTGTATGAAAAAAAAAACTGGCTGGCCTTTTTCCGTCTATGTTGAGGTCGGCTTCCAGTCTAACCGGATGATTGTCAGACATTCGGGCTTCTGACTACCCGTAACAACTGTCAAAGATCTACAATATAGCAGCCGGGACCAACGACTTAACGTGCTTTCCGAGACAGGGAGGGGTTTTGGTATGGAAAGATGATGGTCATCTATCCACGGACCAACCGCGGCAAGCGTAGCTTAACCTGATTGATCGACCCGTGCGGCTGCTGTCAAATATTTACCTATTTTGATTAATTTCGCAATATTATTGTATGGAAATATAAAAAACATCGTTAACTAGTGAACTAGAATATTAATATTGAATTGCAATTATAGCACTGAATTTGATGTTGTAACCGTTTCAGGTATAAAATAGTCATTTGGATAGTTTCCAAATACTTTTTTTTACATCTAAAACTAAATATTCGCTGTTACGAAATTAATTATTGCATTTCATAGTCAATATTTTAGTTCACTAGTTAGCCATATTTCATATCTTCATACAGTAATTTAAATTAATCAAAACAGCGAGATATTGGACATCTATTTGCGACGTTGCCCACTTTCAGAACGCACGTTCTTAATATTTAGCCAAAGCCCCTCTCCACCAATTCTGATACCGAAATCTTCTACCAGAGTATTCTACCAACGTATTCTACCAAAATATTCTATCAAAATACTCTGTTCTATTCCAGCCGCGTCCTAACTCTGCAAGTGCCAATATAATGCATGCTTAGCTCGATCTAATTGATGGATGGTGGTGGCAATTTATGTCCTACGTCGGTAAATTTATTTTCTAACACTCCACTGAAGAATGTCGTGTGTCAATCGTGTTTGGGGGAAGTAGGATGTGTGTGTTCATAAAGTAACCTAGCTATCAAGGAATTCGGGGTTTTTTGGACAACATATCCTTTCAATTTTTTTACAATGATAAAAATCATGTCATTTAGTTTAAATACACACATAACATAACATCTATTATCCTCGGAAGGCTAGGCAGAGGTCACACATTTTTCATGACTGTAGGTAAGTCATGAAAAATGTACGAAAGTCATGCAGGAGGATTTTTCCAATGTTTTAAAAAAGCGAGTGTAGTCTGGGGACCTCCGTCAGGATCGTAGTTCCTTACGCGATACTTGCACGCACGTACACACTCGTATATAGAAAGAGACAGAGAGAGAAAGTTGCATAGAGGGGGAGAGCCGCATAACGCTTTTTCCTTACGTGACGATTTCTACCAATCAACCTCTACCGCAAGTCGCTTTAAAGAACTTCGTATTTTTTGGTAAAATGTGGGTGTAGAAACGTTTGTACACCTCTCTACCGCTTTAGGAAATAAAATAAAATTCTTCTAATATAAAAAAACTTATCATGTAAGTACGTAACCTATAAAATAATTACCTTAACATGATCAAAGCAAATAGCTTAACATTGAATTACAAAACATGTCTTACTCACATGATAGGAACTAATATTGAGTAGGAACGTGAAGGAAATACTCCTTAGTTGAATACATGGAACAAAATGTAATAATCTAGACGTTTTGCTAATAACTAAAAATCAACACGTAAAATAGTGTTTTTATTATGAAAAGTAAGGGAAAAAGGCAAACGAATATTTACATTTCATCCGGTGATTATGCAAATATCAGTTGCAAGAGTTAGTTGGATCTTATTTGCATACACGACGCTGTAGTCGACCATCCACTGAGATGGGATATTTAGGTTATAATTAAGGCGATACCTACCTTCAAAAAAGTCGAGTTACGTTTTTTGCATACAGAATTGAAATGATTAAAATAATGTTCTTCTTCTGTCGATGGAAAATATTACCCTGTTTGGCCCAGAACTCAGCAACGCTAACACCATTTGCTGACACAGACATTAGGCCCTCACGTACCTATACAGGTGACCTGGCATTAACATAATTTTAAACATCGAAATTATATTCGCAAGTCATCACGAAATAGTCTTATTTCCATTAAATATAATTTTATTCAATAGCTGTTCCTTATTCCATTGTTAAATATTCCAAAGAAGTGAAGCAAACCAAGATATCGCCTCGCAGGATTTGAGAATAAAATAAATAGGATAAAAAACGGTACACATTTTTGATAAAAAATGTAAAATGGCTTAACAAAAAGCTAAAATTATCTGTCAAAAATATGCTAACATAGCGGCTAGTTTTCCTCTCAAACAAAAATGTTGATTTTTGTTAGCACATCTGACACTAACGAATTACAAATAAACTAAAACTAAAAATATGGCCAGTTGCATTTGAAATGGCGGAACCTAAATTATTATGGTAGGAACAAAATATCAATATTTATTTGTGCTTACGTGAGCAAAAATAGATTAATCAATCAATTAAATGCAGGCATCGAAATATTTTGCAAATTTGATTGATACGCCTCGTTAAATATTTTTTTGCCCCATGATTGGGAAATACCTATTGATAGAGCAGTAGCTGATGCTCACAGTTATTTTACATGCTAGGCACACGAAAACAAAGATAATGCTTATTTACTCGTTTTAAATCTAGATAAAAAATAATATTATAGGCATATTGATAATAATAATTTGTTAAAATACAATAGACGTAGATATATTTAGTAACCTATTCCGCTTAACTATTCTTAAAGAGTCCTAAAAAACCCTGTAAGAAATCGACACGTGTTTCACCTCTCAACGAGGCATCCTCAGGCTGACGATTGACTTGTCGGGAGCCCGTACACGACGTGTTAACATGCCGAGCGCTGGACGCTGAGTGTCTACGTCTATTGTATTTTATAATGGATTTCCGCCAAGTCACACCTGAATCAATTAACTAATAATTTGTTCTTAATTTTTAAATAATAATTTTGTAATGCTTTCCAAGTGATTAAGACCCTTGCATGTTTAAAGTTTATTTACTTAGCTAGTTTATTTCATGAATATTAAGAACTAAATACACCCCAACCAAAGGAAAGTTTATCACAATGTAACTCATTTTTAAGACAACATACAAAATTTTGCTCAGCATGTTCAGTATATAATAACCCGTCTATCCAACATGCCACCCATTTAAAAAACCTTATAAGTATTTTTATTCTTTTACAAAACTCAGCGCATTTAGCGTAGAATAATGGCTGTACAAAATATATGAGACCTCTCACCCTTGCCTCTCTGGTATATAATTTATCGCGCCAAAATTCCCCTTTACAGCGAAATATTGGGGTACTGCCATTAAAACCGTAGTAGAAAATGATAAGACGATTCGCTTGACAGATTTGTAATTTATTTGGTAAGAATTTGTATGGATTTTTTTTTTTTTTTTTTTTTATCCACAACGGGGAAGCTCTTGGCCAGAATCTCACCTGATGGAAAGTGATGATCAGGCCGAAGGTGGAAGCGAGCTTCACCCGGAATCCTCTACCACAGAGGAACTGGCTATCTTATCTCTAACTGCCGGAACACAACAATGCGTTTAACATTGTTGTTATGGCGACAGACTTAGATAAGATGGTGGTAGCTAGCCAGGCGGACTTAAAACAAGCCCTACCACCAACCAAACCGAGCAGAAAATTTTGCCCCCACTGGGAATCGAACCCGGGACCTCTTGGTCTGAGACAGGTGGTCTAACCACTAGACCACAGAGGCGGTTAAATTTAGAAAAGAAATGGACAAATTAAAGGGTAGATTTGTTAATTAACCTTCGTGAACTGGTGACAAATAAGTTATGAATGTAACTGCTGGCGGTGTTTCTGACCCACAGAGCACGGAGACGCTTCGGCGGCCACTGCTAGAAGCCGCATTGTGAACACTTTCCATACAAACAAAACGTGTCTCTATTTACTCGCATTACGAAACAAATCTCGTATAGAAACTTATACATTTGACTGGCAATCCGTGACAGAAGTTGTGAACTCAACGGTTTGTCGCTGCTATGAATTTTATTAGTACTGCCGTCTCTATATTTTGTGCTCTGAACGAAAGATCTACATGTTATTCGACAATCAATCAATGCAAACTTTTGAATCTTAAGAACGAAGATTAAGGAATGTTTGACAAAAACTTTGACAAAGCTATGAAAAAATCACACAACCACTACAATTACAATTTCACTGATGCTAATTTCTGTAAAGGCTATAACTGTCACAACTTTTAAGTTAATGGCATAATTATATTAAGAGATAAACACTATTTCATATTAAGAAAAAGAAAAAGATCGATGTGTCATCAAGGAGCTTCATATGATACTAATTCTAGTGTCAGCCCGGACGGCTGACAGCGGTGTATTAGAATATAATAGTCATTTAAACCTTAATAAAGTCCAAATTGCAAGTTTGGGGTTTTAACGACATAAAAAGAAAATAAAGTAGTATTTTCCTTCTATGTGGTTAAAACCCCAAATATAACAGTAGGTACCGAAAGGAAAAGCTAAATTCGGTCAGGAAGACCTAAATGCGTTAAAAGAAGGGTTATAATATATGCTCTACTAGAATATTTGAGCGAGTTCCGATCTTTCAATTATGATAATTTATTTTAATTTGTGATGATTCGGAGTTACGTTAAGACAAAATCGACAAAATATTAAATTAAATGACGCATGAGTTGTGCCATGACTTTATTGTTGATGTTTTTCAGAAAGGTCTGGTGCGTAGCAGCTCTTAACCGGCCGTACGTGTATGACCAGATGTATGAACGTAAACGAAAGAAAGAAAAATGCTTTTATTGTCATTATTGCAAAAAATAAAACACACCTTAGAACAATAAATAACAATAAAGCAATGCTTTTAATGCTAAAAAGGCCTCAGCTCAGCATAAAGTCAGATGACAACACAGTGTCACCAGCTGTCGCTGAGTTTTAGCTGCAGGTTACGAGTGTCATACGCTAGAATAATAAACAGGGAAGTTCCTAAGCCCGTCACGAAGCAAAAGGAGGATCGTAGCAGGTGGCGCTCTGCAGTTTCTGCCTACCCCCAATGGGAAGAAGGCGTGAGTTTATGTATGTAGGTATGTTGTGCCATGTTCAATTCAAACTAAAAACAAAATCCGAGTGCTTGGTAGCAGCCAAGTCATTATGACAACCATACTAAGGCCACGCCATTACCAATTACCATTCCGCCAAAAGTTCGTAATCGCGTACTATCTCGTAATATCCAAAATTCATAATAGCATGTAGTGGTCTGTAGAGGTATGAGGAACAAGATGTAAAGTTTATCATCCTCCATAGAAAAGGGAGGATCCTCCGACCAGACAGGTGTTGTATCTGGTGGGCTACTGCCCGACGTTTGATGTCGGGATGTTGTATATATGCTAGTCACGCAGTAAACTTTGCTTGCGTGATGCAGGATTTGTGAGACGTTAGGTCTTTGATGCGTAGTTCGCATGTTGCGTTCTGGATGCCGCCACAGGTTACAAAAAATGTCATAATTATAGAAGATTACTACTTAACATAATGTAAGAGATTACCAGTTATGAACAATTTTTTTCAATGGAATATCAGTGGCGCCTTTCAATTGGGAGATTACCAAAACTGTCTAAATCTGCAATTACGGTGTCAACGTTCGGCCATTCCAACACAATTGCGTTAGCAGACTTGGTCCCCTCAGAATCTCCCATCCTATTGTATTTTTAAAGACTTTTCCCAGCCTGCACACTGAACAATATTTCATTCTTTGTTCCAAACAACTTTGAAGGCGTTTGAGCTTTACAATGGAACTAACATAGAATACATGAAAACAGACGGACTACGCCAAACACAATACCCTTTGATCCCTGTCAGTTAAAACAAAGAATGGACCTGCCTGTCTAACCTCTGTAGTTTGTGAAAGCATGCCTTGCTTAGGTATTTCAATATATTTATTTTGAAATCTAGGTTAGGTAAATGGTGCCGATTCCCTTGTTCACAAACTAAACTAAATTTAAGTTCAGTGCATCGTTTTCTTTCTATTTCATAAAGAAAAGGACAGAATATATATTTTAGTTTAGTCCTGTCAAATTAATCAGAGCCTGACGTAAATTGACGTACCTAATTTTAGTAGGCAAGTTTTTAATCGCGTCTAAACTTGTATGGAGTAGTGACAGGCGCTGATTAATATGACAGGACTAAACTAAAATTTATCTTCTGTCCTTTTCTTAATGAAATAGAAAGAAAAAGATGCACTGAACTTAAATTTAGCTTAGTTTGTGAACAAGGGAATCGGCACCAATAACTTTCCTTCTTTTTTATTATAAATGCGAAACTAACTCTGTCTGTTACCTTTTCATGCCTTAACAGCTAAACAGAATTCTATCACGGATCGGATTGTATAATTTAGCACACAGTTAGAACATGACTTAGATAAGGACGTTCCCGTTAGATAAATTTCGACCTCCATGGGGGCAAAAGTTAGTAGATAAGTATAATAGTTTTTGTTACTTATATTTATTTGTATTTTTTCTTTAAACAACACACTTTTTAGTTTCACAGCACATGTTCCTTACCTACTTCCACTACTATTATTATGATGATATCCTTCCATTTTACATACAAATGTTATTGGTTCCAGATGTTTCTACTTTGAATTTGCAGTCTGCATACAATTTCATACAAAATTACTAATAATATTTATCATTTTTTTGCAGTGCAGGGTTTTAGTTTTCAATAGATTTTTTCTGCAATGTACGTATTCTTTGTATGAGAAGAGGCCTTTGTCCAACAGTGGGAAAATAATAGCTGATATTATTTACATATATAAATATATAAATATATTACAATTCTAACTTAGCAAGTTTTATTGATGATTCTTATGATTATAATTCCGTAAATATATATTTGTTACAGCCGCAAAAATATTCTGATCAATATACAACCAGACAATGATGGGCAAATTGCAAAAAACGTAAGATTATTTGAATTTCGCGGGCTACCTTAGCGCAACCTCCTTAAAACAAATAAGTGTGCCAATACCTCACCATCACCTCTCTTGTATGTTATTTGGTAATATACGTTACACTGGCATGGACAGAAATGCAGTCAGTTACTAGCTTTCAATTCCATGTTGCATCAATCGTTAACCACGCTCAATCTACCACTAGATTCAAAACTGATATGTAACTACAACGTGCTTAGAGAACACAGAAGGACAAAAATGAACAAAAAAGTTGTAGAAAAAAAAAACACTACAATGCGAAAAATAATTCTCGTTTCGGCACAGGAAGTCGGTATCTTTGTTTAATTAATTTTATTTTATTTAATTTTTTGCCACCGACTTCAGAAACAAAAAAATATTTTTCACTTTGTTATCGCTTTTTATCTTGAAGTGGACTCGACGACGTCGACGCAAAAAGGAGGGTTATGATTTTGACCGGTAGGTATGTATGTTCAGCAGTTCCCTCATAATTTCTAAACACTCGTCATAATTTGACAAATGAGGTATCAGGAAGCGTCTTGGTATGAAACTGCTATTTATAGGTTATGTCACGTCACATTAAATTGAATATGGCGCCCTCTAGAGAACATAAACATGGACTAAAAAAAAACCGGTGTCTCACGTAATCTGTTCGATTTCTGCCCTGTGACTCCGGAATTTTAATTTGTTTGTCCGTGATTTGTCTTGTTTATACCTTTTAAGTAGTTTCGTAGTTGGGTTTTAGTTTTTATTACTATTATTTTTTATCGATTTAGTCTATAGTTAGTTGAGATATATAGTACAATACGATACACAAACTGCACTTTTAACAAGTCGTTTTGCCAGTTGGTTTTCTTTCACCTCTTTTGGTTCGGGAAAAGCTACGGTGATCGAACTATGAATCATACAGCCCGGATTTTGGGAATGGCCCAGTTTGAGGTATATCTGGTACGTTGTAGTAGCTCGATTGATGACGTGTTCCATGCAGAACTGTTTTACGGAAACAAAAACCAGATAGTTTTGATTACAATACTGAACATGACATAACATCGAGTTTGTTTCCCAGAACGGGTAGGTAGAGGTGTTAGTACTGTGTACTGTGTTTAATATGACGTGTAAAGTGATCCCGATATCCTATTTATAGAATACCTAAACAATTTCATTTGACTGTGTTTAAGTACCTATATGCAGTTATTGATCTACACGATTACAAACAAGAGCGTGCACTGACTAACAGGTCCACTTAAATCTGTGTGGTTCTTTCCTCGAAAGAACATCTCAGGCCCTCATTGCATGGTCCTCATTGTCGTGTTTTATAGAAATAATATCATTTATCATTATTTGTAATTTTCATCCACATTCTGCCAGCAATGTTTATGTTTAAGAGTCAATTGCCATAAACCGAAACATATTCAGACTCCCTAGAAGTTCCGCATAATAATATGCACGTACCTACTTACTTTATTGTATGTAATTTTTGTAATATGCGTTTCGATTTTGCAGATTATACAATTTTTCTTTCTTTCTTTTATTACCCCATTTTATGGCACATAATATCTTTTGCCCGGGACTTCAACCGAGTGAGTCTTGCATTTAGAATATTATGTTTGGACTCGTCTTATTTCGTACCTACTTAAGATGCAAAACTAAATAGTAGTCATGTTTTAAAAGCAATCAAAACGGGTTTCCCAAATATCTCAATGGATGCTGTACAAAAACATCGTATGAGGGATGAGATTATTCTTCAAGAACAATTTAATTACGCGCCTAGTTGGATTAAGCGGAATTGTTCCCTATGAATAAATTTTAATTTTTGAATTCCCTTGACTACTGCTGTTTTAGGCTAAGAACTCACGGAGCGATTTTCGCCCGCTTCCGCTGCGGTTGCGGGCCCGCAGCTTCTGTAGAATGCAAATATTTATATAAAAAATTAAAGCACATTTCACGACGCGTTTTACGCCCGCGGTGTACGCGGTTGTATGCGGCTCCCGCTGTACCGGCGGGCAACTAGTAGAATAGCGCGGGCCGCGGTTACCCGCAGCCTTGGCGGGTGGCACCCGCGCACTTTGCGATCGGTTGGCGGGCGACCGCGGGGGCCGGCGCGCCCATCTTGCAATCTTGCGATCATCGCCCGCCACGTTTGCGGGCGATGATCGCAACCGCGGCGGCCGCGTAACCGCGCGAATAACCGGTCTCGTGAGTTTTGAAATAAAACCGCAGATCCACGACCGCGGCGGTTGCGGGCGAAAATCGCTCCGTGAGTTCTTAGCCTTAAAGGAAACATTGTTACCTCGTGTTTTACTAAGTTATAAAACATAATTTTTGTTCTCTACATGTTTTGTCTAATAGTTTCGTTATACAAGTTGTTAAGACAAGTTATACACAAAACTTGTTAAAAATGTCAAAGAGGTGACGAACATGATGTGATGATGAGCTGAAACAAAGTCAGTACAAATGTTTATACACGAAATCTTTTCGACAAGTCTCTTTTTACAAGATTTATCGAAAACAAGTATCACAACTTGAAGGATTTAAACGCGGGGGTTAGATTTTTATCTCTGAATTTTTGTTGTGACAATGTATTTCTAGGACTGAGAAAAACAGAATAGTTTTCTTTTCACGTTCTTGTTTCAAAGTGTCTACACTAAGTAGGTATAGAATTAAATGAGAACACACGAGCTATGTCGATAACTGTCAATCCGGGCCAGGTGGACGAACAGCTAACTTCAACCTCACTTCACCTGAGTTTTCACGGTGAGTTTTTTTTTGTTGTTTACAGAATGGACCGGCAGACCGGCAGAACACTAATTTGCACAAGTACAGTCCGCGAGGTCTAAGCTGAGCTTTGCATTTGTGTGAGTGATTACCAAAAGTGGAAGGTGCGCGGCGGTATAAACCTATCACACCTACACTATCTATGTGCACTCACAAAAAAGCAAAGCTCAGCTTAGACCTCGCGGACTGTACGATACACTGTGTAACACCCAGTTTCTGCGATCGAATAAATCAGTCTCCTAAATACTTACAAACGACTGACGACGTCAAACCTATTGAAAATAAACCGAATAAAAATAAAAGTAATAAAAACTAAAACCCAACTACGGCAAAAGTCAACTAAAAAGGTATAAACAAGTCATCACAGACAGACAAATTAAAAATCCGGAGTCACACGTGTTAGGGGATAAGTCGAACAGATTACGTGTGACTCCGGATTTTTAATTTGTCTGTCTGTGATGACTTGTTTATACCTTTTTAGTTGACTTTTGCCGTAGTTGGGTTTTAGTTTTTATTACTTTTATTTTTATTTAAATTATTTTGGGGTTATAATATATATATTTTTGAAATGTGCTAATTAAGCCCTTTCATTTGATACCCAACATGACACCATTAAAAAATCTTTTTTTTTTAGTTCATGACTTTTTGTCCTCTAGAGGGCGCCATATTCAATTTAATGTGACGCCACATAGCCTATAACCATCGGACGACCGAGACGCTTCCAACGATACCCCATTTGTCAAATTATGTTGAGTAGATTAGAAGTTATGAGGGAACAAATGAACATACATACATACATACATACATACATACATACATACATACATACATACATACATACATACATACATACCGGTCAAAATCATAACCCTCCTTTTTGCTTCGCCGTAGTCGGGTAAAAACTACTCGCAACTTTAATCGATACACACCGATATCAACTCGATTCAGAACTCATTTTTCATGCGAAGTAACAGCTTTCAACCCCGAACATATTTGTTCGATAATACTTCACAAAGTTTGTATCGCTCGTACTCTTTACTTTACGAAATCGATGGAGAAATGTTTTAGTTCTAGAGAGGAAATATCGAAGTATGAAAAGCATATACTTTGGTGCGGAATACGTGTTAAGTTTTGTGATGTTTCGGGGTGCTTGAACTATCTGTCAATACGTCCAAACTAATCATATTATTATAATGTAACATCGCGCTTGTATCCTCCGAAGGGTTAGGCAGAGGTGTAGGTACGTATAGTTACCCACATTTCGCCAGTTATATTTAAGTAGGTACCATGTATTAGGGGGGCAAGCTTATTACCATCAACCGCGCACAAACCCAGGGTCCAGGCTGCTACTGAGAAATTTCAGATGGAAAAACCCAATAACACTTGGCCCAAATCGGGAGTCGAACCCAGAACCGTACCAGACTATAGACAGACCTTGACCTGGGTTAAGACATAGGATACTTTTCATCCCGGTAGTCCCCAGTTTTTTATAATATAAATAAACAACTTTAATTTGGGATGTTTTTAACAAATTTTACTAAGTACGGACTGATGTTTTCAATTAGATACTGCCTTCTTAAAGGGTTTATTATTTTTATACTAAAACAGCTACTTTCTATTATCAAACTATTTTTCTTTAAAATAAAGTAATTATTTTCAGTCAACCAGTTTTTTAAACGAAGTTAAAATCTGTTGTAAAAACTTTTTTAAGATTAAAAAAAGTAATTTAAAACAAATAAACGAGTTAGCGTAAGTGTCAATGGAGGGTAACGACACAACAAAACAGTTTGCAATACGTCCTGAGAACTTTTTTTGAAGTGGAGCTTCGAAACTAGTGATTTTTGGGGGGATATCGGTGGTAGGTATTTAAATTTCATAAAGAAAGAAAGAATATCGTTTATTTGGACACAGTTCGTTGCTACTTACTCTAAAATTTTTAAAAATACCTGCAAGTTACACACGGCTACATTTCCAGTATAAGCTGACCTCGCATTGTACGGAAATCCTATATAATGCGAGATCAGCATTAACTGGAAATGTATAGCTTGATGTGTAGCCGTGTGTACATTAGCAACAAGATCAAATCAGCTGATAATAAAATAAAGACGGTTTGGAATATTATCAATGACGAAACAAACAGGAATAAAAGACATAATAATGATTTCACACTAGAGACTTCACGTGGCCTCATAAGTACTAACAAAGAAGTTGCTCAAGAATTTGTAAATTTCTTTACCTGTATCCCACTTAAAACGACTGAAACCTTAAATTCCTCGCCCTCGCTTTCTTTTGATTTAGTAAAGAAGAACGTTTCAGCCTGCCCGATTGTATTTAAATTTAAGCATATTAACCCCTTAACGGTAATAAAAGCTTTTAAGCAAATCAAAATAAAATTGACCGAAGATCTTTGGGGAATGTCCATTAAAGTCTGTACCTCCATAATTGAGACCATAGCGCCTTACTTAGCCTTAATATTTAATTTATGTGTGGATCAAGGAGTCTTCCCGGATTTAATGAAATACAGTAAGGTTATACCACTTTTCAAATCCGGGGACAGTAAAGACACCAATAATTATAGACCCGTATCCGTGTTGCCAGCTTTCAGTAAGGTGTTTGAAAAGGTAATGCTAAATCAAATGCTCAATCATTTTATCACAAATAAAATACTGCACGATCAACAGTATGGTTTCACCAAAGGACGTTGTACTACCGACGCTGGTGTTACCTTATTAAGACACATTTTTAACGCGTGGGAAGAGGCCCAAGACGCCATAGGAATCTTTTGTGACCTCTCCAAGGCATTTGATTGCGTCGATCACGAAACCTTACTCTTGAAACTAGAGCATTACGGACTTGGAAAACTTGCGCTCAGTTTAGTAAAATCTTATTTAAATGATAGACAACAGCAAGTTCAAATAAACGGTATAAATTCACTAGGTTTAAAAGTAAAAATGGGTGTACCACAAGGCTCGATATTGGGTCCTTTCCTCTTTTTAGTGTATATTAATGATCTACTCCATTTATTAAAAAATCAACCACAAATGGTGTTATTTGCTGACGATACTTCATTAATATTTAAGGTAGATAGACGTGCTACAAATTTTGACGACGTGAATAACGCCCTACTGCAGGTCCAAAATTGGTTCACTGCTAATAATTTAGTATTAAATGGGAAAAAAACTAAGTGCATAAAATTTTCTTTACCAAATGTAAAAAGTAATGATTGTGAGATAGTATTGAATCAAGAGAAACTAGAATTCGTCGATAAAACCGTTTTCCTGGGGATCACGCTCGACTCAAGGCTACAATGGGATCCTCATTTAACATCTCTTGCAGGACGGCTAAGTTCAGCAGCATATGCTGTCAGAAAAATCCGTCAATTTACTGATGTAGATACCGCGAGACTGGTATATTTTAGTTACTTTCATAGTATCATGTCTTACGGTATTTTACTGTGGGGACGGGCTGCAGACATCGAGTCTATTTTTATTCTGCAGAAAAGAGCGATCAGAGCCATATATCATCTCCGCAGGCGTGATTCTCTAAGGGAACTGTTTAAAGATATTAACATCATGACGGTACCTTGTCAATATATCTATGAAAACATCATGTATGTAAGAAAAAATTTACATCTTTTTAGTAAAAGAGGTGATAGACATAATTATAGTACAAGAAATAGGGACCTATTCGTTCAACCAGGTTTCAGACTGGCTAAAGTAGACTCATCTTTCATGGGGTACTGTTTAAAATGTTATAATAAAATTCCTCCCCACATACTTCAACTGAATGAGACGAGATTCAAAACATGTATAAAACGCACACTATGCAGGCAGGCATATTATAAGTTAGGGGATTATATCACTGATAAAAATGCTTGGGCCAATGCTAGTCCTGCTCCACAACCACAACTAATTGATTAACATTCGAAAAGTCTGTTGGAGCTGCTGAAGATTGTAAGAACATCTTTGCATTGTATAGACTCAATTTCTTTTGCATTATATAATTGCATAGCACATATGTGAGTACTATGTACTATTGAGCTACCATTTACCGGGTAATATTATGTCTTTCATTGACTTGAATGTGCCCTGGCGGCTTTGAGTATGTCATGCTCACTCAGATGTCTCGCTGATGGTGGCGTGTGTGTTGGATCATTTAGCTCCCTTCAAAATGGTTGAGCTGAATGGTGCTAATCCATGCGTCATGTTCGTGAACGGGCGCCGTCAGTTGGGGCTGGTCATCTCTTAGCTGCCATGGCTTATTTGTAATTTTTGAATTGTTTTTATTTTTATGTACGGACGCTTTTTTTATGCAAGTCTTTCTACATTAACAATTATTACAAATGCTCAATCATTTTATCACAAATAAAATACTGCACGATCAACAGTATGGTTTCACCAAAGGACGTTGTACTACCGACGCTGGTGTTACCTTATTAAGACACATTTTTAACGCGTGGGAAGAGGCCCAAGACGCCATAGGAATCTTTTGTGACCTCTCCAAGGCATTTGATTGCGTCGATCACGAAACCTTACTCTTGAAACTAGAGCATTACGGACTTGGAAAACTTGCGCTCAGTTTAGTAAAATCTTATTTAAATGATAGACAACAGCAAGTTCAAATAAACGGTATAAATTCACTAGGTTTAAAAGTAAAAATGGGTGTACCACAAGGCTCGATATTGGGTCCTTTCCTCTTTTTAGTGTATATTAATGATCTACTCCATTTATTAAAAAATCAACCACAAATGGTGTTATTTGCTGACGATACTTCATTAATATTTAAGGTAGATAGACGTGCTACAAATTTTGACGACGTGAATAACGCCCTACTGCAGGTCCAAAATTGGTTCACTGCTAATAATTTAGTATTAAATGGGAAAAAAACTAAGTGCATAAAATTTTCTTTACCAAATGTAAAAAGTAATGATTGTGAGATAGTATTGAATCAAGAGAAACTAGAATTCGTCGATAAAACCGTTTTCGTGGGGATCACGCTCGACTCAAGGCTACAATGGGATCCTCATTTAACATCTCTTGCAGGACGGCTAAGTTCAGCAGCATATGCTGTCAGAAAAATCCGTCAATTTACTGATGTAGATACCGCGAGACTGGTATATTTTAGTTACTTTCATAGTATCATGTCTTACGGTATTTTACTGTGGGGACGGGCTGCAGACATCGAGTCTATTTTTATTCTGCAGAAAAGAGCGATCAGAGCCATATATCATCTCCGCAGGCGTGATTCTCTAAGGGAACTGTTTAAAGATATTAACATCATGACGGTACCTTGTCAATATATCTATGAAAACATCATGTATGTAAGAAAAAATTTACATCTTTTTAGTAAAAGAGGTGATAGACATAATTATAGTACAAGAAATAGGGACCTATTCGTTCAACCAGGTTTCAGACTGGCTAAAGTAGACTCATCTTTCATGGGGTACTGTTTAAAATGTTATAATAAAATTCCTCCCCACATACTTCAACTGAATGAGACGAGATTCAAAACATGTATAAAACGCACACTATGCAGGCAGGCATATTATAAGTTAGGGGATTATATCACTGATAAAAATGCTTGGGCCAATGCTAGTCCTGCTCCACAACCACAACTAATTGATTAACATTCGAAAAGTCTGTTGGAGCTGCTGAAGATTGTAAGAACATCTTTGCATTGTATAGACTCAATTTCTTTTGCATTATATAATTGCATAGCACATATGTGAGTACTATGTACTATTGAGCTACCATTTACCGGGTAATATTATGTCTTTCATTGACTTGAATGTGCCCTGGCGGCTGTGAGTATGTCATGCTCACTCAGATGTCTCGCTGATGGTGGCGTGTGTGTTGGATCATTTAGCTCCCTTCAAAATGGTTGAGCTGAATGGTGCTAATCCATGCGTCATGTTCGTGAACGGGCGCCGTCAGTTGGGGCTGGTCATCTCTTAGCTGCCATGGCTTATTTGTAATTTTTGAATTGTTTTTATTTTTATGTACGGACGCTTTTTTTATGCAAGTCTTTCTACATTGTTCTCACATGTATAAGTAATTTCAACATGAATGATGTAACCAATTTTTGTAACAATCTATTTGATTTAAAAGAGTGTCCGTGGAGTTTCTTGCCCGTTCTTCTCCATAGGTACCTACTACGCTTTGGAATGGGCATCTAGCTTCATATTTTCTGACTGACTGATTCCTTGACAATTCAAAAGTGCCTGTAATTGGTTTAATTGAAATAAATGCTTTGAATTTGAGTTGAGTTTGAGTTTGAAACACAAATACAAAAAACAAAATAAAAAAATGGAAAATAATGTTTATCAACTTACAATAGTTTGTACCTCACGGCTGCGCCAAAAAGGTTCATTTCAGCATTAAATGCCAGACAAATGCAGTTTGACGCTGGTTTTCTAATGAACCTTGTGGGATAAGTGACGGGGAGTACACACAGTTTCAACATATAATACATAGTTCATCAGTTTATTTACATACAACTATTACTTAGCATAACACAAGCACATTTGTTTATCGCGATTTATTGCAATCGACGCCTTCTCAGTTCATCGACCACCATGTACATCAGTCTTGTCTAAGTAGGGCAGCTCCACCGTCGAAGCCGAATTTAATTAATTCTGCCTAGCCTTTTCCGAATCATGTAGGGGTCGGCTTCCAGTCTAACAGGATGCAGCTGAATACCAGTATTTTACATGGAGCGACTGCCTATCTGACTTCCACAACCTAGTAACTGGGTAATACGATATCCCTTGGTAAGACTGGTTGTCAGACTTTCGGGTTTCCGACGACTCGTAACGACTTTCAAAGATTCACGAATAGACAGCCCGGACCAACCGAGGCACAGAGGAGTCTCGGTATGTAAAGATGGTCATCAATCTACGGACCAACCCCAGCAAACGTCGCTTAACCTGTTGGATCGACCCGTGCGGCTGTTATTACTTAGCCACAAGCTCCTCCAACAAATCAACATCATCAAACCATCTACCAAAGAGTCGTTACTTAGGTATCCCTATTTTCATGGCCATACACAACAGCTCCCAAAGTTGCTATAAAAGTGTTCCACCAATCAAACAGTCAAACTGTATCGCGAAACGAATTTATTTCGAAATATTGAACTTCGTCACCAGAGGGCAGTGTAGGCTGGGCGAACTCAAAACTTATCACCAAGGGAGATATTGGGTCAATAAAAGTTCGATAATATTTTGTATTAGATGAGAAAAGAGGAGACAAAATATTATAACATAATTGGTGATGTTCTACAGAAAAGTCAGATGCGTAGTACTCAAAACCCGCGTGCGTGTATGACCAGGGGGCCAATTCTACTAATTTACAAACGTTGTAATGGTCTCGCCATTGTAAGTTTTTGACAGATTCTGTATGGTAAATCTGTCAAAAACTCACAATGGAGAGACCCTTGCAACATAAATGAATTAGTAGACTTAGGCCCCAGATGTACGAACGTATATGAGGCAAGAGGAGTTCGTAAGGATCGTGGCAGAGACGTTCTGTAGTTTCTGCCTACCCCCATGGGAAGAAGGCGTGAGTTTTTTCTATGTACCTATGTATGTATAATATTTTGGTATGTGTTTAATATAACGTTTAGTATAACGTCAAAATAACCAGCAAAACTTCACAGAATGCACGGATAATAGTAAATCAAACAAAAAAATAACTGTCAAGTAATCAATGTAACTGGCAGTTTGAGAAGTTTCGCCAGCTAGTTTAGTTTGGCCTTATATGTAACTCTGTTTAAACCATAAACTTTAAATTATTTTTAATAACATCTGGTTAGAATGGAAGCCGAATCCCACCTAGTTGGGAACAGGCTTATGATGAGACACTCCTATAAATGGAACATTTGAAATTGTTTCAAAAGTATCGTCATAATGGTAGTAAAAAACCCAAACGACATCTAACAAGTAAAAGTAGTTGAAATTGGACTCTTGCGGTGTCTTGGCAATGTTCCAGTGTTAAAACGCTAAGTCAAACTTACAAACAAAATTTTACTACTACATCGTACAGAATGCTAATGTCCATTTCTTTAGACTATCACTGTGCATGGCAGTGTGCCAGCTAGGTTTGCAAAAAGTGGTCATGTGAATAACCATCTGTTTTTATTTTACACTACCTTTTGCCTGCGTCTTCACCCGCCTGGTTTTCGGAAATTATCCCACGGGAACGTATTACCGGGATAAAAAGTATAATCCTATGTCCTACCTTCAGCATGTCATGGTCATGGGCCATCGGTTTTCAAAATTTTATCCAAATCTGCTCAACCATTAAGGCATCAAAAGGAACCGGGCAGAAATTATTTATAATTTAGTAGATACGGAGTACGGTTGTTCGAGAAAATTTTCATCATTAATAAAGTATACAACTTTTTCTATAATATTTAAAGTGTCTTTGACATATCTTGTGACCCTGGGGACTTTTAAAGAAAGAAAGAAAGAAAAATGCGTTTATTGGCAAAATATACCTTAAAACTAAAACAGAAAATAGTAATTATAATGCCAAAAGGGCCTCAGCTCAGCATAATGTCAGATGACAACACAAAGTGTACCACCTGACGCTGATTAGACCTTTGGAAGGTGTACGAGTGGCCGAAGCCAATTCGCAGAGGCCCGTTAGAAGCTTTTAATGAAATGAGGTACCAAACGACGATTATCCTTGAACGCACTATGCTCCTTGTACGCCCTATGCAAATGTACCCAAGAACAACCCCCGGTTGGTGTAGGACTATTGACTAGTGGAAACTGACTAATGGAAACAATGATATTAGCCAATGGATTTGAGTGCGTAAAGTGGACTGTTTACCTAGAACTATTGAAGGACTATGGCCCCTGCCTGATCAATGTTTTATTATACATGGATAAATGGCAAGGGGTGTCATGCACACTCGGTATTGGGCCCCCGAAAACTGTTGCCAGCACATTCACAAATATTATTAAAAATAATAATTAATTTTAGTATTCATTCACCCTTGTGTGATGGTTTATATAGACGTAATAACATCTGGAGAACAAGTAATTAGATTACCTATGAAAGAGAATTTTTGACATGACAGGCTGACTTAGAAAACATGCGACAAAATTTAAGGGGGTGTTCTACCCATCAATATGATCAACTTTTACTATGGGACCAACTTTAAGGGGGTGTTCTACCCATCAATATGAACAACTTTTACTATGGGACCAAATAAGAATTCGCCAAAAAAAAATCGACCTTCTTATACAAAATGGTCCAATCGGGTATATTATCGGGTAAGTATACCTTTATACAGGAAGGTCGTTTTTTTTGTTGCAAATTCAAATTGGTCATAATAGTAAAAGTTGTTCATATTGATGGGTAAAAAACACTCCCTTTTTTGTCGCATGTTTTCTAAGTCAGCCTGTATAAGAAACGACAGATCCATTTCCTTTAACTCAAAAAATCATATTATTCACTGATAAGGCCATGCTTTCCTGCGGGCCTTTGAAGATTATTACTTTATTGACAAATAAAAAAAAAATTGATGTACTTACACATGATAACCTCCTCTTTTGTCGGTCCGAGCGAAGCAAAGATGCTCTCTTGAGAAAAACAAAAATATTATAAACATAAACTTAAGTTGGATTAGTTACACAGAACTTTAAGTCTAGCGAATCTTAAAATATTTACCTACTTACAAAATATTTATCCATAAATGAGTTTATTTTATGGAAGTTGAAGCACATAAAGTTTGTAAGCAACTTAATTTGATGGTAGATATCTTAAACTGGGCTCAAATTTTATGGTCTATTTTCATGCCAGAAAACAGATTATTCTGAACTTGGCCCTGTTTTTAAAGTACAATGGCCCAACAGATAACCAGAAAAAAACTGGTTATCTGTTTTTAGCAATTTCTTAAATTAGATACATATATTATGTATTGCCAGATTTAGTTAGAAAATTATGTGTTTTTTTGTTGCTTTGTGTGTTTTTTTATATCTCTTATCTTAGTGACGTAAACGTAACATATATTAAAACTTCGATTTTTCAATTGAAAATATAACTATCTTATCGCATTTTGATATTTTTTTTTGCGACAAGCATGAATAAAGTCTTTACACTAAGTTAATAATATGCGCGAAACGGATAATTAAACTTTAAAAATTGTCGAATTCACGTCAACTTTCCTCCGAACACATCAATTGGCAAAATTGGGAAAACTATCATAGGAAGTATATATCATAGAAATAAGTTAGCAGAGGTGCTGCTAACCCTTCGGTGATTACAAGCGTGATGTTACGTTATATTACTCCGTGCACATGCGTGCAGAGTAAACTCAGCGCCTAGGTTTGGCACACTGTAAAAAATACTTATCAAGATAGAACCAAACGCAAGGAAGAGATGGTTTTTTAGGGGCTGAGTCTATGGAATTCCTTTAAAAAAACCACTTTAGCCAGAGGTTTGTCGATTTTTGCAAAAGATATCGATACTTTTTAAATAAAAATTTGCTCTAAAAAACTCCAACCCCCATTTGTAGTCGGTAAAAACACCAAAATCCTTTTCAAACAAAATTTTCCAGTCCGTCAGTAATTGTCCGTTTTTTGTTCAACATTGATAAACACGGCGGGTTCCATTTTGCCGCAAATTTGTCGTGTCGTTGTGTCGCTCAGCGAAACCGCATTGCGTTCGACCGCAGTTTGGACTGGCGACGCAAAAGTCGCAACAGTCACAACAAGAGATATTAAATGGCCATTTTGGAAACACGTTTTTTAAATAAATTGAGATTTTTGTTTTCAGCGATACAGGATAACACAACATCATGCCTTTATCATAGGTATTGTGCAGGGTTAATTGGTTATATGTCGGCAATCAAATGATAGGTCATTTGGTTGCAAATGACCTCTTCTACATCTCCTTATCGGATTGCGAACATATAACTAATAACCCTATATACTATTGCCACACTGTACTAGGGCGTTTATCGACAAATTCTAAATAAAAACATCTAATAATAATTTGCCTAGCCAGTATTATTTCCTCAAAGCAAGGATAGACTGGCGACGCAAAAGTCACAACTAGAGATATCGAATAGCCATTTTGGGAGCGATTTTTTTAAATATTAGTTGGCACTGTTGTCTTTGGTGATATATCATAACTCAGCACCAGGCTTCCTATTAAAGTGGGGTCAAACTACGAAACAATCCAGACTTTGGGCGTTTATTGTCAAACAAGCTATTGCCCGCGGCTCCGCCACGTAGAGGCCGAAAATAATCTCAGGGGAAGGAAGGTATCTACTACCGGGATAAAAAGTATCTTATGACAACGTCTTAACCTTTTTATTATAATATTCTGTTTTCATTAATTGTAATGTGTTGCTGTAGTATACCAAAAATAAATAAATGAACCTAGGTCATTTCCGAATTTCATCCTTATCCGTTCAACTGCTAAGGCCTGAAAAGGTAAGACAGACAGGCAGACCGACAGACAGACAGAGTTACATTCGCATTTATAATATTGGTACGGATTCCTAATGGAAAAACCTAATAACAATTTGCCTTACCTGGGGATCGAATCCAAGACCCCATGCTTACAAACAAAAGTATCATTATGTCCAAAGCTATGCAAGCTACACTTCAAAATTCGAAAACTTATACGAGTTATTATAACTAATACCTAAACGATCGGTTTTAGATATAGAAACACGCAGGGAGAACACTAAAACCGAACGGTCCTCTTTACTCCGAATGAAACGTCACATGAAATAAAAACAAATACACAGGCCATTGTACATGACAACCTCGAAATGCTACGCTTGCAAACCACTGGACACGAATAAATCCTACCTCCAACGTTTTTGTGGAATGTTTCATCAAAAACAACTGACTATCGTCATCCACTGCTGGATATAGGCCTCTCCAAAGCAGTACGACAACACTATGTCCTCTTTCCGCATCAATTCTGTCCTGGCCACCTTTTTAGGTTCGGTCCTATCTAGCTGGGGGGCGTTAATTAGAGGATAAAAGTTTGTATGACAGTTCGTATTTTTTGCTGCTGGAGAATTCCAACGGGCATATGGTTTGTCTACTTAATAAGATTATGGTTTATTCCTACCAATCATCTGATCACATTAACCCAGTAGGTTCAATTATAATTCCATGCAATGACCGAAAGAACGGAATGAACTGTAATCTTTCATCTATCGTCGCCAGTAAACAGAAAATGCAATCAGAATAATTAGCAATGTTTATTTTTATTCAATCACAAAAGTCTCCTTTGATGACCAAAACCTTACTATCAAAAATCTAGTTCGAATTACATTTCGGCGGTCGAAAGAATGCGTTCTTGTTGTTCAACTGACAGATGTCAGGAATGCATTCTCACGTCGGGCGGACTGTGTAATAAAGGATACATATAAATAAAATTGGCTGTACATGATTAGGGAATAAAATAACATCGTCCGTTTGCAGGGTTCTTTTTTTAACATAGGTGAGCACTATCTTTATCCTGCTCACTCCTTTCAACGTAAATCCAAAATACAAGTGCCCCCTTAGTCACAAAACTATTCCTGACCTCTCCTGAACTCTGAACATAATCCTCGATTTAGGCTAACACCTCCAAGTTTATATCGAAATAGTTAAGAAACACATTGAGCTTAGTTACTCTTGTATCAACTACCCTGAGGGCTTGTACACAAAACTACGATGCGATGAGAATTCGCAACGCAGAAGCTTCGTTCCTAAAGGAAATCTTAATCGTGCCGTCGCAGATTTTTGTATACAAGCCGACCCTGTTCACGACCGCGAGCGATGCGGCTTGCGACGCGACGTGCGTCAAGCAAAACGCGCGCGCCTTAAGCCGGATTTACATTTGTCTGAGGTGATGTGTTGTGAGTTGTGACGCATCAGAACGGTATCGGTTTTATACATTTAGTATGGTGTTGGATTTGTGTGTCGCGATCTGTTGTGATGGCTTCTACTAAATGTATGAAACCGATACCGTTCTGATGCGTCACAACACAACGCGTCAGACAAATGTAAATCCGGCTTTACTTGTTTCTATCCGTCGTTCTCCAAGTCATGTCGTTGTGACACGCATGCTATAAACAACTTCTTCCATTTATTTTGTCCGCAGCCACTCTCGCAAGACGCGCATCGCTTGAGCGTGTAGCTGGTGGCCACGGGGTTATAATTTGGGCTCGAAATACTTCGGCAGCAAACATAGTTAAAATTTCCCTTAAATATGTTTGAGGTAATACGTATTTAACTTGACGGCCGCACTAGGGTGCCCATGAGTTCAAATTGTTTAAAATATTTTGAAGTAGAGAATTTAGAGGGGCTGAATTTGTCACCACTCACAAAGTCTTAAATTAATAAGGTGTCTGTTAGTACCATTCTTAGTGAGAATGACACTACCTACCTTAATTGGCTGTTAGGTAGTCGTGAATTTTCCAGATACGACTGAATTTTAGATCACACATAAAATGACAAGTAATCGCAATGGATTCCATTTTGACAGTTCACCCACGTTCATTGCTTTATTAACGTTGTTGAGCAGACGAATTTTTCAAAACCTATGAAGCAATGGATTAGCAATATCTTTCAAAACTATCGGCATGTGGTTGAAAGTGTGTTATATAATTAGGGTTTATTTGAAGTATTTTCTATCATAAAAAAATTGTCGCAATTTTATATTTTTTTAATACTCAATTATTTTCAGAATTGTCTTGTGTATTTTATTTTAGATTCGTGTAGAAAGCTCAAATAAATCGAAAGCAATGTAATAATTCTAACACCAATTACTTAATTAATTTTCTGTTTGATTGGAATTATTCCCGAGGGCGTAACTCTTATAAAGAGGTATTTTGTGAGTTTATATGTGGGGGGTAATTTCCGGAACTGTTGATCCGCTTCCGAAAATTCTTTCACTAGTTTAACAGTATTGCCATAGGAAATAATAATTATATATTATTTTATTAAAAAACAAGAAATTTATCAAAACAGAAGCTTGTTAAACATACTTGGAAATTGGAATCAGTTGCATCCAAATGTTGGTACGAAGAAGTACATATAATATTACATTATCAAGTTTGTAAGTCTCGCGAGTAGCGAAATTCCATTAACATGGCTTTTAAATTCAATTTAAATAAACTGCTGTAAGAGCAATCTGCATCGTAATTGCATAACACACTTGCAATGCCAATAGGTACAATCCATTTTCACAATATTCAATGCGTTATTTACATTGTCGAGCAGACGAATATTTCGAACATAATAATAAAGCAATAGATTAGGAATTTCCCTCAGATTGTGATATAAAGTGTTCGTCGATCGGTCCAGCCGTTTAGGAGATTAGCCGGAACAAACACACAGACAGACAGATAAATAACTTAATAATTGATTTTTCTTATAAGTACCGTATGTAATATACCTTCTTTTGCAAGCATTTAGTAAAAAGCTGCTATTTTGACATTACAAACATACAATTCAATTTTATTTCTTTGTATGTATGTATGTATTGCATAGATACCTACTTGTTGTGTTTTAACAATAACCAAAATGAATATAGAATGGTAGTATTTTTCGATTCAAAAAACGTGCGAAATTAAGTTATGTTTACATCTGACTTCTAGTAACCACTGAATTAGGTATATTTTCTTATGTACCAAAATCCGTCCCAAAAAAGATATAGGTCCACTGACGTGTTGACTTTCAGCGCGTACTTTAGGTGGTCGTTTACAAAATTGTTGGTAATTAATCTGCAAATTACACCGGCCAATTTTGGACGGCCGCCATATTATATTAGCGGCAACTGTGATGAATTTTGATTTGAGACTGCTGTCATTATAGTCACGGAAATTAATTGTCACACTACGTCAATTTGCCGTGTTATAGCCATTTCATACAGCTGTCAAAGAATGACAGTTGTGGTTCGAATGTACGGACAATTAAAATTGGTAGTCAATTTGCTAATAAAATAATTTTACTGACTTTATTTTTACCATTTCCCAGAAAAACCTTAAATATTTAAAAAAAATCCTTTTCATCACATCTATTCAAAAAGAGCTAGTTTATTCTTCGTAAACAGGGACCAACATAGCTCATTAATCCCTAGAGATTAAAATCACTTTTAATCCTACCTTACTAAAAGTGATTTGAATTTGGAATATTGTGGATATTATTAGCAGAAGTTCCAATTACGATTATTATACGAACAAGTAACAGGCTGTATGATAAAGTAAATCGCGCGAGCCAAATAAAAAAAAAAAAAATGGTGGAAAAATAAAAAACCCGTGAAATGCATTCCCGGTTCGAATCTACAACCTAAAAGTCGTAACTCGCGGCCTTTAACACCAGAACACCACTGCTCTGCATTACAATTGATTTAAACTGTATTCAAGATCATCATCATCTACGAACTACTGCTGGGCATCGGCCTCTCATTGTTTGTGCCAATCCCCATACTCCTGAGCCAGCCTCGTCCAGGTTGTACCCGCGATGCCAACAATGTCCGCCTATCTCACTACCGATAATTTAGAAAAATTTTGATCACCTACAAAACGGTTCAATTTAAACTAGAGAGAGTAAAATCCCATTAAAATAGATGGACAAGTTTTAACACAGCGTTTCAGTACGTCTTACCAAAGATGTCCAAACAAAAAAAAAGTGATTTTATTTTGACCTAAAATAATAAATGGCATTGGGTAACCAACATTTTTGGTGTATTTTAGTTAGCAGGTTTTTTTTCTTGTAAGTATCTAATGCTTTTTTCTTATTTTTTTTATTACCATTGTCCTTATTTTGCTGGTCTGAATGATTTCTAAAAGTTTGTCCATCTATTTTAATGGGAGCTTTAGTATACCGCGCACAAAATTTTAGTGCAACATGTTGTTGTCCAGGGGCCTAAGTCTACTAATTTATAAACGTCACAATGGTGTCATAATGGTTAGTTTTTGACAGTTTTTGTATGGCAAATCTGTCAAAAACTAACCATTATGACACCATTGTGACGTTTATAAATTAGTAGACTAGGCCCCCTGGACAGCAAACGTCTGCCCTACCTGAATACGCATACACTGCGGTTGTCGCATTTAACATCCTTGGTACACATCTTTTGTTTTTAATCAAACGATTCTCTCGTTGACATTGAACCTTAATACGCAAAAACAAGAAAAGTTGACTAGTAGGCAACTTTTCTTGTCGAACGTGAATAAACATTTTTTTTTGTTTTTCCGTGGATAAAAATTGATGCTGGTCCTTTCCATAGCAAAATATACACACACATAATCATTCATTCTGCCTAGCCTTTTCCCAATCATGTTGGGGTCGGCTTCCAGTCTAACCAGATGCAGCTGAATACCAGTATTTTACATGGAGCGACTGCCTATCTGACCTCCACAACCCAGTAACTGGGTAATACGATAAGACTGGGTAATATGGTAAGACTGGTTGTCAGACTTTCGGGTTTCTGACGACTCGTAACGACTGTCAAAGATCCACGAATGACAGCCGGGACCAACGGCTTAGCGTGCTTTCCGAAGCACGGAGGAATCTCGGTATGTAAAGATGGTCACCCATCCACGAACCAACCCCGGCAAGCGCAGCTTAACTTAAAGGATGGATCGACCCATGTGGCTGTTATTACTTAGCCACGAGCTCCTCACACATAATTCATTCTCCCCGCAATTAAGCAAACCACTTCTTCCTCTCAAAATAATATTTCACGTAAGGTCTTAATTTAATTAATAAACAGTGGGATCGATTTCACGAAATAATTTGAAACAATAACTAAGTAAAATGGCCTGTTAGGTACTGATTCCCAGAAAGCATTGAAAAAATACTCATTGTTTTTAGCAGCAGAAAATATTTTATGAAACAAAAATATTTTTGTTTACTTTGCGTTTTAGGAGTTTTTATTTAACTAAAATATTGGTTACAATAACTCTGTTACTTTATAGTTATATTTGGTGGTCGTTTTGAAAATAGCAGGCAATTTAACAAATAAAAATAACGTTTATTTGGACACAGTTCGTGCAACACAAAAAACAAATAAAAAAATGAAAATAATGTTTTAACAACAATAGCGTGTGCTTCACGGCAGCGCAAAAAGGTTCATTTCAGCATGAATGCCAGACAGATGCTTACCGTGTCCTGCGTGAGCGACGAATACGACGCGATGCGACGCTGCGAACGCGATGAACGTGATTAAAAAAAAAAAAAAACGTCTTATTTGGAAAAAGTGAAGTAGGTACCTATAACTTTACTACCTATTTTATATCTATGACTTCTTATCGCGTAATTGTACGCCTCGTCAGGCGAAACATGTTCGGACTTTTTACCTATCTAACAACAGATTTCTGAGAATTTTTATCATACAAAATAATATTATGTATCTGTGTAAAGGTGGAGCTTTCTCATAATAATAATATGTAGGTACTTAACAACTACCTCGTTGGTTGTAAGCGCTACTGCTGAGTATGAGGTATTGGGTTCGATTCCCGCATCGGGTAGTGTTATTGGGTTTGTCCATCTAGAACTTCTCAGTAGCAGCCCAGAGTCTGGATTTGTGCCCGGGTTTGGACATGCATAACTGCCGAAATGTTGGTGTACTAGAAGTACACCTCTGCCCAACCCGTCGGGGACAACGGTCGTGATGCTATGTTACGTTACAAGAGCTCTTTGGTGCCAAAGATCAATTAGTGTTACCAAAGACAAGTTATATCTGATACATTTACATTAACGATTAATATTCCATTTAGTTAATTGACTAATTCAGATTTGCATGTATGATTCCCGTAGACAGGTACGTGGTTAGACATAATATTAATCTTATCTTACTACTAATTACTTAAAGTGAAATTAATTGAATAGGTACTAATGAAGGATAACCTTGGTAAAGGGTAAAAAAATTATAATTATATCCTAAATATATCTCTGACTTCTTATACGTTGATGTGGAGAACGTGTTTTTATTAATTTAAATCCCTTTTTGTCGTGGACCTAGTTAAGATACATTTTGGGGAGTATTTTCATCTGAGTTCATATACGTAACGTGTTTTTTTTTATATCCCATGACTTTTGGGTCATATTCTATAAGTAAAAATAATACAAAAAGTCCTGTATATGTGGTCCAAAAATGCATAGTTTCGAAGACAACATTAGCACAATACTCTCGATGTGTGTATCCAAGTTTCATTGATAAGTACGAGTAAATCATTTACATTCAAACTAATCATTCATATTTACACTACGACGTTGTCATATTTCTCGCATTGTTGTACATTAATAATCGTGACGTTCTCGAATTATTTAGTATGAAAAATAAAAACAATAAAAAAGATAGTTGAAAAATAATTCAAACATACCAGTTGATTCTTTGATATTATGGTCTCATCCATACCCTAGAGTTATGGAATATCAATAAACACACCTTGTATATCCAAACCGGGAGAATTTTTTGATATAAACATTTTCTCCCACTCACTCTAAGATTTATTTTCTTGCATTCAGTATGTCAGCTCCTCAACATAGTTATCTTGCCTTTATCCCAATTCGGTGGGTCTAGGCGCAGCATCTTTTTCCCATACTTCTCTAAGTGCGAATTTCACCGATGAAACTGAACGCGATCAGTACATCTAAACCGAGTTCAAGACCTGTCAGTGTCAAAATTCCAAAGAAAATAATGACACTGACAGCTCTTAAACGTGGTTTATGTGCTGATCGCGTTCAGTTTGTACGGGTGAAATTCGCCCTGAGTCGTCATCTCAGTAGTCATCTCCTTTCTAGGCCAATAATCTTTCACACTGTCAATCCATCGTTTCTTTGGTCTTCCCCTCTCGCTCTTATTAGCCATCAACATTCATACTCAAAACATTCCTCACCACATTTTTCTGTAGGTTAAATGTCAATTAGATAATTAATCAATCTGGAACTTACCAAACTGCTCTCTTCCACTAAAAACAAAATAAAACACCCCCAAACTGTCCTTATTTAAATTTAAATCTTGTTTACTACCCAAACGGCTTGGACTACTTCAGTTTAGCACAAAATAGATAGGTGACAGAAGGTTGGGTCCATACAATGAACGAAAATGCACGCACACATAGACACGCTTCATGTAGAGCGAGTGCATGTAAACCGTGGTGACGAGCTACATGCTCAAACGACACGCGTCTTGCGAGAGTGTCTGTTGAGAACACAAATGAGAGAAATTGTTGTTGACACAACTTACGGAGTTAAGTACTATTCAGATATAAGCGACATCGATATCGCGCTTGGTAGTGATACCGAATCTGTACACGATATTATTGTCGCACTTGGCCCCCGTCTGTGTAACCTCCATAATAAGGCGATTTTATAAATGTCCCTGTCTGTGTCGCCCTCCATAATATGGAGGTTACACAATGCGTCATATTTGACGGTATGGAAATCTTGTGTAACCTCTATATTATGGAGGTTTTATAAATGTCAACATCTGTGATGCCCTCCATAATATGGGAGGTTACACAATGCGTCATATTTGTCTGTATTGATATCTGGACATTTCTACATCGACCGTCACAATGACTCACGGCATGTCAAATAACCTGTCACTGTACGGATGGGCGATATTAGGAGTAAGTGATACAACGAATGCTGTTGCTATACTGCCCTTTATTATAAAAGAACACAAGTTTATATGGTTACATTGACATCTCCCTCTCATCTCCTCCCTAAAACTAAAATAAAATAAAAGTTTACTTTTATTTTATTGCATGGATACAATATAAGCACAAATTAAACATTGATACTCTTAGGCTAACACGTATAAAATATAGTTATAACATAATCGTAGTACATATGTTCGTTATGTTTGGTATACAAAGTTATACAATAATAAGTGGTTACATACTTATAATAACAATCAATCCCTGAGTACCTATGAGCGCACAGCTGGCGCTTATTATTCGTCTCCGTTTTCTGCTGACCTGTATAATAGCTATTGTTAAGTGCTTATAGCATTGGTAATTAATTGTCTTATTGTTTTTATCTTAAACATGATACGGTTTCGTTCTGTTTTTGTGAATAATGTCGGGTTTTCCCTTATAATTGACCTCAACATTTGGTGACAAATCTCTAATCACCTTGTAAGGTCCAGAATATAATTGTTGAAGTTTATTGCCAGTTTCATTTTTAATTAAAACTTGATCGTTTGGCTTGTAGCGTATTGGATTTACATGCTGGTCGTATCTACTTTTTCTGCCTATTTTATTGGCTATCAAATTTTCCCGCGCTTCGGTTTGAGAAACCTGTAGGCGGTACTTAAGTTCAAGCGGGTAACTGTCGTAATTATATAGAGGCTCTACACACTTTTCCAAATTATTGGGCAAGTTACACTTTCTACCGTATACGAGTTCGAATGGTGTAAATTTTGTTGACGAGTGAACTGTCGTATTATAAGCAAAGCACCAGAATGGTAACCAAGTACTCCATAATTCGGGTTTTCCTTCTGCTTGGATTCGCAAAAATGCACCTAGATTTTTATGCGAGTTCTCTAGCGCTCCGATGCTTTGGTGATGATACGCAGTTGAGTTTAACTTTTTAATATGTAGTAATTCACAAACCTGTGTCACGGTCTCGGACATGAACTCTGTGCCTCTGTCGGTAGCTATCTCCCTCGGGATGCCATGTTGAAGTATGAAGTTATCCACGAAGGTGCGTGCTACTTCTGTAGAGGTTTTAGTGACGAGGGGATACGCACATACATACTTGGACAGCTCGCATTGCAATGTCAATATATAAGAAAAATTGTTGCTGTCTTTGTCTAATGGTCCTACCAAGTCTAAGAAGATTTTATCGAAAGCCGAATGAGCAGTTGTGGTGATTGCCATTGGCTCTTTCACCTGAACTGTATACTTATGCTTCTGACATTGAACACATTTTTTGACATAATTTTTGACATCACTTTCTAAGCCTGGCCAAAAATAGTATTTTTTTATATTAGTCAGCATTCTTCTCATGCCCGCGTGCCCACTAGTGGGCAAAAGATGAAAGTCGTTGAGTATCACTTTCCTATCATCTTTGTCCTCTATTCTTTCGACATCTTTTAATATACATAATCTGGGCCCTTTCCAGTTGCTTTGTTTTCTTATCTCACTAGTTAATTTCTCTACAAAAATTTTATTATTCGAATTTTTAATGAAGTATACTTCTTCTATATTTAGCTTGTTACATAGATCACTCAGCTCTCTCGCAAACTCGGCTCGCGTAGTTTGTGATTGAGATGCCGAGTTTATGAATATAGTTTTCATTTGGGCATTATACAATAATATTATGTGTGTTTGTAACACTACTGAGCTATCGCTCTTTAGCTTCTTAAGACTGCTACTGGGTGCAAATCTTAACTCTACTGCGCCTCTTGGTTTGATATGAGTTTCCACTACATGTGGTTGAACTGGCAAGTTGTCGGTGGGCAACTCATCTTCCGGGGCGACAGCATCTAATTTTCGTTTTTGAGCGCGAGTCATTATTGCACACAGACACTCATTCATTTCTTTAAGTTCTTTTGACGTAATTTTTATTCTCGATAACGCGTCTGCTACGCAGTTCTCACTCCCTTTTACGTATTCTATTTCGTAATTGTATTCTTCTAGAGCTAGTCTAAATTTAAAGAGCCTGCTAGATGGGTCTTTTAAATTAAATAAGTATACAAGGGGTTTGTGGTCGGTTAGTATTTTAAATGTACGACCGTATAAATAGGGTCTGAAATATTTGACAGCCCAAACTACAGCTAAGAGTTCTTTCTCTATAGTGGGATAGTTCTTTTCCGCTTTGTTAAGGCTCCTACTAGCGTAAGCTATTGGTCTGCCATTTGAATTTGATAGTACTGCCCCAATTGCGTACCCAGATGCATCGGTTTGTACTATGAATTGATTTAGTTCTGAGAAATCTGGGTACTGTAGGATTGGCGGTGACATCATACTCTGTTTTAGAGTTTCAAATGACGTTTGACAGTTGCTATCCCAGTTAAATTTAGTGTTTTTCTTACTTAAAAGGTTTAAATGATAGGCTTTGTCGGCAAAGTGGTCTATAAATTTTCTATAGTAGTTTGCAAAAGCAACGAAGCGTTTCACTTCGTCCGTACTTTTAGGAACTGGATACTCTTTAATTATTTTAATCTTATCTGGGTCCGGCAATATACCATTGCCTGTCACCACGTGGCCTAAATAAAGCATCTCTTTCTTAAGGAAATCGCATTTAGTGGGATTTAATTTTAAGTTGGCACTGCGCATCTTTTCGAATACTTCTATTAAATTTTTGTTATGGTCAGTTAAGTTCCGTCCCATACAAATAAGATCGTCTAGGTACACTAAGCACTTGTCGTAGGATAGCCCGGTCATTGCCATGGTCATCATACGCGAAAATGAGCTGGGACTAGTTTTGAGTCCCATAGGCATTCTTGTCATTTGATACTGACCACCGTCTGCACTAAATGAAGTATATTTCCTACTGTGTTTGTTTAACGCTACGTTAAAAAATCCTTGGTTTAAATCTAAATGTGTGAAATAAATACATCCACACAAGGAATCTAGTATATCCGTGATGTTTGGCAGTGGAAACTTATCATCCTGAATACAAGTGTTGAGCTTACGGTAATCTATAACTAACCGCCATTTTTTTTCCCCGTTTGCGTCTGATTTTTTAGGCACTAGGAGTACTGGGCTGGACCACTCACTGGAACAGGGTTCAATAATTTCTTGTTCCAATAAGTTGTCCACTTGTTTTTTTAATTCGGCTTTCTGTGAATGCGGCATTCTGTAGGGCTTAACGTACACTGGTGCCACGTTTGGTTTCAATGTTATTGAGTGTTCATATAATTTAGTTGTTCCTAATTAATCACCTGGTAGGAAGAAAATATCTGCATATTTTGCGCAAATGGACTCTATGGACAATTGCTCCTCTTTATTTAAATGTTTCAGCGATAGCGAAGCGAATACCTTTCTGACACGATCAGCATTATTATTGGTTTCTTGAAATGAACATACATCATACTCGCTTGCTTTGTAAAGTGTTGGACTAATTGTTGTCAAGACTAAATCTGTCTCCGTGGTGTTTAAAATCCTAATTGGTATTTTCCCATTCGTGGGCTTAACTAAAGTATTTGCAACAAAGATCCCCTTTCGCAGTTCTGTTCCATTAACTACACATTCTTCTATCTCACACGTTCGAATAAAGTGAATAGACTCTGATCTTGCCGGTATATTAAAATGATTGTTTGTCATTATTAATGGTAATGATACCTTTGAGTTGTTATTCCATAGTAACAAAGTTTGGTTACCGTAATTTAATACTGATTTATACTTGCTTAAAAAGTCTTGTCCCAGTATGCCACTACCTTTACAAGGCAATGTTTTAAAAACATAGAACTTATGTTGTAGGGTCTGATTTCCAATAACTAGGCGCAAATAAGCATATCCTATAGCCTGTACTTTGCCCCCGATGCCGTTTACAAGTGTCTTCTCGATATGGATTGGAATGTTTTGGTCGAGAATTTGTTTATACTTTATGACAGATATGGATGCACCGGTGTCTACTAATAATTGGTATGAATAATGGTTATGCGATTTTATATTTACGTAGCCTACGTTATTGCATGATAAAATTATATTTTTAGTCCCGAAAAAACTGGTCCTCATTCCGCTGTTCTGTTTCTGTATTTTCCTGCGTTTCTGAGTCATCCAATGTATGTATGTGTTGATCCCTGGAGGTGCTATAATTGGACCTACCTCTGTTTCCATGAAATGGTCGGGTGGACCGGCGCCAGCTTGCCTGCGATCCTCTCCGAACCTGATCCTGCTGTTCGTCTTGGTTTTGGATAACCTGTTGATTGCCACGTGCGCGTCCTCTACCTGCGTATGAGAAGCGGCCTCTCCGCTGTGACCAGTTATAAGACGATCTCCCTCTATAATTCATCGTTAAAATATCGGAAGATGTTGATGGACTTGTTATATCTTCATCGATGGCCGCCTGTACTGCATCTTTCAATGATGTAAAATTTCTGGCTGAAATTATTGTACTAAGTCGTCGATTTCTCAATCCATCTGAGAAACATTTGATAGCTTGCTTCTCATTAATTGGCTTTAAAACTTTCAAACTGGCCTCGTTGGCCCCCGATTGAGAGATCGTCAAATCAACAAACAATTCCGTAATTTTTTTGCCGAAATCATCGATTGATAAATCGTTTTGCCTAAGACTTTGCAGCTTTCGTTGAATTGCTGTAGCCGATTTTTTAGGCAATAACTGAATCTTCAAGTCAGCTATAAAGTCGTCAATATTGACATATGAAGTCGCTAATTTCAATTTTGCGGTCTGTGAGAGTCTATTTTTTAATACGAAATTTAACAGTTTTCCTTGTGAATTTTCGTCTAACTCTGTTTTGTAATACTCTATGCCATCTATAAGTTGCTTTACGCTAGCCTCATCGTCTGTACAAACTGGTAATAAACTTAAAGCAATTTTTAAATCAAATTTACAAGTAGTTGCCATTTTATCTGCCGTACTAGGTTTCTGTGAGCACAATTCTAATATTTGTTCATATAAATGATCAAAATTTGCGCAAAGCTCGTGAATATGCGAACATTCACTCTCACATACGGTGCTTTTCGATTTTGAATAATATTCTAAAAATAAGTTGTACTCTTTTACTAAGTTGTCTGCCTCTGCTAATTTTACGACTATAATGTTACCTTTTCTTCTATCTGGACCTATCTTTATCAAATATTTTCTGATTTCAAATAACTTGTCGTACAATGTTTTTAAGTTTTCTGCCATTTAACATAAATACTTATTTCTATTTTCTTAGTAGGTACTGAATTACATACCATTATTTTATACTGCATACACTCCAGCGTTCATTTTATTTTCATTTGTCACTTATTTTAGTCCACTAAAATAATGTCATGTATATTTTATGCTATTACACGTTTACTACTAATAGAGAATAGACAACACCTTATATATAACCACGCACTGACACATTACGAATACAACTTTCGCGCACTTTTCTTCGTAAACCCTGGGTTTTTAACTCTTCAGATGACGTCCTCAGTGTCCTTCTTGTAGCCTCTGGCATTCGTCCGCATTTCCTCTGCGTCAGCTCTACGTCTCCATATAGAACATCGCAATCTGTCCTTCCTGATCTCATTACCCATCCATTTCTGATGGCAATTCTTGTAGATTCTGAAGATACCATACAAAAACGCCAACGATGCTATAAGAAGTAACACGATTAAAATGATGTTTGTTGTGCTGGCATGTATCGTCAGCTGCGTGATGTCAGCGCTGTTACTTCCACCTGCTGCGTTTTGTGGAACTATAACTTCTTCCTTCGTATTAGTTGTACCCATTTTGTGATTGTCGTGGTAAATATTCACAAAATAGAATAGTGACCACGCTAAGTCCCAGTACGAGATTGGTCTCGTTACAATACATTGCGACACCCGTTTTGGTCAAAGAAATGTAAACATAGGTACGCTGCTAGCGTTTACGCTGTCACGGTCGCCATGTACGGATGGGCGATATTAGGAGTAAGTGATACAACGAATGCTGTTGCTATACTGCCCTTTATTATAAAAGAACACAAGTTTATATGGTTACATTGACGTGACGTACCATGGCGATATCGCATGTACACTTGTTTACTTATGGGGGGCACACAAGTGTCTAACCAGAGGGTGAGCGGACCAGTATCACTACCGAGCGCGACAGCGATATTATATCTGAATAGGCATTTAGGGAAGGAAACAGGTGACGCGCTAGCGTGTCGTTGCAAGGCTCCCGCAGACAGAGGCGACGCCGACAGCGCGACGCAACTCTGGCGGAACATTTTCTACGAAAACTTCACGGTTCACCATTTACGGCTAGTACACACTGGCGCGATATTGCGGACGCGACAAGGGTAGCGATGCTTGTCGCATCTGCGATATCGCGCCAGTGTGTACGAGTCCTTACGCAGGTCGCATCGTCGAGGCCGTGAACGGGGCACGCATCTATGTGTGCGTGCGCCTGTTTTCGCTCGTAATATGGAGCCGAACTTCTGTACCTATCTATGTACTGAGTTAAGAAACGAGTGAAGTTTTTAGTTAACTAATTAATTCTGAAGCACGGTGTTATCTTCGAGGTTGCTTGCAAGGAAGGCTGGCGTTATGTGAGAAGTAGCAAGTCATTATGTTAAATATTTGGTCGGAGGGAGGGGGAGAGATTGAATTAAGTAGTTAGCTGGTTTTTGGGCGAACTTGAAGTGGATGGAACTGAAAGTTTTAGTGTCGTCTTTCGAGTGAAATTGACTAGCGTCTTTTACTCTCCGTATTTTAAACGTGCACGTAAAGATTCTTCCATACAAACTTTAAAACCCCTTATGCCACTTTGGAGGGTAGTTTTGAAAACCCATTACCAAATATTTTTATCTTAGATATCACTCACACACATACCTTCCACCGTCGCAATTTTTAAAGTTTATTGCAAACCTTATTTTGAATGTTGTTTTCTAATTGTATTTTATGTTTAAATAAGTTTTTTTAAAGTTAATTACGATGTTGTTTCGTGACGAATGCTGTGTATATATCTATAATAGGCCTATATACCAGTACTTTTATTGTAATTGTTTTTTTTTTTTTTACTGTACTGTTGTTGATGTAGGTAGGTCCAAATAAGGAATCAATCTGCCTAGACTTTTCCCAACTATGTTGGGGTCGGCTTCCAGTCAAACCGGATGCAGCTGAATACCAGTATTTTACATGGAGCGACTGCCTATCTGACTTCCACAACCCAGTTACTGCGTAATACGATACCCCTTGGTAATACTGGTTGTCAGACTTTCGAGCTTCTGACGATCCGTAACGACTATCAAAGACACGAATGACAGCCGGGACCAAAGGCTTAACGTGTTTTCCGAGGCAAGTTGGAGTCTTGATATGTAAAGATGGTCACCCATCCACGGACCAACTCCGGTAAGCGTAGCTTAACGTCGGATCGACCCGTGCGGCTATTATTACTTAGCCACGAGCTCTTAGGTACCAAATAAATATTGTTATTTACTTATTTTTTATTCGTGCCAAGTTTAATTAACCTAAGGAATTATATTTAGAATGAAATTCCCGCTTTTCAACCTCATCCGGTTAATTAGCAGGCTATGAATCAACAACGATAACGCATACTTTAAAAAAATAAATAAAAGCATCCGTTTAAATTCAACAATACGGCCAAAACCGACGTCAACAACCTTCTCTGAAACCAACAAAGCAATAAACCAATTTCAATTCTATCTGTTACACGCAAGATATAACATAAAGGATTTCTAATTTATAGGATTAATAATAATAAGGGCAACTTTCACCAATGAATTAATTCAAACCGCGCTCAAAGCTGTCAGTGTCATTATTGTTGTGGAATATTGGCACTGACAGCTCTTTTAGATGTGCTGATCGCGTTCAGCTTGGTTTAGATTGTGTTGCTCGCGTTCAGTTTCATTGATGAAATTCGTACTAAGAGGTACGTGGATTATCATTTACGATTCTTAATTAATATATCTCTTTGATCTTTGTCTAACTCAATGCAGACAATTAATAATCGAATGAGAATCGGATTACAACTCGATAATACAAAATCGAATTGGGTTTGATAAAGTTTTTGAAAGGAGATTGGTTTGAATTTGAAGTCATTGTGTGATAATCCTGAATGTATTTAAATCTTTTTTTGACTTTAGTAGTAAAAGTTGATTCGATACCTACGTGTCCAGGTTTTAGAAATGTAAAACGTATGTATGTGATCGCTGAGTGTAGAGCCGGGTCTGCTGCGCCATGTTTGGATGTTTTAAAAACATCAAACATCATACACGAACCAATCAGGCATCCGCAAATCAAACACGAAGCGATTTGATTTGATCGAAAAAAAAACTGGGAATCGATTTGTAGAAAATAAAGCCGGGTGCTTTATTTTCTACAAATCGATTCCCAGTTTTTTTTTTCGCGTGATTTTGTGTGTGTAGTTGTTGTAAAATAATTACCGATAATTTCATGGCTCCCTCTTGCATGCAAGTTGCAGAAAGATACAAAGTAAACCTTAACACACTGTATAACGCGTGCTGTATCGCTCAACTCTAGTAATTATTAGCAAGCCACGTATGTGTTGGAAACTTTGCGCTTTCTACGTACATTAGACGTAGATACCTATATTTAGTAACTTATTCCACTTAACTATTCCTAAAGAGTTATAAAAAACCCTGTAAGAAATCGACACGTGTTTCACCTCTCAACGAGGCATCCTTAGGATGACAATTGACTTCGCGAACCTGAACACGACGTGTTGCCACGCCGAGCGCTGGATGCAGAGAATTTCTACGTAGTCTTCTTAGTAACTGTAAGTGCTGAAGCAGGTGCTATTCTGTAGCTATCATTCCACGTAAAGTAGGAATTGACATTATTGATAGCTCACTTCAAGCTCACTTCACCTTAGTTTTCACGGTTGAGATATTTATAGAATACATCGACAGATATCGTACTCTTCACTTTTTGTTGTTTTTTGTATTTCACTGGAAGTGAAAACGTCTGAACACAAAATAAATCAAAAGTGAAAAATGCATTTATTAGTGAAACGATATAACGATATTGGAGCACTGGGACATTTTTCACTCGCCTAACGAATGATCGAAAAATGAAAGGAGCAGGAAAACGTAATTTTGTCGGTATCGTGTGAACGTGGAATGAAACAAAAATGAAATTCACTCGAGTGACGCGTCTGATACAGGCTTAAGATAAACAGACAATAATAAAAGAAGCTTTAAAACTTTGAAGTTTTTTTTGATTTTCAATTCAAGTTTTATTTCAATTCTGTTTATGATCATGTTTTGTGGCGCGTCCTAACCAAAAGCGACTGTCACGCGAGTACAGTCCGCGAGGGCTAAGCTGAGCTTTGCATTTGAGTGACTGATTACCAAAAGTGGAAGGCGCGCGGCGGAGTAAACCGGTTATAAACCGGTTTAAACCAAGCAAAGGACGCGTTGCGCTCTAGAATATACAAATGCAAAGCTCAGCTAACACCTCACGGACTGTACGTCATCGTCGCGCTCGTTTATATGAATATGACATGCACTCGCGCGATCAATCAAGTCGTGTATGTACGTTATTTATTCAGGAAGGGAAATGCATTACCTAACTATTAACGTGACCACTAAATATTTGATTTTGAGTGTAATCTTGGAAACCTTCCAAATGCTTTTTTACACCTTAAACTGTAACAGCACCTTCAGAATTATTATTGGAAGTCATAATTCAACCTTGCTAATATTATAAACTAGCTGCGCCCCGCGGTTTCATCTGTATAAATCTCGATACCGTGAGAATATCGGGATTAAAAGTATTCTATGACCCAATCTAGGTCGTGGTTTACCCATATGCCAAATTTCATCCAAATTCGTTCAGCCGTTTTAGCGTGAAAGCCTAACAAACAAACAAACAAACAAGCGTTTATAATATTAGTTAGCATGTAATTTGTCTGTTTGTTTATTACGCTTTCACGTCTTAACGACTGAACACATTTCGATGAAATTTGACACACAGGCAGATCATGACCTGGTTTAGCACATATGATTTTTTATCCCGGTAGTTCGTTCCCGTGGGATAAATTCATAATTTAATTTAGTAATATTGAATAATAAATCAAAACAGCGAAATAATTTGACAGCTACTTGCGAAGTTGCCAACTTTCGGAATGCACCCTTTTAACAGTAGCGCTTGCGGCAAGTAAACCAACGAATGGAGTCTTCTGTGCAAACTACAAAGCAGTATTTAACAAAAATAATTCCTGAAAAAAAAAAACACTACCACAGCTTTCACCAACGCTTCTCGTAATGATTTAATCAATCACGTTTAAGACCTTAATCCCAGAGGTCTGAAGTTTTAAAAAAGATCCACTGAATGACCTTGCGGAGATAATTCACTTGAAACTTGCTCATTTTCTAATCTTGTAAAGGAACTGGGAGTTCGGCGGCGGCGTAGACAGGCATTGGGGCTGAGGTGTAGAATGATTCGGAGAAGGCATTTTAATAGAGAAAAAAATCTTCCTCCGGAGGACAATGACCTCTTCTCAAACAGAGAAGTAGGTAAGTAATAGTTTTGATAGCTGACGTCAGGGACCGAAAACCTTTATAAATTACTGTTCTGGTATCGAAGAATTTTGGATACTTCTACGACTAAGGTTACCGCTATCTGGGTAACCCAAGAAGAAGAAACATGTTACCTCTTTTAGGTTACGTACCGTTTTAATACCGGGTACACAGACGCAGGCAATGCGCGCCCTTTGACTAATGCCAACGGCACGTGTAAGTTATATGTAGTTATTATTTCGGTAACCGGTATTATTATGGGTTGTTTTCAATTTAAGGTAACCTTTATACAATATCTGTAAAAAATATATATGTTTTTTTATTTTTATCTACGGACGCTTTTATCATGCACGTCTTTCTACTTTTTTTTCACATGTATAATTTCAACAGGAATGATGTAACCAATTTTTTGTAACAATGTATTGATTTAAAAGTGTGTCTGTGGAGTTTCTTGCCCGTTCTTCTCTATAGGTACCTACTACGCTTCGGAATGGGCAACTAGCTTCATATTTTCTGACTGACCGACTCCTTGACAATTCAAAAGTGCCTGTTAATGGTTTTAATTGAAATAAATGCTTTGAGTTTGTATATTATGTAAGAAACAGTTTTTTATATAAGATACGTTTTATCCCAGGTCAGGCAAAGTGTTATTGGGTTTTTCCAACAGGAATCAATTAGAGTTACACTTCTGCGTTACCCTTCGGGGAAATCAGGCGCATATAATATGACAAGCAGATAAGTCTTACGCTTATCAATCGTACCTCTCGCACTCACTATTGTGATTGTTCGGTAAACCCACAAAATTGATGATTTTTGAACCTATTTCAATTACCACACTACCCAATACCTTCCTTCATGACTCGCTCGTTGAGTGTATTACACTCTGACCACAAACAATCTGTGTTGGTACAAGTAACAAAGTTAAACAAGAAACTGAACTCGAACGAAACTTACTAAACCGCTATGTTGAGGCCCTTGGGAATAAACAGCGATACAGTGTTTTTTGCACTGATCAAAAAAGAGAAAAATATACGCGTCGACTTGAGAATCTCCTACTTTTATTCGTTGGAAAAAAAACATTTTTTTCCAGTGCTGAAAAATATGGCATCTCAGCTTAAAAATGGAACAGAATTGTATTATAAACTTGTTTACGAATGTGGATAATAAATATAAAGATTTCTTTGAGAACTTTATGATCATTATGTAAGTTGGAAACGTCGCAAAATAGCTGTAATATATTTCACTGTTTGATTAACAATATTACTAATAGAAATTATGAAATATCGCTCTATAATCACCATCTTCCTGCCCTTGTCTCATAATACTTGAGATCAGCGCAACACAGTTTTTTTCTTCCACTCTCCCCTGTCAACCGTCATGCTTTCATTCACTCCCTTCTCTTTCATATCATACCTCACACAATCCATCCATCTTTTCTTTTGGCTTCCTCTCTCGATCCATCCATGAACATTCATATTCATATTCTTCGTACTTGACCCCTAAAAAATATCATCAAATCTCTTATGTTTTATTTCGTCTTGTTTAGATATTATCAATCTCGTCTGCGGAGTTTTGCTACGTAATTTAATTTGTCCTGAAGTTTTATGTCGTCTGTAAAAATAGTAAAAACGAATGTTTGTCAAATTTATGTCTTCAATTCTTCATATTCTAATGTTTATTATCATTTCATTGTTATTACCGATCACCTCAATAGCATTCTTTATAGTTTTACCCGATTGTCCCGTTTTTTCGAGCGATAAAAGTAACTTAGGTTTAAGTACGAAATAATTTGTTTATTTTATTTGTATTTGATGAGAAGCTTATGTTTTTTTAAGTTTGTGTGTTGAGTAGATTTATTTTTTTAGCAGCGCAACTGATAGATATTATATTTTTAAGCGTGTTTTTTTTATGATCATATTATAAAAATAGTAAAAGCAATTTTTTTGTAATTTTGTATAGCAGTGTTTTTTTCATGGGAATTGAATTGGGACAAACAATGTTTTAATCAGTGTACATACCGTAAATGAAAATGGTACTAGCCCATGTCATTGACATTCCAATCTAATTGCATAAACTAACAACCGATATCATAGTTCGAAAATCAAACTTGAATTTTTAGGTACATTCTCTTGAAATAGCCGAATATGTTTAAAATTCAAAGAGCTCGAATTTCAAGCTCTTCTCTAAACCCCAGAGCGGGAAGAAACAAAACAAAATCCCCTATTCGAAACTCAAACACCATGGCGAGAGTCTATTATCGGCTGCCAAAAGCCGTCCGTTGCATATAGATAACCAAGTCGAAATGGAAATGTGCGACTGTGCGACAGCTGTGTCTATGCAAATGCACTGGACAATTTAAATTTGGAATTCTGTGTAACCGCCCCTCGCTTCTGGAATGGATTTTAATGATTTTAATATTCGAATTTCGAAATTCTGCTGGCTGGTTTGGCGGATTAGCTCGAGTAGTTCGGATTTATGATTTTTAAGTTAAACATAACTAGCTTCCGCCAGCGGCTTCGCCCCCGTGATATCTATAAATTATAGCTTATGACTGTTATTCAGTGATAATAAAGCATTCTACTGGTTAAAGATTTTTTAAAGGCCCCCGCCTTTAAAAAATCTTTAATCAAAGCAAACAGGAGCGACGCGACTTTAATAAAACAATTTCTAAGAAAACTTCATTAACAATTACCGGTACTACTGAATGGATATGTACGAGCTTTAATCCATTCAATAGTTTTTGAGTTTATTCGTTACAACAATAATACTAATCGTTTCCCTTTATAATATTATTACTGTAGATATGTGGCGTGCATTAGATTCTTGGATTTTTGTACATTTAATTGCAAAGATAGTTTGTAGAATTTTGGTTTAGTATGTACTACTAATTTTTTTTTACCGCAATCTTTTACCTCTTGGCCTTTATCTCACCTGATGGTACGTGATGATCAGGCCGAAGGTCGAAGCGAGCTTTACCCAGAATCAACCACAGAGGAACTGGCTATCGTACCTCTAACTGCCGAAACAAAACAATGCTGTTAACATAGTTGTTATGGCGACAGACTTAGATAAGATGGTGGTAGCTAGCCAGGCGGACTTAGAATAAGCCCTCATTACATAGGCCTCTCCAATTGCACGTCATTCAGCTCGTTTCTCGGCAACTCTAGATGCGGCTAGAACAAGCCCTACCACCAACCAAACCGAGCAGAAAATGTTGTACCCGCTGGGAATCGAACCCCGACCTCTAGGTCTGAGACAGGTGGTGTTACCAATGAAACTAAAATGATAATTTAATCAAATATTCCCAATTTGATTAAATTGAGTATATAGTAGTCTAGTAGTACATACTAAACCAATATCCTATTAAATTACTAGGTACCCTTGCAAATTGATTTTCAAAGTAGCGTTAGCATGAAACGCAATTATCTAGAATAATCTAGAAAGTGGACTGTGGGGCTATAATATTCATTTTGATCTAAATAATAATTAAAAATTCACTGAAATATCTATTTACCATATCTAACAACATACCTACCAATAACTATTTAATATAATAATTATTAGCCAATTATTAATTTACAAACAAATTATTACATGAATGTAAAACAACTGTTAGGTACATTATATTGTTTACCCATAATTGAATTTAATCTCATCACAAAATAAAATACACCGAGACATTAACATCGGTTGGTCTTAATCAATAATCGATAGTCATCTGCAAGGTCAAGGTCAACACCCCAAAAGTAAAGGTCAAAAGAAACTGCACAAATCTTAGAATACTACCATGTAACAAGCTCTGAGGTCAAGAACATTTTCAAGGTCAATTTCAAAAGTTTTGTAGGTCAAGGTCAAAATAAAAGAGTGACCCATACAAGAAAAGTGTTTTTTTCGGCGTTTCTTTCTTGATCTTAATACGGTACGGAACCCTTCGTATCCGAATCCGACTCGCACTTGCCTGTTTTTCATATTTAAGTTAGGAAACATTCACAAACATATAAATAAAAAGTGAAAATTCGGAATATTTTTTATAAAAAATGTGTCTATGCAAAATAACAACAAAAGTATATGTTTTATCAAATATATTTAACATCTGTTTTTAACAACTGTCTCTTGAACGTAAATATTTAAATGTATTCTATACGAAGCTCATATATTATTTTGGCTCATACAGATTGAATAACGCCATAAAAAGAAAAAAATCGAGAAAAATATTACATCTGCGAGTGAAACGTGAACGAACTTTGAAAATACATTTTATTACAAGCCGTTGCTCAATAGTATTTCCCATGGGCAAAAATGACAAACTTCCATACAAACTCTCATCCCTTATTTAACTTTAGGGGAAGAATTTTCAAAAATCCTTCTTTAGTGCTCACCTTCGTTATTTATGGGGCGTTAACTCATGTGCAACATTTCATACTTTTAAATCCAGCGGTTTAGGGCGCAGGCCAAATATAAATGACGTCAGGTCTTTGATGGGTAGTTTGCATTTGGTCCGCCACATATGGATTGATACTATTTGTCAGCTCACTTCAAGCGCACTTCGCTCAAGTTTTTAAAAGGGAAATAATAGACCGACAGATCTTACCACAGTTTTATACGAATATGTACGCTGTATATTTAAAAAAAAAAAAAAACCTGAAAACCAAAGGCCCTCCCCGAAAAACCGGTAACACAGCCCTAAAAAAATATTTTTATTGCAAATTGGACAACGGAACACCTTCTTACGGGCAGTTTGCAAAACTTGGCCCATTTTGCAAAGAAATTTCCGATTCCACAAGTTTAAATTCGATCATAATCACTTGGTAGAACGCCAGATATCTTGTTACATTGAATTTAGAGAGCTTTGTTTAGTTAAGATGATCTTTTAAATTAAAATTTGGTGGTGGGGTGGTCTGGATTCTCTGAAAGGTAAAATGAGTTGGAGAATTATTTAAAATAGAAAAATGGTAGTAAAATGGGATTCTCTGTCTAACTTGTCTTAAGATACTAATGGTAACTCATGTTTAAGGCGAATTTCACCAATAAAACTGAACGCGATCAGCACATATAGAACACGTTCAAGAGCTGTCAGTGTCAAATATTCCATAACAATGATGACACTGACAGCTCCTAAACGCGTTTTAGATGTGCTGATCGCGTTCTGTTTCATTGGTGAAATCCGCTCTTAGACTGCAAACACACAAGTGTTTTTCAAAATAATTTAATTTTTTGTCATTGTAATTTTCATTGAAATTATTCATTGACTTTTCATACCATAGCCATCACCTTTCACACAGTCCATCCGTCGTTTTCGCCTTTCCCTACTCTAATATCCATCCACATTCCTATGACATAAACCTTTTCCTGAAACCTCCGCATTACATGCTCATACTACGACAACCGGATCCCACTCAACTTCTTAGTCATCGGTGCCACTTTCAGACTTCCCCTAAGTCTTATACAGGCTGACTTTGAAAACATGCAACAAAATTTAAGGGGGTGTTCTACCCACCAATATGAACAACTTTTACTAAGGGAACAACTAAGCCCTCGCAAAAAAAAAATGACCTTCTTATACAAAATGGTCCAAATACGGGTATACCTTTATACAGGAAAGTCTTTTTTTTTTTGCGAATTCAAGTTGGTCCTAGAGTAAAAGTTGTTCACATTGATGGGTCCAACACCCCCTTAAATTTTGTAGCATGCTTTCAAAGTCAGCCTGTATATACACTCCTTTCTTGTTCTATCCATTCGCGTAACATCACACATCCCTCGTGAAATTCTCATCTCAGCTGCATGCAGCCTTTCATTCATTGTACCATATATCTTCGAATAAATATCTTGGTCTTTGGCTTTGCTTTCCAAACACAGGGCAACAACCAAACAAGAATCAGGCACACTACATCACGATATCCGTTATTCAATGCGCCATACTTCAAAGTTATCTGTGACAGTAATAGGCCATTCTGTGCTTCGGGCGTAAGGGTTGTAGCACATGCACTTCTGGAAATCTTTGAATGTGATGTGTTTGTTACTTTAAGATATTGGTGTTATGTGGTTTTTGAATAATACAGTTACTTTCCTGAATAATTATGGTAGCTTGAAATAAATGAGTCTAAGTCTCATCAATTAATGACAAATCCTGAGCTTCGCAAAATAAAAGTAAAAGTTGGTTATTCTTTTTATTTTTACATGCGCGGTACTGAAAGCTTACCGAGCGCTTATATTTCAATTGAGCCTTTATGATTAGCTCGGTATGTGTCGCACTCCCGCACATACCGACCTAATCAGGAAGGATCAATTGAAATATAGGCGCTCGGTACCGCGTATATCGAGCATGCTGATGTCGCACCGCTGCTGTACCGACAAATCGGAAAAGGGCCTCAGGCTTACTATCATGCTGTCTGGCTGATTTTTCAAAACAGGATATTATATAAGGTGCTATAAAAATATCTGCCACGGCTGCAATGGGAGATAGTATTGTGTTTATAGATTACAATAGTAAAGATAAATTATTGATCATGTGTCATATTTTTTTTCATACAAAAAATTGTACGTATAAATTTGCAAGTGACGAACTAGTCAGCTGATTTCAGTTTTCATTCACAGAACAGATGGAAAGAGATAGCAGTTGTTTTCATTGACGAAGTGCACTTCGCGCGTAATTTGTGAACCACGTTATGCAGAATAGAGTCAATGTAGATTTAACTACTTTATTTTCTCAAATTGATTTAACTGTGCCGGGGTACGAAATTTCTTCACTATTGTTATCTTTAAACACAATACTACCTCTCATTAAAGCCGTGGCAGATATTTTTATAGCACCTTATATATACCTAAGTTTGTTTTATCATATACGGATACGAGAGTTGAAGAAGAGATTTTGTATTGGATTTTAGAGACGGGGCAGTAAGGGAACCTTAAGCGATGTAGCTATAGGAAAAACATTCCTAGGAGACTGTCTTTAACTTTTTAAGTAATTGCCAACTGCATCAACAGATTGTGGAAAAACGATACACTCAGTTAGAAAAACGTCAATTCTCACGTTTTATTTTTGTGGTGCCAATCGATGCAGGTTCGTTTAAGAGCCCACCCAACCTCAGGTTTTTATCTCGCTCGCACCATACTACTCGCGGACTAAGTGCGAGCGAGATGGAAGCGGCAACAAATCGGCAAAAGTGTAGGTAATTGCTTTTTACGGCGAAAATAATGGTAATTTCAAAAAAATAAAAACATAGTCGCTGCTTTATAATTAGTTCAGTTAGTGTGCCCAGTTTCATGATCTAATTTGAAGTGTTTATGAATAGCAGCGGTTTATTGTTCGGTTTGGAGGTAACTTTGGTTTTTTTTTCTATCGAGAATCTATGAAATCGTGTTTTCGGCTAACATAGTCGCTAACATTAATCCTCAACTTTAACATATATTTATTGTAAAATTAATGCTGCAGTAGTTTCGGCATAACGGCGGATCCTGCTAAGCAATTTGACGACCTATAGGCCCTTAAGGATTAAAAGACTTTTAGAGGAATTAAAGGACTTCTTTAGGTTCACAATGCAGTGTATTGAACTTGCGTGCTTTTTGCTTTGCATAGCACTAGTACGAGAAATTATACCAAATATACTATAAATAAACCCTTCACATGGCTAGAGCTACAGCTCAGATACAGCTTGTACAAATTGTATTTTATGAACTGTAAAATATTTCGAACGAAAATAGTTCGAACGTAGGTTTCTCGAATGTAATTTTCGTTAAAACCCTCACAAAATTGCTTTACCGTTGTTACGAGGGTTTTATATTCAAATAACAGGAACGCATCGTTATTTTAATTGTGATGGATTTTTGTAAAAGTGCAAATTGGTTTTGTTTCTGCACGTGCGAGTAATTTAGTCATGTATGGTCTGTTCCAAAAGTATCGGATCAAAATGTAAACAAATGGGTTAGAAAACGTACCTGTGAATTCCCATTTGTTCTCATCCTGTGCATGTAACGGCGCGGGCGGGCGATGGTATGCGATGTGGTGGGTCCGGGGCTAGAATTTCACGCAGACGGAGGAGCGGGCAAAAACTAGTTGTAGGTTTTAAAATTGTAGTAAAAAATTGGCCCTACCCTATATTTTTACGATGCATGTCCTGCTACCCTGCGATTTCAGCCGGCAATAGTTTCAGCTCCAAGATGCCACTAACTGTGAAGAAGATAGCTTCAATACAGGTATGATTCTATGTATAATAATATACAAATAGGCGATACTGCACTTCTGCACCCTTACAGGATCACTTGTGTGTCTGTCTGTCTGGCTAGCTGGCTGGCTGTCTGTCGGTCTGCCTGTCCATCTACCTCCAAATATAATGAACCTATTTAGTTAAAATTTGGTACACATATGAATTTCTATGACCCCAAACACAGAAGTGTAAAGCAAATAAATGTATTTTGAATGGGAGTCACTTTTCGGGGGCCAATTGGAAAATTAAAAAGTTTTGCAATATGTACCATTATATAGGTACATATCAAATGAAAGAGTGAATGGTACATATCAAATGAAAGGGTGAATGTTGCTCACAAGCCCTTTCATTTATTACTTTCAAAATTCTTTATTTAAAAATTATAAAAAATATTTATATGTATACAGATCCTCCGAAATCTACATATTATTATAATTTTTAAATATAAATATCTTTTAAGATATTTAAGAAAATAATAATATAATAATAATAATAATCAGCCTGTATTGTCCCACTGCAGGGCAAAGGCCTCCCTTTCCTTTTTCCACTCAACTCGATCCAGAGCCAATACGGACCAATACTTCCTGTAAACATCAAGTTCGTCCCGCCGCCGTTAAGAAAATAGATGAAAATTTACTATTCCCCCTTATTTCCAAAACTATGGAGTCATTTTTTTTTTAAATACTGATAATGGTTCTTTATTTATAGATTAGGTACAGGGCAACCTATAAAAAGTCTTATAGTCTTAAAATAACTTAAATCTCTCAATATTGTACATACAAACTTACATTTGCAGTTGGAATGTATGGGAGAACATGTTTTACAACTACAATGTTAACTTTGTTCTTGGGATAAGTTCATCATAACCCCACTTAGCCGGTTTTTTAATAAAAATGTGACTTTTATTTTAGCATATCATGGTGTCTTACGTTTTCCACGCGAACGAAGTCACGGGCAGAACCTAGTAAGTATAATATAATATAACTTATTAATTCAATTATGTACAGTAATATAATTACTTTTCCCCAATTTAATTTCTCGATATCGGATTCGATTTTGATCAGTGGATATCCCGGGAGTGTCAACATTGTTTTTGATGCTAATGAAATTATCCGCTAATAAATTAAATTCTCTTGCTTTGTTTTGTTAACAATAACCGATACCTAATTTGATTTTCCGTGTCCTAAATAATTTTGGGTCTAATTCAAGTCTAAATAGATCTGCTGCCCCATATTAAAAACCCTAACCAATTTTTTCGCTAAAAAATTAAACAATTAAATACAACAATTAAGTACAAACAACAATTACAATTAAACAATTACAATTAAGTACAAACAACAATTACAATTAAACAATTACAATTAACAACAACAATTAACAATTATTGTAACAATTATTACAATTATTACAATTTAATTATTTTTTCGCATAGCGAAAAAATTGGTTAGGGTTTAGGTATCGGTTATTGTCAACAAAACAGAGCAAGACAATTTAATTTATTAGCGGATAATTTCATTAGCATCAAAAACAATGCATAACGAGAAAAATTGCTTAGATACACCTAGTACCTTTTTTTTTAACGTTAATTTCAACATGACAATTAACCGTTTTAAAACCGAATGAAGTCCTAACTTGTTAGGTTTTGTAGCGGTTAAAGTGACTAACTTTCTTTTTGTTAGTTTTCAAATAAGTATGTGGTACAATTACTAGATTCATAATTTGCAGTAACGGAAATTATTATGATTTAAAAATTTGATAGGACTACTACTATGAAAATAAAGGTTTTTTTGTAATTTACCACTTACTGTGATTTGATATGAGGCAGCCGAGATGTGGGTGGGTATCAATATTTAATATAAAACCATTGCTTCTAAGGCTATGGAGGTATGGGGAACAGGGTGTAAAGTTCACTCATCTTCTATATAAATGCGAGGATCCACCGACCAGACGGGTGTTGTGTCTGGCGGGCAACTGTCCTACAATTGATGTTGGGAGGTCGTATAACTCGTCGCGCGGTAAACTCTGCTTGCGCGATGCAGAATTTGTGATACGTCAGGACTTTGATTAGTAAGTTCGCATGTGGCATTGTAGATGCCGCCACAAGGCAGTAGGCTTTCCAGAAACTGACAGAGTAGAGCTATTTGTGTAGTAACTCGTCCTGATTCGTACTACTGCAAAACGGTACCTAATATCTATTTTATTTGATTTATATTATTTGTACTGGGATAATACAAGAACTAGGGACAGTCCAATGTGGGTAGAATGCTAGTTTACCACAAAAAAACAACAAAATAATCGGACTATAGCTTATTACAGGTCCGTCTAAATTTCGACTCAGGACTTCATGCACTAGCAGTAGCGCTTGCGACCACTAGACCAACGAGGCAGTCAACAACAACAACAATTACAACAATTTAAAAGCAACCTTGTATATAATCAACGTATATACATAAGCACAGAGATAATTATCTCGATGCGTAAAAGTATTCAAAACACGCAGCTTTACCTCACAAATTGATCGCATGAACCGTAATTATGCAAAATTTATCCACCCAGTTAAAACACATTTCATTCGCGACCAATTAAAAATCCATGCACTCAGTTTCTTTGCAGAAAAAAAAACCGGCCAAGTGCGAGTCAGCCTCGCACACGACTGATGGTTCCGTACCACCGTACAATATTTCGCAAATAAATGAAAATACTGCACGAAGAATATTTTTCATCTTAAAAAAAAATCGCAAACATCATAATGATACTGTGACTTACAAAGTTCTTTTTTGCAGTTGCAGAAAATCGCCCATATTTGAATAAAATACCTTATCAAGCGGCGTTTTTAATATTTGTTGATTAAATACAGTATTATGGTACATGATATACAGAAGTTTCAAATTTCTAACTTGTTTAGTTGTTGCGATAGAGCACACCCCAGGGTAAAATCATAAGTTTATTATCTAAGGGACGTAAGTATATCAAACTTATGATTTAGATGAAAAAAAAACTAAATCTAAATCTTTAATTTTAAACTTTATTACATTTTTATTATTTTTTGTTATAGCGGCAATAAAAATACACAATCTGTGAAATTTCAACTAGCTACCTATTACGGTTCATGAGATACAGCACGCTAAAAGACAGACAGACGAACGGATGGACGGACAGCGGAGGCTTTGCAATAGGGTTCTGTTTGGCACCCTTCGGGTACGGAACCCTAAAAAATCATATGAAAATGTCATGTTTACTTCGGTCAAAGGCACACTTTTCCCATATTAATATTTCAGAGATACACAATTTTCAGCCTTATTTCACCGCACTACGACCGCAGATATAAATCATGGATACAAAAGTGAACACCAAGTGAAACATAACACTATTTCTATGCTAATAAGGTCGATAATCGGTTTTGTTTAAATAGTTTAAAGTTAGTTATAAATAACCAGTGTCCTTGGCTTGTTTGTTGAGGATATAAGTTCCATTTTAGCAGCATTTTAAATCTTTCCATAGCAGAGTAGGTAAATCTGCTTTGGGAAATGTTTACGCCAGGGTTTTTGGGGATCCGTGTGCAGAATGCGTTGATATTTTTTATTCTGTCACCGGTGGTCCCGATGGAACAACAGGGTGTAACTGGGAAATTTTAACATCCTAAGGCAAAGCTAGGCGGCAGGCGGGCGGCTACGGCAGTCAGGTCCACGCTGATGGCTCGCTGGTTTTTTTACTACATAAACAATGTGAGATGTTTTTTTTTCTATTTTTGGTTTATCCTATGCCTATAGGATAGACCAAAAATAGAAAAAAAAATAGTTAGAGGCCTTTAACCAAGAAGGTCCAATTTCCAAATCAAGTAAAACCAAAAAACGTATGAGTTTTGTATCATACACGTCAATCATATTTTTTTAAACTAGATGACTAGTTTAAAAAAATATGATTGACGTGTTAAAGTGTTTGGAAAAACCTACTTACAGACAATAAATCATTTATCATTATCATTTATCTTGTAACTCGATTTCTGACCTTGACCATGAATTCACATTAAAAAAGCTAATAGCCTCACTTGATAGTTTAAAACCGATTTAGCAGATAATTTAGAAGACCACAAAAATGTTTTGGGGTTAAAAATTAATGTTTTTTCTTTAGCTTAGTCAAAAATCGATTCAATCACAGCACAAACTGCAATAGTGAAATGTCACAGCGATGATAATGACTCAGACGGACACTATAGAATTGAGCAACGGATAGAAATATATTACAATCCCTCTCTCAACCACTGTATAATATTTTTAACCCCATATACTTGAATATACCTATACCTACGCGTGTTTAAAAGCTTGGTGATTATTATTCAGAATCACGGAACGCGGCCGCGCTGTTGCGTATTAGACACGTTTTGATACGCTGCGTACTGGCGTATACTGTCGCATCGTGGAGCGTATTATGTAAAGTTAGCAGGGTAAAGAATAATGAAGGAAGTAATTTTGATTGAAGGGAAGTTCAAAGGTTGTTTGTTACAAAATTGCAGCAAGTCTGATAAATACCGTGGGTTTTTACATTTATTTTATTTCAATATTCGAATGATCTGTTTCTTTTTTAGGGTTCCGTAGTCAACAAGGAACCCTTATAGTTTCGCCATGTCGGTCTGTCTGTCTGTCCCCGGCTTAGAGCAGAGACTGTTTGTACTAGAAAGCTGTAATTTGTTGACTACGGAACCCTAAAAAATGGCATAAAAAGGCATGACGATTCTTTGCTGAGATTTCATAAAATCGCACATGTCTTACTAGTACTTATACAGTTATCTGGGGAATGCACAGTAAAAAGCGCACGTGTTCAATACTCTGCATTGTAAACCTTAAATGTGACTGTAAACAGGTTGACTGGTTCAATTGCACTTTGAGTGAATTCACAAGGGCCGCATTTTGTAAAATAAGTCTTTATTAATTGTAAGCTACCTATGTGTTATCTTTTAAAGCTATTATAACTACACTATTGTATTGGGTAATACGCCTGTGTACCCAAGTGTAATTGTACTTAAGTGTTTCTAATAAAAAAATAAATGTGTGATAAGAGCCACTTTTCCAACAAGTGTGTTCAAAAAGTATAACCCTCTTTGAATTTCGCCTCAATTCTGAATTTAAATTCCTTTAAAAACCTTTTTGTCAGATTTTTTTTAACGTCAGATAAATAAAATTCCTCTTCTCGTTTTTCTTTTCGTTGCGTTTAGATAATAACATTATCTTGAGGAAGGAATTAAAAGTCAGATTCCGAAAAATAATAAGTTTTTTTTTTGTTTTAACTTTATGCAATTCTAAGAATTATATTTTTTATGCTGCCAAACTGATGCTAGATATTTTTTATCACAACGAGGTAGAACATTCTTCTGAATTAAACTGAGTAGGCAGTTATAAAACGTTAGATAATAATTATGTCTGATATTATTGCACACACACGTGCCATTTTTTGAAGCGGATCCAGAATCGCTTGTCTCACTAGATAGTTTTGTTGTTCCTTCGATGACACATATTTGTGCTGTTACTTGTACCTATATGCCTTCCACAAAGATCACATTATACATGTTTGCCGTCATCTCGACGACAGATATTAATGAATGAATCGTAAAATCAGATATTATTGCCGAGCTGTCCATAAGTAGTAATAACATTAATGCTCGTGATTGTACTTTCCTATCTTGCTGTTTTTTTATTAAGGTCTCTGCACACAGCGGGCGCGGCGCGGCGGGACGGGACGGCGACGCGACGCTGAGCAGTTGTAATGTACTAGATATTACGGACGACGCCACACAGAGCCGTCCCGCTCGACGCGACGGTAACCGTCGCTCTGTGTGACGTCCTCCGTAATATCTAGTACATTACAACTGCTCAGCGTCGCGTCGCCGTCCCGTCCCGCCGCGCCGCGCCCGCTGTAAGTCTCTGCACACAGCGGGCGCGGTGCGGCGGGACGGGACGGCGACGCGACGCTGAGCAGTTGTAATGTACTAGATATTACGGACGACGCCACACAGAGCCGTCCCGCTCGACGCGACGGTAACCGTCGCTCTGTGTGACGTCCTCCGTAATATCTAGTACATTACAACTGCTCAGCGTCGCGTCGCCGTCCCGTCCCGCCGCGCCGCGCCCGCTGTGTGCAGAGACCTTTATTGTTTTTGAATTATTGTAGATAAAAGATCGCCCTGTAATTGATGGCTGTTTTGAAAAGTACGTTAAACTATCGTTCTAGATTGTCGTACAAATATTTATGACTGTCGTTAGGAATAATTTTGAAATCTAATCGAATATCGGTCTGTATAACCCAGTTATTGGGTTGTGAACGTCAGGTGGTTGGACCTTTAAAAATATTAATAAATCTGTTGTATAGCTGGCAAGATTTTAAGGTGACCTGAACGTTTTTACACAAAACAAAATGTTTACGCCTATAAAAATTCACACACGCAATTTAAGTTGGTAGTCAAGTTGCTTAGAAATTTACTTCCTTGATATTACATTATTTGATAGTAGTCCAACATCCTCTGTATTTATTTAAATGCCTTAAACTCCTGACCACAACTGGATGGCTCGAGCTTTATGCGGAAACCAGATCGGGATAGCTGATGCCTTTATTCGTTTAGATATCTCTTTGATTCGTAAAAGGAAATGCGGCGGGAACTGCTTTATGTTTAAGATTATACACTGTTCTAAAAGTATCTGATGAAAGTGTAAACAAACCCTCTTTAGGTTAATTTCTTACGCAATTACTCACTTAAAGGAATAAATAACACATTCATCTGTCTATAGAAACTTTCAATTTATATCTCTTTTTTTTCAACAATTATTGTTTAATTTTAATGATTTAGCTGTACTTGTATTGAAACATCAGCAATGCAAATTGAGGTTATAAAATTAACCTTAACTGTCAAATGAAAATTACCTATCTTTAAGGTAATTTAATTATTAAAAATTAGGATTTTGATTTTTAAATAATGATTGAATACTATAATAATATTCAAACAATCAAATCAAGTATAATAATCATCCCAATATAAGTTGCACTGCAAATCGGCATCCACAGGTGCGTTTACACTTCCATTTGATTACATTTTCGTCAGATAGTTTCGTAACAGACCGCAAGGATAAGTATTTAATTTTAAACTTTGCTCCATGATTCTTGACAAAGAATAGAAATAAGCGACCGAGAATTTATTCAAGCGGGGTCACAGATTACTACAGATGGTTCACTCCGCATTTTAGGTATAAAGCTACAAGTACACAGCGGGCTCGTCTGTCGGGTCAATTCAGTGAGTCTAACGTAGTCAGAAGGTAGCTTCTTCTGACTACTTTCTTACAAAAGAGGCAACATCGAGGTGAATATAACTGTAGGCGATTAGCGCTGTGCGACCTGAATTGCACTTTATTGTGTGGTAGCAAGAGTCGCTTTTTATTTAAATGATTTTGCAGAGTGAACCATCTGTATTAATCTGTGGCGGGGTGGCATTTATTTGTTATAAGTAGTGTGTTTATTTTCTCAGTAGGTTCTAGCTTTCTCTAAGCTTGATTGGGCACCTCGATGATGCTGGTGCCTTAACTTTGATGCTGCTGATTAAATATAACCTAACTATAAAAAAGTAGCTTGTGCTCGTTTCATCACTCGTAAGTTCGGGTTTTGCGAATACCAAATCCAGCTAAAAACTGCTTTTTACTAACATAAAATTTTACACCAACATCAGACCACGCTTTAATAAATAAAATGCCATTGGTCTAAAAATATCCAAGCATTTGTGTAAAAAACTAACCAAACTTCAAAAATATACTAAAATCGCTACCACAAGAACCTTCAACGATCCATAAATAATCCTATGAGAGTTCCGTACATTTTCGTGCGTCCAATTTCCATCGTTCAATTTGGTAAGCTCAACGTCTCTATCAGAACGGAATAGGGTACATAATTCTTTGGACTCTGCATCAATATTGTAACCAATGGATTCAGTGATCGGGTTATGTTATATTGCATTGGCAATTTCTTGTGTGGGAACACTCGGGTCGTCAGGTTTCCGCTAAGGTTGGGTTATATGTTATGGGAAGAATTTCTTTGGAAATTGGTGAAAGGAATAAATCTCTTTGTGAAGCTAAGGATGTAGAAAAGGCTGCAAAAGGCTGCGTTTTCAGACTCAATGGTGGAAAAGAAAACGGAAATTATCAGCTCGATAGCACCACTTTTTTTTTCAGTGACAGGTACTCGTACTTTCAGATTACTTGGGCCCATTAGGGCTCGTGTACACGGCACACCGCGCCTCTGCGTTGTCTATACGAGCTGCCACCACGCTATGGTGAAATCAAGCGGCGGCGGCGCGGTAGCGGTCTCGTATACACAGTGCACAGGCGCGGCGGGCGGTGCCGTGTACCCAAGCGCCCAGGTGGGCACGTTAATGTTAGCAACAGCAGCATGAGGTCCTTAAAAGACCAGATGTACGTTCACTTGGGACAGAAAGTGGACCTCCTATGATATCTAAGTCAAAATCAAAAGTAATTTATTCAAACTAGGCTGAGGATCAACGCTTTTCGAACGTCAAAATTATATAAGTCAGTACCCCCCAACACCCGCCATTCACCACTTCCTAGTTCTTTAGCAGATGATCGTCAGAAGGAAACCCAATCTAAGCTTACAGATAATCGTTAGAAGGAAATGCAACCTAAGCTTACGTACCCTCTCCGATTGTTTAATGTGGGATTAGTAGGTCAAAATATGGGGTATCATAATAATTATTAAAGGGCTTCATTTATTTGCCAATTCATCATTGTCTTGCCTTTTATCCCTATTTATTTGCCCGTTACAATATAAATTATTACTTATTTTTTGCAACAGACTAATATTAAGAAAGAATTTCGTAAAAATACATTTAAAATTATCTGTCATTAGTCCACGCATATTGGGAGGGTTATGTTTCCCATGTTACAGAGGGTGAGCCTATTGCTTTAAAATGGGCACAAGTCCAGAATCCGGACTGCTTCTGAGAAATTCCAAATAACACAGGCGGACCTGGAAATTGCACCCTGGATCTAATGCTCAGGGCAGCTGGTACATAATGCATCCCGAAAAAATGTGAAAATTTTAATTTCACTAGTAGATTATTCACCAAGGGGATAAAATGCAAGGTAATTACGTTAACACTCGATCACATACCGGTAGTAGAACCAAAAATGATAAATGCCCTCTCTTATCGCTGTTTTCAGGGCATTACACACATTCGGAATAATATATTAACCACGGTTGGGTTTCGTCTCATTTTTTTGGTCTTTATGATGTCAGCGTGATGGTGTAGGATCGTGTTTTCACCCGACTATGGCGAAGAAGGGTTATGATTTTGACCGGCATGTATGTATGTTAATCTGTTCTCTCATAACTTCTAAACTACTCATAATAATTGGACAAATTACTTATCGTTGGAAGCGTCTTAATCTTCCGCTAGTTAAAGGCTATATTACGTCACAATAAAATGAATATATTGGTCCCGTCTAGAGGATATACAAGTAATGAAAAAAACTAATTTTTTTGTATGCTGCCATCTTGGGTATCCAATTAAAGGGCTTAAGTAGTACAGTAGTACATTTCAAAAATACATAGGTACGTATATGATAACCCTAAAATAATGCAACGCCGACTCCATATAAACTGGCATATGGGCAAGAAAACGATGAAACATTTACTTTGCTATTATAGTTAATGTTATATTCTTTTTTATAAGACCGTAGTACGTAGTACCTCTGTTGTTTGTTCATGTTCTATAATCTATTGTCTGTCTTGTAATTACTGCGTTCGGCAGATAGATTAGTGATTGAATAGCATATTTCAAAAGTCTTTGATGAAAGTGTAAACGGGTTTGTTTACACTTTCATCAAAGACTTTTGATATTATTGTCGGGTTAAATTCTTACGCAATCACTCACTACAGAGAATTACATACAACTAACACATTCATCTGTATTTAGCAGGTCGTCGAAAATTGAGGTTATAAAATTAACCTCAATTTATTGTCAAATGGAAAACATCTGAGGTGATTAAAAATTAGAATGTCAGGTTTAAGAATTCAAATAATCAAAATCAAAGTGCTCAATTTGTAAGTGGGAATACAACTTGGCATCCACAGGTACGTTGTCTGATCCATTTGTTTACATTTTCATCAGATAATTTTGGAACAGACTCTAGGTTAATAATACGATGAGCAAACATCACGTAGGATAAGAAAATACAAGAGATAAGAAAAACGCTCGTTATTAGAATTTAGCAATATGGTGTTATGAATAATTTAACGTGAAATTCAAAACAGGATGCGCAGCAGATGTTTCTAAACAAATCAAACCTACGCATCTGCTAACATACTCACATGAAATCTACACCGTGATGTAGGATCAAATATTCAGGAAAGATTTGCCCGCTCTAAGATACAGATGGTGCCATCGTAGTGATGTGATATATGTCGATAATTATTTAAGTTTTCGATATCGACATTTGGTAGGTATGTAAAATAGTTGAGTTTATTAGAAAAAAAATAAACAAACACAATTTTCACTTATTAATCCGATAAGATATTGAGAGTTGCCCGACTTGTGACTGTTCCGATTCGCCATAGAAAATCATCCTTCATGCTTAAATTGTATACAAACGCGTGTTATGACAAAATACTAGTACATTCAGATGCAAGTGTGCAAAGTTTGTCATTACACTCGAGGCGGGATTGCATCCCTAGCCGAAGGCGAGGGTTTAATGAAGCGGATAGTGCACTACCAAATGCTCACGCGTATCAAATAAAGATTTTCAACACGCATAAAAACGAAAAATAAATAAAATTTCATTAACATAATATTTAGCAACAAATATTTGTGACAGATGTCACATGGGCTCGCGAATTTTTTTGGGTCTGACTCGTTGACTCTAGAAAGCCTTTTATTACTTACTAACTTAAAAACATGTTTTTTTTTATTTAGAGCACACTAATTAAAGCCAACTTGTTGAAAAAAAAAAAAGATATATATTTTTATGCATAGAAAGACATGCAGGATCTTAGCTGAGATTTAAAAAAAAACACTCCAATAAGTAACAAACCTTTAAGTTATCTGTGGCGTACTTTCTTGCACTTAGATCTTAAAGTCAGTTATCTGTGCTCACCCTCATCCTTAAAACGTTTTCAAAACTAAGAAGCTTTCTGATTATTAAACTGAGCACTTCAAAACAAAAATATAACTTCAGCCACAAATAATTTAAAAACCCTCCTAGGATTGACAAAATCAACTAAATATATAAATGTCATAAAACTTTCTGTACACGTTGTACATTAATTAGTTCGAAATGCTTCAAAAGCTTTAATTAACACAAACTTTTATCGTTCCCAACTATTCAGTTAACTTTAATGAATAAAGTTATGAAAATGTTTTCCCAGTTTTTATTATGAGTGCTATCTTTTAATTGGTTATTGTGATTAAAGTAATATTAAGTAAGAAATATTGTCTAATATAACAATAAAGCCGTTAATATCATGAGGCGAGCAAAATTTCCTCGGAATATATTTAAAACGAAGGAATTAAATCGTTAGATTTACTGTCACCATACCTACTTTGGGCGCTCGAAAAAGTATTCGTTTTGAGAAGAGTGAGTTCACACATCCCGCATGCAACGTTATATAGAATTATCAGTATGAGTGAGGTAGACAATACTTTTGAAATGTAATCTTTTGACGTGGTTGGGATAATCAATCGATTTAAATCATTGATTAAAAATCAATCTATGAATTATCGATAGTTTTAGTCTTCTTTTCACTTCACAGGTAAAGTAGGTACCAAAAATAGATGCACCTACCTAACAACAGTACTCATATAATTTTTGAAATACCTTCGGATAAAATTAATCATCGACAAAGCTATGAGCATCCCTACTTTTTAGGGCTCCAAATGGTAAAAAAGGGATATTTTCAATTATAGCCACAGAAATAACTATAGGTACTTCTCATAGTTTTTTCAAGAAATACTATGAAAGATAAACTAATTTTTGCGGCGATCAAATCAATACTGTGCATGCGTAAATTTTCATCCCAACTACAGAACTCTTCACTGTGCGTGTTCCGACACGCACTAGGTTGGTTATTATGGAATGAAAATACAATGTCATTTGCATGAAATCTAAGCAAAACATGGCTGACAAACAGAAATACTACTGAAAGTGAATGGGAAAGGCAGCAGACCCTACCGGTGATGTATACATGAGCTTGGTCTTTTAAACCAACCTCAAAAAAAGGAGGAGGTTATGCATTCGGCGAGTTTTTTTTCCAAAAAACTATCGATAAATCATCTAATCCATCGACTTTATCCCCACACTGTACATTACAATCAAAATGTAGGTTTTATTTAAATTCCGAATGTACGACAGACAGAGGACTCAACTGCCAGAGTTTTTGCAAGTTGCCAGCTACTGCTGGAATTTTCATCAAATGCAAATGCATTGCGGACGGATACTAAGTAAGGGTCGATGTCCAGTGGTAGATAAGTTTCACAACACGAGTGCATCAGAGGGGTTAGTTTGTTCCGTTTAATTTACAGACAGTAATCTATCTATACTCTATACGTACCTACATAGATACATAAACAAGTGAATAAAATTGAAGTGTATGTTTGTAATGTCAAAATGACAGCTTTTACTAAATATGCTTATGAAAGTACTATACAGTACTTTTAACAAAAAAACAATTTTAATTTTAATTGTTTTTGTCCGTGTTCTGTTTGTTCCGGATAATCTCCAAAACGGCTGAACCGATTTTGACAGGACTGGCAGATAGCTGCTGTTCTATGTAAACGAATTATGGTCCACGCGGGCGAAGCTGCGGGCAGCAGCTAGTAATGTGGAATCAATAAAATGAGGAGTAAGTTTAATTTAGGTATATAAGCACATTTAGACGCACATTAGAAGCTTGCCGGTTAATCAAGACAGTTCAGCGGCAGAAAGTCGGTGTTTAATACACAGTATTGTAACCCTAGTGTAAAAAGAGCCGCTTTTCGAGCAACTGCATTATGCCTCTTCTTCAAAATACGAAGAGCTTCACAAGATATATTTGTTACAAAATCTAATTAATTTATGTTTATAACATTTTATTTATTTTCTCCTCAGAAGTGTGTTAAATGCGTCGTTTGTTACGCGTGACCATTTTTTATTACACTCGGTTGCAATCTCGCCTTGATTGTAAAAACATACTTTGCACACTTATATCAAAATGTACCTACTATTCATTTATCGTAACATTATAATATACTCTATCCGTTCCTAGGTTGCCTGGAAGAAATCGCAGGAACCGATAAGGCCGCCCATTGTATGTTTTATAATGTAATAATTGTTTTTTGCTAAGTATGACGTATTTTCTGGTGTACAATAACACTCTCACCGCCATGTGGTACGCCGGCCGCCCACAAAAATTATAGTGCAGCAAGCTATTGTTGATTTTTGAATTTGTTTCGGCAGGCCATGTGGGCGGCCGGCGCCCCACAAATTTCGCGGCAAAACTTTTGCATTTTTGTCCGTTATTAACTGTCAATATTCAATCCCGCAGGCCATCAGTGTAATTAGGTCAGTTGGCCGCGCGCCGCCCACGTAGCCTGCTGCTAAAGGGTTTTCGCGCGCTTTTTCTTACGCGCCCTCAACATGTCGCACTCCGAAACCGATCCAGACTATCTACCATCGTTGCCACAAGATTCATCGCAATCGGAATCAAGTTATGATGAGACTTCGTTTGTTTGATGTATCCACAATTTGATTGTTTTGAATTATTCTAGTAAGCAGATTTAATTTTTTTTTTTATGTAAGAAGAAGTTTTCAGTTTTTTTGAGTCAAAAATTAATAAATGTCTTCTATGGAAACTAGTTTTTGTTAATCCATTACCAACTGAACGGTCATGGCAATAGAGTCCGATTTTCCTCGTTTTTTTTTTCATAGGTCAGTTTTTTAATACACTATTCGATACAGTTGTTTTTGACTCCATATCGGGCAAGCCAACGCCAAAAAATCGATATGAATTCGTCGGGTCACAGCAAACCACACGGCCTGCAGATAAAGTTTACAGCGTGTCCCGCCGGCGTGCCACGTGGCGTGCCGTAAAAGTTTTCTTAAATTTAGCGTGGCCAGTTGCGAAAGAAATAGGGTGGGCGGCGCGCCGCCCACATGGCCTGCTGCTTTGGAAACCTGTATATATGCGTGGCGGTGAGAGTGTTAAAGTATCTATAAATAAATAGTTTTGTCTGCTTCAAATTGTATCGTTTTACCAGATCACAACCAATATTTGTACTAAACATGCCATTTGTAATGCAAGTGCATGGGGTAAAGCTAAAAGCCGGGCTTGCTCGTTATAAACTGATTAGTTCCGAAATAGAATGCTTGAGCAAGTGTGCGTCACAGTAATGTATAGTTAGGTAGCGTTATAATATACTCATGTTGTTACCTAGTCATGTTGTATGTAGAATTGTAGATGTATCATAAAAAAACATTCCGTTTCGGAAATCGCATAAATAAATTATACACATACTAATAATTAATGTAATTTTTTCGTCGAAATTCAATAATTTGATGAAATATTATAATGTATATCATATTTTATTTATTTAAAGAGTTTATTTATTTATAGGCATTAAGGCTCTTTGCTGCGAATACAAAAACGCGTATCACTGTCTAGTGTAATAGCACGGAGGACAGATAGTAATCTGTGAATTCTTGCACTTTTCCGCACTTGTGAGGAAATGCAAACTTAAAAAAAAAAACGCTGTGTGTGTTCAAAACAACGTATTGTTAACCTAAAAGCGATGCAATAAGAACAACTTCTCGAGCAAGCGTGTGGAAAAAGAGATTTCTTTATTTTATAAACATGTTTTTTCAAATTATTAGCTACTATCTTGCAGTGGTTACGAATCTTTTGACCAATCTAAATGCCTCTGAAACTCATTGTTCTATTCAAATGTCTGGTCACTCGGCCTTTTATTCATTTCCATATGAAAGGGCTAAAAAAATAGTATAAAGTAGATAAGCGTAGATGATGAATAATTATACGATGAAAAAACTGGCTAAGTGCGTGTCGGATCACGCACAATGAAGGGACTCGTAGTTGCGATGGATTTATCCCAAAAACAAACTGAACATACAGTTGAAAAACATAATGCTAAAACTAGCTGCCCGCCCCGGTTTCGCACAGGTCACTAAGTGCTTATCTACGGCGCATGCTGCTTATCTACCCTCTTCAAGACGGGTTAGCAATTTTAGACGAGATCTAATTACGAGAAATATACCAGTTATAATGACATAAAAGCGGCCATGTCCGAGTCGGACTCGCACACGAGTGGTACCGTACAATATTTACTACTTTTATTTTTAATACTATAATTTATCAAAAATAACACGTTTTATAAACAACCCCGAGCCTGCTAGCCTACAGCAGCATCAGCATTGCAAAGCAGCAGTAAACATCTCCACACCAAGTAGGTGCCCTCAATAAAATTTTCAAGGACAAGACGTAGCTTGGGAAGGTATACTTTCTGCAACCGCCTCTCACACCCCATAATTTAATATCTTCTTATATCCCAAGGGAATATAATCAACAATTTACTGACGGGCTCCACGCCAAAATCAAATTTACCAACACAGGCTCAACATTACATAATTCAATAGAAAATTGCTTCCACAAACATAATTCTGGGTAAAACTTTTGGAAATAGGATCATCATAATGATAAAATATTTACGCTTCTTAAGTCAACTTTTGGCTTAAGACTTGGTAGGCAATCTATAAATGAGGGTCATGGCGTTTTAGGGTTCCGTACCTGAAGGGTGCCAAACGGAACCCTATTACGTAAGTCTCCTCCCGCTAGCTGTCCGTCTGTCCGTAAGCGGGCTGTTATCTCATGAACCGTTATAGGTAGACTAATGAAATTTTCATAGATAATGCATTTCTATAGCCGTTTCAACAAAAAATAATAAAATTTAAATGGGGTCCCCCATACGCGTGTTTTTTTCAGCATTTTTTGCTAAATATTGCGCGGTGGTACGAAACCCTTCGTGTGTGCCGTGCCGTTTTAAATAAAGACCTATAGTCATGACTCATGTGACTTCTTATCCCCTTTTTTATACATGTTGGTACGTAAATAAATATTCGTTTTTTTTAAGTCTGGCACAGGCAAAATATGTAAATATCTTGTTTGAAAATAAGTTTCTCAAAACTAATTTTATTATACAGAAACGTGGGCAGTTTTTTTAAAGAGTTTTTGGTAGTTCAAAGAAATACATACAAAATTTCTATCAAATAAAATTGGTAGGAAAATCCTCGTTACTTCTTTTTAAAAAACACGTTGACAATATTTTGAAGTAAATGATGGCAGAATGAGTAGGGGAAGCCCGTAGAACTATGGTTCAATTGTATCGAACAATTATGGATAATATGCTGAATAACTACAGAGAGAGACTTCAATGAAAATTAAAACTGAAAGGTATTTCAATACATCGAAATCTCTGTGCTATCACATTTATTATCACATTTATTAGATATCTTTTTACACGTCTTAGTTATAAATTTAAATTATATTAAATTAAATAAAAAATAAAAATAGTATTTATCGGAACTTAAAAAAAGGGGAAGAGCTCATTGGGCATCAAAAAATTTATCCGCATCGCTGTCAATGGGGAAAGTGCCCAAAAGGCTTGCAGCATTGCCGCGTTGAATGGCAATGCTGATCCTTTGGGCCAAGAATAGGCCAGCCCTCCGGTCGCGTGAGGAGTCGACCAGCCGCTTGGCGATGTCCCGGAATACTCGATGGGCACTCGGACCCCAAGACCCTAGTGTTTCAACCCCAAACGGCTCAAACATATAGTGTGACTGACCGACTGTGCTATCTAAGTAAATATTAGTGTATTATACACAAAAACCTTCTAGAATAAATGATTTAGTGCTTAATATTTAGTCTCAGTCAGTAATCTCGATTTCTAAATGATGGTATGACAATTTGAGCGGTCACTTATAGACTGGTAGCAAATGCCTCAGGCATTTTATCCGCCTTTGTACGTTTTTTTTTACTTGTGCTTAAATAAATGAAAGTAACTTTTTTTGATACTATTTATGGAAAAAACTAGTTTGAAAACGTGTTATTTTCTCTTGAATATCAGAATTTAATTTTAAAATCAACTAATTTTTAGGGGAAATAAACCCATTTCTCGTATAACACGAGAAATGGGTTTATTTCACCTAAACACGCTTTGAGGAACACTAAACGCCCACAGGAATAGAAACAATATAAAACTGCTACCGTCTCTCGTTAAGTGTCTCCTTTAACCGATTAAACAAGCTTAAAATATGACCAAATACTAAAAGGCGCTTAAAGATGGGTAATGACCGGCGTTACGGGGCGTAATGTAACATGTTACAAAGCGAGCAATCGTTCAGTCAGTACGTGGAAACGAGCACAAACATGCGAGCAATTATACGGATTTTAGGACACGAAGTAACGTAAGATCCTCGCGAATGTTACATTACACCCTGTAACGCCGGTAAGTAGGTACCCAGCTTATGACCAAACCTACTAAGAACACAGCACTCTCAAGAAGATTGACGTATCTCAGTATCTACATTAGTGAACAAAGATTAAGAGAAAGAATAATTTATTATAAGTACACATAAAACTTAATTAACTCCTGTGGAATGAAGTCTGAGATTATAAGGAATCAATAAAACTCGCCAACCAAGGCGAAGCGAAGCTAAACTGGAAATAATGTCCTTTACCCACGCAAGCTAACTGGCAAGTAAGCGTATAGTTAATCTACTACTAGATGTCCAACTAATGACGCCATCTTGTTCTGTCAATACAATTTCAGTAACAATTCCACAAAATACTATACGAGGTGTTTTTTTTTATATCTCACTCTAGGGTACGAATGAGACCATATCAAAGAATTAACTGGCAAATGCATTATTTTTCAATTTTTTTGTTTTCATTTTTCATACAAAAAAAATCGACAAAGTCACGATTATTAATGCAAAAAACCCTATAAAATTTTACAACTTCGCATTTTCTTACCTTTAAAAATGACTCGTCCATAGAAATGAAACTTCGATACACACATCGAGAGTATAGTGTTATGTTATCTTCGAAACTATACATTTTTGGACCACATATTCTAAAACTTTTTGTATTATTTTTACTTATAGAATATAACCCTAGACTTAGAGAATATAAAAAAAACACGTATATAAAATGTGAAATCTTGTAATTTCTTAACGAGAAATAAATTTCAACAGTAACCTCCTGCCAGTGTCATTCAGGCGCCAAAAGATCCTTGTATCACTTTACGTTGACTGATGATCAACCTTCAGTTGTAACGTGGCATTAAAAGAACAAAAGCCTATGCAAGCCAAATGGGCGCATGGCCGTGCAAAGAGGCGCTTCTACAAACATGAAGGATACTTTTCTTTAGAATCAATTTAAGCCCGATTTCAACACCTGATTGGCGAATATAATAATAATAATAAAAATCTCCTCGATACGGCTCGCATTGTGAGGAGGTTCCTGTCTCTGCAGCCCTAACCACCGGTAGCTTGGACCCTGCTCCCGACACCGGCGGAACACTATTTTTTATATTTTTAAATGTTTTTTTTAATATAACTTTTAAGAAATATTTAAAAATGTTTAAAATAAGTATACAAAATAAATGAACGAAATAATAAAAAAATTAAAAAAGTAAGATTGGCGAATATAATATAGATACGTTTCGTTTTTCCTCGCACAGTATTTATTTTATTGCGTAATGGGCATGCTATTGACCTCACTATCGCCTGATGGAAGGCGATGGATGAGGTCTACGATGGACCGAACGTTCCCAGGAGATGCCTGTTCACTCTTGCTATGCAGGCTATAATAATAACCCATCAGCCTTCAAAGCAGCTGCAGGTGGAAGGGAACACGGAGACTGTCATAGAGTTCCACACTTTAGCCGTGTGCATAATAAACGTGGTGGAGAAGCGCTGAGTAGGTACGCCTAGTCTGGAAATTAACGGGATATTAGATACAAGTGCGGATGATACCTGCAGCACGACTGGTAGTCTGCACTATTTGTGGAACACCAGTCTTATGAGGATTAGTAAGGTCGCTCCAAGAACGATAAGATATAATTAAGTGAGACGGATTAACTAATTTTGTCTGCTTCCGTTTTTTCGAGGACAGTGATATAATATGTAAGAATGTGTGGATTGTATTACGTCGTAGTACTACACGGAAATAAGTATAGTTCCGTGTAGTTTGTGACTGTGGATAGATGATAAGCAATCCTGGCTTGTGAGTAATATGCTATATTTAAAATCCTAACTTAATATTATTATAAATACGAAAGTTGGTGGTGAGAGAAAGTGAGTGTGACGCTAAAACGGCTGAACGGATTTGGATGAAATTTGGCACATGGGTAGACCATGACCTGGGCTAGGACATAGGATACTTTTTATCCTGATATTCTGACGGGATGGACACTTATGTGGGTGAAACCGTGGGGCGCTGCTAGTCTTCTATATTTAAAAGTCGCTTGTGTCTGTCTTTTTAATCGCTGAGATCTTTTAAACTATACAATTTATTTTGATGCGGTTTTCTTTATCATTTAGAAATTTTATTTTGGAAGCATTTTATATCCATACTAATATTATAAATTCGAAAGTAACTCTGTCTGTCTGTCTGTCTGTCTGTCTGTATGTTACCTTTTCACGCCTAAACCACTAAACGGATTTCGATAAAATTTGGCAAGGAGATAGATGGCATCCCGGGGAAGAACATAGGCTACTTTTTGTCTCAAAAATAACCCTAAGGGGGCGGATATAGGGGATGAAAGTTTGTATGGGAAACCTATCATTTCTTAAGTTAGGGCTATGAAAATTTAAATTTATGCTTTTGGTAACAAATAAAGAATTACGTATTTCACCGTTTTTCAAAAATCATCCCTCAAGAGGGTAGAATGAGGGATGATTTTAAAATTCACATGTAATATTGACATTTTTCAGTGACTCTTTTCAAGATTTAAAAGGGTTTGAGAATATAGTCATAGTCCGTATCTTGAGGTTACATTTAGTGTTTATTTCATTAAAATCGGTCCACCCGGTCAAAAGTTATTACTACTTGGCTTGAAACGCAAGGGAGGGATGGTGGTATTGATAGCCGGAGTTTTTAGACAGACTCTGCCGGTAATAACTAGGGGATCACCGGCAGATGAAATAAATGCATGTCAAAAGACGTCGACATTATGGGGGCATATAAAAAAGTTTTGTTTGATTACAATTATGCGAGTACAACTGCACAATGATATAGAATTGGGGCAATATGCGGCAGCACTTCTGAAAATTGGCGAAGACCGTATGGTAACAGTTGGTAACGGCATGATTACATTAATCCAAAAATTCTGTAATGTTATTCGTATCAACAACGTGGATAGACGTTGTTTTTAAGATAATCTGAGCGATCTGCAAACTTATGGAGAATAGAGAATGGTTGTGTGAAAGGACAATTTTGGCACCGGCGAATGAAACTGTGGGAAAGATTAATGAAAACATTATGTCACATGTGGAAGGTGACGTTGTGGAGTATCTCTCGGTACACCTACACAATGTCATGGACACCGAACAAGTAACATCACCCTGTTGAATTTCTCAACTCTTTAGAGTTATCAGGAGTGCCTTCGCATAAGCCGAGGCTGAAAGTGGGTGTTCCAGTTCTGTTAATGCGTAATCTTGATGCGCCAAGATAATGTAATGACACACGGTTACAAATTACTCACCTGAGGCGAAATATTGTAAAAGCAATAATCATGTCAGGAATAGTAAAAAAAAAAAAAGTTAAGATTCCCCGTATTCCAATAATTCCGACAGATTTGCATCAAAGACCTAACGTCACAAGTCCTACATCGCGGTATAAGAGTTTACCGAGCGATTAACATATATAAGACTATCCGACATCAATCTTTGGGCAATTGCCCGCCAGACACAACACCCGTCTGGTCGGACGATCCTCCCTTTTCTATAGAGGATGAGTGAACTTTACACCCTGTTCCTCATACACCTAAATTGGTGACCCTGAATATGAACGTCAACGCAGCCTTCGTGCAACTACTTCAGCCTGACGTCATCAACAACATTTCCGCAAGTCAGTCACACAGCCAGCCAGGCTTCAACGGGTATACTGACCACCAGCATGCAGTGAACGCGCATTCTTGGTCACCAACCTCAGCCTCATCAGCAACCCGGCGCTGTACCACATCCGACGCACTGGATCACAACGCAGCGCCACCCCGACTCACTGGGGAATCACCGCAGACAGTTCCGACCCACTGTGAACTATGCGGCACCAGGTTCCAACTCACTGGAACCTCAACCGGCACTGGCAAGCATCGCAAGATACAAGACTCAGCCCACTATCGAGCTCCGGTCTCCGGAGGGGAGTGATGTGGCGGCATCTACACCGCCACATACGAACTACGCATCAAAGACCTGACGTCACAAGTCCTACATCGCGGTATAAGAGTTTACCGAGCGATTAACATAAATATAAGACTATCCGACATCAATCCTTGGGCAATTGCCCGCCAGACACAATACCCGTCTGGTCGGAGGATCCTGCCTTTTCCATAGAGTATGAGTGAACTTTACATCCTGTTCCTCATCCCATAAAGATTTACCTTTCCAATTTAAAAAGAGTGCAGCCATTGTATGTGGCGTGCTCACGAGTATCCAGCCCACAAAATCTACATGTTTTAGCAAAAACCAAAAATGTTGTTTACAGAAATGTTTTAACATAAGATATTCCAGTTTTATTCATATTACTTTACAGATTGGGATAGACGTTTTTCACCTTCCACGGGCAAAACTGTCATATTTTTTCATAAGACTTTCACACAGTTTCATAGTTCCGTCCATACTATCCACACTAATATTATGCGTACGAAAGTTACTGGCTGTCTCATGTCTGTAACCTTTCTGTAACGCCTAGGTAGACCATGACATGGGTTATGGGATCTGCAATATATTTTTATTCCGGTAGTACGTTTCTGTGGGATAATTTCCGACCTCCAGGCGGGCGAAGCCGCGGGCAAAAGCTAGTAATCAATATAACTTAGTTAAACCGTATAACTACCACAGTAATGTAGATGTTATGAATAGTCGCCACACCAATAGATTACAGCCATACGAAACAAGGGCGTGTAGCTACTTTTAAATAAAAAAATAAAATTATTAGTATATCTCAGTATTGCTATAAAATTATTGTAAAAACTAATAAATATCAGGCAAAACCACTATGTTTTTCGTACAATATGTCCCCAAACTTCCTTGCAAAATTAATATCCGTGTAGTCACGCTAGAGACTTTGTTAAAAAATAATATTATTTACAAAAATAATGTTAGTAGGGTAACTTTTATAAGGGGAAACGACTTCGGTTTACCTTGTGAACATTAAAGGGATGATTTAAGGACTGTGGTTTTTCCAATTCTTTTGCTGCTTACGTTAGTTTTTATGTTGTTTTGTAGCATTATTACGTGTTTTTCATGGATCCGAGGGCGGTTAAAGAAGGATTTTACTCGTTCATCATCATCTGCCAAGAATTTTCCCAATTATGTTTGGGTCAGCTGCCTGTCTAAACGGATTTAGACTATATCTATTTTATTTTCTCATAAATCACAACACAACACACACACTCATGTATGTCACACCATTTTATTAATTTTAATGAGTTTTTTTAAAATAATTTATCCTATATTAAAACAGACACACACTTCCCTGTTTATTATTCTAGCGTATGGCACTCGTGGGTTGCAGCAGAAAATCAGCGTCAGGTGTCACTTTGTGTTATCTGACATTATGCTGAGCTGAGGCCCTTTTGGCATTATAATCATTGTTTTCTGTTTTTATAGTTTTAAGGTGTATTTTTCTGTTGTAATGCCAATAAGCGCATTTTTCTTTCTTTCTTTCTTTATTTGAATGAATAATAAATAGTATTTTACATAAAGTGACTGCCTATCTGACCTCCACAATCCAATTACTGGGTAATACGAAACCCCTTGACAAAACTGGCTGTCACACTTCTGGGCTTCTGAATACCCGTGACGACTGTCAAAGATCTACAAATGACAGCCGGGAACAACGGCTTAATAGTTTCTGAGGCACGGATAGGTCTTGGTATGTAATGGATGGTCGTGGACACACCCACGAACCCACCCACCCAATGTATATACCGTATGTCACTGCAGGGATCCAGCAGAATATCAGCATCAGGTATATTTGCCTGACACATGCTGAGTTGGACTCCCATTTGGTGCAACCTTGAGACGCGTACCGCACTTGTGTCATAGCCAATGCTGTCATCATAGACTAGTATAAATGTTTATCAGTACAACTGGCTGTCATCACAATTATGTCAAGTTTTCTACTTTCTGTTATTTATTTATTTTGGATACTATAGCACCTTGTGGGTAGCTCATTTCATTCTGCCTAGCCTTTTCCCAATCATGTTGGGGTCGGCTTCCAGTCTAACCGGATGCAGCTGAATACTAGTATTTTACATGGAGCGACTGCCTATCTGACCTCCACAACCCAGTAACTGGGTAATACGATACCCCTTGGTAAGACTGGTTGTCAGACTTTCGGGCTTCTGACGACTCGTAACGACTGTCAAAGATCCAAGAATGACAGCCGGGACCAACGGCTTAACGTGCTTTCCGAAGCACGGAGGAGTCTCGGTATGTAAAGATGGTCACCCACCCACGGACCAACCCCAGCAAGCCTTCTACCTTGTGGGTAGCTATTTCCTAATATTTATGTACTGTTATTGTTACTGTATTATTATTTTATCGTGCTTTTGTATATTAAGCTGTGTTTTTTGTGTCTACCAAATAAACGATTTATCTATCTATCTATCTTAGATCGACTCGTACGGTTATTATTCTGGAGCCAATTTTATAACGCCCATTCTAACTAAATAAAACACGTCCGTAAAATAAGCTTAGAAACTACCTAGTCTATTTAAAGGTTCCATTCATAAAAAGTATTACTCGTTCAATGAAAGTAAACGAAAATTTCTTTTTGAACATCATCTCAAAACGCCCACTATTCGGTATTCACATTAAAAAACGAAAAGATATCGAAATAAATGTCCCGATATATCTACTCTTCTAATTTCTTAACGTTACAGAAATAGCTTAAGGTGAAAACGTCAGGGTAGCCCGAGAAATTCAAATTTTCTTACGTTTTTTGTAATTTGCTGGTCAATAACAGGTTGTATGTTGATCTAAATATGATTCGCGGCCGTATCAAATATTTATTTATAGAATTGTAATCATAAAAATCATCAACACAACTCTCTAAGTTCATACAATCCTATTGAATGACTATTTCATGAAATCATGACATTTGCGGATTATTCTAACTTAAGGAATTGTATTATATATTTATTTAATAATTCAAGCACAGAAATGTACAGAGCCGGACTTAAAGGCATAGGCATTTTCTACCAGTCATTACTACTACTATTGCATTAGTATTACTGATTCTAATGATTGTAATTCTGTAAAGCCATATTTGTTACGATCGCGAATCATATTTTAATCAACATACAACCTGACACTGACCTGAAAATTGCAAAAACGTAAGAAAATTTGAATTTCGCGGGCTAGTTTGGCGCATCCCCCTTAAATGGAAACTCAAGGGTACAAAATAGATAGGTACAGAAGGGGAGGTATACCGAGCGAAGTGGAACGCACACATAGACGCGTATATAGGAAGAGCTCAAACAAATGCCAGTTGCGAGTGTGCTTGCATTCGCTATACGTGAAGCGTGTCTGTGTGCGTGCGATTTTGATTCTTGTATGGAGCCAACCTTCTGTAGGTATTTATCTATTGTTAAGGGCTTCAATAGTAATTGCGTCGTTTAAAGACGGTATCGCATTAGTAGATAGCTTTCATGAGAACGTTTTCATTTATTTGACGTTTACGACTCACAGTAAAACAATAAACAGATGATCCATTTAGTAATTCGTTTATTTTAGGGTTTTGTGACTTCAAAATGGACATGAAAATGGAATAGACCAATCCGTTTTGCAGAAAATTAGGAGATTGGGAGCTATGCTGGATTTCTGTTAAAACTTGAATGTAACATTTGTAATTTTTTTTTTTTTCATGGGGAATAATTTTGGGTCTTCAATCTGCAGCCTTTTCCCAACTATGTTGAAGTCGGCTTCCAATCTAACTGGATGCAGCTGAATACCAGTATTTTGCATGGAGCGACTGCCTATCTGACCTCCACAACCCAGTAACTAGGTAACACGACACCCTTGGTAAGACTGGTTGTCAGACTTATGGGAGCCTCAATTAGCCTCATGGGAACACTTACGCTTTACTCCAAGATAAGGTAGCTGAATCTTGGCGACGTAATTTTGTAGAGATAAAAGAATAATATCACTGTTAAACTTTGTCCATTACGGGAAAAAGGCTTTTAGGATAATTAAGAACTAGGTACTATCTGAATAATGAAATACGACTAAAAGTAATGAATAAGTAAAATTTCTAAGTTAATCTTGGACGTCATTAACTAACGGTAAAGGAAAAATCCAGAGGAAACTTAGACTTCTAAATTATAGGTGAAAATCACCGACAACTAAACTTAAACTCACCAACGTTTTAAAGCATTATTATTGACACACTGAGTAGGTATTGAGAACATATTTACTCCATCCCGTTCAGTATGAGAATGGACCCTTGCCGAAGCCAATTTTTAAACCCCCGACGGTCTGTTCCCTCGTTGCTCCCAAACGGCTGAATCGATTTTGATTATTATTTTTTTGTTTGAAAGGTGATCGAGAGTGTTCTTAGCTACAATTCAAGATAATCGGTTCAACCGTTTGAAGACTATCAGCTCTCTTTTATAGTGGATGATTGGATGTGCGCATCTTCCACAGTTGTGATCGATTCAAAATTTGGTATTCTGTTACTTCAATGATATTAGAAGTAACCTTGAACCGATACTGCAGCATCACCTGGAATTGTGTCGTGGGTTATTTATTCATAAAATGCGCTCTTAATAAACTAGTGCGCCTCACCATCGACGATTGCATCACTGCTTACCATCAGGTGGGATCGCAGTCAAGCGCTAGTTTATAACCATTAAAAAAAAAAAAAACTACCGGGATAAAAATATATCCCAGATCCCATAACCCATGTCATGGTCTATCTAGGCGTTACAGAAAGGTTACAGACATGAGACAGCCAGTAACTTTCGTAAGTATATGTATACGTAATTAGTGTGGATAGTATGGACGGAAGTATGTAGCTGTGTGAAAGTTTGATGAAAAAAATATGATACATTTGCCTGTGGAAGGTGAACAACGCCTATGCCAATCTGTAAATTAATATGAATAAAACTGGAATATCTTATGTTAAAACATTTTTGTAACAACATTCTTGGTTTTCCCATCTTTTGCAGATGTAGATTTTGTGGGCTGGATACTCGTGAGCACGCAATTTGGTTCTTGTAAGAACTAAATTACTACGATGCGATGCGTCGGCTGCTCGAACTGTCAAAACGCAATTTTGTGATAGGCCTCTTAAAGCGAACCTTTTCACGCCTAACGGCGAAACTGTTTTGGATGAAATTGGCACCCGGATAGACCATGACCTACGTTAGGATATAGCATACTTGCTATTCTGGTAGTACGTTCCCGTAGGATAATTTCCGACGCACACCCGGACGAAGCCGCGGGCAAAATCTAATGCTGATGTAATTATCATATTCATAACACCACTGGTCGCGAAAGAAGTAGGAAGGAAGGTGTTAATAATGTAAAACTTAACTATGAAAATGTTTTAGAACCCACTTTGTGTGAACAGGAAGAATTTATCTTTTCAGCGTAAATGCAGCAATTAAAAGTAACCAAAGAAAAGTCTCATGAACTACGAGTTGCAGTTGCCATTAAAACATCTTAAAATATACTGTTGTTCTTCAAATTGTGAGCCAAGTTGGAAGTAATGCCTGAACAAGTACACTTACATTAAAAAGTTCGTTTGGCACCTATAAAGGAAAACGAAAGTAGTAAGTCAAGTCCTAGCAGTGTTTGTGAGCTAGCTGGTCTTCAAAATATGTAGGTATTACTCGACTTTAATATCTGTTTGGCTAGATACCACCATCTAAGTCTGTCACCATAACAACAATGTTACCAACATTGTTGTGTTCCGGCAATAAGAGGTAAGATAGCCAGTTCCTTTGTGGTAGAGGATTCCGGGTGAAGCTCGCTTCCACCTTCGTCCTCATCGTCATTTACCATCAGGTGAGATTCAGACCAAGAGCTTCCCAGTTGTGGTAAAAAAAAACAATGCTGCTTGGAGCTGTCAAAGTCGTAAGTTGTTAGTATTGAATTCATCCGTCTGGTTACCTCCTCAGTGCCCCGCCTCTCTGATACGGTGTACACAACTCCTGTTGTCACCACAGTTCTGTCATATTATTTGTTATGTAGTTATTGTTATTATTTAAATCTACATGCACTGTTATATTTTGACGTTGACAGCCGTACAGTTATAAAAATCGGGTTATGTTTTTCTGAAATGACGATCACAAGGTGGCAGCACTGAGACGTCAGGTCTGGACACTTGTCAAAGTGCCTATTTTCTTCAGTCGTGACCGAACGATGAACATTAATAAGCTCCCACTCTGCGGAAAAACTGAAACACGTACCTTTTTGTAAAATGAGATTTATTTAAGTGACATGCTATTTTAAAACTAGAGAAATAAATGAATTCTGATTCTGATTCTGATGAACAAAAGATGAACGTCATCATATTATAATAAATTCTTTGTCGAAATGGAACACCTCTTGTCAAAGTGGCGGCAACTGATGACGTGAAAACCCTCATTAATCCTCTTTCGCAGAATGATGAAGGATAATGTGGGACCGACTAAAACCACACTGAACGGTCCAAAGGACATTTGAAGGTCTTTAAACGCTGAAGAGCCTGTCCAGCATTACGCCTCTGATACATAATTCAATACCATCGTAACGATTTATAAGTCTTCTAAGTTCATCATCAACATCCTGCCATTTTTTTTCACCCCTTGTTCTGGTGGTGGGTGGAAAATCCTCATGGATGTTCTCCACCCGTTGGGGCCTGTCAGACTCTTACTGACTAAAAAACACCCCGGTGTTCCCTTTCCACACTTGGACCGGGATCTCGTGCGCCTTATCACGATCCCCGGGACTTCCTGCCCCCGTTCAAAGTTACTTAGGTCAGTACAACAATCTTCTTCTTCCATTCTCCTATTTTCCCTTATCACGATATCACTCACTCTCTTCTCTTTCATATCATTCTTCACACAATCTATCCAAAGCAATAAGTGTTCTCCCTTATTGCCTTGAAAATTACAAGGACTCGGAGTGAAGCTTCGATGACTATTTGTTAGGTTTAACGAGAAGTGAACCTTCTGAGTGAACTACAAGGTTGATTTCTCAACTAAACTTTTAGCAATGGAACGAAGCCAACTGTCTTGCAGTCTTTGAGGTATGTCAGAACCATTTGGAAGTTTGGTCCGGCTGGCTAAGAAATTGATCGCATTCGTTGATAGTTAAGTCAGTCTTGAGTATGTAGTTTCATTAATTTATTGTTCCCATTCACAGAATTTTTATCTTATTTATTTATTTACTTAAAGTTCTCGCACTCAAAAACAGTTCTATTTTCTACGTTAGGGGTTTGGTTTCCGCACTTAGTCCCTGAAAGTGGACCATTTTGCGTGGGCCCTCAAAAACAGTACATAGGCGGACTTAATGCCTGAGGCATTCTCGACCAGTCAACCAAGGGTTGTGAAGAGATTAATGGTAGAAAACAGGATTTTCGTCTTGAGTTACTCCTAGTAACTAAGGAAAAGAGATGATGACGTAGAAAAAGAGAAAAAAAATACGGAAGAAAGTGACTTTCGCGACGTTTAAGAGGATAATGGAGCTGGGCTTCAATAGAAAGAGCTGGATGGTATCAAGAGCAGTCAAATAAAAAAAAATACATTGAAAAGTTTATCGTTAATTAACAATAGTCTCTAAGATGGGGAAGGTTCTGAGAGTTTGGCAACGATGAGAGACTATAGCCACATTGGTAATGACTGTTCCAAAAGTATTTGATGAAAGTGTAAACAAACCGTATTTAGGTTAGATTCTTAATCAATCACTTACTTATAGGAATTAATAACACATCCATTTTGTATTTAGATTTCAACTTTATATCTGGTTATAAAATTGACCTCAATTCATTCTGCCTAGCCTTTTCGCAATCACGTTGGGGTCGCCTTCCAGTCTAACCGGATGCAGCTGAATACCAGTATTTTATATGGAGCGACTGCCTATCTGACCTCCACAACCCAGTAACTGGGTAATATGATACCCCTTGGTAAGACTGGTTGTCAGACTTTCGGGTTTCTGACGACTCGTAACGACTGTCAAAGATCCACGAATGACAGCCGGGACCAACGGCTTAACGTACTTTCCGAAGCACGGAGGAGTCTCGGTATGTAAAGATGGTCAACCATCCACGGACCAACCCCGGCAAGCGCAGTTAACCTGATGGATCGACCCGTGCGGCTGTTATTACTTAGCCACGAGCGCCTCTAAAAAAGAAAATTGACCTCAATTGTCAAATGAAAACATCAAGGCGATTTCAAAGGTTAAAACTGTAAAGTGCTCAATTTGTAAGTAGCAAATTACAAGGACACCCACAAGTACATTTCCTGATCCATCTGTTTACTTTTTCATTAGATACTTATGGAACAGAATAACGGCTCGTGCAGACCGGTGCGATATCGCGGGCGCGACAGGCAGTGCGACCACTGTCGCACCCACGATATCGCGACAGTCTGCACCAGCCTTAAAGTGGGACTCCTTCGTACTCTAGAGAGCATACTAGTATTGCTCAAAACTTGAATTGTGAATTTTAGATTGCAGTCGTTTTATGTAAAATAGTTATAATCATTAGCATTCGGTTCGACTAAAAGCCAACCAAAATCTTAAAGAGTGAGCAGATGAGACAGAGGAATAGATGGAAATCAGGCAATTTGAGTTGTAGGCAGACCAGCCTCCAGGGAAAAATATTTTCGCGGGAAGTACCAAACTTGTACTAAAATAGGCATGAAATTCCTAGAATATCTTTTACTTTTATAAAATAAAACTTCCTTATCTATGTAAATCCTGGTTTTGCGTTACAATTCCGTTCCTTGATAACAGTTTGTTTGAAATTGGAAGCAATAAAATTTTAAGTAGAATCACTTTAACGGTCAAAGTTAAATGGGAATCCTTTGTGGATATAGGTAAATAACTTCTGAAAATAAAATTTAATGATGTAACAAGTTTTTATGAAAACTAATAAAAATAGACTGGCTTCACGGGTGTAGGTACACACTGGCACGATATCGCGGGTGCGACAGGCAGCGCTATCCTTGTCGCGCCAGTCTGTACGAGCCTTTACAAAAAGAATAATTTAAATTTCCGTGCCCTATTAATGCCCTAAAAATCTCTTTGAAAAATTACTCTTCCTTTTGGTTTTACCATTTTTTTTTATCATTAATTTAAACTCGCAAACCGAAATTCGCTTTATTTAATTATTGTTATAACAGGACAGCAGTTTCATTTACTTTGCCTATGTAATAGAGTTATGTATAATATAATTATCTAAACACTCGCCCATTTTTTTAAGTGGTACGCAGGAGCTGCGTTCTGGATGTCAGATAGGCAGTCGCTATGTGTAAAAATACTGGAATTCAGCTCCATTCAGCTAGATGGAGCTGGGCTGAACATAACATACATTAAAGTCAAAGTCAAAGTCAAATCATTTATTTCTTAAAGGCACTTTTATGGCACTTTTGAACGGCAAAACTTAAAAAAAAAAGTAGCATAGTTGGGTTATGACTAGGCAAATGGCGATGATGGTGTAATTGAATTGTTCGTTTGGCTACGTATAGTACAAAAAAAAAAAACACAATGCACTCAGGTTCTCCAAACTTTTAATTTAGAGTACCTACTCAATATTCTAAGCTGTGACATTTTGAAACTTAAAGAATTAAAATAATTAATGTCTGTAAGACTTAACTTAAACAATTTAAGCTCGTAACTTTGTGTCTGACTTTGAACTAATGAATGCAATTTAAATTGCTTATAATATGTTCATTATTGCTCTTCAAAATCTAACTTATAGTCGATACCCAAGAAACTGTTTAATGATTTAAGTCTTAAGGCGATAGCCTACGAAGTTCAAATTTTCTTACGTTTTTTGCAATTTACAGGTCAGTATTAGGTTGCATGTTGATCAAAATATGATTCGCGACAGTAACAAATATGTATTTACAAAATTATAAATAAAAAACTTTCGTTCACAATTGACGAAAATATCGACGGACATACACAAAAAAAAAAAAAAAACATACATACGCTACGAACATATAACCTCCTCCTTTTTGGAAGTCGGTTAAAAATTGATGATTTTAATATTAATTATTAAAATCATCAATGTTTAGGACATACAAAGTAGGAAAAACATAGGTATTTTCCTACTTTTTATGAGAAGAGTCGTTTTCCTTTAGGAATATCATTTGTTGTTGAAAAAAATCAATACTAACCAATAATTCCAGTTCCGCAACTGCCAACGCATCCCATCCACACTTTCAATAGAAAACCATAGTAAAACTCATTAATGTAAATTGCTTGCTATTTTCATTTTATCGCGACGCTCGCACGCGGTTCAACAAATTGTTAATCTCTAAGTACATTCACAATCACAATGTTCACAACCCTACGGGCAATATGTTACGTTCTAATGTCAATACCCTAGAATGACATTATTCTTCTTTACAGATGTCAGACCGAATTGAAAATGTTTACTGATAGACTCGGACTATTAAATAGTATAAAAAAATATTTGTTTCATAAAATGGCCAGGCCATTAAAATGGTTTTAGTTTGATGTAACTTATTTGAGTTATGAAGTAAAAATTCTATGCAATTTTCTGTTCGTGCTATAGTGCTGTAGCCTCAAATGTATGTACTGACATGAAAAAGAAAAGTATATAAGTATAAAGGTATATAAGACTTGACTATACTATGAGTTTGATACGAATTTGTTTTTGTTGCAATTATTTTTATTTACTTTGAAAGTAAAACCAACAAAATATTATAAAAAAAATTGATGAGAATGTAAAAACTAGGTCGAGAAGATATAATAATATAAATTAATTTGTTAACCCAGATGGAAATTACTTGACTGTGCTATGAGTTATATAATTAAAAATAAAACTAACTATTAACTAGTAAAATGTGGGTGTATCTACTATAGGTATACCTCTGCCCAATCCTTCCTTGTACCCCACAAGGCGTGATGTAATGTAATTAAAAATTATTATTTTTAATAAAATGAATTAACCCTCTATAGCATTGTGTAGACTGTAGGTAACATACCGTACAAACGCCTCGAAATTTAAAATAATTGATTTCATTCCGTAATCACGCACTGTAACTCGTAGTCTACACTCCGAACTAACGAACTAGTCCCAAAAAATACGACTAGATGGCGCTTCATGTAACAAATTGAGATTTGTGTTTCGACAGTCGGTATTTACGAAACGAGGCGGTTAACTGTGATTTAAAAAAAAAAAAAAAAATTGTTCAGCTTGTGTCCTGTGTATTATATTGATAAAATGGGGAGGTAAGTGTTTGAACTTTATTGTGTAACGTTATTTTTGAATACTTTTCACATTTTATTTGGTTTTTGTTAGTAAATAGTGATTGTTGCCCGTAGGCTACATCAGACGAAAAGTGTAAGATTTTGTTTGGTACCTATTATGCTGATTATTGTTTTTTTTATGTTCCAGGATGTCTCGTAAGCGGCCCCTTGGTGAAAAAGACATTAGTTTTGCGCTAAATGATAATACAGATAGTGAAGATGGCCTAGATTTGGATGACGACAGCCTAGCCGATCCAGATTTTGTTCCTGAATTGGACACCTTCGAAGATGAGGCTCCAGAGGTAGATATTGATGTGGATTCCATACTCTAGAAAACATTGATGAAAGTCTTTCCCCTACCACGGAAACTGCACCGTCACACGAGAGTACTGCTGGACCTTCCCAAGCCAATAACCCAAGAACAGTTGCTAAACCGAAGGCAGCTAAACTAAATATACGCTGGAAGAAAAAAAATCTAGAGTTGAATGCAGAACAGCTCATGTTTATGGGAAACAATACCCTGGGTCCTGATCTTCTTGAGCTAGATACTCCCATACAGTTTTTTCTCTACCTATTTCCAAATGATCTAATCAAGAAAATTTCTGAAGAGACCAATTTCTATCAAGTGCAGAAAGATCCTAATAGCGGTTTTCGGATGTCTGAAGAGGATGTCAGGCAATTTATAGGTGTGGCATATCTAATGTCTCTCGTCCAATTACCTAGAGTTACCAACCACTGGAGTCCCATACTTGGAACACCTCTAATACAGGAAACCATGAAATTGAACGGACAAGACCAGATTGGGCACTGTCCGCAATGGTCTGATAAGAAAATCAGATGCAAGTTTCCGAAGTGTGTTGGCTTTACCCATAATGTATGTGACAAATGCGGGGTAGCCTTGTGCTACACGAAAACCAAGAATTGCTTCAAAAACTTCCATCTTTCGTAACATGTCATTGTGCTACCGTACTCTAAAGATTTTGACCACTTACCTCAGTGTTGCCTAAAAGCAACACTCCCTATTTTTGTAATTTTTTCTTCCAAATAATAAAAAAAAATTAAAACCCAGAAATACGTGTATTTTTTTTTTTTGTAATCATCTCCAATCCAAAAAATCAAATAAATCCCAGTTTATGAGTGATAGAGGGTAAAGAAAAAAATAATATTCACTTGTTAATCAAATGTATTTTTATACCTCTGCCCAATCCTTCCTTGTACCCCACAAGGCGTGATGTAATGTAATTAAAAATTATTATTTTTAATAAAATGAATTAAAAAGAAAAAAATAATATTCACTTGTTAATCAAATGTATTTTTATAAATAATATAAAGACTAATCTTAAATCCATTTGTTAACGCAGATGGAAACTACTTTGAACGTTATGGTTGGATTAAAGATCTTTTAACTATCCTATCTGAATATAAACGTTGATGGATGAAGAGGGAGCTGAAGGCCGAAGAAAAGATGGATGAATTGTGTGAAGACAAAAAACGATCAAGACAAAAAATCTGTGGAGTAGGAACAATACATTAATGAAACTGCAGACTCTAGACTTCCTCAACTTTAAAAGAATGCGATCAATTCCTTAGCCGGACCAAACTTCCAAATGGTCCTGACATACCTCAAAGACTGCAAGACAGTTGGCTTCGTTCCATTACTTAAAGTTTTGTTGAGAAATCAACCTTGTAATGCACTCAGAAGGTTCACTTCCCCTTAAACTGAAGAAATAGTTAACCAAAGTAACAGGGACAGGAAGATGATGATCTCTCTTTCCAGCGCTGCAAATTGGTTAAGAAACCTCGAATTGATTCTGAATCTACGTAATTTTTTTTCAGTTTTATTGCTATTTCTGTTCTGCACCATACTTGCGTAACACACTATCAATCACAATCTGAATGACTTTGAAAAATATTTATCTAATCTAGCTAATCCATTATTTAAAAAAATCATGTTCGAAAATTTGTCAACACAACGTAAACAACGCAATGAATATTGTTGAACTGTCAAAATAAAAGCCATTGTATGTTTTTTTTTTTGTGATTTTGTCTTCGCTTTTCGATACCTGTTGCTATGATCTACTTTTTATAGGTATATATTATTTAACTACTTACTAATATTTTTTAACTACCGCTTTGTTTGTAGTACTATCAAATTAACTTGGAGTGACCAACTTCATTTTTAATTTCATAAAAAATCATTTGTTTTTATTGTTTTGGTTTTTTCCATAATAATTCAAACTCAAACTCAAAGCATTTATTTCAATTAAACAGGCACTTTTGAATTGTATAAGAGTCGGTCGGTCAGAAAATATGAAGCTAGTTGCCCATTACAGAGCGTAGTAGGTATCACTATGGAGAAGAACGGGCAAGAAACTCCACGGACACTCTTTTAAATCAAAAAATTGTTACAAAAATTGGTTACATCATTCATGTTGAAATTATACATGTGAGAACAATGTAGAAAGTCGTGCATGATAAAAACGTCCGTAGATAAAAATAAAAAAACAATTCAACAATTTAAAAATAAGCCATGGCAGCCAAGAGATGACCAGCCCCAACTAACGGCGCCCGTTCACGAACATGACGCATGGCTTAGCACCATTCAGCTCAACCATTTTGTAGGGAGCTAAATGATCCAACACACACGCCACCATCAGTAAGACATCTGAGTGAGCATGACATACTCACAGCCAATTTCAATTCAATGAAAGACATAATACCTATTACCCGGTAAATGGTAGCTCTATATTACATAGCACTCACACACATGTGCTATGCAATTATATTGTAATGCAAAGGAAATTGAGTTTATAATGTAATTCAGTAGTAACCCGAAGTCTGGATTCATGCCCACTTGAGGGCAATAGGCTCGCCCCCTATTACATGGGACTTGAACATAACTTGCCAATAAGGGTATTTTAAGTACACTGCCTTTATAATTGATTGTCAATTATGTGGCGACACTCTTAAGATGCTGTATTGTATTGTAATAAAACGCCTTTTCAGTACGAACAGTATATTTTCAAATCTTGTAGTACAAACTTGGTAATTATAGCGATAGCAGCTTTAGCGACTAGCTCAATATTATAATAGTTTTACAAAGGACTTCTAGACCTAGTAGGCGACCACTTGGTCCCGAGGCTCGATGAGAACTGACCGAGAAACTAGACGACACTTCGAATATCATGTTTCCGTTCCGTTCCATTCCGTTATAAAAATACCAGTACTTATAAAAATATCAGTACCAGTACCGGTTACTGTCAAATGAGATACTCTAATACTTGATACAAAAATCATTTGAGTCAAAGCTCATACTTTTAATTTTATATTTAGTATTTAAAATCAACAAAACTTATTATTATTTGGAAAATCATGACATTCGGCCATCCGACACTTGTGTTGCCTCCTGGCACACACAAAAATCTTAAATTATTAATCAAATCATGACATTGTAACTAGTCCAAAGAATGTTTCTTATAAATATATAAATCATTACAATACATTTTATCATACAAAACATGACAATAAATTTTGCTTAGATATTCTAACAAAAAAATTGCACTATATTATAATATACAAACAAGAGAATACATTTAGCTTAGATCATCCTAACAACTAAAGGTTACGCTACAATATAATATATAAAACATGGCTATACATTTTACAAGATCACAAAAACATCAAAACACGTTACACTCATTATAATGTACATAATGGAATGCAAATCAAAACAAAACATTACACGACACATTATGAATAATATACGAAACATGACATACATTTTACTTTTATTAACCTAATAAAACAGACAAAATTAGTATTAACTTTTATCAGAACTGCTTTCGTCGGAGCTATGTAGTTCCAAAGCTTTTATGTGTATCCATGGTCGGATTCTATCAGCTGCAATGACAGTTTTGTAAGGTTTGCCCTTTTTAGCAAAACCAGGGACATCCGTTATTCGATAGCGGTCTTTGCCTAGAACTTCAGTGACTTTGTATGGGCCCACAAATTTCGATAAAAGCTTTGTACTTTTCTTATCATTATCAAAATTATTTCGAGAAATTTTAACTAAATCACCGATTTCATACTTAGCTGGTATACGATTTGCGTCATGTCTATTTCTTTGTTTCTCTTGGTCTTTTTCTATATTATTACTGATTTGTTCCCTGACTTGTTGTAACTATATTACTGCTTGAAAGATTTTCAGTGTTAAGCTTATTCGACAAGACATCGCGCAATTTTAACCCAAACATAGCTTCCGTCGCAGTTTTTTGTGTTGAGGCATTAACAGTGTTGTTAATGCCCCATTGTATTTTTTCCAGACACTTGTCCCAGTCACGTTCATGGCTTGAAAAGTTTTGAGATGACAATGAATTTAAGATGGTTTGATTAAACCTCTCTGCCTGGCCATTAGCTCTGGGACAAGCTACTGCGTTCAAAATGTGCTTAATACCATGTGTATGACAAAAGGTCTGAAAGGCTGTTGACGTAAAACTCGTGCCACGGTCAGACACAATCCTAGCCGGAACACCGAAGTCATAAAATATTTTCTCTAAAACCTTAACCGTAGTTTTTGTTTTCACATTTTTAACCGCTCTTACAAAGACATACTTTGTGAAAGCGTCTACTACCGTTAAAATGTGAACATTACCGTCTTTACTCCTAACAAAAGGCCCAAGGTGATCTATATGAATCGTGTGAAATGGTATTTGTACTTTTTCTATTGGATACAGATGACCCGACTTCTGTTTTGACGCATTATCTTTATTATAAGCGCAGTCTAAACATGCTGCAACATACTTTTTAATAAATTTTCTTAGTTTAGGGAACCAGTATAAATGTTGTATTCTCTCTAGGGTTTTTGCGTACCCCAGATGACCGATTTCATCGTGGTTGGCTCGGCATATTTGCCATCGAGCACTTCGTGGAACAACCAAACATAGTCTATCTTCTACCCTTTTATACACGGTATGGTCTTTAATAACATAATTTTTTCGAATGTCTCTACATTCCTGATTATTTTCGGGTTTAAGGATCTTAAATATTATACGAGATATTTCGGGGTCTGCTAATTGTAAAGATAAAAGCCAGTTCTCTTTGCCTATAGTATATACGCCAACAGAGGGGCCTTCGTCTGGTTCCGCAGATAATGTGGTGTTTCTACTTAACGCATCGACGTGTGACATCTGAACACCAGGTCGATATTCAATATCAAACGTGAACTCGCTTATTTGTAGCCACCACCTCGCTATCCGCGGAACGAGATCCCTTTTGGTGAGTGTAGTGCGAAGAGCAGCACAATCGGTATAAACTTTAAAATGGATACCCAACAGATACACACGGAATTTTTTTAGGGAACATACTACAGCTAGTGTTTCTAGTTCGTAAGAATGCAGGTGTTTTTCTTCGGGTGTAGTCTGTCGACTAAAATAAGCGACTGGTTTTAAAACCCTAGCGTCTTTTTGCCATTGCATAAGTATACCTCCTACACCCAGAGCACTAGCGTCGGTATGGAGTTCGGTTTCAAGGGTGGGATCATAAAGAGCTAGGACAGGCCGACCGGCCAGTCTGTCTTTTAAAATCGAAAATGCCTGGTCTTCCGTATGAGACCATTGCCATAAACAGTCCTTTTTTAATAAAGATGTTAACGGACGAGCGACCTCTCCATAACCCTTAATAAACTTTCGGAAGTAACCAGTCAACCCAAGGAATTGTCGGACCTCGTGGACATTTCGTGGTTTCGGGAATTCCTTAACCGCTAAAATTTTCGCTTCACTCGGTTGAATGCCTTGTGGAGATACCTCATACCCAAGGTAGCTAACAGTACTATCAAAGAAACGACATTTGGTCAGTTTTAAGGTTAATCCATATTGCCTAAAAAGTATTAACACATCTTCTAGTCTATGAAACATTTCATCTACAGTTTTTGCGGGAATTAAAACGTCATCTAAATAAGCTAACGCGTATTCAAATCGTCTGTTTCCGAGCACTTTGTTAACCATTCTCTGGAACACGGCTGGGGCATTTGCTAGGCCGAAAGGCATTCTTTTGAACTCGTAATGCCCATCGGGTGTAACAAAACCAGTAAGATGTTGGCTGTCTTTAGCCATAGGTATCTGATAATACCCTGAAGCGAGGTCCAGAGTCGTGAAGAAACCATTGCCACTGAGGTTCGATATTTGGTCTTCTATAATCGGCAGCGGAAAACGATCTTTTATAGTTTTATTGTTGAGGGCTCGAAAGTCCACGCATAATCGCTGTTCGCCAGTTTTTTTTTTTTACCATTAAAATCGGGCTGGCATAGTCAGATTTAGATTCCTGAATAATATCGTTTTGAAGCAATTCGTCAATGGTTTCTCGGACTCGTTCGCGTTCATAATGTGACAAACGATATGGACGGTAAACAATTGGTTTATTATCTGATAAATCTATTTTCATTTCTACATCAACAGCGCAACCTATCTCGTTAAGGTTTGTAGCAAAACAATCGCGATAATTTTGCAACAATAAGTACAATCTATCCAATTGTTTACCGTTTAATCCTGGTCCCGTTTTAATATCGTCTTTGTTAAGAGGTTCTACAATTGTGAAATCTTTCGCTATTTTATTTATTTGGCATATTTTCTGTTCAGTAAACGGAATGGCTCTAGCAATTAAATCGTTTGATCGTAAGGTAATAGTAAAAGGTGAAAAATTAGTTACAACAACGGATCCCTTGCCATTAGAAATACTAAAAGCACCCTGTAACAGACGGAACTCTTTACCGGGTTCAATAGAGTTGTAACCTTCTATAAATACATCTCCCGTGAAGTTACTGTTTGAATAAACAGGTACACTACTGGTTTTCAAGATATCAATCCTATCAGTAATATATAGCTTTAAAATACCCTTTTCATCGTCAGGAGCTAGGTCTGGGCTTGTATAGAATGTGAGTCTAGAGCTATCTTTTAAAACAGTAATAAATGGCAATTCTGTAAAATTCTGACCAATAATTAGTGATGTGTGCATGTGAATGTCATCTACAACTAATACTTCAATATCAGATTCAATTTCATCAATCCTAATAAACACAATTGTCTTGTACATAGGTACAACTGAAGACTGTCCAAAACCCCTAACAATCGGAATGTTATCAAAGCTCTTAACTAAATTAAGGAGTTCTGCATCGGTCCTGCGCAAGAGTGTACACTCACTACCAAAGTCAATATATGCTTCTAAAGACTTATTATTTACTACTACGGACTTAAAGTATTTGGCATTACCCTTATTGCAAGAATCAATTTTCAAAGTCTGTTTTTCCGTTGTTTCTACATGTTTAGGTTTATAATTCGGACGAACAAAGGGTTCTAATTTACATCCTTCATTATCGTGCCCTATCCGATTGCATCGTTTGCATGTTATAATCGGCTTAGTACATTTAAAATATGGATGACCTTTCGAATGACAATTGTAGCAAGTGATTGAATTGGTGTTAGCATTATTTGAACCGGTATTACTAGAGCTTGGTTTTTGCGTTATACGCTCACGGAATTTATTATTAAGCTGCGGTTGAGGTTTCTGATATGCAAGAAAGTTAAGTAAATCTTCGGGCTCCGAACTATTCTGAGCCTGTGCTCCATTCCTAATCGACCGGTCGCTTATACCGTGTATAATACAATCAACAGCCTTTTTACCACTAATTTCACATCTATTTAATAATCCTAATTTATCGTAAAAATATTCACGAAGACTTTCATCGCCACGTGAAGTGCGATTTAACATCTCTTCTAATAGACGTCCATAGTTTTCTTCACTAGGGAAAGCCTTCTTGAGCTTAACCTGCCACTCATCCCATGTGAAGACAACTGTCGGCAAGGCTTCAAACCATCGCTTTGCTAGGCCGGCTAATTTTTGCAAAGAGAAGTGGACAATTTGTTTCTCATCCCATGCATAAATAATAGCACATTCATTAACTTTTCGTAACCAGCTTTCGATGGTTTGAGTTCTATTCGACGGATCAAACTCCGGAATGACATTATTAAGATTGTTGTTGTTCCAGGAGTTCTTCGGAGCATCTCTTGTAACATGCTTAACTAACCTTAGTAAATCTCTAGTAGAAATTTTGTTCGCACGCTTACGAATTTTTCTTGGTACAGTCTCTTCGCTTGAACTAGATGTCGACGGGCTTCTCTGCATAGCCTTCGTCATCCTGGATTTACGAGATTTACGCCGACTTCTCGGAGGTGTACCAGGTGGAGTAGCACCAGGTTCAACATCAGACGTCATCGTCACACCTCTCTGAAAAATTAAACATTACTTTGGGCGTAATCCATTCCCAATCCTTACACATAGAGTCGAGCTTAGTGGACTATATCAGAATTCAAAGTTAGTTATACTCAATTTAATCCCAATGACCACCATAAGCATTAAGTATCATAATACATACAACTCAAATCCATTTGAGATTAAAATTCATGTTAATAAATCCAAGCAAAAATAAACCGTTGGCCAAGTCCGTTAGCTCAATCAATTATTTACATAGGTTATTACAATAAAATAATATCCAGCTATTAAACTAGTGCTTTTTCATTTCATATCCGACGACTAATGATTCACTCAACAATCAGTAGGAACCATACCCACTCAAAATCCAGTGAAATCACATAGTACGCCCCCTAACAATCCGACGACTTGTGACTCACTCAACAACCAGCAGGAACCATACCCACTCAAAATCCAGTGAAATCACATAGTACGCCCCCTAACAATCCGACGACTTGTGACTCACTTAACAACCAGCAGGAACCATACCCACTCAAAATCCAGTGAAATCACATAGTACGCCCCCTAACAATCCGACGACTTGTGACTCACTCAACAACCAGCAGGAACCATACCCACTCAAAATCCAGTGAAATCACATAGTACGCCCCCTAACAATCCGACGACTTGCGATTCACTCAATAACCAGCAGGAACCATACCCACGCAAAATTCAGTGAAATCACATAGTACGCCCCCTAACAATCAGAGTGAACGACCATAGTTCACTTATTAAGTGTGGACAACCATAGTCCACTTATCGTAACAATTACTAAAGTAGGAATAATCATACCCAACAATTTATTTATGCTTACCTCGTGTTGCTTGTAAATAATCACAAAACAAAATAAGTTCAAATGTTACTCATTTACACTTCATAAAGGGGCTTATAAGAACGTAGCCATAAGTAATACCAAAAAAAAAACAAAAATGTGAACCTTTTATGTATTGAAAATATTGCTACATTTAAATGAACTCAGAAATCACGACTTCGAGGCACCATTTTAGCTTAAACATATCCCGCGCTATCAGAGAGAGCCCCTAGCAAGCACGCGATAAATCCAGCATCAGTGTACAATATTTCATGCTATAGTACTGCCAGAGAGTTGCCCTGGCCACGAACCCACACAAAACATTGCACACATTTGTACACCGCACACCATCAGAGAGTTGCCCTGACCTAATGTGCGGCGGTCACAGTGGTGTCTCGAACCCATGGTCACCGGTCCCATCTAGGCAACCAGAACACATCCAGTGCTATCGGGGAGTCGCCCCGATCAAGCACACGATTCATCTGGTCAATATGTGCAATAAAGCGCGCTAAGATACCGCCAGAGTGTAGCCCCAGCCATGCAACCGCGCGCAATATTACACATAACCTACACAACACAACACATCATCAGAGAGTTGCCCTGACCTGATGCGCAGCGACATGCAGCCAACAAAATTATAGCAATATCCCAATAAAACAACAATCGTTATCGCACAATTCGTCCGGTCAATATGTGCAATAAAGCGCGCTAAGATACCGCCAGAGTGTAGCCCTAGCCATGCAACCGCGCACAATATTACACATAACTTACACAACACAACACATCATCAGAGAGTTGCCCTGACCTGATGTGCAGCGACATGCAGCCAACAAAATTATAGCAATATCCTAATAAAATACAACAATCCTTATCGCACAATTCGTCTGGTCAATATGTGCAATATAGCGCGCTAAGATACCGCCAGAGAGTAGCCCTAGCCATGCAACCGCGCACAATATTACACATAACCTACACAGCACAACACATCATCAGAGAGTTGCCCTGACCTGATGCGCAGCGTCATGCCACCAACAAAATTATAGCAATATCATAATAAAGTACAATAATCTTTATAGGTACACGTACTTAGTTGTTCTCATATGCCCCCTCGGTAAGTTTTTCTTAGACGAACTTTTAGCAAATGTGTTTAAATAAAATTATCTAATTACAAGCAATTCATTTGTTTTAAAAAGATGAACTACGTACCTTTTTGGTTTATCCCACTTCTGAAATGTAATAAAACGCCTTTTCAGTACGAACAGTATATTTTCAAATCTTGTAGTACAAACTTGGTAATTATAGCGATAGCAGCTTTAGCGACTAGCTCAATATTATAATAGTTTTACAAAGGACTTCTAGACCTAGTAGGCGACCACTTGGTCCCGAGGCTCGATGAGAACTGACCGAGAAACTAGACGACACTTCGAATATCATGTTTCCGTTCCGTTCCATTCCGTTATAAAAATACCAGTACTTATAAAAATATCAGTACCAGTACCGGTTACTGTCAAATGAGATACTCTAATACTTGATACAAAAATCATTTGAGTCCAAAGCTCATACTTTTAATTTTATATTTAGTATTTAAAATCAACAAAACTTATTATTATTTGGAAAATCATGACAGTATTAACATATCCCATGGCTGAACACTGACCCCCAAAACACAGGCCTAGGCCTAGTTGGGTGTTAGGAGCAGATCTTTGTAATAAGTACATAAATCGTAAAATTGTGTCTGTTTGTGTCTATCATATTTTAATATACTTTCTAGTGACAAATAAATGTTTTTATCTACACCCATGCTATAAATCCTCTATATGTTTCTGAAACAGTTAGCTTATTGCCAACATTAAAACGACCAGTGTCATAGTAACCATTATATCATCCAAACAAGTGTTATAATGTTGTACTAAATTTCATAATGCAACTCGATTGTTCCTTCAATTCCTTGCGGTAAGTAGGTGCAGACCCTCACACATGTCACACATTTTCCAAAATACGATACTATTATTTAATTATTTATTTATAATTGATTCAGGCGTGACTTAGCGGAAATCTATTGTAAAATACAATTGACGTAGTTATATATTTTAGTAACCTATTCCGCTTAACTATTCCTAAAGAGACATAAAAAACCTGTAAGAAATCGACATGTGTTTCACCTCTCAACGAGGCATCCTCAGGATGTCGATTGACTTGTCGCGAACCCGAACACGACGTGTTGTGCCACGCCTCTCTAGAAATAGTGAAGCGGAATAGGTCTATTGTATTTTTTATGAACTCTAGTGCAAAATGTATTGCTTCTAGGCTCAGCGGTAAAGGCGGTTTAGGCTAGGCTGTGCGTTGTCTGCTAGTGAATGAATTAATGAAGTTGTGATTTTTATCAAGTAGATATTTTTATGAGCTTACCAAAAGTAGAAAAAAATATAGGTAGGTACTTTACTACGACCATTTAAGTAATTAATTGAAGAATACTTTTTGACCAAGTTTATTCTTAATGGCAAATTACGAGGAATAAAATAAACACAGTTTTTATTTTCTCAGAATACAACCTGAGCGAAAATTAACCTCGTAAAAGACGGCATTACAGTATCTTTAACATAAATACATTTTTAGCCTACCCCAACGTCGTTTTTCAGGAGCGTAGTGAGAAACGAAGCGTATTTAATTAAGGGTACCCAACCAAATAAAAAGCTAGTAGCAATTTCTTTGTAATATTGTAAATTGAATCTGGGTTCGAAAATGGAAATAATATTTTAGTCACTTTGAAAGTTTATAATTTAAGGCGACCCTAGTCGCGGCGGCTCGAACTCGGTAATGGGCGAGGTTAAAATGCATGCTATTTCATCCACATCGTTTACAAAGGAGACAAAAACTGATGAGCTGTAAGAAGCTAGTACGCGTACGAATACACTTCCGTATAATTCTGTGAAATGCACGATGATTGAAAAATATTATGAACCGACCTTTGGGCGTATTGTTATAACGAAAAATGTAATCTACTCAAAATTGTTTGAAATTTTGAATATAATGATCTATTCCTGTACCTAAGGTTTCTATTTTGCCATTTTCATACTACATTTACACCCAAAGATGAGTTAAAATTAGTGTTGAAATATAAGGTAATAACCATACTTAACTACGTTTGTATGGATGAATGACCGACTAGTGTAACCTTAAGAGGTTTCGAGTTAAAGGAGGTGGTTATGCATCGACGAATAGGTACCTAAATGAATACTCAATACTGAATACTCAATTTTTTATTGCATTCCATATATACATAGATGCTATAAAATAATAGATCATTATGGACCCTGTCGGGCACAGCAAAATTAGGAGAGAGGAATTGGTGTGGGTTACCTACTACAACTCAATCAATCTGCCTAACCTTTTCCCAACTATGTTGGGGTCGACTTCCAGTCTTACCGGATGCGATGAATACCAATATTTTACGTATAGCGATCCTATCTGACCTCCACAAGACAGCTACTGGGTAGCATGACTCCTCTTGGTAAGTCTGGTTGTCAGTCTTTTGGGTCCAACCAACCTACTACAACTAAAAGTGAAAAATAAAAACAAGTTAGTTGTAAGTACCTATATTGTTTAATTTCCACTAACTTCTGAAAGTGAAATAATTTTTCAATTTCTAATCGTATTTTTTTAAGTCGGTTGTTTTTTTAGTAAAAAGTTTTTTTTACGAATATTGGAACGTAGATTGATATAAATTAACAGAAACCCGTCTTTCTTCTTTCTTTCCGGAATAAAGGAACGAAGCTTGAATAGTTCCAAACAATTACTGTACCATGACAATAAGGTACTGCATTTTAACATTATAAAAACGTTTGCGCCAAAAACATGACTTTAAAAATCCGATAAACATCCCCAACTCAACGAATGCAGCAAAAATATGTAGCTACATAAGCAGCCGCTCGAAAGGGAATGTCTTTTTTCCAACCACAAGCAAACGAGAGTGGCCAGTAAAAATAAATAAAAAGACTAAAAAGGCTCGTTGTTGAGTAGTGGCCCAATTACAAACGTGAAGTGCGGAAAGCCGAGATTTCGTTGGACAATTTTGTTCAAAATAAGGAACAAAATGCGATAGCAATTTAGTTCTACTCTTTTTAAAATCCAACTTATGGAATTCGGAAGTTGGATGTGACAGTTTCTTTTTGAAAACGTTTAGAACAGTTTTGGTAACCGGGAATTTTTGAAATTATTTAGCTTTTCCGAATGGCATACTTTTTGTTCTAGCTGTGTGGCATACTTGAAAGTAACCCTGTTTGTCTATCCGTTTGCAGAAATTAATCATGATTCTTGCTAGGACATGCGGAGGAGCTCGTGGCTAAGTAAGGCAGGTTAAGCTGCGTTTGCCGGGGTTGGTCCGTATATGGGTGACCATCTTTACATACCAAGACTCCTCCGTGCTTCGGAAAGCACGTTAAGCCGTTGGTCCCGGCTGACATTCGTGGATCTTTGACAGTTGGTACGAGTCGACAGAAGCCCGAAAGTCTGACAACCAGTCCTACCAAGGGGTATCGTTACCGGGGGACATCCATGAGGATTTTCCACACCGGAACAAAAAAAAAAACAAAGTTGGTTGGACCCAAAACACTGACAACCAGACTTACCAAGAGGAGTCGCGCTACCCAGGAGGTCAGATAGGCAGTCGTTCCATGTAAAATACTGGTATTCAGCTGCATCCGGTTAGACTGGAAGCCGACCCCAACATGATTGGGAAAAGGCCAGGCAGAATGAATAATCTTGCTAGGACAATGCGGAATGTTTTGTCTTAGTTGCATTCAGTTGTTTTGCCTACAACTGAATTTTGTGTATTGTTTAGTCTCATTCGAAAAACAAGAATCTGTAAGGTATGGAATCAGTCATTCCTTGCGAAAATCCATGACATCCATAAAATATTTAGTTTTAATTCCGCAACAAGTAGATCCAGGCTTGGATGCCTTATGCAGCACCGGCTTCCCGTCACGCACCTTCTGACGATGTTCGGTGGAATTGCAGAACGCGTATCGCGTATAGATTTAAGTTGCATGTTGCATTATAATTATCTACCTTCTGAAAGTAACAAAGAAAGAAATAAAGTTAATTTGCGGAAAATATGACGCCACGAAAGAACATAAAAAAGAACTAGTTGGGAGAAAATTATGCGTCACATCCATGAAAAATGGCTATCACTCATAATGCCGCAAGACAGAGCCCCAGCGCTGGTTTTCAGCGATAGCCGGCGTTGACGTGACGGCCTCAACTGGTGCATACAATAAAAAATTAAATAAATCTTGTATTGTGTAATAATTCTACATGTTTATATGTATAAAAATATAATATTTAAAATGACAACATTACGTTCAGTCGGAAACGAATCAAGCGCCGCCGCCTTAATACATATTTAATGTTCGCAGCTGCTAGAAAACTATTTGTTTGACGTTTTCAAAACTGGTTACATAATAATAAATTATCATGGCGCATTATGTAATGAATGTTATGATGGAATTAATATGTTAAACTCAGTCCGCCGAGAAAATGCTTTCTGCATAATACTTATTTTAGCGGGCTCGCGCGGTGCTGCATTCTGCATCCTTGTTTGCGAAATTAAAACTAAATATTTTTGCATAATGTTTTTAAGAGTGACGTTATAATTTACTCAACTCAGCACCTTTTTGTTCTCAAACACGAAACCACAAAAGGATTTCCGACGTTTTATCGTTTTAAAAATATTATTTCCATATCTGAAATAGATACGGTGGGAGCTTTGCAAATATGTTCCGTTGAGGATGAATATATGAATATGAAAATGTATTATTTTTATATCAATAGCATTTGGGAACACAGTACTGACGAGCTCGTCACATTGTTTTTTTAACCGTTTCAATATTTATGCGTCACCACTACAAATATGTAAGTAATGTTATGAAATGGATGACGGGTTTCTATGTTAAGCTTTCTAGGCTTAAGGCTGCGGATACGAATATATTTTTATGGAACTGGCCTCGAAGGCAGAGGCGCGAAGAGCGACGACAGTTCCATATAAAAGTATGTATTTAAACGCGCCGCAGCCGCCACCGCCCCGCTTTCGCTGACTACGTGTCCGCAGCCTTACGGCTCGTACACACTGGCGTGGCGCGATTGCGGGCGCGACGAGGGAAGCGCTGTCCGTCGCACCTGTGATATCGCGCCAGTGTATACGAGCCTTTACAGATGCGTCTAAATATGTTACGAGAGCGGCCTTTTAAATACCAGTCTATTATGCCAACCAGCATGAGAGGTGAGGCTCTAACCACTAGGCCATCATGCTATCTGACCTTTTCAATATAAATCAAGTTGAAAAAATGCCAATAGTTACTTAAGTCGTTTAAGAGAGAGAGTGTTCATCTTTTAAGTCCCATTTACACGACGTAAGTTTCTTGCCATAAAATAAAATTGAAGAATCAAATGAGATGAAACTTTCACTGTTGTTTTTGGAACAGACGTGGTCATCACTTTAGGACTCTTTGGTCCCTTCGGCCATCCGTTTTGAGAGCATTGTGCCTCGCTGCCTCGCTCAGTTAGAAAGAAAAAGAAAGAAATGGAAACAAAGGTTATTCTGCACAAATCAAGACTCACAATTTAAACATAAAATACACACTAATACAAAGTGGCCAAAAACCAAGTATTCGATAAATCAAAAATTACATTTCATAACATAACATCACGCCTGTAATCTACGAAGGGTTGGGTAGAGGAGTACCTATAGTATACCGACATTTAGCCATTTTAAGTCCCATCTACTAGGGGGCGAACCTATTGCCTCTGACTCTGAACTGAGACTCTGGGCTGCAAATGAGAAATTTCTGACAGAAAAACCCTTTTAAGACTGCCCGACCTGTGAAAGGCACCCAGGACTTCATGCTCAGCAGTAGCACTTGCGACCACTAGACCAACGTTTATGGCTGTATGTCGATCAAAATATACTCACTATTTACCCTCTACTAACAACATACAACATATTTGCCTAAACAAATTACATTCAAAAATACCTACTACAAAACAAACACTTTGAATAATTCAGTGAAATAAATAGCCCAAAGGTTATTTGCAAACAAAATTAGGTGTTATCAAATTGCATGAATATTCAAACACATTTTATAATGTTAGTTCGCATCGGTTTTCAGTTCATAGAGGTGAAGTGTTGGTTTTAATTAACTAAAATAAAACGTTTATTTAGTACGGTAGGGCCAATTTCTTGAGTAACGCTTGAAACTGGGCCTTTGCCATTATGTCCTTAGGTAATCTAAGACAACACTGACGTATAGCAACAGGCGAATTCGTAACAAAACCTGCCTCTTGATTCTGTAAAAATCTCACGGTGAAAACTGAGGTGAAGTGAGCTTAAAGTGAGCTGTCATTCGATCCTAATACTAGAGATTGACACAATTAAAGGCTCACTTCACCTATGTTGTCACCGTAAGACTCACTACTGGACTTTTTTTATTTAATTTATACACTCATTCAATGCATTTAAAACGCAACTATCTGAATATTTAATCACAAATAACACCCTTCCTAAAAGCTGAATGCATTGGATGGGTGTATCATAATAAATAAATTGCAACCGTGACGTCTGTGACGAACTATATTTATAACTAGCTGCTGCCCGCGGCTTCGCCCGCGTGAGTGTCGGAAATTACCCCATACATCCCCATGGGTTTTAAGTATAAATATTGAGTTTCGAGTTAATCGGACAGCGCGTTAAAATTCTTCCATACAAACACTGACACCCCCCAATCCCCCTTTAGGGGGTAATTTAGACGAAGGAGGAGGCGGAGCGCGTGAGGGAGAGGCAAAGTTCGCGCCCTCACGCTCCTAGCCGCCGTAGGAGACGCCCTGGGCGTCGGGACTCCTTGGAGGATTCCCGGCCACCGTAGGCGCGGGCTTGCGGGCGGTGAGCAATGGGTAGCTCGCCCCCGATAAGGACCAGGCCCGGGTCGACAGCGCGTCGTGTTCCACGCGCGCCTCAAAGAGATGTCAGCAAAACTGACGGGGTCCGCTAGGACCGTTGCCCGCCGGGGTTGTGGGTAGTCCTAAGGGGAAACCGTGGCCCCTGGCATGGCAAGGGAAGGAACACGGGTGGGTTTTAGTCAGTAAAAGTCTGACACGCCCTCCCGCTCCGCCCAGAGCGGGAGAAGTCATTGTATGACTTCCCACCCAAAAAAAAAAAAAGTAAAAAAAAAAAAAAAAAAAAGGGGGTAATTTAGAAAAACAAAAAACTACAAACTTTATAATTTATTTAGATAACTATTCGTGCGAAGTTTCGTGTTTATTACCTCAAGGAATAAGATTTTTCATACAAACTTTCATCCCTTATTTTACCCCCTTAGGGGCTGAATTTCGAAAAATCCTGATACACGTTATTCTTAATTTTTGGGTTTAAGTATAAATATTGAGTTTCGAGTTAATCGGACAGCGCGTTAAAATTCTTCCATACAAACTTTGACACCCCCCAACCGTAGGATAGGATACTTTTCCGGGATAAAAAGTACCCAGTGTGGTGCCCAGGATATTAAAGAATAATTATACCAAGTTTCATCGTAATCGAACCGGTAGTTTTTGCGTGATACTTGAACAAACAGACAGACAGACAGACAGACAGACAGACAGACAGACAGACAGACAGACCAAAAAAAATTTAATCACACTTTTGGGTTCGGTGTCGGTCTAGTAACACCCCCTGCCATTTATTTTTTTGATATTTTCAATGTACAGAATTTTCACTTCTACAGATTTATTATAAGTATAGATTTATTAGCATTGTTCTCATGTAAGTGACTTTGTGTCTTTTTTGAGAATAAATATCTTTAAACCTAATTTCTGTAAATTGGCTTAAAATTAAAATGGCTTCCAATTTTTATTTATACCCAGCTGTCAATCCTTAGCGTCAAGTCGAACACACTTCAGGCTCACTTGATCTAAGTTTTCACGGTGAGATTTTTACAGAATAAACCAGCTATTTTCGCCACCTGAAAAGGCACTTAATAGAGAGAGAGTTAGAGTATTCTATTCTATTCTATTCTATTCTATTCTTAATAAATCAACATAATTTTATGAAAACCCAGGCCGAGAACCATGATCCTACTTACTTTTGAGAGCCCTCGTTGTAGGCAAATAAGGATAAAATGCTTTTTAAATAAATGTTAAGTGGGTTAAATGTCGTTTGCTTTGAGCCTAGCCAGCATCCCGTGATACTAAAGGCCTTACCAGTAAATAAAAAATACAGTAAACTCGCTTTGAAAAACTTGTGGGTAATGTAGTTTGCGCACCACCGGCGCTGCGCCACCGCGGTCCTGAAACTTTTCATACCTTTTAGCTAAGCTACCGCTGGGTTACCGCAGACAGTGGTATAGACTTAATAGTAAAGTGCTGATTAATTATGGTCTATTGACTGTTTCAAAAGTATCTGATGAAAGTGTAAACTAACCACGTAAGGGGAAATATTGTATTGTATTGTCTGTCAATCACACAACTTTTTCCAATAATTATTGTTCGAATTATTTATTTATTTATTTAAATATTACATCGACGAAAATTGAAGTTTGAAAAAAGAAAACTTACCTCAAATTGTCAAATGAAAAAAAAAATTTAGGTGATAAAGTTAGAATTTTGGGTTGAAGTAGGTACCTATTCAAAGAATAGCACGTACGTTTTCTGATCCAATTTTTTTACATTTTTGTCTGCAACTTTTGTAACAGACTGGGATTTCCCATCAGCAAAAAATACCAACTTCCATACAAACTGATATCCCCTATAACCCCTAATAGTCCTTCCCTACTAAACACAGGCAATACTTGTACATCTGAATCATCAATTCGTCTCATTACAAACCGAGTTCTCAGTTTAACCAAAGCTCAAACCCAAACGAAAATGGCTGAACAGTTTTTGTATTTCGAACTTTTTTTAGACTGAAATAAAGTTCTTATATTCCAAAGTGACAACTTAAAAAAGTTAATCAGTTTTTTGTTTTTTTTTGTTTTAGAAACTTTAACGATGTCAGAATCGAAATTCAAAAATGGATCGATGGTTTGAAGATAATTAATCTTGTTTCGTAATAAGGCCGTATTTCCACCTCATTGATAATTTATGGCAATGTGAGTGAGTGTTAAGACCTTATGTAAATAAGAAGCATGGTAAGACTACCTCATTCCCGCGGTAATGGGTTTAACTCGCAGCTCGTTTAGTAAAGGAACCCATGTTTGTGTTACTGTGAATAAGAACTTGGTAAGTAACTTGGGCCTCGAGCTTAAGTTTGTAACTTAAGCGGCAGTGAAAAAAATTGATTGCATTGTTTTGAAACGTAAAGAAACGGATTTGCAGATTTAAGAGTTTTTTTTTTTTTTTCAAGTACCCCACAAGCACACACACAACTACACACCTCTGCCCAATCCTTTGGGAAAACAAGGCATGGTGTTATATGTTTGTTTTTTTATTGTTATTTACAAGTCATGCGCCCGATGGTATTTCTTATCCGGAAAAATAAGTCCCACACAAAGTTTCATCCCCTATTTAACCGCTTTAGGGAATGAATTTTCAAAAATAGTTCCTTAGTACTCTCCTCTGACTCCTGTGCCTTAAAAGTTAATGCTTATAGATTATACAATAGTAAATTATTACACTAGGTTCTTAATTAAATGTCTAGCTAACTATATTGTTAGTTAGACGTTTCAGAAAGCTTACAATGTAATCTATTTATGTAAATAATGAACAATTACCGCGTGTAAGTGCCATTTGTAAATGGCCATTGTAACTTCCACAAATTAAAAGTAAACACTGGATTTCGTTTGTTAACAATGCACGGAAAACAGCTACTGCCATACCGTTAATAAGATAATTAAACCTCTTTCACTAAGATCCAGGATAACACAAAAACAAACGTAATAATAAGGGCTGTCACAGTCCGGGCGTCGAGAAAATAAGTTCCTGACACCTGTCAGTTGGACAAGTTCTAGTAGTTATAAGAATCAAATTCGCTAAACACATATTCGTTAGTATGAAACTGACAGTCATCGAGGCATTCTCTCAACGGCCGGATTGTAAGTGGAAAGTAGCATAATAAGTAGTACCTACCTACTACATTTTAGAATACCTATCTAAAATTATTTAATTACTATTTTTTGTCCACGGTGTCACTCGCGTGGATCGTCCGCAATTATCTCACAGGACTGTGCTATTTTTTCTTTTTACTAAGTTAAAAAAAAATCCCAGGACCCATGGTCTATCCATGTGTCAAATTTCAGTAAAATCCGTTCAGCCGATAAAGCGTAAAAAGGTAACAGATAGACGGACAGATAAACAGCCAGAGTTACTTTCGCATTTATAATATTAAATATGATATTATAGTACTATTATAATTATAGTATGGATGTCGGTAAAATCAGTAATGACAAGCAAGAAATAGTAGCAGTAGATCACTAACCCCATTCTCAATCACGATAATACACAACACAAATTCAGAAACCCACCTTCTTCGAACAGATGCACAAATTCGAATTCATAGAAAATACGACTCCGAAATTGGCGCTTACCATGCGATACACGGTAACAGCCATTAAACGTACCGTTCTAAACGGAATACGGAAACAAGGAAGGCATCTCCAATTTGTAAGTGAACTACCAATGACGTGAATGTGTATGGAATTAATAAAATTTTCTTGTGTTTTAGCTTGGAAGCTCTGTGTGTGTTTGGGTTGCTGAACATAACCCAAAGATCCTTTGTTCATGTTTTCTGGCAGATTAAGCGACACCAGCTGAATTGTCAAAAAAGAAACTCGACTTTTTGGATTGACCTTCAACCTACATATTGTTCTTTTTTAATATTCTCTATAAGAAATCATGGAATTCACAAAAAAACTTTTACATGTCAATAATATTTTAAGTACCGCCATCTCACCAATTTTTTTTTTTTTTAATCAGCGGTTATAAAATTAACCGTAACAAAACTGTAAAATGAAGAACATGTAAGATTTAAAATTAGAATTTCGGGTTTAAGATTATTCTAATTAATTAGGATTTCAGAAAACAATGATGAGTAATTTTCACAGTCACACAATAATTTCAATGGTATCTAATATTTTCAGTATTTAATAACCTAGACTACCTAATCCTAATTACTTTGATAACTAAGATTTCAATAAAGATTTATTTAGGACCAGACTAATTTAAATTGTTTGTCGAGCTTTAGTTGTAACTGAAAGAAATATAAGACGAAATATCTTTTGAAATACCACTAATAATTGAACCATGACCACCTAACTATTTAATGGTTTCCAAGCTCATTTTTATCTGGACTATCATCGAAAACGAAGACAAAAATACGTTGAGCTGTGAAAACGATCTTTTTAGTCATAAACAGGGGTCTTCTAAAACTGGCTATAGATTATTTGATTTCACAGAAGCACTTCCTAAACCGACTAAAGAATCGTACATTCAATATCGATGCCTAGTTACAGTATCGATGCCGCGATTCGATTCGTTTCAACCAATTGCGTTCTGTAATGAACAGTGCTCAATGTCACGGAATCGAATGGTATAGCCTGATTGTATGGCACTCGAATGGGCACTCGATTCTAAAAGTCTGGGTAACAACATTATAAAAGTGGTGTAGCCAGTTACAAATAGAATAGACCTGTGAAATGTATTGGAAGCTAAATAGCTCGAGGTCAAGTTATATTTGTTAATGCTAATTACTTTTTATATTTTTATAATTAACTAATTTCTTGAGTTTTTGGTGTACATTTTAAGAGTGAGCTTGTGAGCAATAAATTCGGGTCAGTAACAGAAAACTGAATATGTTGGAAACTAAGAATGCTATCTTACTCAAATAAATTGTATTTTATAACCTATTTTAATCTTACAACTTCTAAGTTAACATTTTTTCTTTTACTTATAAAAGTCATTATTTTTAAATGCGTCAATTTTATCGCAATACAAAAATTTAAATTATTTAACGTTTTTTCAAGAGGAAGGTTTTCTGCCATTTTTATAATATTGTTATTAACCTCCGTGCGATAATAGTACAAATTGAAAGTGGTATGAGATGTATTCGTCAAAAACTTTATTTCTTTATATAAATAACAACTTTTTTTCTTCGAAAATATATTTTTTCCTTTTACTTGATAATTATTTGGGCTTGAAGTCGGTTAAGTACTAAAATGTACAATCTCCTGTAATTTTCAGTTAAAAATTCACATAATTAGTGGGCTTCTGTGTATACCACTTGTTCCTTTTGATGTCCCGTATCTCGAAGGTTTTATGCTATAAGTAGAATAAATATACAAAAAGTCCTAGTTTTTTTATATTTCACGGTGTTTTACATAAATAATCGTGAGTTTGTCGAATTATATTGTATGAAAAAATAAAACGCGAAAAATAAAAGAAATAAAAAAAAACATAAATGCCAGTTGATTCTTTGACATGGTCTCATTAATATCCTAGACTGGATGGGATATCAAACAAAATTATTGTTGTATAGTTGTTTATAACATTTTTTATGTAAGTTTTAAGTAATTTAATATATTTAATACATTAAATTATTATACAACTAACTATTTAGTTGAACTATTTGTGCATAAAAAACTTATAACAATAGTAATCATGTCGAAGAAAGCAATCCTTTATTTTCTAGAATTTTCTAATGAGCCCTCCAAAAATACTTTAAACATTATTTTTAGGCTGAAAAACGCTAGATAACTAATAGAAAAGAGAACGCAAACCGAACCTTTTCTATTTATTTTCCTAAGAACTCATTAACTTAATAGACAGTTTTTAATTTGCTCAAAAACTAAAGTCGACCGTCCACTGCTACGCAGGATATGCACGGAGAGATTTAACATGTTAGCTGCGCGGTTCATTTGTTTGCCAGCCACACATCCGTGCTTAATGTGGTCATGGGACATAGTGGATGATCTCCTTTACGTTTTTATTTATAGTGAGTTAAGTACACGTATATAGCTTAGCCCTGGTCTGCTGTGCACTAGTCAACGGCTATTTAGTTTATTTATTTAAATTAATTAATTTATGTATTTATTTATTTAGTGAGTGAAATAGACGATGGTTTATAACGAAAACAAGCGCGTAAAATTTCATGAACAGACCTTTAGGAGCATAGATATTATGAAAAAAACCACGAGGACTAGTATGGAAGAATGACTGACTAGGGTAACCTTAAAGTGCTCCAATACCTTTTAGAAGGGGAGAAATATCTAAAATGTTGGGTGTTGAAAAGGTGACATCTTTTGCAGCGTGTAATCAAGGAAAGCGAGGGGAATGCGAAGGTGTACCGTATGTACGTGTAGAAAGAATATTGTTGTTGCATTTCAAAAGCCAGACAGTCTATCATTGTAAATTGTAGCTTATGTGAATGCCCATAAAAGTCATAGTTCTGCAGCTCCCTGCGACGCGACGTTTCACTAGATTTTCTCAACGCATTTCAAAATAGGTAGGTACTAAAAAATAATTAACAATTAAACACAAATTAACTACTACTAAACTTCGAAATTCATAAAGTGACTGTTTTATAAATCATAAATTGGCGTTTGTAAAGATTTGACCATTGTCATTATCTGCCTAGCCTTTTCCCATTATGCTGGGTTCGGCTTCCAGTCTAACCAGATACAGATGAATAGCTAGTATTTTATATGGAGCGTCGTCAAGACTGGTTGTCACACTTTCGGGCTTCTGACGACCCATATTGTCGTTGGTCCCGCAGCTTGGCTGTTATTCATGGATCTTTGACAGTGCAAAGATCAACGAATGACAGCCGGTACTTCATACTCTGCTCAGCAGTAGCGCTTACGCACACGAGACCAACTAGGGAGTCTTACTTTATAAGCCTATGCCATAACCATGTACATAAAGCACACAACCTTTCAGCACATGCCTACTACCCACCGAACACAATTCTTGATTCTTAACTTTATTACTCGTAAAATTATTGTTTATTAATATTACCCTTAATCCTAACGGGCGTAAGCGCCATTAAAGCTAATGTCGCTTACGCTCTTTGGGTTCAAAATCAGTTCTCCAACACCCTTATAAATATGGATATGGCTGTTTTGGGTGGCGAGTCGCTTACTCCTGAACGGAATTGTCTTAGTAATGAGTATTATTGAATTAATTTTAAGATCTATTATTTTATGGCTACTGTTTAGTGTGTGAGGTCATGGCAGTATGCTGAATTTAAGATGGTTTTTTATCGGTAGGAGTCCGTATAATATCTAGTATATTATATTGTAACAGCGAATCAATTTTCCCACCTTCCCCCATAAGACCTAGGCCAAATATTGGAGTACTACTCGCACGTTTACGGCTAGTCCGGTCTTTTTTTTAAATTTGATTGAATATTCAGTTTCCTTTGAACTCCGTCTCTTAACTAGAAAATGGTTGGAAATAATCAATAGGAATAAATTATTTGTCAAACAAACCTCATAGATATGGTTTTAAAACACAAAGTATTTTAAGTAAAAATATTCGATTTTCAGGATTTTTTAAATTTAAAATCCGAGTTGCGTAGCTATCAAGGGCAGATTAAACAGAGCCTTTCAAAATAAATCCAACACAGAAAACAAGGAAGGCTCGCACAAAGCGTTAACAGCATTTCCTCATCTTGGCATTTCGAACTTTAGAAAGGTGCAAACAGAAAAGGCATTAGACACTAAGACATTTGTCAATCCCTCTCCTGAATTTCAAGTGTCGACCTTGGGCCACATTCCTTTTGTTAAAAGTCTTTAAGAAGTCGTCTCGAACAAGGAAAGGTTGTTTGGAGGTCACCTGACAGGAATTCTTTAACGGCCTTTTTTGGAATGGATGATTTTTATATACTTTATTGTACACAAAAAAATAGATTTAACACTACAATGGGCGGCCTTATAGCTTTCTGATATCTCTTCCAGGCAATTTTTGAATGGACAGTGATTACGTGGGTATCAAATAGGGTTGTCATTGGTGGAAAAAAATAAGTATCATCATCAACATCAAGTATAAGTATATCGATACAATATACAACAACGATGCCATACAGGGTGACTTGTAATTTGACGTAATCCTTCCAATACCTGTTAGTGTGACCGATTTGCAACAATTAAGGGCCTTTAAGTCGTCAAACTGCTTAGCAAGATCCGCCGTTATATCGAAAATCTGCAGCATGAATTTTGAAATAAATATATGTTAAAGTTGAGGATTAATGTTAGCGACTATGTTAGCCGAAACACGATTTCATAAAATACTTCAAATTAGATCATGAAACTTTACATACTAAATGATGATGATGATGCATATTGACGACGTCGCGTATTTGGAATCTATACCTTCACACAACGCTCTATAGTGTTGAGTTCAGGTATACAATAAAAATATATACGCCCGTGTTAGGGATTTGAAAATATACCCGACCGCAACATTTTTCTGGGGTATACTTTCATGTAGGACACTGCATTTTGCTATACTGTAATGTATACCCGTTTCACTGTCTCTCCACTTTTAATATTATGCTAACGAATACAAGACTTTTTTGTTAACAAACTCGTTGATAAAATTAACGTAAGTATCGTTCTTATTTTTTATTTTGATCAGCTTTCAATCTAAATTGCATGGAGTACTTTTCCCGGATTCAAAATCCAAATTCTCAATAAAGGCTCGTACACAATAGTCAGTTATAAAACCCTCTAAACTGGCTTTATCTATCATTTTACACACTTTTTACACTAATAGGAACACAAATTATATACTTATCACTATAAAAAATATACTTCAGACCCTACCATAGATATAAGAAAGAAGTTGTTATTTATATTTCTATGGACCCTACTATGCACTTTTCTTCCTGTTTTTTTAGCACATAATGTAAACCGTACTGACTCACACATGGCACAATGTAAAAGAAAGGAACGAAAAGGAAAGAACGAATGAAATAGTCAAAAGAATACCGTTGCGGTCGGGTATATTTTAAAATACCTACGCGGGAAATCCTAAATTCGAAAGTATACCCAATGTCAACTCGGCCAGTGGCGTCACAAATGTTGGGTAAAGGTACGCTTTAATGAATGAATTCTCAATTTTTGGATTTGAAAACATACCCGACGGCAACACGGTCTCTGACGTCATGAGCGTTGTGTGAAGGTATAGATTCCATATACGCGACGACGTCCCTACTACGCTACCTAGGCTGAGGATACATTAGGCCGCGACGCGACCTGCGACACACGAGCGATTTAAACAAATAAATAAATGCTCATGTATATGACTACACCGTACATCAAATATTACTAGCGATCTTTGATTTCTTTATGCGATAGGAACTACATGCGTCAATCACTGCATCGGCTACATCAACATATCAGCGAAATTGAAGCGAATTTATTAGAAAATTTCTCACTTGCACGACTAGTTTAATAGTGCTACTAATATGCGTGTGGCTACATTATGCGTATAGTAAACCGCGAAGGGTGATGTGTACTGTAGCCACGTTATCGCCGAATATACGCTGGATTTTCGCTTATAATGTAGCCACACCATGTTTATCTCGTTTCGCTCTTCCAGTCGTATCGCAAATCGCTGCCTACTGTAGCCTCAGCCTTATACGTGTGCGACTGTGTGTGTGCGTAGATTTGTAATGTGATCATAATTTTCTCCCACAATCAGTTTATCTAATTTAAGAACATGTGTTTTTCATTAGTCCTTTAGTTATTAAAATTATTTCTAGCATAAGTTTAATGCATGTGATGTGGCTGTGATTTAAAAACAAACTGATAGATAAAGGTATTTATAAATTAAGGTAAAAATCCATTGTGTGTATTAACATTATAACATAATAATTCTAATTGGGTTGTGGTGTAAAAAACCTAAAGAAACAGCCGATAAAACGATAAAATTCAATTTTCTCTCAAGTGGTACGATGTTCACCGGGTTATCTTAACATCTAGTGTACATAACAATAAAAAATCCTTTTAAAACAAAACATCACGCCTTTTTTCCCTGAAGGGATGGGCAGAAGTGTAGGTACCTATAGTACACCCACATTTCGCCAGTTATGTCTTAAGTCCAATGAAATAGGGGGCGAGCCTATTGCCATCAACCGGGCACAACTGAGAAATTCCAGATAGAAAATCTCAATAACACTTTGCCCGACCTGGGAATCTAACCCAGGACCTCATGCTCAGCAGTAGCGCTTAGACCACTGGACCAACGTGGCAGTATTAAATTGTTTGTATTTGCGTTGCGGAACGTTGACGTCCAAAAATAAAAATTTACTTTCCTCGTATCGTGGGGTATACGAATCACACCGATGTATGTTCCGCGATTTTTCATAGTTTTCGAGTTATGATTTTGTTTCTGAATTTTTGAGAATTTTCGACTTGACCAATTTAAAATATATAAATATCAGTTTGCCCGACCTGGGAATCGAATCAAAACCGGCCTATCAAAATCAGTCGAAAAATGAACTAAAACGACAAACAGAGCGGCAAATGCATACGTGCCTTGCAAAATTTATAATCTTTTCACATTGCCACATAAGATTAGAAGCTGACCTTCCTAAGTCCAATCAATGAATAGCGAAATAAAAATAAATACCACAAGAAGTAATCAACCCTCAATCGTTTAGAGTTTAAATTGAAAAGAAAACAATTTACACCCGCAAATGACCTCATTTTCAGACTCTTAAGATTTCTACAAGCGGGTATTGGAGCGCTCAGTAATTACAAACCGACTCATTTCCCACAGAATTTCACTTAAAGCCTATGTTTTAGAACATAGACTAGTTAACAAATGGAGTGTCGACTTTTATTCGAAAGCCATCGGGCTTAGCGATGAGATTTCCAATCAGCAAAAATGATTAACTTTGATACAAACTTTCATCCCCTTAAACCCTTTATCATTTTCATTCTGCCTAGCCTTTTCCTAATCATGTTGGGGTCGGCTTCCAGTCTAACCGGATGCAGCTGAATACCAGTATTTTACATGGAGCGACTGCCTATCTGACCTCCACAACCCAGTAACTAAGTAATACGATACCCCTTGGTAAGACTGGTTGTCGGACTTTCGGGCTTCTGACGACTCGTAACGACTGTCAAAGATCCACGAATGACAGCCGGGACCAACGGCTTAACGTGCTTTCCGAAGCACCGAGGAGTCTCGGTATGTAAAGATGGTCACCCATCCACGGACCAACCCCGGCAAGCGCAGCTTAACCTGATGGATCGACCCGTGCGGCTGTTATTACTTAGCCACGAGCTCCTCATTTAAACCCTTTATGAATATTCAAAAATCCTTCATTAGTGCTGTACTTGTGCTTCTAGGCCCAGAGGTCTGGTACCTATGCGTTGTCTGTCAGTGAATTTAAGATTTTTATTAAGTAGAAGAAGCTTAGATTCTTAGATGTCAGATAATGACAATTTAATCATCGTGTTGTTAAAAGATTGTTGATTCCGCATAATACGACATAAATTAATAGTAATGAAGTCAAAAATGTACATTGAATAGTTTTGGAAAAAAAAAAGGAATTGCTACGAGTTATGGAAACGAGTATGATGCCGAAAATATAGTTTTTAGAATTATTGTCCGTTTGTCTGGATATAATATTCCGGATTGACGCAAAAACTGCTGGACTGATTTAGATAAAATTTTGGCACATAGATAGTTTAAAACCTGGTTAAAACACATAGGTTACTTTAATATCGGTAGTACGTTTCCGCGATATATTTTCTGACATATACGCGGCCGAAGCTGCGGGGAAAAGCTAGTTATTATTAAAATCCAACCGTACAAAGGCTGCCTTAATAATTTTATTTTCCTCAATGAACCTGTGTAAAAGAAAATTGTACTGAATTTAGTAGCGAATTAGTGAATCCTTAAGATTGCATTCAATAAATAAAGCCATATTAAGAGGAGGCTCCCTAAATTCTATGTTAATTTGCATTAATATTCTGAAACAGTCACACATACAATCAAAATGGAACTTTAGTATATGATTCATTGGATCTTTTTCTTTCCATGTACAAGACAGTTACGTAATTGTAACATTTTCGCTCGATTCATTTTTTATTCAAAAATCATGTCTTTTTTAAAGATTATTACTTTTTTTTTCAAGATTGCTTGGCCTTTATGTCTAAAATAAATGTTAACAGTAAGAAAATATAGTTTACTATCCAGCCACAAGATATTTTTTCTCTAGATCAATTATTACTTTAGTTATAAACAAAATAAGAATTGAGACTTACGACATTTAGTTTCGAGTTCGAACGCGATCAAAGAGCGCACGCGGTATTCAACCTTATTACGGCTATGTTAGCGTCTAACACCATAGCGGTCTAACCGGTCTCTCAGTGGCGGAGCTTGCGTAGAAATTATTTTAGAGTGCCTGGTCTTAATGTACATATTCCAATAGTTATCATGTTTCTTTTGAAGATCGTTATTTAATGAAGATTTTGTAAAATGCCTAATTGTAAAAGGCTTCGTGAACGAAGCATGTACCTAATGCTTCGTTCAAGAACACACTAGATACTATATCACGAACATAAACTCATTGCTCAACTCTCTCTCAAAAAAATTATTATATAAAAGTATCATGTAATAAAGTATTTTAAATATCATGAACTTCAGACTATTTAACAACATCAATACTCGAACATCAAGTTGAATTAAGTTTGCGATATGTTAATGTTCAGGATTGTATGTCATCGCTGAAAATGTGAAAAAATATCGCTTGAAGCTTAAAAAGAGAAATAAGTACCTAGAGACATTATTTGTTCAAAAATTAAACTTAAAGTCTAAGTTATCTAGCTAAGGGTTGAAAAATATGTTGTTAATTGATGCTTATTCTATTTTTAAACATTATAAGGCCACGTTGCCTTTTTTCGGGCTATTTTGAGGCCTTAACCCTGAACCTAGTGTATTCTTGATCGAAGTTCACATGCACACTTCATTTACTACATCCTCAGTGTTTTAGAAGCTCTATAGTCTTAGAGTATTAAGGACAACGTCTGTAGGCTTTATTTCCATATTAATAAACAGATTATGAGCTTACAATATACTGGGAAGCTTTGTCGTTGTAGTTGTTGTAATTTATGATAAATTATTATTAATTTAATATCTTAGCTAAGAAACGATGATCTGGAGCTCTGGAACTAGTTCTCGACTCACACAGGGTGTTCATGAGTTTATATTATTTTAAAACTTGAAAACGGGTTACTTTATTCACTATTATGAACGAATTTTAATATAGGATCGAGGTGAAATCGCGAAAAAAATCTGCTGCCCCATACTTTATAGCATAGAGCAGCAGATTTTTCTGTGTGCATAACTCGACAAGATGAAAGGAAATTGTTTTTTTTTTGGCGAGTGCAGTATCCTTCATAATGATGAGTACAATGACCCCATTTCAGGTTTTCGATAATAACAAGATTTATAGTTTTTACAATTTAATCACACCTTATATAAACCCTACTTTGACAAAGCTTTGCAAATAAACTTAAAAGAGGTTCATATAAATGGTATGTACTGTAAGCCAAACAAAAAATGTACAACGTGTCGATTTTAGTGAAGATATTGTATACCTACTCCGTGGTTTTGGTGACCAGTAAAAGTTCAAGCAGAACCTGAAAATGATACCGTATACAGTGCACGCGACAAGTATCATATATAACGCTCGGCATTTTTCAAAATTGGAATGTTTTATGATATTAAAACTATTTGTGTATTGTTAGCATCGACGGGATATAAAAAATAACAAAAGAGCGATCGAATATAAATGATATTGTTTTGTACAACATTATTATATTATTATGGGTTTGAAATTGAATCTCCTCAATTTGAAAATTGTATAATTTCAGGAATTTCTCGGAAAATTTATATTTAGTAGTAATATGAAAGTGATCCTTTTTTGTTTACGTTTAAAGCTAAAATAATTTAACATTGATAGTACATTACTGTCGCGCCCTGCAACAGAGGCACTGATAACTCACGTATGTGTGCCTCGGCTTCGCCTCGGCCCACATTTTCACGATCGTCCGTCAATACCTGGTTATGGCCAAGGTTTGTATAGTACCTCCTTTTATCAAATAATACGCGGAAATTCAAATTATGTAAATTAATTATAAATTTCAGAATCAATGACGAACAACGCTAATTTTTCACGCGCTAATTTGTTCATTTGTTTCTTTTTTACTTTAAACAGCTGAAGAAGAAGGTTGTCAAAATAATGTTCGAATTTCCAAGTATGATTGAGAAATATTTATTTGTTATGCAAGGCTGCAAAGTTGTTTTTTGGCGCGAGAACTTGTATTGAATCTTGAGAACTTGTTTTAAAGGTACGAGACGCAGAATAAGTTTGCTGCCGAGTGAAACACACAACTTTTCACATCACTCCAGTGAGGAAAATGCCTGGTGCAAGAAAAACATAACAGTCGTCTTACTGGCCAGTGCGATTATTCTAAAAATGAGGTTGGCGCATTGACATGAAATAAGTAGGTAGGTATTTATGCATTTTCAGTGGACCCGGCGGTATAGAAAATTATTGAATAGAAAGGTTCGCATTTTAAAAACTCTTTCCACGCTAGCGGATAAAATTCTTCTTTGGACTCAGATTTCGAATGATAAACAGAATCTTTCCGCGCTTCTGAGGTGAAAATACTAGTTTAATTTTTAGTGATGAGATGTTATTGACAGCCGTAACACGTGCCATCGGGAGGAGATAACAGCCGCACGGTTCGATCGAAGGATAAGTTACGCTTACGGAGGTCCAGTCTGTGGAACTATCCACCATTCATTACATACCGAGATTTCTCCGTGCCACAGAAACCACGCTAAGCCGTTGGTCCCAGTTATAGATGTTGAATACTTCGGAAGTATTCGGAAATATTCCGAAGCTTTGGGAATATTTCAACTGTCAAAAAAAAACCAGGAAAATCGACCTTACTACCTATTTCGCGCTTGGAAGTTGTAAAATAGATTATTTTAGTTATGTTGTGAGCGGTAGGTTTAAGTTTATGGTTGTGAGTGCACGTCGCATCAATTCAAGCACACACAACGTCGCGTAAATTTTAAATGTCAATAAGGTCGAAAATCGCTTGCACCTGTTTTTTTAACTTGCTTAACGATAGCAGGTTAAAAAAAAGGTTCAAGCGATTTTCGACCCTCCACCCCACTCCACTCCACTCCACACCACTCCATTCCATTCCATTCCAGTCCAGTCGTCCATTCCATTCCATGGTAATAAACACATTACCCTCCTTTGCGTCGCGCAAAAAGTGTCGGGTAAAAAGTGTCGTGACAACTTTTCGTAAGATTTTTTTCCGTCTAGCCCCCTTTCACAACGCGCGATAAGGAACTTCGTTCCAAACAATGATATTCTAATAAACAGATATGTTATACACGTACAAAACAACAGAAAAAAGTGTTCCGCGCCGAGCGCAGCGCGCACCGTATCACTCGTAAGCGTGTGTGGCTCAAACTAAAAGCAATATTTCCCAATTGGGTACTTTTCTAGTCTTCACGTTTTGCGCGCTCATAACATATCTGTTTACTAAAACATCATTGGTTCCAAAATAGCATTCGATTTCGAAATAAGTAGGTACCGACCTAAAAACAAAAGAATTAAAATCCTGTTAATCGCAGGCTAACATAATTATCTACCTATAAAAATATCAACATATACTTAATCAATTCCATTTATAATAAAATAAACATTTATATTTTACTTACGTATGTGCCACTGAACAATAATTAACTCACCCACCACACCACAAACAAACACGTTTATTCCCATTGAATTATTCAGGCGAAATATTCCGCGGAAACATTCGATTGCGGGGTACGAATCTTTCTCGCGGGGCGAGGGAAAACTTCTCCGGGGAGCATCTCCCGTCTTACCGCACCCCGCACCGCCATTGCCTGCACGCACGACTCGAGGAGCGCAGCGGCGGCGACGATCGACGATCGATGCAAAATACGATTTTTCAGCAAAAAAAAAATCTTAATTAAATTCATTTTGAATAATTCTGATTTAAAGAAACTTTCCCAGAAGTATTCCGGAATAATTCAGAATTTTTCAGAAGTTTTGCAACTATAGTCCCAGTTACCAGTTACCACCAGTTATACCAGTTTTATATACACATTGACAATGTTGAATATTATAACAAAATGACATGATTACTTTGTTAAGTATTATATTATTTTTTAAATATTGTGAATGTGAGGACTATGTGGATCATTTTTTTTATTTCTTTATTTTACATTTAGTGTTATTGATGTTCTGGCGGTTTGAGTATTTTATGCGGCCTACTCAAATGTCCTTTCTTTGGTATTGTTCGTCGAGTCGCTGAGCTCCTTAAGTTCTGAGATGAGCTCCTCGATTACTGACAATTGCTTGCACTGACTGGACAGGTCCACTCAAACCTGTGTGGTTCTTTCCTCAAAAGACCATTTCAGACACTATCTACATGGTCCTCATGTGGCCTGACCAAGATAATGTCTGGACTTTAAAAGAGACTGTGACCTCTGAGTTTGTTTCGGCCTTTCTTCTCAGAGTAGTCAGATAGGAAACGCCGACCTCATCTAGCTTAGCTCTAATATTTTTTTAACATGACGTGTAAAAGTGATTCCGATATCCTATTTACAGAATAAACAATTTCATTTCATTTCATTTCATTTCATTTCATTTCATTTCATTTCATTTCATTTCATTGTCATTCATTGATCTTTGACAGTCGTTACGGATAGTCAGAAGCCTGAAAGTCTGACAACCAGTCTTGTCCGTAGGTGGGGGGAGTTTTGAGTGTTCAACACCCCCCAAAATGCCTTAGCCAACCCACCCTTTTATACAGAATTTGATTTGAATGTCATTATAACCCGATGGTCAATAATGTGATTTGAATTTGGAACCTTGACAAAAAAAATCTTATGAAATTTTTTACGACAATAATATTATGTTCGAAATTGAAGTGCTTTTTATTACCTCGCAGGTGTAAATAAGAGTACCTATTCTCCTCAAGGATAAAGGTGTGTTCGTCTTGGGTGAGCTTGAATGCCTCGCTGCAATCAAGATTCTAGTCTAAGCACAAGAATTTTTCGTTATGCTCGGGATTCAAACTAACGCCTGTGACATTAGACACTGCTTTATTCCCTTAGTGAATAATCTACTATACAAAAAAGATCATATTTACTTTGATGATATTAAATTATAATGATAAATAAACGTTATGATGATATTGTATAGGTATTATAGATACATCAACTTTCCAGAAAGCTAAAAATGAAAATCATGCGATCTAAATTCGTCCCTTTTTTGAGATAGATTGAAATAAATATTGATGTCGGACTATTTGATAAAAGGGAACTGCGGATGGTTTGTGTTGACGTCCGAGTGTTGGGACTCAGTGATAGAGAAATGAGTTTTATGACTTAACTAGTTTTTACTAGAGAGAGTAGTGGCGGCCTAGTTGGAACGACTGCGACTTACGAGGTGTAGGTCGTAAATTTGAACCCTGACAGGCGCTTTATTTGGGTGTTTTCTCGTGGACCTACTTTTTTGTCCTACCAGTAGGTCCACGAGGGTATGTTGTTCCTGTTGGTCCTACCAAAGTGTTGAAACCAAAATATACCTCCTGTATAAAGAAATTAGACTAGGTGTGGTTTCAGTTATCCTGCTGCCTCATATTAAATACATTAGCTGAAATGGAAAACGACACTGGTAATAGAAATGAATCACATTGGCGACAAGAAAAATATATAGTTCAAGATGATTACATTCTAAAATGTCAATCAGAATTAATTCGTGGTGATATAACAACCGGTCATTTTTTAGATAAATGAAGATAAAATATCTTGAGTTTTATCTACATATTATTATGACAAAATATTATAAGTTAAAATATTAATGAAATGTTAAGTTTGTTTTTTTTATATTATAACAAAGATAATAAAGCAATATTGTAACTTTTCTTTTTATTATTTTCAATGAGGCAGCAGGATAACTGAAACCACACCTCGTCTAATTTCTTTATACAGGAGGTATATTTTGGTTTGAACACTTTGGTAGGACCAACAGGAACAACATACCCTCGTGGACCTACTGGTAGGACAAAAAAGTAGGTCCACGAGAAAACACCCCTTTATTTTATGTTAATTATAAAAACGATGTAAGAAAACATCGCGAGACAATACAGCATACAATAGAATGCACATAACGGAATAAATATTATTTTTACTGGATGCAACACGACACTGAAGAAGTTGATATGATATTTTTATTCGTTGATGTTAATTTTGTTTATTGAATATCATAGTTAATTTTAAATATTAGTTAAATATCGTGGTTGATGGTTATAATCATCATCTCTAATTCAAATAAACAGAGATACTTTCGCATTACAAAAAAAATCCCTTTTACCTTGCTTTAGACCTATTATAATTCCTAAGTAAACATTTTGACTAACACGAACAATGTTGTCGGGTAAGTTCAAGACTAATTACGTCTCGTAACTTGTAAAGAAACAGTAATAAACTTGTTTCCCCAACGACGTTGTTTTACCTTAGAAGTTAGGAAGTAAGAAGTACTGACGAGGGAGCAAAAGCATCGGTTGTTTCGCGGCACTTTTCTAGTGCCTAGTTCAAGTTCGTCTGGAGGTTGCAAGGTTGTTGCTAAGAAGGATTAAACGCTAAACTGCTTATTGTAACACCAAAGTTTGATAGGTTACTTATGCTTTGCTGGGGAGTTTCTTGCGCCACTTCTTCCCAGCTAAAGCACTAGGAAGTGGTGAAGGGTGGGTGTTTTGAGGGACTGTCTTATGTAATTTTGACGTTCGAAAAGTGCTGATACTCAGCCTAGTTTGAATAAATGACTTTTGATTTTGATTTTGATTATGCCTGTTTTCACAAACGTCAAGTTAAGCGACTAGTTAGTAAATGTTAGGACATACCTACCTTAGCAAACACGTTTCGTTTTACCATTCGTTTCTTAATAGGCAATGGATTAATATGGATGTAGCGAGCTTTGCTCACTCGGTTTGCGCGATTTGTCTCAGTTGTAACCTAACCTAACCAGTTAAGTCGGGGTGCTGCAACCAATTCGGCTCGCGCGTGGTTGGTCATAGTTCCAACCAAACCCATTTGCTCGGGCTACCCTAACTTAGTTACTGCGACAAACTGTGAGAAAAAGCCAGAAAGTTAAAGAGAAAAGTTTTAAGAGGTTCATTAATAATTTTTTTTAGCCTTAACAATATAGTTTAAATATCGTTAAGTATAATAATCGCATTTTATTAACGTACCACTTACAATAAGTCTGGACTCAAAATTTTCTCGCTGTTTTTGTAACCCCAACTTTAGGGATAGATGCCCACTACCCTAGCCACCGAAAATGTTAGTAACATCAATGGTCGGCCGATATACCATGAGTTATAACAGTTTGGGTTTCTGCACTTTAATAAATAAATTTTTCAAAAAGCTGCTATTTCAACAACATACTCGTACGTTTATAGACAGATCTACATAAACCTACATAAACATAAACCTACATAAACTTTCCCATTAGAGTAGGTAGAAAAAACAGCCATCTGCTACGATCCTTACCTACTCCTCTTGCTTGGTGTATGACCAGATGCAAACACGGACGAACCGTGTTTGCATCTGGTCATACACCAAGCCGATTGCGAGTACGCACCTGACCTTTCTGAAGAACGTCACCATTTCACTATCAAGGGCAGTGTCTGTTCTTCTAGGGCGTCAGGGCGTCAGGGCGTCCCCTCCCAGCGTTTTCATTTACATCGGCCTTGTAAAAACCTTCTGGGACTTTTTGTTAGTACACGCAAGTAACTTTGCTCGGTTAAAAAAATGGTTTTGCAAAAACATTTAACTCATTAGCATACTAGACATGCTTAATCAGCCTTTTTTTTTGGGTGGGAATTTATCAAATAACTTCTCCCGCTCTGGGAGGAGCCGGAGGGCTTGTCAGACTCTTACTGACTTTAACCCACCCGTATCCCTTCAGTTGCATATACGTTGCCAGTGGCCACGGTAAACTTTCCCGTTACCCTGGCAGGCATCGGCCCTAGCGGCCTCCATCAGTTTTGCTGACATCTCTTTGAGACGCGCGTTACTCATTGCTCACCCGCAAGCCCGCGCCTACGGTGGGCGAGAATCAGCCTGGGATTCCCGACGCCCAGGGCGTCTCCTGCGGCGACTAGGGGCGCGAGGGCGCGAATTTTATGCAGAATCAGCCTGTAATGTTACCACTGCTGGGAACCAGCACTCCTCTCTGGAAGAGTTAGTGACCGTTATCCACAACGCGGGCCCAGTTCGGGTTGGTGAATGTCACATGTCTTCGAATTTTTGGTCCATGTTCATTTAGGTGATCCCGGTTTCCTCACAATGTTTTCTTTCACCGTTTTAAGAGCAGTCGTAATAGAATAAATTACATTTACTTGGTTCAGTTAAATGTGCAAATCTAAATATTATTGCTTTATCTTTACCCAAAAGCTTTAGTAAATGCTCGCAAATAAAACCGATTCCCTCTACGAGGGCTTTAGTATCCTCATTATATATTTATAAAAGTATCACCGGTTGGTTTTTATACCTTTATACCGCTCTGAGATCACTTTGGTGGAATCGCTTTATGAGATAGGTCAGTTTAGGGTAAACTGTTTATTTGTACCTAATTTGTTTTAGATACGGTTAGTTTGGGACACTGGACCTAAGCATTTAATGTTGGGTTATTCCCTGAGTACCCCGATCCCTGAGGCCCCCATCCCGGAAGACCCCGTTTTATTTTTATCTAGATAAACTCAATAAAAGTCCGTTTAGCTTAAAAGTACTAGTGTGTAGTAGTGATAGGGTAAGTCTGCACAAGCATAGTTTTCGTATTAGCGGGCAAAAAGTTTCTCAGACGATATGTGGATGGTAGAGTACCGTTGACCGTTTACATTTTCATCAAATACTTTTGGAACAAACCATATTAAACTGGCCTCGAGTCCGGAGCCAGTACTACTTCCCTACCCCATTAATCGCTTAATAGCCTTCATCTCTAAGGACTGGACTAGGAAGCCTGACTACCTACCTCAAGGCCTCCCGTGGGGCCTTGGCTTCAGTCCAATATGGTTTCAACAAACATTTATTGACAAATGACTACACACTCCACTTGTTAAACCGGTGAAGCGAGACGGATTTATTTGTTGTTGAGACCATTTTGACGAGGGTATGTTTTGTATAATAATTGGAATATTGTATGGCCATTTTAAATGGCAATTTGTTAGTTTGGATCCTTTTGTGATTATGTTATTAAGGAAAGCAAATACATTTATTTAGCACAGACTAAAAGCCACACAACATTTCGGAAAAATAAAAATAAATAGTTAAAAAGTTTGTAAGAAATTTGCAGAAATGTGCCTCACGGCTCTGCCAAATAATCCCAGTTCAGCTAGTGCCTCATGCTGGTTTTCAACTGGTCCTGAAGTTGGGAGGTGTCCAGATGTAAATCAGTAACTAGCTGTTATGGCCTGCTTAAGCGTCACCTAACTATTTCTGTTTCATCTCCAGATAGGATTCAGTTGCCTGGCATATTAGGCGATTATCACAGTGCCACGCACCACGCAGCGTAGCGCGTGAATGCGTGTTCTAACGTTGCTTGTTAGTATCTCCGTTTGTATAGAAAACATGCACAGTCCAACACACAGAAAATGCATTCACGCGTTTATGCAGTAGGTACTAGCGTAGGTGCGTATGCGTGGCGGAACGGAGCTGTTTTGTAAAACAGCTATACGTAAAACAGCTAATTAAGCAATCTATCTGCGACATGTTCATCATTTCAATCACTTACATCTTTGTTTTCTACACCAAGTTCGTCTCACTAATCCCGTGATCTCTGAACTTGTCAAACAGCTGATTTGTTCCACATTTTTCTTTCAACAGATCATGGTAACGACATATCCTAAACCGACGTTCCCTACCCTTCGTCACTTGAGATTGATGGCTTGTAATCGAGTCTATGGGGAAGGATGAATGATGTGAAGCCTTGACCTTTTTGTGTTGACAACTCAACTAGCACCCTTCCTGTTGAGGTCGTTTTTTGAGGACATACGACTGGCATGTTTTAATGTTATATGATTGATGGTCTGAAGATAAAGGGATACCCTTCAAAAACGACGAAAAGATGGTAATGTTAGGCCGATCGTTCACGACGCTTTTTTTTTTTAACCACAATGTGGAAGCTCTTGGCCTGAATCTCACCTGATGGTAAGTGATGATCAGGCTGAAGGTGGAAGCGAGCTTCACCCGGAATCCTCAAACACAGAGGAACTGTCTATCTTACCTCTAACTGCCGGAACACAACAATGCTGTTAACATTGTTGTTATGACGACAGGCTTAGATAAGATGGTGGTAGCTAGCCAGGCGGACTTAGAACAAGCCTTACCACCAACCAAACCGAGCAGAAAATTTTGGCCCCACTGGGAATCGAACCCGGGACCTCTGGGTCTGAGACAGGTGGTCTAACCACTAGACCACAGAGGTTTTTAAACTAGCTACTCATAAGTAACTTGCTACAAACTCAAATCACCGATGAGTACAAGAATATCACAGCAATAATATTATTTCAATGGTGGTCCGTACACGATGCAACCAATCACAAACTAGTAACGCACGTAAGGTGCGTAGTGAACGCGTGTAACACGGTTTAAACCCCCGATGGAAACAGAGGGGTGTTATAAGTTTAACGTGTGTTGTGTATCTGTTGTTCCCTTGTAGCTCCCAAACGGCTGAACCGATTTTGATGATTATTTTTTGTTTGAAAGGTGTCTTGATCGAGAGTGTTCTTAGCTACAATTCAAGAAAATCGGTTCAGCCGTTCGAAGGTTTCTAGTTGATGAATGGATGTGCGCATCTTCCACAGGACTGATTGATTCGAAGTATTCTGTTACATCAATGATATTAGAAGAACATAGTATCCTTGAACTGATACTGCAGCATCACCTGGAATTCGCAGGATACTCCTTCACTAACTTACAGCACCGGTATCGTGTTTGGGCTCATCGGAATGGTTTCAATGAATAGGTTAGGTACCTATAGATGGATCATGGACAGGGACTAATGATGCAGTAGGTGTTTTTTTTCTTTTTAGAGGTCTTTGTTTGTGTAGGGGGTTATTTAAATTTTTCATTTTAACTTGTTAAATATTGCTTCGTGGAAAATTATTGGCCTTAAAAGAGTACTTTTATTTTACCAAAACTGTCCGTTATTTTTAATTGGAAACTACAGTATGCCGAGTAATATACATGCATATACGTATAATTTGTTGACGTCACACAACTGTCAAACTAAAAGTGCAAGATAGACATATCAACATGTTAAGTCAAAACTCGAGCAAAGTAACGTTCAAAAAGTCTGGACGTTAGTCTTCTTCCCGTAATTTTAAACCTATCATTATTTCATAAAAGTAAGCTTCCTACAACCATTAAGAAATGCATATCTAATATATTATTCTCTTTAAACAAATTTATGGTTCGTTGAATGCCAAGAAAATCTCTTCTCTTTTGAAAATACAAAAGGCTAACTTTTTGTACAAGCCAAAGCACTTCGCTAGCTCGGTAACAGGTAAAATTAAGTTGAGAGTTTTGTTTTACAATACTTACTTTCATGAAGTTTACCCAACCGGTGTCTAAAAGAAGAAAAAAAACAATGAGTTCAAACGAAATTCGAGAATTTTCTTTTTAAAGGACAGAAAAGTTATATGTTTTCAATAACTTTCATTAAACCTTCCATCTTGGGTGTTCAAAATAGTTTTATTTTGGCACACATTGCAAGGCTGGGTTGAAATGGTTGGTTGGAATTTCTCATGAATTTGACATTTATTTTGAAGAAATTTAAAAGAAGATGTAGTGACTAAAATTGAAAAGAGTATGCTTAGATGGTTTTGGTCATCTTGAGAGGATGAATGAACGGCGACTAACAAAATGTATTTACAAGGCAAGTGTGAGTGGAAACGCCGGGAGGGGCGCCCTAGGAGGACATATATAGTGACCTTATTGGGAATGTTCTTCAGAAAGGTCAGGTGCGTAGTACTCGCAACCGGCGTGCGTGTATGACCAGATGTATGAACGATAACGAGGCAAAAGAAGTTTGTAAGGATCGTAGCAGGTGGCGTTCTGTAGTTTCTGCCTACACCCCCATGAGAAAAAGGCGTGAGTTTATGTACGTATGTAGGTATGTATTTGAAGAAATTATCAGGTACGGTAGGTTGCACGTCTGTAGTAAAAAAACCATTGGCTGGATTCCACTTTTCCACTGAAACTCCGTAGTAGGCTAAGGCAGCTCAATGTCGAAGTGTGACTAATTACGTGCGGCCTACTAGTGGTACCTATCGATTGCTGCCAGTCAATTACAAATAGAGATAATGACTTTTTTATTTTTTTATTGATGAATATTCAGATGTTTACTTTATTTCTGCTGCTTATTTACTATGTGTAATTACAGTTGCCCAGAAAATAGGGTGTCACATTTATATCGACATTGTTTTTAGAAAAACATGTCAATGCAGTCATGTGATAAGCAAGCTTTGTTTAAACACGTCATGTGATGTTTCGATTTCGTTTTTTGTTTTATTTAAAAAATGTCTATGGTCATAGCCTCTGTAGTCGTAGCAGTAGACAATTTATAAATTTTATAGTCGTAAACTTTTAAATTTTATAACTTATTAATTATTTTTTTAGAATACTAACTTGGTTTTGTCCTTAGTATTATCGTGTTTTTAGTCATCTGCCGTTTATTTGTGCATAATAAATTATACTTTCTATACTTCTTCAGAAATATTAATTTTCAAACACTGACCGCAGTCGTGGCGTAAAAACTTTTCAATTCAAGTTAAAATAAAATTACTTTCGCCACAAAATGTTCAAAAGTACTTAGCGCTGTTTTAGACCTGTTTAAATGGAGATCCAAAGGTAAAACGGTTCTCACTTAATTCCGTTTTAACCGTAACAGAATTTTATTCATTTTGATTAGGACAGGCACGTTGAGAATGAAAATTAGTTTAAGCTTAAAAAAATCGAGACGATTCAGGTCAATACCCTCCAGAGCTCGTATTCCTCTTTATAGAAATGTCAAAACGGTTGGTTGATACGTCTCGTGATACAGCACGTAAGAAAAGAAACCCTCGGGTCACTCAGAAGGCAGTACCGGGTCACCTTCAGAAATTAGTTTTTGATTTACTCTGTTTGAAAGTTGTGTTTTTTATAAAATTGTTATCAGTTGTACTAAAACAAACGTCGGGGCACGTCGGGGACATGGATATGGGGCACAATGGGGAACCATTGTGTTTGATACCTACCTTAGACTTTTTCAAAATATGCCGCCGATGTTTGCTGTCATATGCATAATAATATTAAATTGATTTTCACAACCAATTAAAATAAGTACCAATAACGATCCAACAATGTAAACTGAGATTAATTTACAGTTAATATTTCGTTCATACATCCTATATTATATTTTCATTAGCTATCCCCAACTTTTCCGCTAACCTCATTGGACGTTGTTCGATTCCCAAGAGATTCCCAATTAAGGTTCAAATTGGCTGTTTACACTGCCATACCAGGGGATCTCACAAATTGAGACATTTTATATTTTCAGGAAGAATTTCCAAAACATTTGGGTTTGAAGTACGGCTGTAACGGAACTTCGCCTCAGCTTAGCAAATGCGAATCCTCCGCATTTGCATCCGCATATTTTTAAAGGAGAAGTAACGGATGTCTAATAAAAAAAAATGGCTCCAAAACTAAGCGAAGACCCTTTAATGTGGTGAAGATGTTACTCAAAGTTTTATGTTTTTGCCCCCTGACTCACATCCCACGCCACTGCCGCGACGCCAGGGTCAGTAACAAGTCAGCAACTGTTTCGTGGAGCCGGTTTAATTTATGAACCGCTAAGAAATCGCCTAGAAGTTGACAAACCTGCAAAACTGTTTTTTGCGAAATATAGTTTACTCCATAAGAATGTTGGTTACCAAAAGGTAGATTTTTTTAATTATTATCTTTATTTTTATTTTTTCCCACTCTGCCTTCGCTAAGATGGCTTCCGTTACATCCCTCGATTGAAGTGTTTGAGAATTTTGGCCTGAAATACATGAGTATGTTTCCCTCCGTCGGGATTTGTAAAACCGGGTTGTTCATTAAAGCTTTCGAGAGTCACAGTTAGTCGCTAAATGTTTGCAATCTGTTCAGCTTCCTTGATTAAAATTTAGTAATTGGTACACGTGGTTGGTTGAAAGTTGAATAAAACATACTACTAACTGCAACTTGTGTGTTTAGGGTCTAAGTTTTCAAAACAACGCAATCTTTGTCAAAAAAAAAAACAATCACTAAAATTGTGGAGTTTACAGCAAAATAGATGAAAGACGCAAGTCGGATTCCGTATTGAATGGAACGGTCTTATGCATTAAGGCGGCTCTCCACAGCAGCCTATAGCTAAGCTACGCACGGATGCGCGGATGGCAAACAAATGAACCCTAAAGCTAACGTGGCAAACATCTCCGTGCACATCCTTCGTAGGGCTCTGTGCATGGCCACGAGCGGTACGACTTACGTCAAGCAACCTACGTCATCTGTTTCCATCCGCCACTCCACAAGTCGTCGCGGAGACTCGTAGCATGCTTTAAGCAACTTCTTTCATTTGTTTTCTCCGTCGTTGTCGCAAGACCCGTGTCAATTGAGCGTGTAGCTCGGGTTACATAGCAGTGGACGGTCGACTTTACCCTCTCACCCGATGTGTTTGAGGTCAGACTCAGTTTGCTGCAGTCCTTAACTGCAAGTTAAATCTATTCCCAGCATAAGTACTGACTGGCTTTGAATATTGCAATTATTATTGTCGCCTTCGTTCCAAGCACTACGTGATGAGACTTTAGAAGCAATGTTCCTTGGTGAATTATAATGAGTTTGTGCACAAACTTAACGTGTTTTGAAGTACATTGGAAATTACAGCGAATGGAAGGGTTTGCCTGATATATTGTACAGAAAATTTATGGACCTTGAATGTAAAATCCAACACAAGATTCAAGATTGAAATTATCTCTGTAACTTTTAGTTCATAATGCTGTTGGGCAACTTTACATGGTTCTCCAAATAAGAACAACAACGAAAAAGAAGTAAAGTTGGAGAAGAATTTCCTAAAATATAATGTGGCTCACTCTGCGTCCGGCACTCGGCGTGGCAACACGTCGTGTTCGAGTTCGCGACAAATCAATCGTCATCCTGAGAATGCCTCGTTAAGAAGTGAAATACGTGTCGATTCCTTACAGGGTTTTTTTATGACTCTTTAGGAATAGTAAGCGGAATCGGTTACTAAATATTTCTACGTCTATTGTAATTTTGCCGATATTTTTTCATGGATTTCTGCCAACTCACACCTGGATCAATTAACTATCTTAAAGAATTTCCTCTCAATTTCCACTAGACCTAACAATGTAAAGTTCTCACTTAAAAGAGAATGTACCAATAAATATACGTCCAAGAAAATCTTAGTGAAGCATTCAATCAAGTTTATCTTCTGTTTAAATTCGATAAAGTTCCAGAAAAAAAGGATCGGACCACAGAAGTATAACTTTCAGAAGTCACAGACTTCTGTAAAGTGCGCGGTTGGATTTGTGTCTCAGAGGACAAACATTTACTCACAGTTCAGAACTCGGTTGGTACAGTACCTATTCTGTAGTAGCAGAGAAATTCTCGCAGTTTTCACAGGCCATTTGGGTTTTATTTTGATACTTTCTGGGGTCCAAAAATCTTTGAATTAAAGATTGTTGCTTGTGAAATATTTAAATTTTATGCATAACTAGCTGCGCCCCTCTTGTTTGTTACGCTTTGACGCTCAAAAGGAGGAACAGATTTGGATGAAATTTGGCACATGGGTCTGTGTGCTTTTTGTAAGGTTATGGAACTTGTAATTTATAAAATAAATAAAATTTTAAATATAGAGACTTGGAATAGGACATAGAATAATATTTATCCCGATTTTCCCTCGGGATCGAGATTTATTTAGGTTAGGTATAAATGCTATAAATGCCAGATAAGTTTATGAGCCTCAAATATGCCAACAACTATAATTGTCATGTATCAAGGTATAGACGAGTCAGAACATAGAACCAGAACAAGAATAAGAGCATTCTTTTCTTATGTATATAACAACGAAATAATGCTCTGTCCCTGTTTACACAATAGGAATTTGATCAAGTGGGGATAGAATGTGCATCTGTTCGCTCGGTCTAAACCAATCATTAAACAAAATACTGATCCAGTCATTTCCAGTAGGTACTTTCTTCAGATATCTGTGGCTTCAGACAATCTATACGCAATGTCTTTGTCCCTGGTGGTTGAGTTCAGACCCCGTATTAGCTTTGTTATTGAAAAAGTTCTACTAATGAATTTAATAATAAACTAGGCATTGGTGCCGATTCCCTTGTTCACAAACTAAACTAAATTTAAGTTCAATGCATCTTTTTCTTTGTATTTAATTAAGAAAAGGACAGAAGATAAATTTTTGTTTACTCCTGTCAAATTAAACAGCGCCTGTCACTACTCCATAAAAGTAGACGTGATTAAAAACTTGCCTACTAAAATTACGTCAATTTACGTCAGGCGCTGATTAATTTGACAAGTCTAAACTAAAATTTATCTTCTGTCCTTTTCTTAATGAAATAGAAAGAAAAAGATGCACTGAACTTAAATTTAGTTTAGTTTGTGAACAAGGGAATCGACACCATTGAATCTTCAATATCTTTTTTCTCGCTTCGTTAGACATGAAGTTTTAAAACCGATACCCTAGCACTAACGCTTGACGTAAACGTATCGTGAATTCGAAGATTTTTTAATAAAAAATACAACTATTCAATAGTGTGGCAGCATCTACAACGCCACCATGCGAACTACGCAGCAAAGACCTGACGCCACACAAAACCTGCATCGCGCGATTGGAGTTTATATAGCGCGATCATCATGTATCAGACTTCCGACCAGACACGACACCCCGACCAGACGGTCGGAGGATCCTCCCTTTTCAATAGAAGAAATTGCCCTATAGGTTTTGATAATATTTGCGAGCATCAAAATGTGTTGACTTAGAAGCTTGATCCCTTGACGGATGCAGGTGACTAAATTAATTGCCACCTTGTATAATTTCACTTATGTTTACAACTGAAAACGTCTTTAAATCGCCAAAAGATTGCAGCAATTCATATATAATATTGGATATTAGAACGAAAGAAAAGAAAGTAAAATTGTTTATTGTGCACAAACTAAACGCACATTACATAAAAACACACTTTTAAAAAAAATGCCAAAAGCCTCATAGCCAGCATTAACCAGACCAAAGTAATATGTTTTTTTTAATTTTTATTGACCATTGCTTGATGTCAGGGCCCTCAGAACAATAACTAAGGGGCCAGAGACCAAAGATTGTTTACATATCATTGCATAATGTGTTCCGACAATAACAAATGAAAACAAACAATCAAAATATAGGTATACAAAATGTCGATTGCAGAGTAGAAATTATAAATAGTTTTGTAACAAGCAAACAACAATAACAAGACAACAAAACAACAGTATTAAAATAGACCCTAAACAACCCCATGACCTTTTTCATTCACTCCGCAATTTAATCTTCATTCCGAATCTCTCTAATCACATTCGTAATAAAATTTATTTCATAAACAGCGTTGAATTCAAATGAATCATTAAGCATACCTTTCAGGTGTGTTGAACTCTAATTCCAGCAATGATTTGACTAAGTACGCACGGCATTAACATGAAAATATGTGGCACAGAAGTCGTCAGAAAGTGCAAAGCTGGCTTAAAAATTATAAACTCACAACCAGAAGGCCGGGGATCGAGTCACGAGCGGCAAGAGTGTTATAAGAGCGAATATTGTGGGAGTTTCCTCTTAATATATTTACCTAAGAACAACTAAATGCGTTTATCGGTAAACTTAGACATATTAGTGCTGGTTAGTACGTACTATAGGCACATCTCTGCCTAACCCTTCCAGTAATAAAGCTATGTTATTATTTTGGAAAACTTATATAAATATCAGTCTATCTCTGTCGCCTTCAAAAGACTGATTGAAATAGAAAGATGTTTTTAAGTTTAGTGCTGAACGTGTTTACATATTCGGTGCATGCCATTATGGATAGACGAAATTAATTGGAAGATACCAATGTTGGTGAATTTTGAAAAATATTTGATATAATATCTCAGGTCGAAAAATGTCATTAGGTAACAGACGAAAAATCAAATGCCATAATTTGAGGAAAGATACGTTACCTCTGGACCACCACTTGACTGCTGCTATGTACCGTACTAGTTTCCGCCAGTAAGTTCGCCCGCATGTTATCTAATATAAATTATAGTATATGTAACTCAGTGTTAATAAAGCATACTAATTGTGAAAGAATTTTTTAAATTAGTCCAGTAGTTTTAGAGTTTATACATAACTAACAAAAATACAAATATTTCGCTATAAAATATTATTATTCGTTTTTTTTTTAACAAATAAAATGTTTGAAATATTTTCATAGAAGCGATATAAAAAATGTGAATAATTATAATAGTAGCAGTACTCCAGGACACAGCATTGTGGGGAGGTTCCTCTCTCTAGACCCTCTCTAGGCCCTAACTATCGGCAGCTTGGACAAAATCAAAATCAAAAGGCATTTATTCAAACTAGGCTGAGAATCAGCACTTTTCGAACGTCAAAATTACATAAGACAGTCAACCAAAACGCCCACCCTTCACCACTTCCTAGTGCTTTAGCTGGGAAGAAGAAGTGGCGCAACAAACTCCCCAGTAGCCCAGCTGTCTGTTCAGTTAGAAAAAATAGACCCTGTTCCTGATGCCAATGGGCAATTTTTTAAATAGTTTTAATTGTTTTTTAAATGTTTTTTTTACAAAAATAGTTAAAAATGTAAATAATAAGTATTGAAAATGAAATAAAGGATACTAATTATTATTAAAGAAGACTAGTCTAGCTGTAGATTGCTCTAAGAAAACGTGCAAATCATAAATACTTTGAGAGAGAATTAGATTTACAAGTAGGTACGGTTTAAATAACATGTTTTAGATGCAAGCCTATTCCAACAAATTCGACGCACACAGTACGCATGGGTAAAGGATTAATGTGTTGTGAGCAATCTCAGCCGGCAGCTAGTGGTTTGGGATTTCAGATGGCAAAGCTAAAGACGAAACAAACAGACGGTCTCGGATGTCTCAATCCGTTTATATGTATATGGGATTTTGGGACAAACATTTGTAGAAAGCTGACACACATATATTTGTAGTTGATTAAAGTTGTTGGTGCTTGGGGGATTGGTGCTTGGCCAATGTCCAGCTGTTATTTCGATATGAATGATGAAAATTATTTAAATGAAGAAGTTCACAACAAATCATTCTGAAACTATAAATTAAAGAATCTCTTCGTGTCTGTGTGACTCCATGGTTGCTTTAAAACACGCTACGGTTTTCACTACCATTTTGAAACCATTTTGACGTTCCGTGAAGTATCTACGTACTAGGAGTTTATTTTGTTTTTTTAGAGATTTTTACTTTGCTTTTTTTTTCTATCGAGGCAACGTGTAATATATATGTGTAATCGTGTTTCTAAAGTGCATGATGTCTATAGTGGATCTTTAAATAAATCAATCTGCCTAGCCTTTTCCCAGCTATGTTGGGGTCGGCTTCCAGTCTAACCGGATGCATCTGTATACCAGTATTTTACATGGAGCGAGTGCCTATCTGACCTCCACGAGCCAGTAACTGGGTAATACGATACCCCTTGGTAAGACTGGTTGTCAGACTTTCAAGCTTCTGACGACTCGTAACGACTGTCAAAGATCCACGAATGACAGCCGGGACCAACGGCCTTACATGCTTTTCCGAGGCACGGAGGAGTCTCGGAATGTAAAGATGGTCACCCATGCATCCACAGACCAACCTCGGCAAGCGTAGTTTAACCTGATGGATCGACCCGTGCGGCTGTTATTTCACGAGCTCCTCTACAGTGGATCCTTAAATATCTTACATAATAATTACATAACTAAACGATACGACAAAGGATCAAACGAACGCAGTTATTTCGCAAAATCCTCGGTGCAATCTTAAACTTACATAATAATTATAGATTAGAAACACAGAACTAGTCGAAGTGGCGGTGCTTGGGGGATACCTATGTCCAGTACTGGACACAACGCGAAGCTCTTGGCCTGAATCTCACCTGATGGTAAGTGATGATCAGGCCGAAGGTGGAAGCGAGCTTCACCCGGAATCCACAACCACAGAGGAACTGGCTATCTTACCTCTAACTGCCGGAACACAAAAATGGTACTAACATTGAAATGATGATAATGATGAATATAATAAAGAAATCTCAATGTTTTGTCAGGCCATAAAAACCGTGCGAGCCAGGGGCGGGTCGCTGGTCTTTTATAATTTAAACCGTACCCAAAGTAAAAGAGAGTACATTTTACAGTAATTAAGATATTAAAGAGGCGAGTGTTCTGAGCCGTTTCGAGCACTCATTTGGAAGCGTAAAAGCCTAGAATTTTCAGGTTAAGCCTCGTAATAGTAAAGGGTTTCTGATGTTTTCGACAAATACGGGAAAATTTGAGCGTGCAAAATTTTGCGATCCTTTTTACTGCATTTTACGGTAATATGGACCTAGAAATGTTTTTGTTCGTATCTCTTGTATGTTTAAATGAAATGTTAGTGTACTTAGAAAACATTTTGGAGCGTTTTCAGAATGTTTATGAATAGGAAAAAGAGCACAAGGAGTTGTGCTAAGTACTGAATGCTGGTCTGGACTTGGAGTGAGCAAGAATTGTACGGAACTGTAACTGGAAATAGAGCGTTTGTAGATCTAGGCTAAACTTCTAGCTAGACTAGCTACTTGATAGGATTCCTTAAAGTTTTTCAATTACGGAATACGTTTTGGTTCTTGTTGAACTAGGTGGAGCTGGCTAGGTCTCGATCAAATCAATTGAAACAATTAAGAATGCAGGCTAGTAGCAGTCTTAAATGAAATCGATCAGAAGCTTATCAGAAGGCCAATTTTTGTACTTAAAAAACGTTCACATTCAAGTCGCAATCTGTCAAACTTGCCAAAAAATTTGGTAAAAGATTGTATTTTTGACAGATTGCGGATGAAATTAGAATGCAAACGTTCTTTTATTTAACGGAATTGCCCCTCTGATATTGTTTAAGGTACAACGATAGCAAAACATCGAAATCAGTTTATTTATATGACAGTAGTTCGCAAAAAAGTGTTGTTGTTGTTGTTATTTCAAGTGTTTTAACCTTTAGAGAATTTTAAAAATAGAAAATCCTAAGCGCCTATTTAATATTTCAGACGATGTTACCACCAGACGTAAAATGTTAAGTCGTCTACAGAGAACACCAAAACAAACTTCTCCAACGCTCAAACTTCATTACGAAAACAGCAGTGCGTCACAAACGCATGGTCATTATTCGTTCCGTTCCCAGAAAGGGTCTCCCTAACTCACCTTGGTGGAGGCCATTCACACAAACTTGGAGAAAAGCTACAGCCTAATCTAAACATTCTTCCTAACTTCGGTCATTCGCATCTTACTACAACATAATGCAACTTTGTTACACTAACGAGTTCCACTGAAGTGGCTCCAGCTGGAGGTAAGCAAGCTGATGACCCCACTAATGAACTTGCAAACTTTAACTGAATAGTAATGTCGCCCAAAGGAGCGTGTTTTCAAACTTCCGACGATAATTCCAACAAAATTTTCGGAAAAGAAACTCTCTTTATGGCCTTGTTTGCGGAACATAATTATGGAGTTGATTGGATTTTTTAAAGTAAACAAAATTTGCGTTGATGGCACGAATACTAATTCTTTTTTGTGATGAGTGATGAAGTAAAAATTCGGTTAGGGCGTAATGACGTGGCTTTGTGTTGAGCCTAGGAATTTGTAAGTCTATGCGTGTTTATTGAGCTTCGTCGGGCGTCTGCATAAATAAATAAATGTCTTGGAGAAATCGTATTTCGTGTAGAAAGTATGAATAGAACATGGCATAACATCAACACAAGACATCAATCTTCAGCGTTCTCAGTGGTGTGTGCTTTTTGGTTTTTCCGTAGTGTAGTAGTTATTTTAGATTTTATTAGATAACTGGCTTTTGACCACGTTTTCGCCTGCGTGGAGTTCGGGAATTATCCCAAGGAAATGTACTACCGGGATAACAAGTATCCTATGACTAGGTCAAATTTCATCCAAATCTGTTCAGCCGTTTTAACGTGAAAGCGTAACAAATAAACAAACTTACGCATTTATAATATTACTTAGGCTTAGGATGCAAACAACTTTTAAATGAACTAATTGAATTTGATTATTAAACCACATCGATGCTCATCAAAAACGCCTCTATCTCTGATTATAATAAATTTTCCTTTCACAAAATCAGGAATAATATTTCGTAACCTTTCCTGAACCAACGAGGCGTCAGCTTTGAACAATTTCAGGTCCTTTGTCTAAAAATGTTCAACAGCTATCTCATCTAAGCCCTGCTCCCATAAAATTACTGTGAGTACATACTATATCTCATGCTATTTCCACAGCGTGTTATATAACAAAGATTTCATAGCGCCACTGCACTTTGTGTAGTGTGCCATAATATTTTTCAGGATATAATGCTAGAAGCGACGCTTTAGGCTAAGAACTCACGGAGCGATTTTCGCCCGCGTCCGCTGCGGTTGCGGGCCCGCAGCTTCTGTAGAATGCAAATATTTATATAAAAAATTAAAGCACATTTCACGACGCGTTTTACGCCCGCGGTGTACGCGGTTGTATGCGGCTCCCGCTGTACCGGCGGGCAACTAGTAGAATAGCGCGGGCCGCGGTTACCCGCAGCCTCGGCGGGTGGCGCCCGCGCGCTTTGCGATCGGTTGGCGGGCGACCACGGGGGCCGGCGCGCCCGTCTTGCAATCTTGCGATCATCGCCCGCCACGTTTGCGGGCGATGATCGCAACCGCGGCGGCCGCGTAACCGCGCGAATAACCGGTCTCGTGAGTTTTGAAATAAAACCGCAGATCCACGACCGCGGCGGTTGCGGGCGAAAATCGCTCCGTGAGTTCTTAGCCTTATAGTGCACCAAGGATATTTACAACGCCACGCTCTGAAAGAACTTCTATTTTTGAGTAGATTCCGTTGCGCCTTTGTTTGTACGGCTAAAAAGTTTTCTAGATGAAACTTTTTTAATTGTTACTGGCGTGAAACCAGTCTGGATTACTTTTTCGAAGTTTGAACTTAAAAATAAGTGATCTATCACAAAATTACTTATCTGGCTCACATAGAACTCTAGATTGATACCTGAGCTGAATTTTTAATAAACTCTAGATTTTCTAAATGACTTTTGTAATTGGTACTGAATTATGTAAGAACCCAGGTTATTTATATTCAGATGTCGCTAGAGATTTAGAAAAAAATAATACACAATTTGTGCTTATAGCTCAATGTCATGTCCGTGAACGGACGGCGTCAGTTGAGACTGGTCATCTTGTATCAGCCAGGGTTTATTTTTAATGTTTTATTTTGAATATTTATTTTATTTTTATTTTTTTACGTTGTTCTCACACATATAGAAGCAACAAGAATAATGTACCCAGGATGTTGTAATAACTTGATTTAAAAGAATGTCCTTGGATTTTCTTGCCCGTTCTTCTCCATAGAGATCTACGTTTTGTAATGGGCAACGTTCTGAGTAACTGACCGACTCCTTGACAATTCAAAAGTGCCTGTAATTAAAATTAATGCTTTGAGTTTGAGGTTGATAATCAGATTCATGAATGCGCAAATAAAAGCGCAATGGATTTTCAACGCTCGGCTCAGCGCCGAAAGATAAAAAATCCAACAGCGCATTTTTATTTAGGCATTCATTCGATGTCGCCTTGTGTTAGTGAAAACGGGTAAACGTCTTCAAAAATGGAACATCTCGCTTTTAATTGAATTGTACCTGCAGCATGCTTAGAATTCGTAAACGCGTTTGAATGTCCGAGTGAGTCAATTCAAACATTTTGTTCGTAGTTGAATTACTGTAAGTTAATATGTGTACTGTGTATCTTACAAATTGGAACAAGTAAATATGTTACTTTCGACAAACAAAAACATAATTGTGTTTCTCTGTACGTTTGTGTGAGTGAATATACATACATAGAATAGCAAACAAAAGAGAAGCGACGACTCTTCATTTATTCAAACACAGGGAAATGTTTGTCGGTGTTTGTATAACTGAACTTCATAAAATTGTATCGTCTGCTACGTGTCCTGTGTATTCGTTGCTACAATATTATAATGGTACTGATTTTGAAGTTCCTTTTAGCTTTCATTTTAAATAAATAATATTATTTATGTGAGTAAGTGGAATTTATATTACTGTTAAACTTTCTTGTGCAAGTCTAAACTTGCGCACTTTAGCCTTTTCCCAACTATGTTTGGGTCGGCTTCCAGTCTAACCGGATGACGCTGAATACCAGTATTTTACATGGAGCAACTGCTTATCTGACCTCCACAACCCAATAACTGGGTAATACGATACCCCTTGGTAAGACTGGTTGTCAGACTTTCGGGGTTGGATTCAAAATCAAAAAATCAAAATCAAAATATTTTATTTCACATAAACCTACATGGGCACTTATGAAACGTCAGAAGCTAGGTGCACGGTTCCAATTGGTCATTTCCTATGGAGAAGAGTCGGCAAGAAACTGACGTTCGAAAAGTGCTGATTCTCAGCCTAGTTTGAATAAATCACTTTTGATTTTGCGACATGCGACGCGACTTGTGTCAAGCAACTCGCGCGTGCGACACCAGCTGCTTCCATCCATTGCTCCACAAGTTGCATCGCGGTGACTCGTGGCATGCTCTAAATTAAAACAGTTTCTTTCATTTGTTTTTCGCATGGCCACGGGGTAACATTGAGGTATTATTGTACTAACGTACTTAGTACAATAATACCTCAATGCGGGGTAACAACATAATTATCAAACAGTATCACCAAAATTCGTTTTCGTAAACGATTCCGACTAATCTGTTTCATTTTGACAGTTCAACAACATTCATTGCGTTATTTTCGTTGCTGAGCAGATTTTTTTTTCATACGTATGGAGCAATGGATTAGCCATCTGCTTCAAACCGATCCAGATTGTGATAGATCGTGTATTACGCAATTAGGGTGCTGAACTAGTCCTGACCAAAATTCACCGTCCCAAAAACACGCGTAAAAATGTTCGCAATAAAAAATAGTCTGTCCCGATAAGGTTCTGCTAATAAATCAAATCGCATTTTGCCAAAAGTTCTTCGCAAAAACTTCTCGATACGATATCGGGAGCTAATGGCGTAGGTGTTTCTTAATTTCCATGATATATGAGTTTGTGATAAGAAACTTTTTGGTGGAGTGGTATGTTTGTGTGTCGTGAGGGTTTGCTACAGGAACAATATAGGGGTGTAATTGCGTAACAAATTTACAATGCCAATGCCTTTCATATTGACAGTTCAACAAAATTCATTGCTTTATTTACGTTGTTGAGCGGACTAACTTTTCAACATATTGAGGCAATGTATTAGCAATTTCCTTCGGAAATCTTTCGGATTGTGAATGAAAGTGTGATGTAATTAGAGTGTAATCTCTCCTTGCGAGTCTTGTCAGTGTTACGCCGGAATATCACGGTTCACTTTTGCTTTTGCTTGAAGCAACCATTTGCAATGCAATGCCTTCCATAGCCTTTATTATTTCGCCTTTCGATCAATGAGAAGCAATTTAGTTGAACTATGTCTTATAATGCTGGTATTTATCATCGTCCTACACCTGTTCAATTTAATTTGGGATAAGCGCAGTACTTCATTTTACAACCTTGTAAACTTCTATTCCTCTCTTTTCTATAAATCTGTGGCGGCATTTACATCGCCACATGTGAACTACGCATCACACTGACGTCACGCGAAATCCTGCATCGCGCAAGCAGTGTTTACCGCGCGATCAGCATATATATAACTTCCTGACATCAATCGTCGGGCAGTTGTCCACCAGACACGATACCCGTCTGATCGACGGATCTTCCCTTTTCTGTAGAGGATGAGTGAACTTTACACCCCGTTCTTCTTACCTCTTTAAATGAATAGGCAACGAAAATTTAGTGCGCAGCAAATCAATTTGATATAAGTACGTAGTGTACACTTCAAATAGTTTATCGATAAATGAGTATATTATATATGAAGAGTCAATCGAAGTAGCTGCTTGAGATAATCTTGTTATAAATAGCATGGTTAGTTACGTTAAGCCTTAATTGAACTGTAGGGTTCTTAATAACAATAGCCTCTTAGACTTTTATCTTATTTCAAGAGCATTATATATTTATTTATTATCATTTTAACAATAAAGCGGTAGGTACGTAACTAATTGTTCAACGGTGGGAGTGCTAGATACATTTCGATTCAAACTTAATGGCTGCTCGGAACATGAGGCGAGTCGCTGCGCAGTAACAATTTCATGTGTCAGCGGGGGTGAGGGGTGGGGTACAGCGCAGCGAGTAGCTAACTTCTCAGCCACCATTAATTGAATCGAACTGTACTACTTAATTCATTGTTGAATTTGGAATAACGGTGCTCCTCCACAGCAGCGCACGGTTAAGCTACGAAATTGTACTTATGGCTAGCAAACAAATGCACCTCGCTACGTGACAAACCCCTCCGTGCACACCCTGGGTACCAGTGGACGGTCGACTTCAAACCAAAAACTTTATAACTGATTTAATATCTTCGCATACCTTTTCACGACTTTTTATAATACTAAAGAACAACTCAAGTTATTTCATAATATGAATACTTAATCAGATAAAGAGCAAAACTTTTGTGCAGAACAATCTTATTTGATACCAAGTCAAAGTTTTGTCATTGTTTCGTCTTAAATAACTTAGGTAAGTATTTCTTTAACATATTTTGGAGCTTGTAAATGGTTTTAATTTGGTGTTATCATTTAAAATTAGAAAGGTTAATTTTGCAGAAATTTTAAATTGAGTACCTAAGTACTTACTTTTTACCCAACTAACCGAAGTAAAAGGAATGTTTTACATTAATTAGTTTTTAGGTTTTTTCATTCACAGAGTCCAATTAAATTAGAAAAACTCCACAGAAGTGATGGGTATCGATATCAAAACAAGAAAAAACAAAAAAAAAAGGTTTAATGATTTTATCAAACGCTTATAGTTTAGTTCTATTTAGAAAATCGATTCTTTTTTAAATAAATTGTTCAGATATTTATACCCTTCACTTCTGTGGAGTTTCGCTAGCTAACAATCTTGTACATCTATGTATTTATTTATACACTGGTTTTTAACGTACAATTTGAACCTCTCATATTGTTTTACGTGAAAAAAGGAAACTACTAATCCTTAAAAAGAAAAGACTAGCACAAAATCCAAGTCCGAAAAAAGAATACGTTCCAACAATAGCAAGGTAGGTAGGTTCTGTACCTATAAAACTATTAAGCGTGTATAAATCAAATTGTCCAATAAATTACTAGCGAGTTCAACAGTCAAACACGAACCCTGCTACGTGAGAATTGAACAGTTGGAGAAATAAAACAATTTTATTTTGGGAAGAATATACTTCGCGAGAAAAAATGAAAATCTAAAAATACTTTTATAGCGCTCTAGAAATACAGGAGATGACATTATAACATAATATCACGCCGTGTTCCTTGAAAGGTAAGCAGGCGTGTATCATTAGTACACCCACATTTCGCTAGTTATATTCAAGTTCCATGGGGGCGAGTATATCTCACATTTGAGATTTGCAGATGACATCGTCATACTGGCTGAATAGCACTTGCAGCAGATTACGGAGCAATGAATTAGCAACATCTTTTGTGTCAAGTGTCGCAATTAGGGTACTGACTGCAAATTAATGTATTGAAATTAGAACCAAAACGAGTAGAGTTTCAATTTAATAAGCCACGCAGAAGCAGAATTAGCTGGCAAAAATTCATCTGAACATAAACTGAATTACAGCTTTGTAAAATGAAATAGCTCACTGGAAACTCAACGCGTTCATTTGTTTCCCGTCTTTATTGCAATGAGGGTTTTCCTAAAAATTCACGCCACCAGATGGCGCCACTTTGACGAGAGGTCTTCTTTCGACAATGAATTTATAATGTGACGTCTATCATTCGTTCATCATTCAGTCATGACTATAGATATAGGCACTTTAACACTTTTGACGTAGACCTGGTGGCTCAGTGCTGCTATGGTGAACGTCATTTCAGAAAACCCTCATTGTTTTATTTTTATTTTTTGCTCTGTTTCTCGAATAATTAAACTAAATTCTTTCCGATTTCCCATCGGGAAATGTTACAAACTTCCATAATTATAACTTTTCATCCCCTATTTAATCCCTTCATACGAGGAATTTTCAGAAATCGTTAATTAGCGCTCACCTGCAAACCATTGTTCAAAGTTTCATGCTTCTTCATGTTTTTTATTGCCAAAACAGGTGTATGGTGAGAAGGCAAAGCAAGAATAGAATAGAATAGATTAGAATAGCGTTTATTTGCAAATAGGGGTTAATACATAAGTAGTAGTAGGTATCACAATACATCAGAGTTCTGCCATATTTCACCATTCGGCATGCAAACATTTTCATATAAAATTTAAATTCTCACTATCACATTAACTATTTATTACACTCTCGTTAAACATAAAATTATTAAGAGAGATACATAAACCCACAGGGCAGCATGGGGCGAGCTGTTGGGCAGTAGCGACCCCTCGGACCCCGGGAGAAGTCTTGTTCCTAACCTCTGGTTTGCCTTTATTGGCCGGCTGGAGTGAACACTGACGAGGAACAGAGCCACCTCTTTCTTGGCTTGAGTGGAGATTCACAAGAGCAAAATCGGTGCTTGGGAGAAAGGAAGTATTCCAGTCAGATGCTGATAGGAATCTTGACCATCTTCTGGACTCTGGGATTTACTTTACACAATGGTTTATGATGTGCGTTGTCTGTCAGTAATTAACATTTTTATTATGTAGAAGATATTATGGTTTCTTGATTGATGAAACTAAATAGGTACCTTTTATGTTATTTATTGGTCGTGCAATTATTTTCTTGCTCATAAATTCTAATTGACCAAACAAATACTGACATCTCACGACATATGATTGATCTGTTTCTACACAGAGTAATAAAACCTCATAGAAGTGACATCTATATGATTTCCATCGTCCGTACGCTAAAATATAATATGGTACAGTTAAAAATATGTAAAACGTATAAGGTTGTTGTTTAACTGTTGTTATTTTTACGTGTGCGTTGAGTTTTATAACTTTTAACGAACATTTCAGTAGTTATTGTATGTATGTTCTATGTTAAAAGTTATGAAAAGTCAATACCAACTATAATAAAAACGTCAACTAAAAAGGTTACAAGACATCACAGATTAATTAAAAATCCTTCAATTTTTTTTAGCTCATGACTTCATGTCCTCTAGAGGGCGCCATATTACATATTATTATTTCATTTAATGTGACGTCATATAGCAATAACCAGCGGACGATCAAGACGCTTCCAACGATAACTCATTTGTCACATTATGATAAGTAGTTTAGAAGTTATGAGGGAACAGATGAACATACATACAAAAGTAAAAAAAAAATGAGTTAAATTAAACGTTGACACGGTTAATCTTAACCTTTAGTACTGAGTAAAGCCCTTTATCCACACACGCTTTTGCCGTGAAAAACTACGATTTACGGCTCATGCACACTGGCGCGATATCACGGGCACCACAGGCAGCGCTACCCTTGTCACGCCCTCGATATCGCGCCAGTGTGTACGAGCCTTTATTCACCGTGTTTAGGCACGGTCGTCAGTGTTGTATAGATCACTATGGAAACTTGCTTACGGATACAGTTTTTCTACGGTGCGGTTTATATACCGTAAAGAAACCGTGGGTGGCTTAATAGTGTCGCTTCTATAAGTTTTTATTCTATGGCACATATGTCGCTTGTTTTATAAGTAGGTATAATTACTTTATCAAACACAGCACGTGTTGGAAACATGACTATGTATTTATCTTCAATGACCTTGCGATTCTTTGCCATTCTTATCTGTGCCATAACTAATAATTACATAATGTGCATAATGTTAACACTCATCGTAATGAAGCCTACATCGTTGGTCTAGTGGTCGGAAGCGCTACAGTACTGGAGCCTAAGTCTACTAATTTATAAACGTTACAATGGTCTATCAATGGTGAGTTTTTGACAGATTTGCCATACACAAACTGTCAAAAACTCACCATTGAGAGACCATTGTAACGTTTATAAATTATTAGACTAAGGCCCCTGCTGAGTACTGTAAGGTCCTGGGTTCGATTCCCAGATCAGGAAAAGTGTTATTGGGTTTTTTGGGTACAGACCGACGAAAAGGTAAATGTATGGTGTGGAAAATTTTAAAGAAAAGGGAGTAAATGAAAGTGGATGACAGGAGATAATGAAGGAGAGCAACATGTGCTAACGACCTTTAGTTAATGGAACTAAAGCTAAAAGAAGAAGCATAGTACTGGCAACTAATAAACTGTCCGTTGATCTAGTGATCACAAGCGCTACTGCCGAGTATGAGTGCTAGTGAGTTTTCCATCTGGAATTTCTCAGTAGCAACCCGGAGTCTATTTGTGTCTGGTTGATGGCAATAGGCTCGCCTCTATAGGTACACCTCTAACTAACCCTTCGGGAAATACAGGCGAGATGTTATGAATGTATGTTTTTTTTTAAATCTATTTATTTATTTGAAGATAGCTGCTGCCCGCGGCTTCGCCCGCGTGAGTGTCGGAAATAACCCCATACATCCCGATGGGTTTTAAGTATAAATATTGAGTTTCGAGTTAATCGGACAGCGCGTTAAAATTCTTCCATACAAACACTGACACCCCCCAACCCCCCTTTAGGGGGTAATTTAGAAAAACAAAAAACTACAAACTTTATAATTTATTTAGATAACTATTCGTGCGTAGTTTCATGTTTATTACCTCAAGGAATAAGATTTTTCATACAAACTTTCATCCCTTATTTTACCCCCTTAGGGATTGAATTTCAAAAAATGCTTCCTTATTCCTTGCCTACATTATAAAGGGAACCTCTGTGCAAAATTTCATCTTTGTAGGTCCAAGGGTTTGGGCTGGGCGTTGATGAGTCAGTCAGTCGGGACTTGTCTTTTTATTAATAGGTATAGATCTAGATAGTAGGATAGGATACTTTTCCGGGATAAAAAGTACCCAGTGTGGTGCGCAGGATATTAAAGAATAATTATACCAAGTTTCATCGTAATCGAACCGGTAGTTTTTGCGTGATGCCTGAACAAACAGACAGACAGACAGACAAAAAATTTTTTAATCAAATTTTTGGGTTCGGTGTCGGTCTAGTAACACCCCCTGCCATTTATTTTTTTAATATTTTCAATGTACAGAATTTTCACTTCTACAGATTTATTATAAGTATAGATTTACTGTCTGTTATAATTAAAGTCAGCATTAATCATTTACTTTTTATTATAAACTTTAAAGAACACTTAACATAATATACTTTTTTTAGTTTAAACTTAATTAATTATTATCACAATAATACATTTTATTTAATTTGATCTAAGACGTTACCCACAGCTACAGACAGCCTTAGAAAGTCGTATACATCGACAAAAAATCATGTAATTGTCTTCAATCTTCTCAAAGTTCTCATATTATTGTATTGTTCAGTGTATTGCCACCAGAAATATTACACTTTGGGTAAGTACTTGATTGTAGCTACATATTGATGAATGATTTTATTTCTGTAAGTAGTTTTGTACACAAAACTACATATCAAGCTATACATTTCCAGTATAAGCTAACCTCTCATTGAACCGAAATACTATACAATGCGAGATCAGCTTACACTGGAAATGTATAGCTTGATATGTAGCCGTATGTACAAACACTTTTACACGTCAATAATGTTTTAAAAACTATGTAGATGAGGTCGGCGTATCCTATCTGACCAGGACAGAAGAAAGGCCGAAACAAACTCAGTCCAAACATAATCTTGATCAGATCATGTGAAGACCATGTAGATTGGTATGACATTGATACACTTTTATGGAATATAAATCATTGTAGCCAATCAAAAATGATTTTTTGTTGATGTATACATCTTTTCAAAGTGGATTGTAAGTACCTACTTGGAATCTTTCCTTTATAGTGGGTGCGTTTATAAACACGAATCACCATAGACAAACAGACAGACCCGGAACAACTATCTGTATTGCCATACAAATACTGGTTCCGAGGGGAATTAGCCCAGAAACCGATTTCTCGGAGAATGTGCCAACAAACATAAACCGCCTCATTACAAAACAAGGGTCTCTTTAGAACAGGGTTTAAACTTTTTGACCATTTTTGAATTTCTATCTATACCTATTCCGACAAAGAGGGGTCAATTTTGAATTAAGAACTAATATTACGTCGAAATAAAGTTCAAAACACAATAGCTTTCTGGTATCTGCTTGTACTAAAGTCCGTTGTAATGAGACTCGTTTTGTAATGAGACGGAGAGACTTTACAAAACAGGAATCAACAACATTTTTAACTACTTTTAACTTTATAAGCCTTTATAACATAGTTATTAGTAACAAACTTATACAAACTATATGCTATGCCGGCTGCTACTAAAACTACGGATAGTAGAACTGATAAAACTATGGCGAGGAGTTCAAATTCTAGGTACTGCGCCCACGACATGTTGGCGGCGGGTGCTCGAAGATGCTTCGCGCCGCCATGACGCAGCACGTGCTCAATCCACCATATTCCACGGTCTAATGGCTTCATTGGCTGATCAAGCATAAGAGTCCTTAGGTGAGCAATGTTTTTGCGGTAGCTGCAAGCAAGACAAGAATGATTATCCTTCTGTTATCTGTAAAACTTATCTGAAGGGCAGAACTGGTCATCAGACTTTCGGGCTTCTGTCAAACCGCAACGACTGTCAAAGATCTACAAGTGACAGCCGGGACCAACGGCTTAACGTGCTTTCCGAGGCACGGAGGGATATCGGTATGTAATGGATGTTCAACCATCCACGGACAGACATCAGCAAGCGAAGATCGACCCTGCTGATATTACTTTGAAACCCGTGTGCGTTATGAATATTATTATTGAGTTATTTTTAATTTACCTGTCATCTTGAATAACTTTTTGAACGGCATTCGTAAATGATTCTTCACTAAGCGATACCAATTCGAGTTTCACTCCAATTCTGTGATGTTCATATTTCTCTACATTGTACCATTGATCGCCCAACATTGGCACACCAACCAGTGGTACTCCGGCTGTGATAGCCTCGTCTGTTGATTGCAGACCTCCTTGTGTTACAAACAATTTGATCTTGGGGTGTTCTGCAAGGTAAGAAAGGGTACAATAATGAATAATGAATCAAGGACTTTTTGGTGCATTATCGAGCTCGTAATTACTGTTGCCTACATCTCTTTTTACGTACACTTTCCTATCGCAGGTATGCTGGAAGATATTTCTTTAGAAATAAGCATTGCCTTCATTTGTACCATTGATGTATTTTATACATCAATGCTTTGTACGTATTTTTCTGTTCCTTGCTTCTTGTTTTATTATGTAGGTACTAGTATAGATATAATATACAATGTGGAGACGACAATACAACAATAAATGAAAACATTGACAATATTAATGCCTAGGAGTATTTAGGAACTATCAAATAAATCCTAACATTAAAATTCAAAAAGTGATTTTTTCTAACAAACTAAATAGTAGTGATGCGTCGACTATGGGTTTTGCCAATCTTTGACTAGCTATGGTGACTAAACTATTGGAGATATTTGATTGAATTTTCGTATGCAGACTGGGAACATCATTAGATATACGCAGTTTAATTTATTGTTGTATTGTCGTCTCCACCTTGTATAAATGGTTAAACAAAAAAACCTATTTCCGCGTCAATCCGCGATCATTACCAAAGTTGGCTATTTTGAGCACGGTGACCTTTAAAACGAGTTCGCTTGAATTATTGCCATCAGAAATTATGATATAACCGGATTTTTTAAGTATCTTGTTTCTTTGATGTGGTGACTGTCGTCTTGCTGACCTGGTTTTGTTATTGTTATTAGTAATTAACTGTTTGTTGATTTTACTTCGATGGTCCTAGTTTATTATTGTTGATAAATGATAAATGATTTATTTTCTGTAAGTAGGTTTGTAGAAACACTTTTACACGTCAATCACATGTTTTAAAACTAGTTTTAGTTTCCTATCTGACTCTGACTGGACTTCGATTTACAGCTATAAGGACATAATTCAGCAATGCACATGTAATCGGGTACGTCCGCGTGCCTGGAGGCTTTTATTTAGGCTTACGTTTTTATTTTTATTTCTGTTGGAGTACAGTCTGTTTTCAAGGTATTTATTGGTGTGTGCTAGCAGACATATCCCAACTAATATCACAAATGCGAAAGTGAGTTTATTGTGTCTTTGTTACACTTTCACGTTAAACCGGCTGAACGGATTTGGATGAAATTTGGCACACAGGTAGAACATGACCTTTTTTTTTTTTTTTTGGGTGGGAAATCATCCAATGACGTGTCAGACTTTGACTGACTAAAACCCACCCGTGTTCCTTCCCTTGCCATGCCAGGGGCCACGGTTTCCCCTTAGGACTACCCGCAACCCCGGCGGGGGGTAGAACATGACCTGGATTAGGACAGAAGATTTTTATCCTGGTAGTACGGTTCCATGGGATAAAAAGTTAGTTTTAACAAATATTGTTAAATACCCCACGTGCAGTATTTTATCTGTGATGATGATATTCCGCTACAATACGTTTTCCCTTTGTTTACATTTTCATCAGATAATTTTGTAACTAAGGGTATATAAGTATGTACGTAACTACTATACTATCTATCATCTACTGTGTTATCACATGTTAACCTTGATCATAGCGTATAGTTTGCGCAAGATAAGAAAAAAATAAAAGTCACTGACCCGACTTATGTGCCTATTTGAAATTAATGATTTGACTTCGAATTTGGTATAAGAGTTTCATTGAGTAGGTACTAGTAAGTACCTTCCAAAATAAATACGACTGAATATGGTTGTAGCTCATATCCAGTGAACGCGTCAAGGACGCCTTATCGGGATACGTTTGTTTTGATCGTGTTAGCGACACTTCCTTTACATTTTTTTCGTATCGATTAGAAATATTGGAATACATTGGTAGACGGGTGTCAACGACTTTTATTTTTTTCTTATCTGGCGGACACTATAGTAGAGCCTACACTATGGTCAAGGTCAACATGAGATAACGAATATATGCGATATCTTTAGGGTTCCGTATGTCCGAAAGAAAAAATGGAACCCTTTTAGGATCACTTGTGTGTCTGTCTGTCTGTCTGGCTGACTGGCGGGCTGGCTAGCTGTCTGTCTTGCTCCGAATCTACTGGACCAATTTAGTTGGAATTCGGTACATATAATAATATGAATTTATGTGGCCCAAACACGGACGTGTAATTATATAATAAGTTAATTTTGAATATCGGGGTCACTTTTCGGAGTAAATAAGAAAACTAAAAAAATATTACAGACTGTACCGTGTATCAAATGAAAGGGCTTGTTGTGAGTATCGCAATTTTATATAATTTTTAAATAAATACTTTTATAGATATTTAAGAAAATAAATAATAGACCGTTCCCCCACTCCATTTATCTCTGAGACTTCAGAGACTAAAATTTTGGAAACAAATACAGATAGTGGTTCTTTCCTCATAGATTACAGGAAAACCTACAAGAAGTCTGGTCTTTAAATAACATGGTCAACTCAATGTTTATTCTAAGAACAAACTTACATTTGCAGTTGGAATGTATGGGAGAACAAGTTTTCCAACACCAATGTTAAGTTTGCTCTTAGAATAAATTAATCCCAACTACATAACCCTTCATTAAGGCTCGTTCACACCGGCGCGACTTGTCGCGCGACGCGACTTTTACAATACAATTTCTAATAAAACTTCACGATTGAACAATTGCCGGTGTCGCGTCGCGCGACAAGTCGCGCCGGTGTGAACGAGCCTTTATGCGTGGTCCAAAACACACTTGGCCAGCTTTTTTTAATTGACGAAACGAGCTCCTTTTTTTTCGATTTTCTTAGAACTGATATCAAAGGTTATTTTGTGCGGTACTAGATTCACATGTTATAACATGTTTTACTGTCATTAGCATACAACTATGACTTGTTGTTTCTATAATAAATTATCTTTGATCTAGTCAGCATGAGTTGGCGATAATAAGATGAACAACTTGATATGCATAACAACATCGTAAGCGATACATTATAAGCCATTTATGAACTGAGCGAATTGTCTTGTTTAAATACGTGTCATACGACGCCTTTGAATATGTGCGTATAATTCTGTTCAGCAACTGAGAATCAATCGTTTTATTTTAGTTACAAAAATGACTCCGTACATATATTATACAAAACCAGGTTCACACCCGTGATATCAAAATGTGAAAAAAAAAACACGATGCTGTAGTAATGAAGAACCAACGTCAGAAGAAAGTGTCTTCTACGCTGAGTATCAGAGGCCGTAGTGTAAGTTTGCAAGTGAATAAACGTAACTATCGCGTTTGCGTTAAGATTTTTGTTCTCACCTTTATATTCTTAGCATTATGATCTATCAGTCAAATCTTAACGCAAACGCGATAGTTACGTTTACTCACCTGCAAACTTACACTAAGGCCTCTGAAGAACCTAACCAAGGATCAATAAAACAAAAGTAGCCAACAGTTACGAATAAATGAAGTCTAATATTGCGGTCATCTATTTCCTTAAATAACTTTAAAACTATTTAATTTAAAATGATTCAAATAAACCCTTACAACAAGTCCTTTCATTTTGTATGACACACGCTTCAGTTCCAAAAACTTAAAAAAAAAATGCTCCCAAATACCGTCCGTACCCAATACCAAATACTGACCCATAAATTCAAAATTTATTAATTACTAGATTCGGAGCAAATTGGCTGTAATATAGACAGACACGAGTGATCCTATAAGTGCTCCGTGTTTTCATTCGGACATAAGGAACCTCCCTAAAAACAACAAATTAACTATAAATTTTACTTACTAAGTAAATCTGGCTGCGGCAGCCACTTGGATATCCTGATGTTAGCTGACTTCCCGGGCAGTACATCCTTGTCCCACTTCCACAGCACATCGTAAGGCATTTTAGAGAATGCTTTGACTAGCATTTGTATCTTCTCCGGAGGAAGAAGACTGGGCTTCACATTTGTACCAAAACTGATGTAAATAACGCCATGCTTCGATGAATCTAAATATGATTTAAGATCCTGAAAAGAAGATTAATTGAAGATTAGCGATCCCGGTAATCAGTACACCTGGGATGATTTTTGATTGAATAATACTCGTTTCGAATGAATCCGGTTCTCATAGAACTAACTCTTATCAGAACAGTATGGAATCGGCCCTCAGTGTCGTAATATTATCCATTCTTACTTCTAGTGAATCTACTTGTGTCATTCTGTTTTTTCTTCCGAGTCGATGGTTTTACATGTGTTAAATTAGTTGGGCCCATTATGTGGCCACGCCAATCACGGTATCAGAACCGGTTTTTAGGTCCTCAGATGTGCAGATTTATGGACTCTTTGGACTCGTCAACAGATGTGGTCATCATCATTTTCTGCCTAGCTTTTTCCCAACTATGTTGGGCTCAGCTTCCAGTCAAACCGGATTCAGCTGAATACCAGTATTTTACATGGAGCGATGGTATGGTTTGATTATCTGACTGAAAAACCATGCATCAAATACGATAGAAAATCAATTGCCAATCACTCCAAAACACACAAATCACGCACTTGACAAGTTGTAAGGACTTGATTACTTTATCAGCTAATTGAACTCAACTGATTCCAATGCCGTATACATCAGGCACCACTTGAATGTCTCTCCGCTGTTATTTATAAGTTGAATATCATGATGATTCTGCACAATTGAAACGAGACAGATATCAGTAATTAGCCAGATGTATATGGCGATAAGATGACTTGAATACGAGCGGAAAAATTGATACTTGTCAACGTTTTGAAGGGTTATTGTATCTATTAGTAGAATATCAATAAGGAGGTACATTGTTGCTTGGTTTTCTTATCAGGTATTTAGAGTTTGTTGCGCCACTTCTTCTTCCCAGCTAAAGCACTAGGAAGTGGTGAAGGGCGGGCGTTTTTGGTGACTGTCCTATGTAATTTTGACGTTCGAGAAGTGCTGATTCTCAGCCTAGTTTGAATAAATGACTTTTGATATCTAGAGTTTGAAACTCCAATAAAAATATATATTTTGAAATGTTATTAATCGAATAAATGAAAAATTTGAACTCCGTAGTTTTACCTACTTTAAATGTTTACTAAATCTATGTGCACCTTTCCGTCAGATATCCTTTCTTTCTATTACTTGGAATATTTATTGAACATGGTTTAGTATTCTGTTTATCCATGTTAGAATATTCTTTTTATTTGATTTGTTATTATTGTGCACTTAGAGAAATGTTGCGGAGATTTTTATTTTGAACAACTCTATTCGTGCAGCAACTATAATTTATATTTTTTTATTCTAATAAAAATCTAGCCACAATAAAAATAACCTCACATTTGAAATAACCGGAGGGGTAAGCAAACGATATTAGAACATAATAATAGGAGGCGAGTCTAGCTTTAAACAGACGGAAAATTCCTAATACTGGCGTAAATCCCCATAACATGTTCCCCTGCCCGGAAATCGAACCCAGGGTCCTAATAGTCGCGCTTGCAAAGCCTAACCCAACGACAATCGAGTTTTAAGAATACTATAATGGAGGGACAGATAGATATAGACATATAGAATAGGTATAAATTATGTAAGGAAGTTATTAAACAAGGATAAGAAGCTGATTATTATCATTGTTTATATTTTAAAACCAATGATATAATATAAAAGCTGGTAGTATAGATAACATTAGTAGTCTAAAAGAATATATTACACCTAGTTGCAGTCAAGGTTTTGACTTTGATTTTGACTTCTAATATGAGATTCATTTGATCAGAGCCTTTATTGTGACTTTATTCGACATTTTACGACTCCTCCGTGCCTCGGAAAGCACGTAATGCCGTTGATCCCGGCTGTCATACGTGGGTCTTTGACATTCGTTACGGGTCGTCAGAAGCCCGAAAGTTTGATAACTAGTCTTACTAAGAGGTATCGTATTACGCAGTTGCTGGGTTGTGGAGGTCAAATAGGCAGTCGCTCCATGTAAAATACTAGTATTCGGCTGAATCCGGTTAGACTGGAAGCCGACCCCAACATAGTTGGGAAAAGGCTAGGCAGATTGATATATTGTGACTTTATTCTACTATCAGAGCATCCTGTGCACTATGTAGTAAAATAAAAGTACAATGATGAAAATAACGTAGGGAATATTAGAAAATAATAATTTTATGACTTATACAAGACCTTTATATGGAAATGATAAAATACCGTACCCTAGAAGTGTATTTAAACGTGGATATGCTACCATTTTTACTAATAAATTAATTAATCAGCCAATCAATAAACATGAATCTAATGCTAATTAAAGTTATTTGGCATCGTTTCAGTAACTTAACTTGATTTGGACAAATATAATAGTTTCCCAAGTTATAAATGTCTGTTATTCTTGACGTAGTAATTTTTATAGTCAAGTTTCATCAACATCACATCACCAAAAAGAAACATCAATTTCTGAACCTAGACCGACCTCATTCAACAATCGACAAAACAGCCAGCTTTGCCCACCTACAGAATATTTTCAACTACAAAAAGTTTGAATTAATCCTAACAAAAAAACTTACCTGAGGCAATTCCTTATGCGGTTTCTGGGGCAGTCCTCCCAAATGAATGACACTCGGAGGCACAGGCCGACTTCCCTCCCAAATTGGATTGATATTCAAAAACAACATCTCAACATTATTCTGGAGTTCCCTCGCATCCGGAACATCTGAACCAAAATGCTTTCTCATCATTTTGTTCTCTGCCTCTTCCATACTTGCAAAGAGATTATTTATCCTATATGAATTGTATAGTTCATTCAATTTCTCATACATTGTCAGGTTGTAGATTCTCTGATTCATGAGTCCAGGATACAAGAATGGATGTTCCGGGGCTCCAATTACTTCATAATTAAGCCATATAGCCCCAAAAGAACTAATTTGAATCAAAGGCACTTTGTAAACATGTGAAAAGGCTAATGCTGGTCGAACACATGCTTCTGTCAGCAACAGATCAAACTTCCCCTTTCCTTGGGCTAAATCCTTGACTTCCTTGACTTGCAGTTGTGTGTCCACTGTGTTAATAATCACTTCGACTCCTACCTTCATTTGGGATATGAGATCTTCTTTATTTCCCCTTCCTGCTGCCATGAACGCCTCCCACACTTTGTACGATATATCGTGGACGTCGATTTCCGTAAGATTCTTTGGAGCTTCACCTTTCTTGAACATGGGATCTGCTGTTATCACTGTTAGTTCATGTCCGCGTTTGAGGAGTTCCATCGTTATCGGCCTGAAGGTTATCTGGTGACTGATGGATGGAATTGGGTACACTGCCAGTATCCTCGCCCCATCAGTGACGAAAATTTGTAAAAGAAGACACAATGCTAGATGTGCTAACGTCGCCATTGTGTAGCCGTATAACAACTAATTTGAACGAGCTGATCGACGTTTGTTTTATACGGAAACCAGCCGAGATAAGTACGGTCAATATTATTATTGATGACTGCTACGTTTTTTTAATTCTTGCGCTATTAGGGTTCCGTAACTCAAAAGGACAAAACAGAACCCTTATAGGAAAACACAAAACCTCACTCGTGTGTCTGTCTGTCTGTCCGTCTGTCACAGCCAATGCTTCGAATATACTGGACCAATTTAGTTTAAATTTAATATGAATTTCTGAGACCCAAACACGAACGTGTAACGTAAAAAAATAAATTTTAAATATGGCGTTACTTTTCGGGTAAAAATAGGAATATAAAAATTATTATATTGCAAACTGTACCGTGTGACGTATGAAATGAAATGGGTTGTTCTGAGAATCACAATTTTGCTATTAATTTTTAAATAAATACTTTTGAAGATATGTAAGAAAATAGATGAAAATTGACTATGGGCCCTTATCTCCGAAACTACTGAGCCTAAAATTTTGAAAAAAATACAGAGAATGATTCTTTACTCATAGATGACACGAAAACAAATATAAGAAGTCTATGGTCTTAAAATAACATGGTAAATCCCTCAATATTGTGAGTGTTGGCATAAATTCATCCAAACTACGGAACCCTCCATTGTGCATGTCCGACACACCTTGGGCCGGTTTTTTTGTCTTGTCTAGTCTAGTCTTTGATAACGTGTTAGAAGTATTGTTATTTATTGTATTTTTTGCAGATTTTTGTTTTAAATTAGATTTAATTGAATGTGTCGAGTCATGCGAGTCGACACTTTTAATAATACCTACTGTAGTATTTTTTAATTTTCGTGCAACAGTAACGTGCTGAACTTAACGAAATTATCTACTTTAAATTATCTAAATTATTATAATTATAAAGTCTATCTGTTTATCTGTCGTTTCGCACATTGACAGCGCCTTTATATCTTAGCAGTAAGGATGATTTTTGTACCTAGTATTTGTGTTACCACTGATGTACGGTTGATTGCGGATATAGAGTATGATGTGACGGCCAACTTTTCGAAGGTGGAGGTTATTTAAAAATGTATTAAAAAAAAAAAGTGTTTTATTTCAGGCAAAATACCCATATACAAGTTAATAGTATTACTCCGGATCTGTTTGCCTGTATTAGTATCAAACCAAGAAATTGATGATGAAATTGGAAAATTGGCTTAAAAACAGTTTACAGATTATAATAATTATGCAATTTCGGACTTACAACTGCAAATGCATCTTCAAGATACATACACCACTTAGTTTGGGGACCACTCGGTAGAATTACCTGTTAAAAATACAATTTGCTTTTAACAATGGTTTAATAAATTAGTGACGAACTTACCTGTAACTGAAGGTCGATGATATATAAATGATGACGTCGTCCAGAGAGATTAGCATCGTGCCACATACAATATCGCCTCATAAGTACTTTAGTTTAACCTCCTTTGGATTTTTAGGGTTCCGTACCTCAAAAGGAAAGATGGAAACTTAAAAATAGGATCTAGGTCTATGGTCCCTTGGAGCTCTAAAAAAATCAAGCTTCTAAGTCAACGCAATAAAAAAATACGGCCATTTATGCAACATATTTTGACACTCGCAAATAAATCAAAACATAAAGGGTACCCGTTGAAGCAAGGTCTCACAGCACATGTAAAGGAAAAAGTCCGAAAATCGTTTATTTGTTTGTGTGATTGTCATTTCGATGTATGGGAGAACATGTTTTTCAACTACAATTTTAAGTTTGGTTTTGGGATAAATTCAACCCAGTTACGGAACCCTTCATTGTGCGTGGTCCGACATGCACGCAGCCGGTTTTTTTTTTAAAGTCAGATGCCTTATTCTGGCTGTCAGTTTGCAGTACCTATACTTCATTAAGTTCAGGGCTGTAACGATACTTCACAGATACTTGACTACTAGAGGTCTACTGGAAAGTAAAGGTAAGGGTAGGTTTTTACTATAATCTCCTCAGAAGAGGCTACCATATACTTATGATAGAACTTCACATAATAGGCAAGTTCGTTTAATCTCTAATTATATTCTAGTCTTGTTATCGACATTATCATTGTACACTTGTATATCTTGAGAGATAATAGTAAAATACTTGTACTTATTCTAATCAAATGAAAGAATAATACTAGTTTTAATTATTATTCTTAATATTAGATAAAAATAATAATGTCTTCATTCTTGGTTCAAAAAAATATAATTGTACCTATCTTTTATTTTGATGATTTAAAATTAACTGACCAGTGGCAGTTTCTTTAATAGTATGTAAAATTCCCCTTAACGCTAACGTGTTTTAAATTCATCTCCATACCTTTGAGAAAATACCGCGGTACGAGTATTTTTTTACGCCGTCAATTTAATTCTTTGTAAGTATATATTTGCGGTAGGATGGCCTGCGCCTGCTGACGGGGACCATCACAAGACACTGCTCACTAAACAAACACTTTCACTCGATAGGCATAACGTCCTCTGTGCAGGGCGTGCATGGAGACGGAGGACCGTCGCACACATGCTCTTCAAGTGCGCGGGCGTTACCCAGATTAGAACAAAAACCCTCGGGGCACCCATATCTTTCACAGACGTTCTAAACAGACCAGGAGTTTTAATTAACTTCTGGAGGGAGGTGGGCTGCTTGGAATTACCACCGACGGCCGCCATGGCCCACGCACTATGGTCCACTTTCAGGAAATAAGTGCGGAAACCAAACCCTTAACATATATATATTTGCAGTTATAAATAAATTAAGTTGAACTTGAACACATTATAGGTACCGTAGCGGAGAAATAACAACATACTGAATTGAAATGTTTGTACTTCTTGAGGTATACTACACTACACCCCATTACTAAGGCGAGTAATGCATACTTATCTGCTCAAACCATGGTTTTCTCCCCGCTCATAATAACCTAATCATCAGAGCAGTTCCTGCCTCGATCATTCAATCCAATCTGCCTAGCCTTTTCCCAACTATGTCGGGGTCGGCTTCCAGTCTAACTGGATGCAGCTAAATAACAGTATTTAACATGGAGCGACTGCCTATCTGACCTACACAATCCAGCAACTGGGTAATACGATAAGCGGTAATGCGATATATGATACTCCTTGGTAAGACTGGTAGTAATACTTTCGGGCTTCTGACGACCCGGCCGGCCGTCCGGTCAGCCGGGACCAACGGCTTTACGTGCTTTCCGAGGCACGGAGGTCTCGTTAAATAAAGATGGTTACACATCCACGGACCAACCCCGGCAAGCGTAGCTTTACCTGGATCGACCCGTGCGGCTGTTATTTTTGTAAAGCTTTTGTAAAGTTCCTGCCTCGATCATAAGATGATCAAAACCAGATAGATCTATATTACTCCTGTTATACAAATCCTTCCAAGTAGGTATTCTTTTCCAGGGCGACCTCGATCCAATCCTCGTGGTACGCGTCTAGGTCGTCTCGCCAACAATGGTTTAGTAAAATTCTTATTTTAATTTCTACGCAAAATAAACAGCATCCTGTAAGTAGTTTGCATTTTTCTTTCATCCTCAAATTATCATATAAATTAGGTGCTTGTAAAAGTTTTTAAAATTCTAGACAACGCCACTCTTTTATGATACGCCGTAACTAGGGTAAGCCGTCGTATTATATTCCTGAGATCGTTGTAGAGGCGACTGAAGGTACAATTCTAGAAGCAACGGCAGACTTCAGACGGATGCACATTTGCCGCCCAACATCTATTTATAACGCACTTGACAGTTTTGTTTCATTCCACGTTTTCACGACACCGACAAAATTACAAACGATTCATTCCTTTGTAATTTTGTCGGTGTCGTTCGTCTGCTCATTTCATGTAATTTTTCGATCATTCTGTAGGCGACTGAAAGATCGGCCGAGTGCTGAAATCCGACATCATGGATCGGTTCACTAATGAATTAATCCAATATCGTGGATCGGTTTACTAATGAATTCATTTTTCACTATTGATTCACTTTATGTTCAGACGTTTCAATTAAATTTAAGGTGACGACTGAAAGACAAAAAAGACTGATCTGCTGAAGGTCGTAGCCCAACTCGTCACCCGTTACTTTTGGGCCTACCACATCGCCGGTTTCTGATGTTCAGGGCCGATCGGGCCGACTAATAATTTTGAATGGAATGACGCCATCCCTGCACGCGTACCATGACGACCGTAGAAATGGACTTTGTCGACGGGAGACTAGACAAAATGACAAATTGTGATTTTTATCTGTCATTTTATCTATTCTTTCGTCAACAAAAACCGTTTCTCCGGTGGTCATGCTTCGCATGCATTAATTTTCTAAATATGGCCCTGGAAGGACGCCTGATGATAAATAGATAGCAGTCAACCAATCACTTACTAGTTAATGACGCAATTGGGTGCTTGAATACTAGTTTTTCGGTCCCGATTAGTTGGTACAGGTCGGTACTGATCCCCCCTGACCCGAGGAAGAGGCCCACAGTCGCGGGCCGGCACCAGTTCGGGGTTGCGGAAGATTCGTACGTTCCCGCGACCCCCAGCGTAGGTGATGGTAGGATGGAACACCGGGATGATTTTTAGTCAGTAAGAGTCTCACAGACCCCTCCGCCCGCCGCAGGACATCCATCCAACCCGCGACGGTGCCCGGTAGCGTAAATGCTATGCAACTTGCAAAAATGCGGATGCAACACAGACACCCATAGTCTGTGCTGCATTATCTTACAAATGGCTTTAATCAGTAATAGTCAATCCGAACCCAGCTGCAACACAGTGGTTTTGAGTGCATTTGTTTGTAGGTATAAGCTACCGGTTGCGTTCCTTTTTGAAGTGTCCGGCCTACAGCTACGGCCTGTCACATGGATTCGCGTCTTGCGCGCTCGCTCAGCCGCCCGACGACACGTAGAGCACGAAGAAATCCGACGGCGCCCGAACAATTACTTTCCAAATCGAATACACAAGCTCGGGGCGGCACAGCGCGAGAGCACAAGACTGATATATCTTTCAGTTTGAAAGGATCAGCAAGATTTCAATTCCATCGGATCCACTCCACGCCTTGTTGGTGTGGAACCATGTTTATAGTGCTGTAACATTTTGGCTACTAATTTGTGACTTGAGTTTGTAAAAGCTACCGGAGACAGGTGCGACGCGACACCGGTAGAACAACTTACGTGAAGTTTTCATAGAAATTGTTTCACCAGAGTCACGGCGTGCCGACGCGTCGCTCTTCCTTATATACAAGTCAAATTATACAGAAACGGCGTGATGAAGGTGTGGCGCAGGCATGATGCCGCTTCAAAAAGTTTTCATACAAAATGTACGTATGCGCCGTGTCTTGAAACTCAACCGGCGTGGCTGAGGCACGTCGCTTTCTCGCCTGTGCCGCGTCGCTTGATAAACAGTATACTGCTCATACTATTTATCAAGCGACGCGGCCCAGATTTATGCACTGAAACGTCAAAGCTACTCGAGCACCCTAAACGAGCCTGTATATTGACGTCTCTTCGCCTCTTCTATATAATTTAAATCGCGTCCGTGCCTTATCTGTTCCACGCCTGCGCTGCGCCTGTGCCGCGCCTTTACCTTACGCCTTCTCCGTGCAATTCACGCCTGTAACGGTACTTTTGATGTGTAATGGATAGAAGTTGGTTACCGCTGAATACCCAGTTACCAGTATTTAACATGGAGCGATTGGGCTTGGCAAGACTAGATTTTCGAACTTTTGAGCTTGTTATTACCCGGAACGAGCGTCAAACCGGGGCCAATCTTCCGAGGCACGCAGGCGTCTCGCTTGGGATGTAATGAATGATCACCCATCCACGGCCCGACCTCGGTAAACTTGCTTAACCTTTAACTTGACACGAAAAAAACACAAAATTATCGTTACCTATATTCATTAAAAAAAACAGGAATAACTACAATTTAAAATCTTTCAAAAAGTATCAATAAATATTATCACATTTCAATAATCTTTGAATTCCGGAATCCATTACACGAAAAAATCTAAGAACAATGAATAAAAAACTACTATTAGGTACGATAATACCACCATAAGGTATATGCAAGGAATGAGAGCACTAGAACAAAAGCTAGCACATTTACTATCACAGTAAGTACTAGTTCTAGTTCTAAATACTGCGCCCACGACATGTTGGCGGCGGGCGCGCGCAGATGTCTCGCGCTGCCGTGACGCAGCACGTGCTCCGTCCACTAGACGGCGCGCTCCAGTGGATGTATGGGCTGGTCGCGCATCACGCTTCCAAGTTTTACGATATTATGACGAAAACTGCAATCAATTGATAAAGGTCATATCAGACGCTTCACTCGAGTGAAGTTTCATTATTTGATTCCACGTTCCACCGTCAAAATTTTCACGCCTTTCATTTAAATTTTCGATCATGCGGACAAAAATGAACAAAATGTGAAGCGTCTGATATCAGCTTAAGCGATAAGTTCCTGTACTATATCGTTGTACATTCGATTGTGTGATAGTCGATGATATTAATACGTAAATTCGATTTCATTTCAGACTGATAATGTCGAATTGCTGTTAAGACCGATAGGAAGTTAAAATCATACATGATTTTCAAATTTTGACACCTGTATGTCTCGTTTCAAATTCTGAATCTAGACCATCCGTTCTAGCTGAATCTGCAATTTATTGTCATGACCTGTAGCGTAATAATCCTAACTGTATAATTATTATACATGCTAAAGTGAGTTTGTTTGTTTGTTACGCTTTCATGTTAAAACGGCTGAACGGATTTGGATGAAATTTAGCACATGGGTAGGCCATGACCTAAGTTGGGACATAGGATAATTTTTACTCCGATATTCCCACGGGATCGAGACTTATGCGGGTGAAGCCGCGCGGCGCAGCTAGTAATTAATTAAACAAATGATTGCCATAGCTTCAAAACAGCAAGTAAACCCTTAAAAAAACATAATAAAGTTTTAATTAATTCACCCTTCAATTAATTGATCAATTAATTTTGCCTAACCCTTCGGGGAAACAAGGCGTGATTTTATGTTATGTTGTGTCATTTACCCACCTTTTATCATCAACTACAGTGTTGATAGCATTCTTAAAGTTTTCCTCAGTCAACGTCATCAAATCAATTTGAACTCCAATCTTATGGTGTACATATTTTTCAACATTGTACCATTGATCACTGAACATTGGTACACCGATAAGAGGTACTCCTCCTGTGATAGCCTCGTGTGTTGATTGAAGACCTCCTTGTGTTATGAATACTTTAATCTTTGGATGCCCTGAAAATTAATTATATAGGTAAGTAAGATTGTAATGTGTAATTATTTCCTACAGTTTCATCGCTGGGTATGGAAAGAAGATTATATTCATTATTTGTAAACAAAAACTTAAGTGCAATTTAGGTTTTTGATCAGTGAATACATTAATCACAAGGGAAACACCATACCTCCTGACATTTCCAATTACAAGCCCAATTCTCTGGCCACCATCATAGCAAAAGTTTAGGACAGTTTGTTTGATATACAACTGGCCAAATACCTCGAACTACAATATGATGTCCAATTCAGTTTTAGGCCTGGTCTATACTGATAATGATACCTGATAATGCAATCTTGTGCCTCAAGCTGACCTTTCAATACCATACAGACAGGGAGACTCTCATTCACTGAACGTGACTTGGTGTCCGGTACGTCTTTTTCGGGTGATCACTGAAAATCAGCGCTGTGCTGTGGGTCCCCCATAGTGCAGCATCATGCTGAGTGGAAGCCTTCTTGTCACAGTCATGACATACAGTGCCTAGTTCTAATTGGGTTCCAGCAAAATAAACACATTTTAGTGTCATCAAACATTTTAATTATAGGTCAACTGTAGAATTAAAAAATAATCTAAAAGAGTTTCTATTTATACGGTTTTAGAAACCTTTCAAACAACGGAATAGATACAAAAACAGTTTGTGAATACATTGTGCCGTTGCTAAAAGACCACATTTATTTAAACACGAATCAGTTTCAATTATTTCAAAACCCTAATGAGTTCATGTTAATTAACTTTGGGACGAAAACCCCAAAATTGCCAGTAGCAGTTAGCGACCCATATGTGAGGCCGTTGTCCTTAAAACTGTTATCACTTACTTAGAAGGTCTGACTGTGGCAGCCATTTGGATATCCTGATATTCTTAGAGCGTCCTGGAAGTTCATCCTTGTCCCACTTCCACAGTACGTCGTAAGGTAATTGAGAGAAGACTTTGGCCATCAATTGTACCCTTTCTGGAGGAAGCAGTGAAGGTTGCACGTTTGTACCAAAGCTAATGTAAATCACGCCGTTCTTTGAGGAGTCTAGAAAAGATTTGAGATCCTGCAATAAAATTGTTTTATTAAAAATTTGTCCTTGCTTGTTGACTTTAATACTGCATAACTAAAAACGAAAACCCAAATAGCTGTACCCTTATGAAGTTTTTCGTGATTGAATCCAGCAGGGATTATGTTAAGTTCTGAGTTGAGCAACACGATTACTTACAAATGTGTGCACTGATGGGATAGGTCCACTGAAAGCTCGGTTCTTTCTTCAAAAGATCATCTCAGACACTAATCTGTATCCTCAGATCCTCATATATATGATCCGACCGGGATAATATTTAGACTCTATAAGAGACTGTGATCTCTTTAGTTTATTTCGGTGTTTCGTCTCAAAGTAGGTAGTCGGTTAAGAAACATCGACTTCATGTCGTTTTAAAATATTATTATTTCTTTCTCTATTATATTTTATTTCTTTCTTTAAAGTGCTGATTCTCAGACTAGTTTGAATAAATGACTTTTGATTTGATTTGACGTGTAAAGGTGTTTTTAAAAACAATTTGCAGAAATAATATATAATTTATGTATCAATCCAAATTATATAAAGATTACGATAAGGCTATCGTATCAAAGCAAATTATTGGTTTTGGATGGGAAAATTTCCAAGACCAATTATTTGTAAGGGCTTCGCTTTGTATAAATTGTAAAAGAAAAAACAACCTAGGTCATTCCCTTCGAACTAGACCCAGCAGTACCCTGGCAACTTGAATTAATTAATTTATTTTTGGTAGGAAATTGATTTCAAGCATTCATTGGGATTCGTGTCATTAAGGCCTACATTTCTTGTTTCTTAAAAGTTGGAGTCGAGAACATTTGCGTAATATGTAGTCATTGAATAAGTACTTCAAAGATAAACAACTGTTTGTGAAGTTGTAACAAAGGTTGGTAAGATGGTTTATTCCAAACCTTGAGGCATATTGTAGGCGTATTTACATAAAATTCTACGACATAGAGAACTATAATAGAGATACCGTAAAAATAACAAAATTGGAACGTCACTTCGCCCGCATGACACTGAATCTTGAAGCGGCTCTGCGTCAAGTCTGGCAATTTAAAATTTACTTTCCTTTATCAGTTTGTTGGTACTTCTCTACAGGTAATATTTTACAACTGATCTGGATGAAACTAGGTATACAGGTAGATTAGAGGACTTTATAGATTTTATGTCATCGGAGATTTTTGTTTGGGGCTACTGGATATCTCCGCCTTAAGAGATTCGATTTCGATGGTTCTTTGTTTATTTAAAAGGTAAATTTAAGTTGGTCTCATAAAAATTTCGTGAAGATCGGATGACGATCTTCAGCGTGATGAGCAGAATAGATCCTCAAAAGGCAGTAAATTGCTCACTTATAATAACTGTTTCATGAAAATGTGTGGCTCGCGACGTCTGCTATTCGCAGAGCTACTCATCATAACACTGAGCTACCTACGCCCCACGTAATGTAGAAAGTAGAAATATTTGATTTTACTCATTGTCAGCTTTTATTAGTTCTAGACTTCTATAATTTAATAATGAATTTTAGTGAACCAATCTTTAGTCATTGGCTTATTGAATTAATTATTTGTTTGAATCACACGTATGTAAACGCAAGTTTGACAAATAAATTATCTTATATCTTTAGAGAGGGAAAGAAATTGTGAACATTTTTACTCATTGACTACCTATTAAGTTATCAAAATGATTTCAGATTTTTTTTAATTAAGGCGAAGGCGTTGGTCTTCATAAAATGATTTTCATCGTATAGTTCCTCGCATTACTTGACCGGTCTTGTCTTACAGTGAATAAGAGAGGTGTTGCAGGGCATTTACTAACGACATAGTAAATTGTTTTGTTAGTTCATTATCATATCACGATTTCCAAATTCATATTGATGTCAATCATTTACTTGCTGACTTTTGTAGATAGGTTTCAAATCCTTTCTTACTTGATCAACTGTTAACATTGCTTGCTTGTACGTGCCTTATGAAAAAAGAACATATACAAATATGGCAACGATGCATAAAATAAAAATACGTTTATCGAATAAGAAATTTAAGAAAAATAAGAGCAGTAATAGGTTGACTTGAGACTCGTTGCGTTTTATAAAATGTAAGGATAAACCGGTAAATTCAGACTCAGGAAATTATAAGCATGAATAAAAAAACTTACCGCTGGCAATTTTTTCAAAGGCTTCTGAAGTAATCCACCCATATAAATAACACTAGGAGGCACTGGACGATTTCCTTCCCAAATCGGATGAGTATTCACAAACAGCATTTCAACATTATTTTTTAGTTCACTTATGGTCGGAACATTTGGTCCAAACATTCTTTTACCCATTTTATTTTCTGCTTCTTCAACTTCCTGCATAACATTTTCTAATCTGTAAAAGTTCCACAATTCCACAATTTTTTCCCACTTCGATACATTATACAAACGCTTGCTCAAGCTATCCGGGTATAATATTGGATGCCAGGATGATCCCATAGTTTCCACATTATAGTTCATGGGACCGAACGAAGACACTTGAATCACGGGCACCTTAACAACGTGTGACAGAAGCAATGCTGGTCTTGCACAAGCTTCTAACAATAGCAAATCAAACTTTTCTTCTTTTAACAACTTTTGCACTTTATCTTCTTTCAACTGCATCTCGACGAGCTCAGTAATCATATCGAATGCTAATCGCATTTGTATGATCATATTATTATCACCTGTAGAAGTAACTTCGTATAGTGTACTCCACTTTTTATAGGAAAAGTCGTGGAAATCAATTTCTGTTAGATTTTCAGGGGTTCCACCATTTGGGAAGGCAGGATCTGTTGAGATGACTGTGACTTCATGTCCTCGCCTAGCAAGTTCTTGAGTTAGAGGACGAAATACTACTTGATGACTGATCGACGGAACTGGGAAATAAGCCAGTATTTTTGCTGCCTCATTAGAAGCAATTGATACTGTTAATAACACAAAGGCTATCGATGCGAACATCATTCTAAGCGGGCGCAGATTGCTATGATAGATAAATGAATACATACGTTTCCTTATATACCAGTTATTATATAAAATTAACTTTAAAGATAACACTAGCAATTAAAACGACGTCGTTTGCGTCGCGATTTCGTTATTCCCATCGGATTTATTGAGAAGTTTGTCGGAACTAAATAAAAAATAAATTTAGGTTCACCTTTCTTTATTTCCAAATTATTATGCTGATCACAACTACAACAACACCATAACAACAATTCATATTATTTAACACACTTGCAGAAACATATTATAGCTATGAAACAACAATTTGTTTATAATAATTAATCCTTGATTCCAAAAACAGGTCCATCAATTTTCCTTATTTTTCTTGTGCATTTGACTTACAGTAGAAAACTTCCACAACTTATATACAATCAAGGAGAAAACGATAACAAAGCCTAGAGCAATCGCACATAGAGAAAGCATAAGTTCTAGTTCTAGATACTGCGCCCACGACATATTGGCGGCGGGTGACCGCAGATGTCTCGCGCCGCCATGACGCAGCACGTGTTCCGTCCACCACACGGCTCGCTCCAGAGCAGGTTGTGGCTGATCATGCATCATGCTGCCCAGTTTAATTATATTTTGACGATAGCTGGAAATGATCAATAATATTATTAGATACGCCTATAACAGCTTATGTAACACTACATAAATGTGTATTCCGAATAAAAAAATATAAGAAAAATAAGTGAAGTTTTACCGTAGAGTGATAATAATTAACTAAACAGATGTTTGCCATAGCCTCAAAACTTAAAAAAAACTTAATAAAGTTTTCATTTACTCGCCTTTTATCATCGATTACAGTGTTGATGGCATTCTTAAATTTTTCTTCAGTCAACGTCATCAAGTCAATTTGAACTCCAATCTTATGGTGTACATATTTTTCAACATTGTACCATTGATCGCCGAACATCGGTACACCGATCAGAGGTACTCCTGCAGTTATAGCCTCGTCTGTTGATTGTAGACCTCCTTGTGTTATGAATGCTTTCACCTTTGGGTGCCCTAAAAGTTCATAATATTCATTTAGTTCACAAGAATGTTAATTTTTTCTAACTTTTATTAGGATTTTTACAGTAATGTCACTGTCGTCATCAATCTATATCAGTTCAAAGGTAGACATAGGCCCCTCGTTGGGTATATAAGACCGTCGCTCAACCTAGCTTTTGGGCGTCTTACTTTACGATACGGTTACGAATGTCACTTACTAAGAAGGTCTGACTGTGGCAGCCATTTGAATATTCTGATGTTCTTAGTGCGTCCTGGAAGTTCATCCTTGTCCCACTTCCACAACACGTCGTAAGGTAATTCAGAGAAAACTTTGACCATCAATTGTACCCTTTCTGGAGGAAGCATTGAAGGTTGCACGTTTGAACCAAAGCTCAGGTATACCACGCCATTCTTTGAGGAGTCTAAATAAGTTTGGAGGTCCTGCAATACAATATGTAGTGTCAAATAAATCAAAATTTCTATCAGTTGGCAGTATTATGGCTTCTACTATTAACCATTATATTTTTGAACCGTTTGGGGTTGAAACGCTTGAGCTCTGGAGCTCCATGGTTTGTTCAACAAAACCTTCAAACGTTTGGTTGACACTTCCGTGACCCAAGGGCTGGCTTTTACCTTGACTAGGCTAAGCATTGCCATACAACGTGGCAATTGTGAACACGGGTAATCCAGAACTGGCTAACAAGCATTGAATTGAAAATACTGACAGAGTTGATAAGTTTATGGCTTTTAATCCCGTCATGCCGATAGAGATTTACAAAATGGTAAAGGGTATGGATAGTAAAAAGTAATTTAGACACGATGAAATAATAAATAACTGCGTCAATAAAGGCATATTTCCTGATCAATTTAAGTTAGCCAGAGTTCTATCACTATTTAAGAAAGGTGCTAAAACAGATCCAGGCAATTACAGGCCCATTTCATTGTTACCGGTTCTATCCAAACTTTTTGAAAATCTAGTAGTAGTAGTTTTTTGATTAAATCTAGGCTTGTAAGACATTTGAGTAGTCTAAAACTAATACACCATGATCAGTTTGGATACCAAAAAAGTAAAGGGACACTAAATGCAATAGACTGGTTAGTTAACAACGTAGTTGGTAAGCTGTACTATAAACTTAAAGTTGCTGGCTTATTCCTAGACCTATACATTAAAAACGTAAAAAATAAAGCCTATTACATTGCATTGTCGAATTTTGTAATGACAAAAATCTCAAGACTAGTATTAAATTAAACTCAAATTTAATATGTGTATCTATTGCTATTACCCTTTGTTTAAATATTGCTTCTGTTTTATTTGTAACTAGCTGCTGCCCGCGGCTTCGCCCGCGTGAGTGTCGGAAATTACCCCATACATCCCCATGGGTTTTAAGTATAAATATTGAGTTTCGAGTTAATCGGACAGCGCGTTAAAATTCTTCCATACAAACACTGACACCCCCCAATCCCTCTTTAGGGGGTAATTTAGACGAAGGAGGAGGCGGAGCGCGTGAGGGAGAGGCAAAGTTCGCGCCCTCACTCGCCTAGCCGCCGTAGGAGACGCCCTGGGCGTCGGGACTCCTTGGAGGATTCCCGGCCACCGTAGGCGCGGGCTTGCGGGCGGTGAGCAATGGGTAGCTCGCCCCCGATAAGGACCAGGCCCGGGTCGACGGCGCGTCGTGTTCCACGCGCGCCTCAAAGAGATGTCAGCAAAACTGACGGGGTCCGCTAGGACCGTTGCCCGCCGGGGTTGCGGGTAGTCCTAAGGGGAAACCGTGGCCCCTGGCATGGCAAGGGAAGGAACACGGGTGGGTTTTAGTCAGTAAAAGTCTGACACGCCCTCCCGCTCCGCCCAGAGCGGGAGAAGTCATTGGATGATACCCCACCCAAAAAAAAAAAAAGGGGTAATTTAGAAAAACAAAAAACTACAAACTTTATAATTTATTTAGATAACTATTCGTGCGAAGTTTCGTGTTTATTACCTCAAGGAATAAGATTTTTCATACAAACTTTCATCCCTTATTTTACCCCCTTAGGGGTTGAATTTCGAAAAATCCTGATACACGTTATTCTTCATTTTTGGGTTTAAGTATAAATATTGAGTTTCGAGTTAATCGGACAGCGCGTTAAAATTCTTCCATACAAACTTTGACACCCCCCCAACCGTAGGATAGGATACTTTTCCGGGATAAAAAGTACCCAGTGTGGTGCCCAGGATATTAAAGAATAATTATACCAAGTTTCATCGTAATCGAACCGGTAGTTTTTGCGTGATACTTGAACAAACAGACAGACAGACAGACAGACAGACAGACAGACAGACAAAAAAAAAATTAATCACACTTTTGGGTTAGGTGTCGGTCTAGTAACACCCCCTGCCATTTATTTTTTTGATATTTTCAATGTACAGAATTTTCACTTCTACAGATTTATTATAAGTATAGATAATTCGAAGCTTAATGTATTTTTGTAGACGAGGTTACTTATTATTACAATTGTCTATGTTGCTTCTTTTTATGTAACTACTGTGCAAATAATTCGACACAAATGTATTTTTGTTATGAAATAAATAACTTGAATTTGAACTTGATCTTGAATTCCGCCAGGGTATGTCGACAGCGATGCGGAAGACATTTTTACACTTTATTTTAGTTTGTTAATAGGGAGTTAGGTTAGGATATTATAATTTATTTTGAGAGTTTGTTAGTTAATTTCTAAATAAGAAGTAGAAGCGTATAAATATTTTTAACTTATGTTATGCAAGTAAGTAAGGGTTGGTGCCAAATGTTTCCTTTTATTTTCTCCTGTCATACGCTTTCATTTACTCCCATTTCTTTTACATCATCCACATTATACATTTACCTTTTCATTGATATTCCTCTCGCTCTCCATCCATAAGACTTTTATTAATATTTCTCCTGTGTTTCATCTGTCTTTATTACTTGGCCACACATACGATTTCTCCTAACTTTTATTTAACCATATCGCTCCTTTTTCTTACTTCAACCATTATCGTCACCATATTTTCATGCAACTGCACCATACAATATTCATCCGTCGTCTTATGACCTAGCATGTAAAACTTACCGTTGGCAATTCTTTTTCTGGGTTCTGATGAATTCCACCCATGAAAACAACACTAGGAGGTACTGGCCGATTGCCTTCCCAAACAGGATAAGTATTTAAAAACATCATATCAACATTATTTTTCAATTCATTCATGGTCGGTGCACCTGGTCCAAATATTTTAATGGCCAATTCATTTTCTGCGTCTTCAACTTCCTGCATAATATTTTCTAATTTATAAAAGTTCCACAGCTCTTAAATTTTTTCCCGATTTGTTGTATTATACAAACGCTTGCTCAGACTGTCAGGGTATAATATAGGATGCCAGCCTGATCCAATAGTTTTCACATTGAAGTTCACGAAACCGAAAGAAGACACCAGAATCACAGGCACCTTAACAATGTGTGACAAAATAAGTGCGGGCTTTACGAACGCTTCTATCAATAGCAAATCAAACTTTTCTTCTTTTAACACTTTTTGAACTGCATCTGCCTTCAGCTGCATTTCGACGAGCTCAACCAACATAAGGAATGGTATTCGTATTAGTGCCAGTGAATCTGTAGCGCCAGCAGAAGTTAATTTATACAGTGTTTGCCATTTCGCGTAAGACAAGTCATGGACGTCAATTTCTGTGAGATTTGCAGGCGTTTTCCCATTTGGGAAGGCGGGACTTGGTGTGATGACTGTGACTTTATGCCCTCGCCTGGCAAGTTCTTGAGTGAGAGGACGAAACACAACTTGATGACTGACCGACGGAGAAGGAAACAGGGCCAGTATTCTTGCCCCATCGTTGTAAGTAAACAACGTTAACCAAGCGGACATGATTGTACGTAAATAAATGTTTCCACTGAGTATTCAATTATACAAAACTGTCATTTAAAGTTTCACTCATCGGTTGAATGTATATTAAGACTTTGCGTCGAATAATTGAAACATTGAACTCGTATGATCAAGTTCCTTGGTACTGAAACATAATTATGAAATCTTAAAATCGAATTATCAATAATAGTTTAAAAAAAGATTAGATTAAACATTACTGTTGGCTACATTGTAATCAAAATAGATAAGATTATTAAAAACAATGTTCATAGAAGAAATGTACCAAAATATATCAGACCAACAACCACCTTGAGGTCAGCTGGTCTATTCTGTAAAAATATCACCGTGAAAACTGAGGTGAAGTGAGCTGTCATTCCACCTGACACCAGCCGGTCCGTTCTGTAAAACTTCGCTGTGAAAACTCAGGTGAAGTGAGTTGTAAATCTAGTGTCAATTCCTAGCATCGGGTGTAAGACAGCTCACTTCAAGTTCACTTCACTTAAGTTTTCATGGTGAGATTTTTACAGAATAGCGCTACTGATACCAACATGACTATTGACTTATGTTTTCACTGTTAAATTTTCACAGAATCGATCGGCAGTTGTGGGTTCAATAAAATATGGTAAAAACTAAATGGAACTATAACGTAATATTAAACACACACCTAACCACACTCACACACTGACTTGTATACAATCTATTCACATCACAGTACAATTGTTTTTTTAACTGTATTTAGGTCACTACTCGTTCACATCACACACGTTTTCCACCGTCGAAATCTACTACGAGTATTTATTAACACAGTGCCCACGGCGCATGTGCCGCACGCCGGTTCAGTGCCGCCGCCGTGTCTGGCCTTCTAGCTGCCATAGTGATCCATAACTACATGACTCTTTGAGTTTTGTTTTAAATATTGTTTCTGTTTTATTAATAATTCAAAGTTATATGTATTTTTGTGGACGAGGTTACTTATACTATAATTGTAATGTATTAATTTTAAATGTAATAATTGTCTATGTTGCTTCTTTTTATGCAACTGTGCAAATATTTCAACACAAATGTATTTTTATTCTGAAATAAATAACTTGAACTTGAACTTGATGACTGCTGTCGATTTTTGTCGTAATTTTTTTTTTTTTAATGTTAAGAGGTGTCCTTACGCTTTTTAACTGACTTCCCAAAAAGGAGGAGGTTATATATGTTCGTAGCGTATGTATGTTTTTTTTTAATTTTTTTTAATGTATGTTCACCGATTTGTCCGTCAATTGGGGACCGATTTTGAAAACTTTTTTTGTTTGAAAGGGTATGCTCCCGAGGTGGTCCCATATAAATTTCATTAACTTTGCTTGCATACTATTTGAGTTAACTTCAATAATACGTATTTTTGCCACTTTGTCTACTTGGATGATGTTTTAACATATTCCTTTCACTGTTATTTACGTAGCAGGTCGTGATATTCGTATTTGTGGGTGATTTGTCACACTAAAAAGTGAAAAATAAGACCTTTTTACAAAAAAAAACCATCCGACTTCCAAAAAAAATCACTACAAAATGAAAAATAACTTTCATTTTGGAAGTCGGTGGCAAAAAACGAAAATTCAAAGCCAAAGACACCGACTTCCGAAATGAAAGTTATTTTTCACTTTATAGTGATTTTTTGACTTAGGTGACTACTCATCTGCAAAATATTTCATCCGCGGATGTCGTTTTTGGAAGTCGGTTGGTTCTTTTTTTGTAAAAAGTTTTTATTAGTCTCTCAAAGTGACCAAGTCGCCCTAGAAACTAAATTACTTCATTCATTTGACCACTGTTTGTCTATTTACTATATTTACTATATTACAAGATTAAGGACTACGTTGACGACAAGGAAGTTTGGCAATAATTCCTTCTGCACATGTGGCCTCCCTGGTACCTCATTAACGGCATAATTATGTAAATGTCTATTAACTGCTCCCAAATTACGATATGTATTTTATTTTACTTTTTTATTTTGTGGAATACGGGGTTCTCACTCGGATTGGTTAAAGTTGTAGTGACAACCATTTGGGTTAAATAGGTTCTTAATAATTTTTTTCGACCTTTATATAGATTCCTTTATATTTTGTGAATGTGAGAACGTTGTAGGCACAACAGACTGTCGATTTGCAGACTATTTTCTATTTTTTTAATTTTTTTTAAGTATCTTGTTGACAGGCCTACGCTGTCCTCTCATACCTATTCAAACTGTACATTTAAAGCATTGTAAAACCCATTTATTTTTAAAAGAGTAACCGTGGAGTTTCTTGCCGGCTCTTCTCCATAGGAAACGACCAATTGGAACCGTGCACCTAGATTCTGACGTTTCATAAGTGCCCTTGTAGGTTTATATGAAATAAAATATTTTGATTTTGATTTTGATTTTATGATTTACCGCACTAGCTGGGCTAGTAACTAGGTGACGCCAGTGACCTTGTAGTGTGGGCGGCAGCTTCATTACACGGTAAACGACACAGAGTTAATTAATTACCAAGCCATTTGTCAGTCCGGCAGTAATTTTGTTATTGTTTGTGCGACACGGATCATAATGAACGTGGTCTTACAACAGAATAAACGTTAAATTTACTAAGGGCATTGTAGCCTGAACACGCAGAGTGAACGTTACGTAAATTCGAGTGTTTTTTTTTTTTTTAACCACAACGGCGAAGCTCTTTGCCTGAATCTCCGCTGGTTAGTGATGATCTGGCCGAAGGTGGAAGCGAGCTTCACCCGCAATCCTCAACCACAGAGGAACTGTGTATCTAACCTCTAACTGCCGGAACACAAGAATGCTTTTAATGTGCTTGCCACTTTAATTAGATTAAAAAATTGATCTAATTTACGTTCCAGATCATCGGCTTGTGGCCCAAAAGCCCTAGGATGCCACAAGTTGTGGCATAAAGAACTTACGTAGAATGTACTGGTTTTGATATTAATTCATTCGATTCGATTACCTTAAAAGTTCAGGTTAATGTCTAAAATTATTATTCACAGTCACTTAGGATTAAGCACGTGAGAAACACTTACTGTACTTAGTTTGACCCCGCGTCATATTCAAAAGCCATCGTCGCGCGAATACGCGATCGTCGCGTTCAAATGACACTTTTTGTTCGAAAAACCGGAAAGCGCCCACTGTCGTCGAACACACGTTTTGGTTCACCGAACAAAAGAGACATCTATGCACGTGACGACACGTATTCATGCGACAGTCACTTTAAAGTAGGACGTGGCCTGAGTAAACACGCTTTATAGATCGCCTTAAGGCTCGTGCAGACCGGCGCGATATCGCGGGCGTGACAGCCAACGCGATCCTTCTCGCGCCCGCGATATCGCGCCAGTGTGTACGAGCCTTTAGTCAACTTTTACGACAAGCAAGCATAAGAAAGTATAAGAAAAGAGTTAATAAAATAAAATGAAATTATAATTATTATTCTTCATTTAATTGGTTCTTATAAATAACTGTAGTAAAAGATTTCACAAAATCATTGGACGCCACAGGAGTACACTTATATTTTCATTCTCCCCATGGGAGTACGCAGAAACGGTCGTTCTTTATAGGTAAGTCTAATATCAAATTTTGCTAAAGCAATTTGCAAATTGTTAACACATTTAAAAAAAATAACTTGCTTTTGTTTTACAAAAATGACGTAATTATTTGATAAATCGATTAGAATTTAATAATTACAAAGGACTCTCGTCATCGTCAACATTATATCTGATTAATTAGTCCTCCTAATAATTTAAAAACAAAAAAAACAGTGATTTTAAAAGAAAACCCATTAACATTACCTGAATCGAATCAGGTTTAAAATTGTGATGTTTGTGACTTTATTCCCTCGCCGTGCTAGTTCTTGAGCTAAAGGACGAAACGCAACTTGATGAATGATCGACGACGATGTGAAAAAAGCCAGTATTCCTGCCGCATCGGTGAACATTAATAACAAAAACGCTATCAGTGCTGTCATTATTGTACGTGCGTTTCAAATTACTACTAAAATAAAATCACTGCGCTCGATGTACAGAGTGGAATTAAATTAGCTAACGAAACTCCGCAAACGTAAAGGGTATCGATATCTTAAGATGATACGGTCGATACTATGATCGTGCCTCTACTTCATTTTTGTCTTCCTGGTACTATCATGTCGGCTACCGAGATTGTGAGTTTTGTGCTATCATGAGAACTCCTTATGACACTAGGTTAATAATATGCTTGATGATTTGTTTTGTTTTTGTTAATGATAGAAACGGAAGTGATTTGGTTTGTATTAACGTTTTAATTATATCATAGTTGTAATTATTGTGGAGTTAAATTGGAATTACATAAAATAAGTTCACACCCCATTGCATCAGTTATCCTCAGTTCACCTTCAATTTGTTTTGTTGCACAAAAAAACTTAAATACTTCCATAAGTTACATAAAAGAAATATTACAAGTAGAATAAAGCCCAGGGCAATTGCCAATATAGTAAGTACTAGTTGTAGTTCTAGGTACTGCGCCCAGGACATGTTGGCGGCGGGCGCGCGCAGATGTCTCGCGCTGCCGTGACGCAGCACGTGCTCCGTCCACCAGACGGCGCGCTCCAGTGGGGGCTGAGGTTGGTCGCGCATCATGCTGCCAAGTTTTACTATGTTGTTGCGATACCTGGAATTTAATATAAATTTTAAACAACAACTTTTATCTGTATACCGATTGATATAATAATAGGCAATACAATCATAGATCCATAATGTATTGGTATTCTATTGATTATACCAGTAGAAAAATAAAGAAGCATTATTATTACTGCCCACAGGTACTATATTGCTTTATCCGTTTGCGAAGCAGTAGGTACTTATACTTTGATAATAAATGATTGTGATCATGATCTATCAAAATTATTAACGTGTATCATTAAAATTAATTTACTTCATCCACGAAAATTGTTTTTTTAAATAAGTAAAATACAAATCATATTAAAAAAAACATTTACCGACCTTTTATCACGAATTACAGTGTTAATAGCGTTCGTAAATACATCCTCAGTCATCGTGAGTAAATCAAGTTTGACTCCAATACCATGGTGCTCATACTTTTCAACATTGTACCATTGATCTGAAAACATCGGTACACCAATCAAAGGTACTCCTGCTGTGACAGCCTCGTCTGTTGATTGTAGACCTCCTTGTGTAATAAACACTTTGATCTTTGGATGCCCTGAAAGTTCATGTTATTAAATTAGTTCGTCTTTAATTACATAGTTTTTATTCCAAAGTTTCACTTTTACTGTCAGAAATGTCACTACGCAAGTTGATAAATAATTTTTTTCTCTATATTAATTACCAATCCATTTAATGATAGGTCATTGCCCTTTAAACTACTATTAGATACTTAGTAGGTAGGTCTTGTCTGTGGTGGTAGCCATCTAGACATCCTGATGTTCTTAGAGTGATGTTAATTGTTTACTAACTTTTATAAGGATTTTTATAATAATGTCACTGTCATCATCCACACCTACATATAGTAGTCCACAGTTAGACATAGGCACCTTGTTGGCTATCATCCAGCTGCTACGAGCCACCCAGAGAAGATCATCGCTCCACCTAGCCTTTGGGCGTCCTTCCTACTTTACGATACGGTTGCGAATGTAACTTACTAAGAAGGTCTGACTGTGGCAGCCATTTGGATATTCTGATGTTCTTAGAGCGTCCTGGAAGTTCATCTTTGTCCCACTTCCACAGCACGTCGTAAGGTAATTGAGAGAAGACTTTGGCCATCAATTTTACCCTTTCTGGAGGAAGCAGTGAAGTTTGCACGTTTGTACCAAAGCTAATGTAGATCACACCATTTTTTGAGGAGTCCAGATAAGTTTTGAGATCCTGTAATCCATTTTCATTGTTTTCTTAATTCTTTCTTATTTTTTTTTTCTTATTTCTACAGATTATTAAGATGTAAAATTTACAAGTCGGTATGTAGGAGGTAATCTTCGGAACCACTGATCAGATTCGATTGATTATTTATTGTCACTAATGGGAGCTACAGTAACAGCTATTGCCGAGTGTCATTATGTTTTACGTTAAAACCAAGTCGCGGGCAGAAGCTAGTAAATTATAAAAATGCAGATTTAAATTCATAACCTATTGTTCAAAGAAACTACAACATAACAACATTAGAAACGTGAAAAACAAAGACAAAACCTTACCGCTGGCAATTCTTTCACTGGCTTCTGATGCAATCCACCCATATAAATAACACTAGGAGGCACTGGACGATTCCCTTCCCAAATAGGATGAATGTTCAAAAATAGCATATCAACATTATTTTTTAATTCACTTATAGACGGCACATTTGGTCCAAACAATCTTTTGTTCATTTCATTCTCTGCATCTTCAAAATAATTTATTACAGATTCTAATTTATAAAAATTCCACATCTCCCATATTTTCTCCCAGTTTGACAAATTGTACAAACGCTTGCTCAAAGCGTTCGGGTACAATAAAGGATGCCAAGCTGATCCTATAACTTCTACATTAAAGTTCATGGGACCTAAAGAAGATACTTGGATCACTGGCACCTTAACAACGTGAGACAGAAGTAGCGCGGATCTGACACAAGCCTCTAACAATAACAAATCGAACTTTTCTTCTTTTAATATTTTCTGCACTTTATCCACTTTCAGTTGCATTTCAACGACCTTCAGGATCATTTGGGTTGCTACCCGCACTTGAAAGATCAAATCCCCATCGCCCGAAGAACTGAATTTATATAGTGTTCTCCATTTCTCGTAAGACAAGTCGTGAACGTCGATTTCTGTTAGATTCGCAGGTGTGCCTCCATTTGGGAAGGCAGGATCCGTTGTGATAACTGTGACTTCATGCCCTCGCCTGGCAAGTTCTTGAGTTAGAGAACGAAACACAACTTGATGACTGATCGACGGAACTGGGAAATAAGCCAGTATTCTTGCAGCATTGTTGGACGTAATTGAAAATGTAAGCAACAACAACGCTATCTGTCCTGACATTTTCGTACTACCTTCTCAGGTCGCTATGCAACATAAAATGAATATAATTTTACAATATTTGCTTATATACCAACCTATTTTTATAAAACTATACGTTTACTGAACTGATATAATGAAAATAAGCGGAATTATATTATGTTATTAGTGTTGCCTATTTTATTTATTTAAAAGTTCATAAAAGGGTAGATAGATATATAGATAGATAAAGCGTTTATTTGGTGCACACAAAAGACACAGGATAAAATAAAAAAACTTGATAAAATAATAAGTAAGTACATAAATAGCTACCTACAAGGTGCTAATAGAAATAAAAAAATAAACAAAACAAGACATAAATTGTGACAGCAATGGCCGTGACACAAGTGCAGTGTGCGTCTCAAGGTTTCACAAAATGGGAGTCCAACTCAGCATGTGTCAGGCAAATGTACCTGATGCTGATAAATTCTGCTGGATCCCTGCAGTGACATACGGACGTCGAGTGGATGCGAGCAGATCTTGATTGGCAATGTTTGCCAATTTTCTCGCAGACGTAGTCCCAGACTGATGAAGCACGTAACTCTATTGGGCATCCTGCTGGCAGAAGCTTATTTCAATTCCGTTTAACTTCCAAAAGGGTTTTACTCTCTTCGACACTGTCAGTTGTCTACTAACAAGATATTTAAATGTAGGTACATATTATGGTCCAAAATGAACCAAAGTCGCGAGTAAAACCTGTTTGATTATAATCGTGCAAACAATGGCAGTATAACCAATTAATTATTTATCATAATATATAATAATTAATATTATAAACCGGTTTAACGCATACTTTCTGATCACATTAGGTACGTAAAGATAAGCATAATTGTTGTTTGACTTTAAGTCTAAAATGGACACTCATTAAAATCAAAATATTGTATTTATTTTATTTAAAACTTTTTACAAAAAAAAAACACTAAGAAGTGAAAAATAACTATAATTTCGGAAGTTGGCGTATTTGGTGTTGAATTTTCTTTCGAAATTAAAGTCTGTATGGAATCCGCACGAAGCAAAGTATGCACTTCTTCTAGAAAAAGTGTAAAAAGCATTCTTGCGTTTTCGTTACAGAAGAACTCTCTACACCTACCTCTATCCTACCAAGTTCCTTTTAAGATGTCTGGGGTATTATATGCTTGACACCAGAAGGGCATGTGGCCAGAAAGGCCTTATGCTCAAAGTGTGGAAGGCTATGACGGATGCGTCTGACATCCATAACGAGCTGATTCAACACTACACACCGAATAATTATCTCCGTGGCAGAAAACATCAACTGTTAGGCGTGCCTTCGTTTCGAACAGTGGCCCGTGCTGCATCCCCTACCGCGAGTGTTGACCGCACTAAATAAGCTCGTGGAAGCCAACCCGGACTGCGATCTGTTCGACGATAAGTTCGCCAATTTAATGGTTATGTGCCTGCATTTTTGTGAGAATAGTAGTATTTAATTGTTGTCATTCGTTTATGTGTTATGTTTGTACTTGTTTGTTATATGTATATACTGTGATTTATGTAATTAGCTGTTTAAGCCGTGTAAATCAAAGAAATAAAATATGTAAATTCCTTAATTTCTTTCGTCGCCCCAAACAGCAAGAAAAGAGTGGTCTAGTCTTTCTTTTATTGGCATAACATGTTTATCACAGTTTCTTGTAAATTAATTTTTATTAGACAATAATATTGTACATCAATTATTTTTCAATTTATTATGTTCTACACTATAAGTAAAGTACTTCCATAAGTTATATACAACAAAGGATACAAGTAGAATTAAGCCTAAAGCAATTGCTGATAAAGTAAATACTAGTTCTAGTTCTAGGTATTCCCCCCACGACATGTTGGCGGCGGGCGCACGCAGATGTCTCGCACCACCGTGACGCAGCACGTGCTCCGTCCACCATATGGCGCGCTCCAGTGGAGGCTGTGGCTGATCACGCATCACGCTGCCAAATTTTTTTATATTGCGGCGATAACTGAAAAGTGTTGAAAATAAAAATAAATTATATTTATTGAGCTCGGATCACGGTCAATGGTAATTTGACTTTAAAAAGGTTTAATTTTCTTTGGCCTCTTGCACGTCTTCAACAAACATTATTACCGTCTAAGTATCAATTTATGGATTTTAATGTTTAGTAAGTTAAGTAATATACAGAGTGTAAGGAACAGCCCTCCGCAAACTTACAGGGTGCATTACATTTTGGATCATAATCCACCGGAAAAAATCTCAGGTTATTTTTTTTTGTCCTTTTTTCTGTTACAAATTACATTATCTGTACGCAAGCACTCAATTTATTTTTATTTTTGATTGATAGAGATTTCATTTACACACCTTTCATCACCAATGACAGTATTAATAGCATTCTTAAAGTCTTCCTCAGTCATTGTGGGCAAATCAAGTTTTGTTCCAATCTTATGGTGAACATATTTTTCAGCATTGTACCATTGATCGCCCAGCATTGGTACACCAATCAGAGGTACTCCTGCAGTGATAGCCTCGTCTGTTGATTGTAGACCACATTGTGTTATGAACACTTTAATCTTTGGATGCCCTGAAAGTAGGTAAATATTCACTTAGTTCATCACGTTTTATTTTAATCTCAATATGTCACTTTTTAAACCAAAATTTATATTTGACTTGCATGTCATATTTCCCATAAAATTATTGTTAACATACATAAATAGCATCACGCCTGTATTTCCGAAGGGTTACGCAGAGGTGTACGTACCTATAGTAAGTACATCGACATTTTGCCAGTTATGTTTAAGTCCCATGGGGCGAGCTTATTGCAATCATCCACCGAATTTCCAGAAGAAAAAGCCAAATAACAGTTTGCTCGACCCGGTATTCGAACCTAGGACCTCATGCTCAGCAGTAGTACCTGCGATCACTTGACCTACGATAGTCTATTAATTATGATAATTACTTACTTAAAAGGTCTGACTGTGGCAGCCATTTGGATATCCTAATGTTCTTAGAGCGTCCTGGAAGTTCATCTGTGTCCCACTTCCACAGCACGTCGTAAGGTAATTGAGAGAAGACTTTGGCCATCAATTTTACCCTTTCTCTAGGAAGCAGTGAAGGTTGCACGTTTGTGCCAAAGCTAATGTAGATCACACCGTTCTTGGAGGAATCCAGATAAGTTTTGAGATCCTGCAATCGAATATTTTAAAATTAATTTTTGATTTTAGTACGTTTTTATTTGAAGAAACCACATTATTTTACGATAGGCGCGTCTTTCAATAAAAAATACTTGAAAATCTTCATTTAAGCTGGTACTAAATATTTTAATGATTAACTGTTTTTATCTTTAGGGTCTAAAAAGAATCTTACCGTTGGCAATTCTTTTATTGGCTTCTGATGTAATCCACCCAGATAAACAACACTTGGCGGCACTGGACGATTGTCTTCCCATGTTGGATAAGTGTTCAAAAATAGCATATCGACATTATTTTTTAATTCACTCATAGTCGGCGCATTTGGTCCAAACATTCTTTTAGCCATTACATTTTCTGCATCTTCGACTTCTTGCTGAACTTGTTGTAACTTATAAAAATTCCACAATTCCAGTAATTTTTCCCACTTTGACAAATTGTACAAACGCTGGTTTAAAGCGTCTGGATACAATAAGGGATGCCACGCTGATCCTATAGTTTCCACATTAAAGTTCAAGGGACCGAAAGAAGACACTAAAATCACGGGCGCCTTAACAACGTGTGACAGAAGTAACGCTGGTCTTACACAAGCTTCTAACAGCAACAAATCAAACTTTTCTTCTTTCAGCATTTTTTGCACTTGATCCACATTCATTTGCATCTCGACGAGTTTTACCTTCATATGGAATGCCATTCGCATTTGTAAGCGCAAATCATTATCACCGGTAGATGTATACTTGTACAGAGTTCTCCAATTCTCGTAAGAGAAGTCGTGGACATCGATTTCTGTGAGGTTCGCAGGTGTTCCTCCATTCGGGAAAGCGGGATCTGTTGTGATGACTGTGACTTCATGTCCTCTCCTGGCCAGTTCTTCAGTTAGAGGACGGAACACCACTTGATGACTGATAGACGGAAGTGGGAAAAACGCCAGAATTCTTGCTGCATCGTTGGGCGCTATAGATAACGTTAAAAATAACAACGAGGCTATCTGTGCGAACATTTTCGTGCGGCGTCTCGGGCCGATATGAAACACAAATAAATACGTTTGCTTATATATTAAACCGGCTGTTTAGATTAAATACACACTCTGATATAACAAATGAGCGATATATATATAAATATTTTTTTAAATTATAATTTTGGTTTCATACTTTTTAAAATTAGTTAATCAGCCATACTAAGTATACCAATAATTACAAATCATATTTTCTTTGGGTTTTATTTTTTTATTTTATAACCAACGGTACCTACCGCGGTAACAGCTAGTACGAATTATATATATATATATATAATTAATTACCAGTTTCCGGGACATTGAACGAGACACAATAGAATTTTTAATGTAGTATTAAATAATGAACAACAACTGCAGATTGCACTCATGACGTGCTACCTTATGTCTCGTATTTTTGCCAAAAATGTTGTACTTATTTTTAGCTATTTATATTATAATTATAATCTTTATCTACCATACTACTGCGTATTATAATAAAATGCAGTGTTACATAACGGTCAGGCAAACACAGTCCAAACCGCCGCCGCGCGCCGTAGAAATAAGATAATTGAAAATGTAGGTATAACCGACTTTACTGACGTATACTTCTGATGCTCTGATTATTACTATTACATTTTATGATGTAATAATCAGAATCTAAATGAATGAAGTGTACTTGAACAGTTTTCTCACAAACAGCGATTTTAGTTATAAAATCAATTATTAATAAATACAGGGACAACATTTTTTGAAGCCATAAATGAAAAAAAAAATGTTTTCGAAAAAAAAACAATCTATACTAATATCATTGATACAAAATATTACGGCACTGATATTTGTAGAATTATAGAAATTTGCTTGAATAAACATTTCACTTGTGTTTCACAAAGTTGTGTAATACGTTATTCAATTTTGAAGGCCATCTTTTAATAATACTTATCAGATAAACCAATTTGCTTTGTCATCATGATTATTGTAATGATATTATAGCCCGGAAGTAATGGTTATCGAACCGCGATAGATATTAATAACCACACAAGTTCCCCAGAGAAGAATCCCATAATTATGACATACGACTGTGAAAATACCTAAAATAAACACTTCATCAGCTGTTATCAGTCGATTTCGTTTAACAGCATTACCGGCCACACTAATCCTTCCTGTATTTTTATCTATGTGTGGGCTCCATTGTAATTTACCGAAAATAGTTATTCCAAGAAAAACTTTCGACTGAACAGGGTCCAACTCTATTCCATTAAGTTGAACATTGGTAGAGTGCGCGCAAGATAAGTCTTCGCGCGACTGGTGGCGCTGGCGTGCTTAATTCTATAATGTAATATTTAAAATATTAAATCTATATTAATAATTTAATCTTAAATGAATATTAATTAATTAAATAATTCTCTAATTAATTTGGCCTTTCATAAACGACAAGACGTCTTGTGAACTGTCTAGTTAGCTGGCGGACATTTGGCATTGAAAATTTAATGACCTTACCCTTTTTTTCGATCGAGGAGCTCGTGGCTAAGTAATAACAGCCGCACGGGTCGATCCATCAGGTTAAGCTGCGCTTGCCGGGGTTGGTCCGTGGATGGGTGACCATCTTTACATACCGAGACTCCTCCGTGCTTCGGAAAGCACGTTAAGCCGTTGGTCCCGGTTGTCATTCGTGGATCTTTGACAGTCGTTACGAGTCGTCAGAAGCCCGAAAGTCTGACAACCAGTCTTACCAAGGGGTATCGTATTACCCAGTGACTGGGTTGTGGAGGTCAGATAGGCAGTCGCTCCATGTAAAATACTGGTATTCAGCTGCATCCGGTTAGACTGGAAGCCGACCCCAACATGATTGGGAAAAGGCTAGGCAGAATGGACTCTTTTTTTCGATCAGGTGTTGATTATTTACATAGTTATACATTATTAGAACTTATATTTTTATCTACTTTCAATAAACAAAAGCTGATTTCCACAATGATTCTCACTCTACTTTTGTTGTATAATAATTTACTTTTATGTAAATGTACAACAAATATTTTGTAAACCACACCACAATGTTTACGTCTTTTTCGGGCCTTCCATGTTATTTATGGAACCTGGAGGGGAGAATAATAAACCTAGCGGAAGGAAAATATTGGAGCATTTTTCTCGCCAAAATTGAATGAACCCAGCCTTTTTTATTCTTACTCAGGGGCCAAAACATATACTATATAGATAGACTATATTTTTTTTTTATTCGAGGAAGTACAAGGTTATATGCACTTTTGAAAAGTGCATATAACCTTGTACTTCCTTCCTTCCTATATAGATAGACTATATTTTTCTTTCTATACTTTCTTCCTCGAATTTAAAAAAATATAGTCTATCTATATAGTATATCTTTTGGCGCCTGAATAACATTGACAGGGGGCGTTATTGGTAAAATGTTTATGAAATAATTGTCGCAGAAAATGTATTGACAAAACAAGCTGGTGGCGTTAGTTCCGATTTTGGCATTGTACATCATTTCTAAATGTTTATGAGTCATACTGAGCGTAAAGAAGCGAATCTCAAAATCTGCTGTCCAATTTTGTTTTTTGAATTATATTTGTATCATAAATATCATTCTATTTGGTTCACAACATTGATCAACGTTCACTATATTATTTTGGGAACACACGTGTGACCCGGATTTTCCCAGTTTATATATTTATTTATAAAATATAGGTAGTACTGATAATCGACTGCGGAAAAAAACAAATGAAAGTAGTTGTTTAAGCCGGATTTATATTACTGTGTTGTGTCGTGTCATGACGCCTTCTGACGCGGTGCTAGCCAATCAAAACTGGTTCTGATTTGACGTAGTCCTGAACAGATTCGTGTGATTGGTGTACCCTGCGTCACGACACAACACGACACAGTAATGTGTCGGTGGCTTTAGCGCATGTCACGCTCGAGTTACCGCGACGCGACTTGCGAAGCGACGAACGTAAACAAGCCACGAGCGCGGGTGTCATTTGACGCAAGTCGAGTCACAAGTCGCATCGCTGGAGGCCGTGAACGGGGCCTAAAGGCTTGTAGCATTTTCTTGTTAAAAAGATCTGGTACTAAAACAAAGTACGGAGGCAAAGCCGCTTTGCCTTTGCCTTCAGGACCTAATTAAAATTGATTAAGTGGGTCTTGAGATGCGAACATGCGGCTGGATACAGTTTCTTACAAGCTAGTGTATAAATACTAGCTTTTTTCTCCAAAGAAACTGTCTATAGGTACCTTCTTTAATCCGTAAGTAAATGCTAAAGTAATTCTGATCATCTGTTACCTTTTCCACAACCTTCCTTACCTTAAACTAAACGGATTTCGATGTGCACAACGTTTGACCATGACCTGCGTAAGGATGTGGCGGCATCTACATTGCCACATGCGAACTATGCATCAAAGACCTGACGTCACAGATCCTGCATCGCGCTATTTAAGGTCACCAATTTAGGGGTATGAGGAACAGGGTGTAAAGTTCTCTCATTCCCCATAGAAAAGGGAGGATCCTCCTACCAGACGGGTGTTGTGTCTGGCGGGCATTTGCCCGCCAGATACAATAAATTGGTGACCCCGAGTATGAACGTCAGCGCAGCCTTCGTGCAACTACTTCAGCGTGACGTCATCAACATCACTCCCGCAAGCTTTCGTGAGGCGAGTCACACAGCCAGCCAGCACCCACGGCTTCAACGGGTATCCTGACCACCAGCATGCAGCGAACGCGCATTCCTGGTCATCACCCTCAGCCTCATCAGCAACCCTAGCACAGCACACTGCACCTTCGGCCGGTCCACAAGCAGAGCTCTTCAACCCTCTCCTGGTCGACGCCAGCAGTCAGCCACAACCCGGCGCTGTACTACATCCGACTCACTGGATCACAACGCAGCGCCACCCCGACTCACTGGGGAATCACCGCAGACAGTTCCGACCCACTGTGAACTATGCGGCACCCGGTTCCGACTCACTGGAATCTCAACTGGCACTGTGAAGCATCGCAAGATACAAGACTCAGCCCACTATCGACCTCCGGTCTCCGGAGGGGAGTGATGTGGCGGCATCTACATTGCCACATGCGAACTATGCATCAAAGACCTGACGTCACAGATCCTGCATCGCGCTATTTAAGGTCACCAATTTAGGGGTATGAGGAACAGGGTGTAAAGTTCTCTCATCCCCCATAGAAAAGGGAGGATCCTCCTACCAGACGGGTGTTGTGTCTGGCGGGCGTTTGCCCGCCAGACACAACAGGGAAAAGGGAGGAACCTCCCTTTTCTATGGGGAATGAGAGAACTTTACACCCTGTTCCTCATACCCCTAAAAGGATATAGTATACTTTTTATCATGTTATAAGTATGTATAGCTACTAGACACTCACCTGGGATCAATTCTTCGGAAAAAGTACATACACTGAATGTAAAATACATTCGCTATTGGCGGTTAACAACAGCAGAAGTTTGACGAAGCACAAATAAAAATGTTTTTGCTAAAGTGATCTTAATAAACACTCATTCCTATAAAATGTTCTTGTTGGCACTTAGCTTAGAGATACATCTAGGAGATTAGCTTTTAATGTAAAAGTCTTAAGCCTAAGAGATCTCATTCTTTTGGAGATTTGTGCTAAAGTAAAAGTGCTTTAAAAGAAGCTTATAGGTGTAGGTATCTCCAGCCCGTCTACGTGTTACTAATTTATTTTGTGCTATTATTTGAGCTGAATGATTTCTTCTGAATAAAATAAAAGTAATAAAAACTTAAACCCAACTACGACCAAAAAGTCTACTAAAAAGGTACAAACAACACATCACAGGCAGACAAATTAAAAATCCGGAGTCACACGTAATCTATTCGATTTATCGTTTATGACTCCGGATTTTTAATTCGGGCGCCATATTCAATTCAATGTGACGTCACATAGCCTGGACCAGCAGTCGACCAAGACGCTTCCAACGATACCCCATTTGTCAAATTATGATGAGTAGTTTAGAAGTTATAAGGGACCAGATGAACATATACATTACGTACATACGTACCGGTCAAAATCATAACCCTCGTTTTGCTTCGCCGTAGTCGGGTAAAAATATTAATGATTCCAAAGGGCATAGCTATAGGCCAGTGTTAGGATAAGTGTGTAAATTAAGTTTAGGTACTAACATAGTTGTTAGTGAGAGTGATATTGTTACTTACATATTGAGACATTCCATCAGACAACAACAACAAAAAAGTATTGGATTGACATAATCCAATCAATAATAAGCTTATGTCAATCCTGTTGAAAGTCCTTCTTGAAATATAGAACGCTTTGAACGCAATTGCCAATTGTCTAGGTTAAAATTGTGAGATATTGCTTAAAACTGAAGATATCATAGTATTCTTGGGCTTGACTTTGGATGCTATGCTTCAGTGGGGTCCACATTATACGTAGATATATTGTAAAAAATGATGTTTGTGAGAAAACTGTTACACTAACTTCATTAATTTAGATTTTGTACCTACATCATAAAATATAATAATAAAAACAACTTTACAAATATCAGTGCCGTAATATTTTGTATTATTATTAATAACTATAGAATGTTTTTTTTTTCACAAACCTTTTTTTTCTTATAATATGGGTTCAAAAAATGTTGTCCCACTATGTCCCTGTATTTATTAATAAGCCTGAAAGTCGTTTCAACATACTAACAAGAAATTGATTTTATAACTAAAATCGCTGTTTGAGAGAAAACTGTTCAAGTACACTTCATTAATTCAGATTTTGATAATACATCACAAAATATAATAATAAAATCAGATCATCAGCAGTATACGTCAATTTAAGTCGGTTATAAATTTTCAATTATCTTATTTGTATAGCGGTGGTTTGGACTGTGTTTGATTGGCCGTTATGTAACACTACAATTTATTATAATATGCAGTAGTACGGTTGATAAAGATGATAATTATCGGATAGATAGCTAAAAATACGAGATATAAATAAGGTAGCTAGTCATGAGTGCAAGTTGTTCATTGTTTAATACTTTCCGGGACACGCTCAAAGACGTCATAATAATAAAAATAATATTATGAAATCGTAATTAACCTAAGAAGCTAGAAAAATGTATGTATATATCTCGTACTAGCTGTTACCTGGAACCATTCGTTATGAAATCGAAAAAAAAAACATAGAAAATATGATTTGTATTAATTATTCATATACTTACATAGTACTCCTCATTCTCTAATTTAAAAAAGTATTAAACCCAAATTATAATAAAATAAAATAAACATTTATTTTATCGCTCATCTATTTTATCAGAGTGTGTATTTTATCTAAACAGCCGGTATAATATATAATCAATCGTATTCATTTGTGTTTCATAACGGTCTCAGCCGCCGCAAAATGTTCGCACCGATAGCTTCGTTGTTATTTCTAACGTTATCGATATCGCCCAACGATGCGGCAAGAATACTGGCGTTTTTCCCAGTTCCGTCTATCAGTCATCAAGTGGTGTTCCGTCCTCTAACTGAAGAACTGGCCAGGAGAGGACATGAAGTCACAGTCATCACAACAGATCCCGCTTTCCCGAAAGGAGGAACACCTGCGAACCTCACAGAAATCGATGTCCACGACTTTTCTTACGAGAATTGGAGAACTATGTACAAGTACACATCTACCGGTGATAATGATTTGCGCTTACAAATGCGATTAGCACTCCACATGATGGCAAAACTCGTCGAGATGCAAATGAATGTGGATCAAGTGCAAAAAATGCTGAAAGAAGAAAAGTTTGATTTGTTGCTGTTAGAAGCTTGTGTAAGACCAGCGTTACTTCTGTCACACGTTGTTAAGGCGCCCGTGATTCAAGTGTCTTCTTTCGGTCCCTTGAACTATAATGTGGAAACTATAGGATCAGCTTGGCATCCTTTATTGTATCCAGACGCTTTAAACCAGCGTTTGTACAATTTATCAAAGTGGGAAAAATTACTGGAATTGTGGAATTTCTATAAGTTACAACAAGTTCAGCAAGAAGTCGAATATGCAGAAAATGTAATGGCTAAAAGAATGTTTGGACCAAATGCGCCGACTATCAGTGAATTAAAAAATAATGTCGATATGCTGTTTTTGAACACTTATCCTACATGGGAAGACAATCGTCCAGTGCCGCCAAGTGTTGTTTATCTGGGTGGATTACATCAAAAGCCAATAAAAGAATTGCCAACGGTAAGATTCTTTTTAGACCCTAAAAAATAAAACAGTTAATCATTAAAATATTTAGTACCAGCTTGAATGAACTTTTTCAAGTTTTTTTTATTGAAAGACACGTTTATCTTAAAATAATGTGGGTTTCTCAAATAATTATAAACGTAGTAAAATCAAAAATTAATATTCAATTGCAGGATCTCAAAACTTATCTGGACTCCTCAAAGAACGGTGTGATCTACATTAGCTTTGGCACAAACGTGCAACCTTCACTGCTTCCTAGAGAAAGGGTTGAATTGATGGCCAAAGTCTTCTCTCAATTACCTTACGACGTGTTGTGGAAGTGGGACACTGATGAACTTCCAGGACGCTCTAAGAACATTAGGATATCCAAATGGCTGCCACAGTCAGACCTTCTAAGTAAGTAATTATCATAATTATTAGACTCCCTCGTTGGTCTACTGATCGCAGGACTTCTGCTGAGCATGAGGTCCTAGGTTCGATTACCGAGTCGAGCAAACTGTTATTTGGCTTTTTCTTCTGGAAATTCGGTGGATGATTGTAATAAGCTCGCCCCATGGGACTTAAACATAACTGGCAAAATGTCAATGTACTTACTATAGGTACACCTCTGCGTAACCCTTCGGAAATACAGGCGTGATGTTATGTATGTATGTTAAAAATAATTTTATGGGAAATATGACAAGCAGAGTGCAGGTTAAATATAAATTTTGGATTATAGAGTGACATAATGAGATTAAAATAAAACGTGACGAACTAAGTGAATATTTACCTACTTTCAGGGCATCCAAAGATTAAAGTGTTCATAACACAATGTGGTCTACAATCAACAGACGAGGCTATCACTGCAGGAGTACCTCTGATTGGTGTACCAATGCTGGGCGATCAATGGTACAATGCTGAAAAATATGTTCACCATAAGATTGGAACAAAACTTGATTTGCCCACAATGGCTGAGGAAGACTTTAAGAATGCTATTAATACTGTCATTGGTGATGAAAGGTGTGTAAATGAAATCTCTATCAATTAATGTTTTTTTTTAATGGTTTATTTGAGTTTTTTACAAATATTTTCGAATCAACATAAATATACAGTATTTCATGTTTTACACAAAAATAATAATTGAATTGTGGCCCATTTCCTTTCACAAATTACATACAAAAGTATAGAAATTATCTATAAACAGATACTTAAACGGTAATAATATTTGCTAAAGAGGTGCAAGAGGTCAAAGAAAATTAAACCTTTTTAAAGTCAAAGGCATTATTTGAAAACCACGATGGATATTTATATCGGTAGAGATGAAATACTTGAAATTACCATTGACCGTGATCCGAGCTTATTTTTTTTTTTTAACGCTTTTCAGTTATCGTCGCAATATAAAAAAAATTGGCAGCGTGATACGTGATCAGTCACAGCCTCCACTGGAGCGCGCCGTGTGGTGGACGGAGCACGTGCTGCGTCACGGTGGTGCGAGACATCTGCGTGCGCCCGCCGCCAACATGTCGTGGGCAGAATACCTAGAACTAGAACTAGTACTTACTTTATCAGCAATTGCTTTAGGCTTAATTCTACTTTTATCCTTTGTTGTGTATAACTTATGGAAGTACTTTACTTATAGTGTAGAACATAATAAATTGAAAGAGAATTAATTTACAATGTTGTCTTTCATAAATTAATTTACAAGAAACTGTGATAAACATGTTGTGCCAATAAAAGAAAGATGAATATGTTGGATTATTTTTCAACTGGACCACTCTTTTCTTGCTGTTTGAGGCGACGAAAGAAGTCCTTGGTTGTGTTATGAAAACCGACAAAATTGAACACATTTATTTCAATTGAACCACTTACAGACACTTTTGAATTATGAAGGAGTCGGTCAGTCAGAAATATGAAGCTTGTTCATTCCAAAGTGTAGTAGGTTCCTATGGAGAAGAACGGGCAAGAAACTCTTTTTAACCGACTTCCAAAAAGGAGGAGGTTATAATATGTTCGTAGCGAATGTAAGTTTTTTTTGTATGTCTGTCGTTATTTTCATCAAAAGTGGATGGATTTTTGGAATTGTGGATGGAAGATCCTCCGACCAGACGGGCGTCGTGTCTGGCGGGCAACTGCACAACGATTGATGTCGGATAGTTCCATTTCTTTGATGCGTAGTTCACTTGTGGCGTTGTAGATGTCGCCTCAAGGTTATGGCGTTGCCTTGGTATGGTTGTCTTATTGACCAATCATTGAAAATAACAGATTTGACCTGAATGTTTCAATCAACTCAGCCTATTGCAGTCCACTGCTGGACATAAGCCTCTCCCAAGTTGCGCCATAAGACTCTGTCCACAGCCTTCCGCACACAGTCTGTCCCAGCACCTTTTTAAGGTCATCGGTCTTATCTAGCTGGGTTTCGTTCCACTCTACACCTGTTTCTACACTAACCAAACACACGAATAAATTGCATATCATACTGTTTACAAAATCACGATGTTACTGTAAGATAAGTTCACTTGAAGTCAAGGTTGAAAATCTTATCAGAAGAATGAAGTGCATTGACGCACATTGCATGTGTGTGTACAGTTTCCTGATACCAACCTTGTTGAATGGTTAATCTTTATAATTGCTATCAATCTGTTATCTCATATTTATCGTATCTGCCCAAGATATAAATAATTATGATGATATAGTATCATACTTACAACATAATATAAGACGTGTAAATCCGGGTTTTCTTTAATTTGTCTGTCTGTGATTTTTAATTTATCTGTCTGTTTTGTTTATACCTTTTTTGTTGTGGTTGGGTTTTAGTTTTGTCTAATTTTTTTTTCTACCTGTTCTTGTACCATTTTTCTTGAAAATGGCACAAATGTCTTTCTCATTCCGTTCTCCTTTGTTAAGCTGGGGTCCTACGGCCCGTTAACTGACAGGCCGCAACAGACGCGGTTGCCACGTCTGTCAAGACCTGTCGTGGCCTGTCGCGGCCCGTGCCGAGCATTCCCATGGCCTGTGTCGGCCTGTTACGGCCTTTTGGCCGCTATTCCAATATGTCAAGTGATACGGAGCGCATAACTGTGTGTGCAGCTGTGGTTTTATTCAGTGATGAACATTTGATAAACAAAGCAAAAAGAAATCAGAAGAAACGCGCCCGTACAGGCCGCGACAGGCGCCATCGCGCCACGCCGCGCTTTTGAACTTACTGCCTCCCGACGGATCGGACGGGCGACGACAGGCCACCGGAGGCCTCATCGGATGCGACGGTTCCCACGGCCCGTTGACTCGGCTTGGCCCGATCTGGCCTGTGAGAAAGCTTGAGCCGTCTCATTATCATTCACTCCCTTTTCATTCATTTTACGAGTTAACTCATTGGGCCTAGCATGAAATCATGAAATAACCGTAACGTAAACGAGAATGATCAATTTTAAAATAGTTCGATATTCGAACTATTTTAAAATTGATCATTTTCGTTTTTCACACAATACGTTTACGTCGCGGATTCGAGATAATTATGGTCTCAGCAGAATCTAAACATCAAGAAAAACTAACCTTATTTTTGTACCTTTTTCTTTACAGCCAGGGAAATGAATCGTTAAGAAAATTGACACCCGACGTCAATTTGGCGTGTTATAGCCATTTTAGGCAACGGTCAAAGAATAACTAAGTTGTGATTTGAAATACATAACATTTTAAGTTGATGACTGCCAACTTTACTTAACAATTAATTGCCCAAAACGCCGCTTTGCCTACGAGTTAGAAACGTGGCTTAAATTTCTGTTCTAACCGCACCAACCACGTAAATTTTAGCTCACTGCCTAGTTACTTTAAGCAAAGCCTTTTCCACCGTATCGCTAGCCTTTCAACCTTGCAGAATGGCTGGAATTAAAAGAGTAACTATTCGAGCTCTCGCATACAAAAGAGCAGCTTTTTAAAAGGACGAGTGAGCGATAAGGCTAGTACTTTCCAAACTGCATTTCGCGATCGAAAAACTTTTTCTCATATCATCGATGTAGGAAATTGGAAAGTTGGGACATTGAGTTAATCCAGCTGGATGATTGAAGAGTTACCTACTGGGAACTGGGAACGTCATTACTTTTTAGCTAGTTTGTTGAGCGATCTATTTGGATAACGGGATTGGATTATGTCTTTCAATGTATGCAGTTTATTAAATTTTTGCAAAGTCCATATTCAGCTATGAGGTTTGTTTTCATAATTACGAGCTTATACATGATGTAATTGAAATGAATGAAAAGCTCTTAAGTGATCATGTTCTCATCATTATGAACAACTTTTACTACGGGGCAAAAATTGAAATCGCGAAAAAAAAACAGCTGTTCCATTCATTTTGTCAAGTTAGGTTTATTATGCTAACATAACTAAGGAGCAGTTGTTTTTTTGCAGTAAGTTAATAAAATAAAACCAATATTATTATTAATATTATTTTTCTTTTTTATTATATCTAATATAATCACATAAAAATAAGTAAAATATTTAAGATGATCACGAGCATAGTAACAGACGGACAATTTTATAGACGGTCCAAACAGAGAACATTTTGGTTAAAAATAAATAAGGTATGCTGGGGTAAGTTCAGCGCTGGGATAACACCGTAAGAATCAAATTCTTCGCCATTTAATAATGCCCTAATGGTTGGGGTAGAAGAAGATGACACAGAGGACAATATTGTAAGCATTAAAATATATTGCCGGGAATTTGATTCGAACGGTCTTATCCCATCGCCGAACTTACCCCAACATACTCTTATTCTTAAAATTACACAGCCGTTCTGAAAAGATGCTTCCAGCGTATTTCAGCAATGTTCTTGTCCAGCCAGGTTCTGAGGGCAGAGACCTTCGCATAGACACCAGGATAGTCGGGTCTGGCACAACCTAGGCCCCAGGATACGATGCCGGCTAGCTTGTTATTGTGGACCAGGGGACCACCACTGTCACCCTGTGAAAAGAGACGTTTTTTTAATTAGAAACTATCTTTTAGTCGCCTCTTTGGTTTGGTCGTAAGCGTTACCGGTGCATATGATCTCGAATTCGGTTGTCGATCGAGAAAAGTGTTATCTGGTTTTTCCAACCAGTATCCCTTTGCCTGGTTGAAGCAAATAGGCTCGCCTCCTGTTGCATGGGACTTAAACGTAACTAGCAAAATATGGCATTACTACAGGTACAGCAGGTCTATTCTGTTAGAATCTCACCGTGAAAACTTAGGTGAAGTGAGCTGAGCATCGGGTGGGTGGCTGACAGCTCACTTCACCTAAGTTTTCACGGTGAGATGGTTACAGAATAGTACTACTGATGTGCTTAGAACCCTAAGGGGAATACAGGCGTGTATCTATGTTAACAGTACTTTAAAAAATTACCTGGCAAGCATCCTTTCCACCTTCACTAGTTCCAGCACAAAGCATGTTGCGTGTGATACTATACACCGGTTGGTAAGCGGCATTGCATTGCCTCTCATTGATCTTCGGGACGGATACTCTTTGCAACATAGTTGGGAAGCCACCATTTTCCTGTAAAATAATTTAAAAAAAACTTAGGTTGGTTTATGTTGGCATGAAGGAATGAAAAAAAGGGTGGAAAAATCCTCATCCTCCACAGAAAAGAAGGATCTTCCGACCAAATGGGTGTTGTGTCTGGTTGATTACGACGGTTTTTGTCGTGTTCATTTCTATTAATTATGGAGGAAGGGATTTTCGGAAGGAACTCTTGTGCAAAATATAATGCTTCTAGAACCAGAGGTTTGGTTCTAGAAGCATAACATTTTGCACAGAGGTTTGAGCTCCGCGTTGTCTGCGAAGTGAATTGACGATTTTTTTAAAAATAAAACGTTGCCCCCACACTAGGAATTTCTCCTGTATCGTGGGTGCGTTTACAAACATTTAAACAGACATAAAACACAAACAGCCTTTTGTCCAGATTTTTATCAAGTTGATATTTTCGTCACTTACAAACAGATTACCCCATCCAGTCACTACTGTCAGATCACCATCATTAATTTCTTCACCCTTTGCCATCATTTCGACGGGTGCTACATGGTCGTTGAACGTCAGAGGTCTTGAAAGCCACAGTATAGCAATATCACTGTCCATCTTAGAGTAAGTGAAATCAGGATGCCATACTAAATCTCTGACGGGATATAACTCCCCGCCTCTTTCACTGAATGAAGATCCGACACGGACTTGGAAATTATCTGGATATTGTCTGAGGAAAGACAAACAGAAATTTAAAATATTAATTAATTTATTATTATTATTTCATTTATTTCCGACAATATTACAGACCATAGTTTGATACAAAAAAAATATAAATTATATTAAAATTCCAAAACAGATAAAAATCCAAAATAAAACCTGTAATTAATTTAATTTAATCATTGTACATTTGCACTTTGTTCACAGGCAATAGGCAAATATAGGCTGAACTCACTTGTATTTTTATGGTTTCAACTTTATACTCCACCGTATTTTCCAACAACTATTGGTTAAATAAAATTATTAAACAGTAATTGAAAAATCACCGGAGAAACCTCAATTGTCAAATGAAAAACATCTTTATGGTTATATAAAGTTACAAATTCGGGTTTAAGTATTCAAATAATAATAACAAAGTGCTCAATTCTGCAAGTGGCACTATAAAAATTGACATACACAGGTACGTTCTCTGATCTGATCGGTTTACATTTTCATCAAATACCTTTGAAATAGACCATAGTTACGTACCCAATAACACAATGAGCAGCTGTAACTACTATGTCCCTAGCAACGATTGCTCCCCCACAGGAATGTCTGCCCCCCCTCACAAGAGACACCTGGTACGGAGCATCAGTGATCTCAATGTCCTCTCCCCCAACGATTTTCAGATCCTCTAAGGATTTAATCGTGGGGGTCGACACTGTAAATAATAATTAGTTTTAAAATGTTGAGTATTAATGCTTCGAAATCCTTGGAGAAAAATTTCGAATTTTGAGTTCCTAGAAGCTTTATAAAGAAATGATGAATGGACTGTGTGACAGATGATACGGCTAAAATGGAAGAAGAACGAATGCTATACTTATCCCAAATTGGGATAAGGGCAAGAGAATAATGGTATTGCCTTAAATAAAGGAAGCCGACCTACTGCTACTGAATGAACACTTTTCGAAACAAAATAATGCTATGAGAAAATAAATGTTCAGTGTCACCATGTCCACCCAATGAAGAATAAATTAGAAGGCCTAGTCAACTAGCAATCGCTTTCAAAGCGTTTCGTATTTTTGAAACGCCTTTCAACGAGATTGACATTTTTTATTTATGTAGTTTCAAGTTTATTTTATTTTTTATTCATGTCATAGTGATTTATTATTGTATGGATTATTGGTACATAAAATGAATTAATGATTCATAATAAACTTTTCGGTAGCTTATCATCCAATACATTTTTGGATTTTTTCATAATTTGTTATCGCTGGCAGAATGTCACTTGTCTATAAAATTTTCTAGTTATTATAAATTATAAGAAACTAATTGTTACCCGGTTTCGGGAACAAAAATCAACCACAATACCTAGTTCAGTGGGAATACAGGAGCTAAAAGCAAGTTTTATAATGCCAAGTAGGTGTATGATTCACTGCAATAAACAAAATTAGAAAATTATATAGATTTTCTTCAAGAAATATGCTAGTCAGATAGTGTTTTGAAAACATAATGAGAACAACTAATTTGATACGATAAAAAAAATCACGAAGGTAGGTCAAAAAAATATTTTAACTATTATAAGATATTTTAACATATTACGTCAACATAATACAACATAAAAATCAGTTTGTTTCAATTGGTTTAGTCCAATCAATAGTTTTTTTGTAAATAGGTAATTATTGATTCTTAATTTGCAAATAAATCATTGCGCTTCTCTTCCTATTCTTTGCAGTCCGTCAGTGACCGCGATTTAGATGTTGTCAGCCTTTAAACCCAAAAGATACATTCAGTTCAACTGTATCATCAAAGGTTTTTTTTTTTTTATGGATACTTGGTATTCCGATTCACTTTAAAAAATGGCAGAATGGTCGACAAGAGCTTTGCTTGCCGTAATAAGAAAAGAATAGAACAGATGCGCTTGACAATTTGTAAGCTTTTTTTTTTTTGTTGATTTTTGTCCAAAAACTGGCGTTAATTAATAACACAAATTACAACTACCTTATTAATTGCCGAAAAATAATTTTACAACAAAAAACAAAAAATTAAACTCACCGACATAACTGGCAAACGCCAAAAAGTACAGCAACGACAACATGTTGAACATATTACAACTACTGTCGATTGTTCGTAATAATTGAACATTTATACCTGAAAATTACAAAAGATTATTAAGGTCAACGTTATTTAACTGATAATAGTTGCCTTCACTATACACTCGACTGATAAAGATAGATCTTAAGCACAAAATAGATTGGTTGAGAAGGTCAGGTCCATACAACGAGTCAAAACAGGCGCACGCACACATGAATCCGTACGTACGGCGATCACAAAGAAAATGCCAGTTGCTAGTGCGCTTGCACTCGCTGTGCATGAAGCATGTCTATGTGTGCGTGTGTTTTCCCTCGTTGTATAGAGCCGGCCTTCTGTACGCTATTTATTTTGTGTCTCAAGTTTACTATTTGTTTAGGCAAGAGGATTACATGATTCATAAGTGGGTGAAGTTTATTCGTGTTGTTATGTTTTAGGGTTCAAAAGATGGAAATGTGATGCCAAAATATTATTTTGACATACATTTTCATCGAATCGGAATTATTAGTATGAATTCTGAAATCTGAATTAATATGTAGATGTGTGCTAAAATTTCATCCAAATCCTATTAGTTAATGATTGAAATACTATCGTGAATTCATGCAAGACTAGTAATTAGGTAACTGCTACTTACCTACTTTTCCAGTGGATTTTCCAAAAACTGAAATAGTATCGTGAATTCATGCAAGCCTAGTACTGTTTGTTAGGATTTATGGCAACGACAGCTAGGAACAGTTTGTGTTGGAACATAAAATTGTTGTTTTTACTATTTTCCTCGCAAATAAATTACCGGCTCCAATTGTGTTTTCAAACCATCCAGGAACCCACTCAAATATAGGTACTACCTACACACAAAATGTCATCCAAATCAGTCCAGCCGTTTAGGAGGAGTTAGGTGACAAACACGTACCGAATTATTGTAATATAAAGATGGGACAAAAATTGTGTAACTTTAAGATTGTCTTCATAAAGCTTGTTCGTTTCTTGCCGAAAATGACTGAAATATCTCAAACGCTTTAATAATACCAGATACATAGATAGAATACTCTTTATTATGTACATTATAAAAATTATAAACATAGATAATATTTAGCTCTAACATAGAAGGCACGAGCATTTATCACCACGCTTACGTGCTCCTAAGTGCTTTGGAAAGCACGTTAAGCCGTTGGTCCCAGCTGTCATTCGTGGATCTTTGATAGTCGTTACGAGTCGTCAGAAGCCCGAAAGTCTGACAACCAGTCTTACCAAACCAAGGGGTATCGTATTACCCAGTTACTGGGTTGTGGAGGTCAGATAGGCAGTCAGCTGCATCCGGTTAGACTGGAAGCCGACCCCAACATGATTGGGAAAAGGCTAGGCAGAATGAATGAGTTGGAAAAAGAGGGTGCATTCAGGGAGCTGGTTATAACCACTCATGTCTAATGAACGGATCCATATATCTACCGATACTAGCATTAAGTAATGAATGTCTTTGGTCCTTTGAAAAGTGTCACAATGCTTTTACGAGATAACAAAGTGAACAAAACTTCGATATTGGGAACTAGCTGCGCCCCACGGTATCACCTGAATAAGTCTCTATCCCGTAGGAATATCGGGATAAAAAGTGTCCTTTGTCCTAATTCAGGTCATGGTCTACCCATGTGTCAATTTTCATCCAAATCTGGTCAGCCGTTTTTACGTGAAAGCGTAACAAACAAATAAACAAACTCACTTTTCGTCGGGGATAGTGCAAATCCGCGTATCTAGCATTGGATAATTCCGCGGATCTGACAAATGTAGCCAATTTTCAATTTCGCGGGCATTCGTAAGATTTTCAAGTTAAATTAATCATTGTAACGGATAATCTATGGAAAAAATACAAAGAAAACATCAATTATTACTATCTAAGTAAAAAAATGAGGCCATTGCCCTTAAAATAACGATATTAAACAGTTTTAACCTGCCCCTGTAAAATTAGATCAAATCCAGATACGCGGCCTTTACCTATGGTAGATTCGCGGTTTTGCACTATCCCCGACGTTTTGCATTAATAATATTCGTTAGGATGATAATAGTTTAATATTTCAGTTTGAATTCAAACAATCTTTTTATTCGCGACTTAAGGCTCGTACACACTGACGCGATATCGCGGGCGTGACTAGGGTAGTGCTGCCTGACACACCCGCGATATCGGGCCAGTGTGTACGAGCCTTTACGAGTAGTTTGTCGTGGGTTGACCAAGCACTTTAGTTTGTGAAAATTATTTCATCACCACTGCTCTCAAAACGGTGAAGGAAAACATCGTGAGGAAACCGGCATGTCCTAGAGCCAAATATTGGAAGACATGTGACATCCATCAACCCGCACTGGGCCCGCGTGGTGGATTACGGCCCACTCCCTCTCACGGAAACAGGAGGCTTGTATCCCAGCAGTGGGAACAACTAGGCTGTTTATAGGTACAATTTTTTATGCGATTTCTAAACGAGTGCTTGAAAACTGTTTTTTTTTTTTCAAATGTTCGTAGGTCAAACGATCGATCAGGTGAACATTCTTCGAACTAGTAAAAACCGGACAATCGTGATGCCCTCTTAAATACATATAAAGCAATCATTTAGGCTTAATTGCGTCAGTGGCTCTGGCCTGTAAACACGAAAAAAACTACAGTCAATACGAGTATAAGGTATATGTACATAAAATTAAAGTTAAAACCCAATTTAAATAAAACTATTGATAAATTGTACGGAACACTAAAAATAAATTATCAAATCGTGTTTTTGACCGAATTCCTCAACCTAATTTTGTTTGCATGCATAATAATTATAATCTAATCACTTGAATTGTAGCAATTAATTGAGTAACAATGAATCTTTCAAAATGTTTCCATTATTTTATGTGATAAGGAGACAATGATAATAAATACTAGGTCAAGGTTACTAGAACATTGTTTTTGTGACATTGCGCAATTTAAATAACTTTAAAGAAAGAAAGGAAAATATTTTATTTGCGACACGCACAGGAAATACAAATAGTAAAACAGGAACATACAAAAATAACAAATTATCAAAAAAAATACGAAAAAATTAAACCTGTGCGACGCCAAAAAGGCTCCTATCTCAACATAATGCTGCGATATACAAAAAAAAAATCGCAGGGCTGGTATTCTGAGCCCTGTTTTGATGTCTACGGTCATTTATACAGGGTGACTTTGAAAACATGCAACAAAATTTAAGGGGTTGTTCTACCCATCAATATGAACAACTCTTACTATGGGACCAAATAAGAATTCGCAAAAAAAAATCGACCTTCTTTATACAAAATGGTCCAATCGGGTATACCTTTATACAGAAAAGTCGTTTTTTTTTGCGAATCGTTATTTAGTCCCATAGTAAAAGTTGTTCATATTGATGAGTAGACCACCCCCTTAAATTTTGTTGCATGTTTTCAAAGTCAGTCTGTAAATGCAATCTGTAATCTTCAACATTAAGGCTCGTTCACACCGGCGCGACTTGTCGCGCGACGCGACTTTAACAATACAATTTCTAATAAAACTTCACGTTTGAACAATTGCCGGTGTCGCGTCGCGCGACAAGTCGCGCCGGTGTGAACGAGCCTTTATTCTCTTGTTCTTATCACAATTTATTTATGGTCAGCGCAACACGTCTTCTACTTCCATACGTATTTCTTTATTAGTCATCCTCTCAGTAATCACCACCTTTCTAGCCATATCATGAAAACAAAAAACGTAAACTATAATGATATTCGACCCCCAACATACAGGCAAATGCCTAGCTAGGGGGTCACCGTCCAATCTGATTATTAATTTTAAAAAAAATTGAAATCATTATCATCATCAAACTAATGATTTGGAATTACCGGCACGAAGTAAACGTTTAATATAATATGCTTTTCTTTTGTTTTTCCTTAAAAAAAGAAGAGGAAATTAGCACGAAATGAAAATAATAAAGTATTTGAAAAAGGTAAGGAAACGATTATGTATCTCTGATGTTGATTTTGTATTCATTCTATCGTTTACAAAACAATAAAAATGATGATAGACAAAGAATTTACTTTTCCCAATAATATTGAACATCAAGAAAAATACAATAGACGTAGTTTTAGGTACCTATTTAGTAACCTATTCCGCTTAACTATTCCTAAAGAGTAAAAAAAACCCTGTAAAAAACATTTTATACGGTCCTGTTTAAATTTGTGGCAGGGATTATTGAGATGATGATGACTTTGTCTTAACCAACCTATCACTACACCTATTCCAATGCTCAGCGATTGCAGCTCGTAGAGTGTAAATAAATTGATATAGTACGTGCGCGACTGCTAGTCATCGCCTGAGGTATGAAAGCGGTGAGACGGGAGGTAGACAAAGGCCAAGCTAACTCAGTTTGCCAATTTTGTCAATGGGGCCATTGACAAAATTGGCATCCCCCGTCTCACCGCTCACATATCTCAAACCGTGACTAGCAGTCGCGCGTGGACTTTAAATAATTAATTGCCCTGGCTGTACTTTTAAAACGTTAATACAATTTAATGTAGCGCCCCAAAGCGCTCGTTGTTAGGTACTTAGCCGGCGTCGGCCTATATTGTTTTATTGATCTTTTGGTACAAGCTCTTATATAAATTGATTACCCAATGTTCAAAGGTATTTTAATACGTGTCGAGTTCCCAATTAATATTGTCTGCAAATTATTTCATTACCGGTTTCACTTTGGAGGTCGTATTATATTTTATAATGGTACCCGATGGATTTCCCCATCGGCAAAAATGTCTTGAAGCTCCATACAAATCATCCCCTATTTAACCACTTTAGGGGGTGAATTTTCAAAAGTCCTTCATTACTGCTCACTTTCGCTATAAGTAGGTATAGGGAACTTTTTTTGCAAAACTTATGCCTCTAGACCTAGATGTGCGTTGTCCGTCAGTGGATTAATGAATTTAAGATTTTTATTGAATAGAATAGTCAAACTCTGTGTACATTTTCCGAGATGTTCGTTTACAATCGCACAATTTCGAAAGTCGGTATCTTTCGGTTTAGAATTTTCGTATTTTGCCACCGACTTCCGAAATTAAAGTTATTTTTCACTTTGTAGTGTTTTTTTTGAAGTCGGTTGTTTTTTTTGTTGTAAAAAGCTTTTATTTTCACTTGTGGTAGGTACCTACCCTACACAAATTCGAATATCACGACAGGAACTTATTAGAACATCATTCATTAATACAATTTATATGGGACCACCTCGAAAGCAATTCATTTTTTTTTTTTGTTTGAAAATGAATTTTTCAAAATCGGTCCACAATTGACGTACAAATTGGTGGACATACAAAAAAAAATACATACGCTACGAACATAGAACCTCCTCTTTGGAAATCGGAAAAAAATTGGCATTCAAGTCCCGATTCGCCCCAGGCACACCTTTTAAGAGTTTTTATAACTTGGCATATTGTTTTCTACTTCCCTAAACATTGTCCTTTTCCCTTTCCATTCCTTTTGTTTAAGGGCCTTTGCAGACAAGCTTCTTTTAGCAGCGGTGATAAGCGATTTAGTCGTCACTCTGTGGTCTAGTGATTAGACCACCTGTCTCAGACCCAGAGGTCCCGGGTTCGATTCCCAGTGGGGACAAAAATTTCTGCTCGGTTTGGTTGGTGCTAGGGCTTGTTCTAAGTCTGGCTAGCTACCACCATCTTATCTAAATCTGTCGCCTTAACAACAATGTTAGCAGCATTGTTGTTTTCCGGCAGTTAGAGTTAAGATAGCCAAGTACCTCTGTGGTTGAGGATTCCGGGTGAAGCTCGCTTCCACCTCCGGCGTGATCATAACTTACCATCAGGTGAGATTCAGAGCAAGAGCTTATCCGTTGAGGTTAAAAAAGAAAACGTTTGTATTTGTCAGTTAATAGATATTGTTTCTATCGTTGAAATGTGCAATTTTTAAACCGTGCGCAAACGCAGCGACTCGCCAAAACTCTATGCAGCATAGATAAAATCGTAAAATCGACGATGCGAAAAAAAGCATGTCCGCTAAAATCCTTATCCAACTTCGCAGGTAATTTACGTTTTATTTTAGTGTATCGCCGAAGTTATTCTTAGTTTCCCCTGAAGTTTTGACAGCAGATATTTCGATCTTTGATTGGATATTCGGAATATAAGTGGTGTTCGGCGAAGCGTGCCCTCTCTACTAACAATGTTGTTAACACAAGTTGTTTTGGCAAAGTTTCTTCTTTTCTTCGGAAGTTTTAGGGTTAGTTTAAGGGTAAGAATAGCTTACCCCTTTTCGTACGTCATTGTAGGTATTTCGGTTGGATGGGTTAGATTGACCTGGCCAGTGGTGGTTATTACAAGAACTGTTTTATTTGTTGTTATTTCTGCTGTATAATCTATTGATAGATCGGTTTTATAGTTCTCCTTATCTCAGGTGCTAATCAAATGTACGTTTTTTTCTCTAGAAAAAAACGGTCGGAACATAACATCGACTCGCCTTCTTTCCCCGAAGGGTTGGGCAGAGGTGTACCTGTACATCCACATTTCGCCAGTTATGTTTAAGTCCCATGTGATAGGGAGCGAGCCTATTGCCATCATCCGGGCACAAATCGATAGGTACTCCGGGCTGATACTGAGAAATTCAAGATAGAAAAACCCAATAACACTTTGCCTGACCTGGGAATTGAACCCAGGACCTCATGCTCAGCAGTAACGCTTACGACCACTAGACCGACGAGGCGGTCAAATAATAATATTCATCTACACCCATGCTATAAATCGTCTATAAAAGTTTCTGAATATGTTAGCTTATTGCCAACATTAAAACGATGTCATGTCATAGTAACCATTATATTATCATCCAAGCGAGTTATAATGTTGTACTAAATTTCATAATGCAACTCGTTTGCGCCTTCGATTCCTTGCGGTCAGTGGGTGCAGACCCCCACGCCGACACATCTGACACATTTTCCAAAATACGATACGTCACACTTGGCGGGTACGGGCTATGGTCGGTTAATGTTGGCAATAGCTAACTGTTTCAGAAACTTTTATAGAGGATTCAACTGTATATAATTAGGTATTAAAACATTTATGTGATACTGATACTATTATACAACAGTTGCATAAATAACTATTATCTATTACCTATAATTATTATACGCATTCACATCATTTAATCATTTGAAGACATGTGACATCTACCAACCCGCACTGGGCCAGCATGGTGGATTATGGCCCGCACCCTCTCACCAAGAGGAGGCCTGTTTCCCTGCAGTAGGAACATTATAGGCTGGTTATATTTTTTTATATTATACGCGGTGTAAGGGACAATAATGGGCAAACTGTCAACATGAATTCAGCACATGATTCAAAACCCCCAGCGTTGAAATATGGCGTCGGTAATTTAAAAAAAAATGCTGTGTCGTACACGATAAAAATTTATGGCACAGCATTTTTTTTTAATTATAGCCGAAAAATTTCAACGTTGGTGTGTTTAAAATCGTGTATCTACTGAATTCATATCAGTTTGCGCGTCGATGTGACACCCTGTATGCTAGAACAGTCTAGTGAAAAGTGTTAAAAATTACCAAATTAAAAGAGATTTGAATTTCTGTGAAAAAGGATAAAGTACTGGATAACTAGAGACAAACAAACTGACTTTAGTTTGCACCATTGACAAGTATGTAGATGGATAAGTTATTTATATTTTTTCAAACAGTAAAAAACTCAAGAGATTTTCCGCTAAGTACCTACTCTTAGTGGTCTATACAAAAAAATCTACAGTACTATACTAACTACTATAACGAATAAATTAATAATAACAATAAACACTCCTGGATACGGCTCGCATTGTGAGGAGGTTCCTGTCTCTGCAGCCCTAACCACCGGTAGCTTGGACCCTGCTCCCGACACCGGCGGAACACTATTTTTTATTAAAAAAATATATAATTTTTTAAGTTTTTTTTTTTTTAATTTGTTTAATATGTTTATAGATTTAATAAACGAGATAATAATAATACTTGCGTCAAGTCGGTGGAAGCTGACATTTCATAAACGAATTAACGGTTACCATTTATTCCTACATTGTTTTGTTTGCCTAGATATACCAGTTGTTAGGTCTCCCACACTTATTGGTCGTATTTACTATCACAAGAACCGTAGGCGTTACCTTTCCAAGTAAATAAATTGTGTACCGGTTTCTGATGGTTAATTCTGAAAGACGGTTATATTCGGAATGTCAATGAAATAAGCGTTTTATACCGTAAAAGATTATATGGATGACAAAAAGGCTTGGGAGTGAGCTGCTCCAATTCATTTATTTTAATGTTTTTTTTACTGATTTTATTTTCTTTTATTAGAAACACAATGACAGCCATAATTACTTTATGAAGTATAATATTATTATTATTTTAATTATTGTGAATGTGAGGACTATGTGGGTCAAATATATTTGCTCTCTTTCTCAGTTACTTTTATGATAGTCTGGCGGTTTGAGTCCTTTATGCGGCCTACCCAAATGTCCTTTCTTTGGTATTGTTCGTCTATTCGTTGAGCTCCTTAAGTGCTGAGTTGAGCTACACGATTACTGACAAATGCGTGCACTGACTGGACAGGTCCTCTCAAATCTGTATGGTTGTTTCTTCAAAAGGCCATTTCAGACACAAATCTACATGGTCCTCCAATGATCTGACCAAGATCATCTCTGGACTTTATATACATATTGACATGAACTTTTTTTATACAGGGTGTTTGGCAGAACGTTGAACATACGAAAATGGTGGATAGGTGGGGTCATCTGCTACTTACTCAGCCCAAATTTTTTTGGCCCTGGCCCACGGGATATTTTTAAAAAAAAAATTTTGTCTTTCTTCTTCTTACACCACTTTCTTAACTTTAAAGTGTAATTTTTATTAAAAATGGGTAAAACAGGCAAAAATACTAAATATTGCCTGTTTTACCCATTTTTAATAAAAATTACACTTTAAAGTTAAGAAAGTGGTGTAAGAAGAAGAAAGACAAAAATTTTTTTTAAAAAATATCCCGTGGGCCAGGGCCAAAAAAATTTGGGCTGAGTAAGTAGCAGATGACCCCACCTATCCACCATTTTCGTATGTTCAACGTTCTGCCAAACACCCTGTATACAATGACATGAATATTTACTATGTAAAGTATTTTTTTTATTTTGTTTATTATTGTGAATGTGAAGACTATGTGGGTCATTGATTTTTTCTTTTTCTTTTCTTAGTTAGTTTTAACCATGGTCTGGCAGTTTGAGTACTATATGCGGCCTACCCAAATGTCCTTTCTTTGGTATTGTTCGTCGAATCGTTGAGCTCCTTGACTTCTGAGTTGAGCTGCACGATTACCGACAAATGCGTGCACTGACTGGACAGGTCCACTCAATCTGTGTGGTTCTTTCCTCAAAAGACCATTTCAGACACGAATCTACATATTCTTCACATGATCTGACCAAGATTATGTCTGGACTTTAAAAGAGACTGTGACCTCTGAGTTTGTTTCGGCCTTTCTTCTCAGAGTAGTCAGATAGGAAACGCCGACCTCATCTAGTTTTAAAACATAATTATGATTGACGTGTAAAAGTGTTTGTATGAACCTACTTACAGAAAATAAATCATTTATCATTTATCAAATGAAATGAAAATTTGCAAGAATTGTAGTACTTACATTACAGATGGTCGGGTTTTTTTAATAGTTTCTAAAACAATTCGCTAAAACTATCATACAAAATTACATTAAATAAATAAAATAATGAAGCTAATAAAATTGGAACACACATCATAGATAATATAATAGGAATGTCAAAATAATTTTCAATTTTCCTTCGGGTGATCATAAAAAATGCATTCATTTTTGCTGTTCAACAACATTCATTGCATAATTGACGTTGTCGAACAGACGAAATTTTATGAAACAATGGATTAAGAATTTCCTTAACAACCCTTCGCATTGTGATTGAAAGTGTGTTACGCAATTGGAGTGTAGATTACGTTCGTCTTGAAATTGGAACGGCTTGAAATTACAAAAATAATTATGTTACACAATACAGCCCTGCTGGTTTACTTAAACAATATGCCTAAAATTGTGTTTAATGAAGAGCTCTATTGTCAGTACTCTAACTAGTTTCTGGAAGACCTGACCATTATATTTGATTATTACTATTATTATAGGCCTATTGTTCTCAGAAGGTACAAACCTACAAAATTACTTTGAGCTAATAAAATAATTAAGGTCGCGCCAACGTTTCTTAGGCCTGCCCCGGTGACGACACCCGTCTTCAGGCATTCACTGCGTGACGACCTTGGCCCATCTGTCTTATTGAATCCTGTACGTGTGGCCCGCCCAGTTCCATCGACGATGTCTGTCTTCGAGCGTATTACTCTGTTGCGAATTCGATCCGTTAGTTTTATATTCAAAATGCTACGCTCATCATCATCATCAGCCTAAGGTATAAGGTATAAGGTAAAACGGGCTGGTGTCCGCAACTCCACGTCAATGCGCGTATTTTGCGTCCGGGTGGGAAATCGGTTATTCGATCCACCCCAGCTCCTCAAGAAAGGCCAGCAACGCCTTGATGTTCCTGACAACTTCACAGAGGGTACCTGGGTTACCGAAGTACTTTGCCCTGTAAGTGGCGACCGCCGGGCAGTTTAAGAGCGCATGAGCTGCTGTCTCGTCCTCCTCCATGCAGGCCCTGCACAGCGGACTGTCAGTGACCCCTAAGACAGAGAGGTGTTTATTAAAAGACCCATGGCCAGTTATGGCTGCAGTAATATCAGCCTATAGTAGTCCACTGCTGGACATAGACCTCTCCAATTGCACGCCATTCAGCTCGATTCTCGGCAACTCTCATCCAGCTGTTACCAGCCACCAACTAGCCTGCGGGCGTCCTATCTTACATTTGACGATTTCGCGGTCTCCACTAAAGAACACGTCTACCTCAACGATCATCGGTTCTATGGCTAATATGGCCGGCCCATTGCCACTTCAGCTTGTTTATTCTGTGAGCTATGTCGACGACTTTAGTTATCTGACCGATTTACCTCGTTCCGGATTCGATCCCTTAAAGAGAGACTCCAAGTCCATCTCTCGTTGGCAAATCTTTAAAGCACTAACTTAGCCACCAGAATTTGAAAATTATAATATATGTCGGAAATACGTCGGTGATTTGACTAATCGGGGCGCCAGCGCTGCCTAGCGGTGTTCGACAGAGTCTAGCCTGATGTCAGTGTGAGTCGACGAGAGGGCTACAGTAGCGTGGAGCAGCTCTATTGACCATCGGACATCGTACGGACAACAAGTGCCTAGAAACTGCCTCGCGTTCCGTAGTTAATTTGTGAACCTACAGTGTGTGAATTGCGAGTGTGATTAATTTGATCTGAAATTATAATTTGATTTGAACTGCAAACGGTTTTTCTATTGCGCAATAACCAACACCATCCATAGTACGCCCACAGTGGTTAAAATATGGCTGATAATAACGAACACACACCTACCTTTCTCCGACATATTTTTTAATTTTTAGAAACTTTATGCACTAGTTAATAATACTGAACAAAGATGGACTTCTAATGCCTGAGGCAGTCTACCAGTCAACCTTAGGGTGATGTAGACACAAAACATGGCAGGTGCAACATAAAGGAAGGATATCATTGGTCACATCTCTTCTGTTTCTAAAATCCACTTCACATGCGTTATTGCAATCTCCAGATCCAATATGTTATTGCAATTTCCAGCGGTATGTTGATGCGGGAACACCTCGAGCACCAAATTGAATTTTTCCCTGCCGCTTTCAGACAAAAGCTTGCCTTCATACTTGTCTTAATATTGAAGCGGTAGATATCCTTGCTGGGTTGTCTTGCAGTGTTATTCCGGGATGGTTTCTCTTTTTAACGGATTTATTTAAAAAAGGAGTTTTTCTATTCGACACGTATGTTTGTAATATTATTGTAACCGCATTATATTCACATATTTATAATAATCTTTTAGGGCTTCCAAACACGTCATATACAAAATTGTATGTACCTACACAACACATATATTTTATGTATACAACTAATTTGATACGATAAAAAAAGTCACGAAGATACCTCAAAAAATGCTTTTAACGATTAAAAATCATACTAAATCAGAATGATTACACGTATAATCATTGTGATTTTTTGTCAGATTATTCTAAAAAACAACATATTAACGTAATAGATTTTTTGTAAATAGATAATTGCTTCATATTTTGTAATAAATTACCAGCGTTGTGTCATCGGGCTTCTCTTTCATTTCTATGCAGTCCGACAGTGACCGCGCTTCAACTGTTTGAAAAGGTAGCTTGAAGTACCCGAATACTACAAGTGGTAAATACACAAATGACAAGTTATAACTTTACTGTCGACATTTTGTTTATAACTTGGGTCGCCAAATCTCTAAAGGCCTATTCAGACCTAAGCGGTATTCGCTACCGTCTGCGGCAGAGAAAACCCAGTGGGTATGCGGTAATATTACTGTTTAGACCTAAGCGGTATTCGCTACCGTCTGGTATGTACCTCTACCCACAGCGGCAGCGAATATCGCTCAGGTCGCTCTAGCCGCGGTACCTGATACTAAATACCCGCGCGGAATGTACCCACAGCGGCAGCGAATATCGCTCAGGTTTGAATAGGCCTTAAGTGTTCAAAACTGTTTTAGGGTTCCTCTTAGTTCTACTACTAGTTCCTACTCATAGTTCTAGGATTAGTTCAGAAACGGGAAACAAATGAACTGTATGGAAAGGCTTAACTTCAGAATTAAAGGTTCCGTATGTGAGTCGAAAGCGTAGTCTGTGACGAATTTAACGTTCGCTTTACCAAACTTTTAATGAAAACGGCTGCTACGACGCAAATCTCTCGCGGAAGGCATTTTAATTACATTTCGCACATTTTGTTGACCATTAAGGATATTTTTGGGTGTACCCATGTTTTCTGTAAAAGGATTGCGTGTGTTTGATCGTTGAATTTTTTATACAGGAAGTGTAATGTGGTCATGCCTTTTTTAAGCGACTTTGAAAACTGTAAGATGGTTTTGAATTTGATGTGTATTTTCTTTTCTCTTGTAGGTAGGTACGACGATTGGGTACCCACAGATTATATATCAAATCATATTGTATAACTCTCCAAATAAGACCCATTTTGTACCGTTCGCTGGTTTGAACATAATCGATACGTAATTGTGTTTTTTTAACATAGATGAATTTTCAAACTAACGGGCGCGACGTGACAGCGCGACGCGATTTTAATAATACAATATCTAAGAAAACTTCACGGTAGAAAAATGACCGGTGTCGCGGTAATTGTTCTACCGTGAAGTAGAAGAAGAACCCAGTATGCATGAGCCTTTAAAAATTTAAGAAAAAAGCATGTATTTAACCATCATCAAGTGCCCTGATGATGATAGTAAGGGATTACTCACAGTTATTCAGCTCCATTCGCGTTTCGTTGAACGATTTTGATCACACTTATACAGTTCTGCTTCTATCGCGTACAGCGTCGTAAAAATGAGAATAGCTATAATAATAAATCAAATCTATGCAGGAACTACGCAGGTCGCAACTTGTCAACAAGGATTCGAGAACCATCCGTGTAAAGCGCTGAACGCGGCATAACAGCGCTGAACTCTATCTATAGCACTCGCATGATAATATAATAACACATTTGTCCTCATTTTATACTTGTTTGCCGCGAAAGCTGAATAGACGCGGAAAGCTGAACGGATGCGTCTCCATACAAAATCGTTGTTTTCTATAGGCATAAGCTGAATAGTGCTGAACAAGTGTGAGTAGTCCCTAATGAGACAATTCTGCAGTGGTAAACTTATGCATAACTTTAACTAAGTCTATTTCACAATAATTGTCAGTATAATTATCCCAATAAACAAAACCCACAATCGTCCCAATTAAAAATTCTCTAACAGATCTAACAAAACCAATTTTAAATTTCGAATTCGATGACCAGTTACAAAACCTCCTTTGACCCACATTCCAGAAAAAAAACAAAAAAGGAACACAATTTTGTCTTTGAAGTTTCACGTAATTGAACAAAATGACAGATTATACCTCTTTTAAATCTCAGAGCTATTAATTAAGATGATTTCTCAAAGGAATGGGACGTGTTACAATCGTTCAAATCTTGGTAGGCTCATCAATCAGAGGTAACATTTGATTGTTCGTGATGGATGATAACGAATCTTGAGGGATTTTACAAATATTTTTTTGTAATAAATTGTCGATAGAGATTTCCTGAAACAGATCATAAGAAGATAGGTTTGATATGGATAGATGCGTTTCATAGCAATAACGCAGTTTCGGAACTGCATAATGCTATGTTCAATCAGGGCCGGTGGCGGTGGTAGACAGTTTGACATTCGATAGTAATTGTATTATCTGACATAATCATGACGACACCTACTGTTGTACATTATCATCGTCAGCGTAAACTGTGTGTAAACGAAATGGCTATTGAAAGAAAGAAAAATTGAATATTGCCGCAGAAACACAACCATATAAAAATATAAGTTTAGATAGTTTTTATTACCAAAGTTTATATTGCCAGTTACACGACGTAAATTTCTTGCCTGTGGCATATAATAAAATTGATGCAACAAATGTCTTGCATCGTCTAAACTGGTCTAAACACTTTTTAGTAGTTGAAACTTTTATTGTTGCTTCAACTTACAGTATGCCAAGGGCAATCTAATCGCACCGTAAAAAAGTCTTTATTGTGAGACGTAGTAAGACTATTTTGCATAACAAAAATCTTTTAAATCAAAAAATCTGTCGATAGCTTTTATTTATTTACACATTCTCCCTCAGTAGAGTTGACATTGACATGTATCGAGACACAAACAATGATTTTCATTCCATTTCTGTACAGAGTCGGTATTTCGCATTTTATTAGACATTTATTTGATAGAATCTTGTTAAATTGTGTGTATCGAAACGTGTGAATGTCAACGGCTTATCCTCCAATATGTTAAGATTTTTATTAGTTTATTTTGTCACACAGCTTTTACGAGATAAGTACACACAGGGAAAGAGTTTGGTATTCAGGCAAAGATTTAAATCGATAGATTCGCCCGAACGCGTCAAAAGATGGTCACGTTTTTGTTTTGTTGACATTTGAATAGTATTGTCTCTCTCACGCATACTAAAACATTGTATGCGACATTTTGTCAGCTTATTCTCCTCAGTGTGGATGCTTTTAGCAACCTAAGTAAGGTTACAGCAAATCTTACGATTCAAATCTACACAAATTCCATTTTAACAGTGATTGTCTTACGTGTATTTATATTAACATAAAGTTTAGCAACGCCTTAATAGGTATTAACAACCGTAAGCAAATCCCTAAGTCAACACTTCTGGTTCACCATTCATTTATAAGCAGGCAACTCTCAACAAGCTTCTAAATCTACATTGTTGATACTCAGTGCTGTCGCAACTTTAGTGATCGCCTAGTGGCTGGTGAAATGTTTATTGCGCTAAGTGACTGTTTAACATCTTCGTATTACATTTATTTGTAGATTTGCGTTAGTGAAAACTGGCATTAGTCACAGTACGTACGTAACAGTGCTTGGCCACTCAGCGTTCGAAAACTCTTTTTAAAAGCGGTTGTGAGGAGTTCCGTATGTGCATACCACCTCTTTTATTCAAGATAATTATAAACTAACCAACAGGTTTTTAATGCACAGCAAGTATGAAAAAAAAACAAGCATCATAATAGTTACAATTTTAATGCTATCTTCTGTATGTTTTTTAAATAGAGCGACTGCCTATCTGACCTCCACAACCCAGTTACTGGGTAATACGATACCCCCTTGGTATGACTAGTTGTCAAAATTTAGGGTTAAGTACCGACTAACATATACTTCGATCTGTATGGCTGTTATTATTTAGCCACGAGCCCCTCCAGTGTGTGTGACAATAAAACAATATTTTCTTTCTTTTGTTTTTATTTACTAAACTAAAAACAAGAAAAGTTTGCGTAGAAGAGACGTGACCATTAAAAGATAAGTCCGGTGATACCACCTAGTTTTTTTTTTCTCTTGTAACTTTTTCTTATAAAAAACTCATTTCTTTTAAAGATGTCAAAGAGTCACATTTTTTTTTCTTCTGAGGATTCCGCTAAAGAAAATACTAATAAAAGAATGTCTTGGTAATTCTGTCGAGACTATTTTTAGAGCATACGAAAGTCATCCTGAATAAAATTCAAAAATAAGAGGTCCATAATATCTCAGGAACCAATTGCAAATATACGCCAGAAAAGGACCAAAAAAAGGCGACCACACTAATATCAACTTAAAATTCCAATCCCACTCAATCCCACACGATCGCTATGCTAAGTAACAGCCCGGGCAACATTCGGGTTTCAGCCAGATTATGTACGACCAACAGTCTCCGTTTCCGTGCGTTCCGAATCCTGGTGCTAAAGCCGTGTCGCAAAATACATAAATGTACAGAAGGACGGCTCCACACAACGAGCTCACGCACACGCTTGGAACGATAGATACGATTTCGAGTATGAGTGAGCGAGACAACACTATTCCAATTTATTGCATTGACAACGAATTAGAAATGTGACCATATTTTAACGCGGTCGGGCGAATCTAACGATATAAATCTTTGCTAGCGCACTCACGCACGACAGCCATATGTTTGAGATCGCCGTACGTACGCGTCTATATGTGCGTGCGCCAGTTTTCACTCGTTGTATGTAAACCTTCTATAACTATCTATTCTGTGGCAGTATTTCTCATCTCGTGCTAGCACCGTAATTCTCTGGTTTTCAGTCAAAGCGCCCGTAAATTCGGTTGCAAGACGCCTGAATTATGTTTTGTGGGGATTATGAAAAAAGTAGGTTAGCTACTTGTAATCAGGATTGGTTTGGACGTTGTTTTTTTATTACGTGATAACGTCTTACACTAGTGCCAGTATGTTAAAGAGGTTTGCGTTACAAACAATCCTTCAAATGAACTATTTCGCTTTACTATAATAGGTATTTAGTGAACAAACACGGTATAAATCAGGAATTTGCACAAAAATCACACGCACCTTTGTAAGAAACGTATTGAATTTGAATTTATAAACTGTTTAGAACTGTCTGTGTTCTACTATGACCCTATCTTCTTATACCACATCGTTTAGATGCCATCAATACGATAAGAAGAGGACTAACTGTGGTAGGTACGTGTTTTCGACAAAATAAAGGTTGTAAAAGACTTGTCAAAAACATGACATGTATAAAGCATTGTTATCATACATATATTGACGTTATAAAGACAGACAGATAAATGTTGTTAACTATTTTGTTCACTGTTTTGATACTTTGACAAGTTTTGTTTACAACTAGTCTTTAAAACTTGTTTTAGATGTAAACGATTAGACACAACGTGCCTTGTGGCGTACATATTCGACGGAGTGGGCATGTGGTAGTGTTGGATAATGCGCAAAAGAAAACCGTTTGCAGTTCCGATCAACTATAATTTACGATCAAATTAATCATGCTGGTAATTCACATACTGTGGGTACACGATACAACTCTACGAAACACGCGACAGTTTCTAAACGTGTTCTCTGCTTGACCTCCACCGACTAACTGTGCTTATCCCCGGTCGAGCGTTATGTAGTAGACTCTGTCGAGCGCCACGAGGCGGCGCTGGCGCCCCGATAAGTCAAATCACAGACGTATTTCCGACATATAACTGCGTCAATTTGTTTACAAAATATTACAAATCAAAGAAAATACATTTAGCTTACGACCTAAGCTGGAACCACAGAATCTGTGCTGAGATAGGACGCTACAAAATAAATAAAAAACATTAAAAGGAAATAACCGGTTTCTAATACAACAACGGCGTGCAACCTGTGGAGCAATTCCTCAATGAAGTTCTAACAGTACGGAAGTCAAAAATTGCTACTTTACAGGAGAGTGAAAATACTGTATGAAATTAATGTAACTAGCAACTGAGATACGCAGTGTAAGCGCGCCATTAAGCATTAATCCAATGACATTCAAATCTCAAACCACTCATAAAATGACTTACGCACTGTTAGAACTTCACTGACGAATTACACTAAAAAAAAAGCCTGCAATGCTCTGCGCGTACAGTATAGCAACGCGTTCAGGGGTTTGTTCGGGTCCCATGGCGGTGCAGTGCCTCCGGCATGTTCGCCGACCACAGCACGGACGGCTTCCAGGCGGTGCTTCGCAAAAGCACGGTCTCCCAGTGATCTTGGGTAAAGGGTGTCGGAAAGAGAGGGCAGCCAAATCCATGCATCCGTGCATGTCCAATATAATAATTATTTAAAATTTAACTAACAATAGCTAAAAGTATCTACTTACTAACATAGTAAGGACTTGTATCAATTACTGCGTGCTTGGTCTGAAATAAATAATTTCAATTTAAAAAAAACACAAAAAAATAAAAATAAACTTTATATGCGGCTTTGTGTCGGTGTCTTTAGTATTGTATTTTCTTTTTTATGCCACAGGAAGTCGGTTGTTCTTTTGGTAAAAAATAATCATTTTTTGAAACACTGAAACTTTAATAAAAGTTTTTTTTTCGAGTCTGTTAAGAATTTAAGACCAACGTACACTAGTTACTTTACTAAACGTGTAAATACTATTTACTTCGCATGCGACCGTTCATTTCTTATTTCCCTCGAGAGGATGTGCGGGCTATTTGAAAATCCGGCGTCATAAGTAAGAGAGGATGCTCTAATGACACCAGCTTCCTTTGCACGTCGAATCTCGGAAATGAATTTATACGAATACCTACCTGGTACTATGCAATATTTTTATGTTTGTGTAAAGTCGGCTTCATCTTTATAAAATAACTTTTTTTATTTTTTATTATTACTTCAAGCACATAAATGTACAGAGGCGGATTTAATGCCATAGGCAGTTTCTACCAGTCAACCTTTGGGTGATGCAGAGAGAAACAGTGGTAGGTGAAATATCGAGAATTAAGGAATAAATATTTATATTTAAAGATGTAATAGCAATTAAAAAACTAAACTATTATGAATTATGGTTTGGTTTAAACTTTCGTGGTTTTTGTTATTTATTTAATAGTGTTAATAAACAAGGTTAAAACTTCATTCTCGGGCAGTCATGTCATAAATATGTCAGACAGAGTAAAGTGCCGCCAAATGACCAAGTGACATTTGACGGCAAACACTTATTTGGCAGAGACAATCAGAACGAATTCTATTCTAACTTCTGCAAGCTGTTCTACTAATCTCATCTACTCTTGTCGTCATAAGTAAAATAAGTATATTGACCTCGTAATGGCTTTATTTCAGACAATAATTTCCTGTACTGAAGTTTACTAAGGTTGAGATTATCTTATTGTCACACAAATTTAGACCTTGTTATTTTGTGACGTAAAAGTGATATACAACCTTAGGGTGGTAAAGCAATTACGAGGTGGCCTATCTCATAAATAATATAATTTCCTTTATATTTATTTATTTTATAATGTTTACCAACAGCTTCCTTGTAATTGATATAACTGAAGTACTGCAGTACTACTATTCTATTTTCATTACTTTGTTCAGCTTCAATAAAACTACAATATTCTGTCCCAACTACTATCCTAATATTCAGGACGTTCGCCCAAACTTACAACAATACCCACATCTGTGCGAACGATAAAAACTTAGTGGCTGCAGCGAAGAAACTCGTAGCATAAATCATTCCGACACCTAAAGTGGACAAATTTCTTCCTTTTAGCGAGTCGGTACGTATAAAGCGCTTTCAGCTTTAAGGTTATATGAATATCTTGGGAATTCCGCTTGAAATTTAACTGTTTGGTGATGCGAGAATTTTATTTCGTAGCTTTTTTTGCTTGGCTTCAAAATCTGTGTTGGTTTCTTCAAACTCTTTGATTTTATGATTGCCAAAATTGAGATGTTAGGTTTCTTTCTAAGTAGTGAGTTTTTAATTTAAAGCATTGTTTAATTATGTTTATGAGATTGTATAATTTAATGGCAACTCATAAGAGGTGCGGCAAAGTATTAATTGCTCTTTATTAGTTATTATGCAGAGTGGAAAGTTAAAGCAGACCCTGAAGGGAACGTACCATAAACAGTGGCGTGCCTAGGGTTTCAAAATAACGCAAGCCCAATAAAATTTTAACAGATTTCAAAAAAGAAAGTTCAGTTTTCGACTGAGTATGTCGGTAGGAAGGTTTAAAGATTTTACCTTATCTTCGCCAATCAAAACTTGAACGCATTTTAAATCCTCACAAGGTACAATTACCTCCATTGTTGTAGGTAAGTCACCAAAACAATTATATCACTGAGGAAATCTAAGAAAACACACAAAAAACTTTAACAACAAAACCTTTTTCCACTCAAGCAAATAAAACTGAAGTTAGTTGCACTCTCGGATGTCGGGAACTACTCAGTGTTGTCATTTAGCCAAAAAAAAGTCGCCAGGTATATGAAAAATCTAGCTAGATGTCGCAATTTTTTTATTTTTAAGATATTGCTTGAATATTTAATTTCGTTATTTTAAAAAGTCGCTAGTTTTTATTGTTGCTAAATGTTAAAAAAGTTTCCAAACTCGTTAAAAATCTCCAAGATCTCACAACGTGGCTAAAACGGCAACATTGCAGAGTTGGCAAGCTGACAAGGTCACGCATACGCGTGCAACTTCATACCGAAAGCCCTGCTTAATCTGCCATAGTGATCGATTTGATCTATGCACAAGTTCTAACTCGTTATACGGCACATCGCTATAAGTGCGAAAGTGACAGATATAGTATTTGAAAGCCCGGTAAAAGCCGGTGCGTGTAAGCGAGATAGCTATATGTAGATGATACAAATGCGAAACTCGTAGTGTAGCATAGGTAGATACTTTGTGTTATTTTGATAAGAATTAGGCGCGCGAACTTTTAAATAGTTCGGGTTTGATATTGATTCTCTATCGAGCATTTTAGTAAGGCATGCCGGGCTTTTGGGCTTATATGAAGGTACCGCCACTGACCATAAAATATTGAAGACAATACACTTTACTGCTCCCCAAATTGCGTAACACATAATCCATTACAATCCGAAAGATTCCGAAAGAAAATTCATAATCCTTATTGCTTCTTATTTCAATTTGTCAGCTCGACGACGCAAATGACACAATGAATATATTGTTGAATTGCCTAAATGAATGGCATTGGAATTGTGTATGTATTATGCATTAACCCGCTGTTTTATTGCTGTTTCACGAATCAGATTGAAATTGTGTACTGATAGCAATTTGCGGCTATCAACCACGGTTTCGATTTCCGCATCAGTCGATTCGACGAATTGCTTTGAAATTCTGGATTTGTATTTTGAGTATTTTGTGCCAATGGTATTTTTAATTTCGTCAGAGAATACCTAATTCGAAAGAGAATTAGGTGGATTCTGTTTCACATTATTTTGTGACGAAATTAAAAATATATAATTATTTTGTGCGATTTCAAGACTCTATAGTAGATAGATAGAATACTCTTTTAATTATGGTAAACCAAAAAAAAAATGCCTGTAATAAACTTTTTTTTTTTTGTATTAAGAACCTGAAGCTTAGTTTAAACACTGTTCACACAATGCAACTTTTATAGTCAAGACAATTTTTAAATTTATTATTTCTTACATTCACACAAGCAATAATTTATTACATTAAAAGGAATCGAGGCAGACCCAGGAGTGGATGGCGAATCGGTCCAGTCGTTTTTGAGTGTATTAATACAAACAAAAAAAAACAAATCTTTTCTCTTTATAATTTGTAGATAATAGATTTTTCTCAAACAAGCTTGGAAATTCGAACATTATTTTGACAACCTTCTTCGAGATAAATCGAAATTGCTGTAATGGTCAAAAATAAGGGAATATGCGGCCGGCAATATTATTATGAAAATCCATATCAGTCGTTTTTAGCGGCCAAATAAATTACTATGAAAACTCATATCTGTCATGTTATTTCATTTCATTAGGTAGGTACATTTGATTATTTAAAAATGGAACGATTTTTTTATTTCAGCACATGGCAACCAAGGAGGAAACTTTCGATTTGACTTGCAAATAGAGCTGTTGAATGTAAAGAAGAAACAGATGAACATATTGGTGCGTGAAAAATTATCGTTGTCCGTCATTGATTCTGGAATTTATAATTAATTTACTGTTTGAATTTCCGTGCATTATTTGAGAAAAGTACTATACAAGCCTTGGCCGCAACCAGGCATTGATGGACTCGCGTATTTTCACGATCATCCATCAATGTAGCCGTTGCAGGCCGCGACAGTAATGTACTATTGTCAAATCATCATTAGTCCTTCGATACGATTCAAAGCATTGTAAAAACAGAATTTGAAAATAGTTCCATCCTCAATACCGCGAATAAATCTTTCAATTCCATTTGTTACTTTAACTTCGCCACGATATAGACAGAAACAGAGAGAAACCTATCCTAAAATCAGGAGATTGGACGAAAATGCACTGAACTATTTTTTACTGTCCAATCTCGACTTGTTTGCCTGGAAAATACTTCACATTCGCTACGGACGTCGGAAGTACAGTTGAGTTGGCAATTGAATTCGTTTTTATTTATTTTGTGCAAAAGTATACTTTTTGAAATTCATTCTGTTTAGCGTTTTCACACTTTTTTTGTGTTTCGTTTTTTGGTTTGGTTATAATAATAATGGTGTTTGAGATAAATACACGTTAATTAGACAAAATATACTTCAATCTTTATGTTGGACTTATTATTTTGACAGTTGTGCAACAGTGGCAAGAATAACGTATAATTATCCGACTACGGCGAAGCAAAAAGAAGGGTTTTGATTTTGACCGGTATGTATGTATGTTCTTTTGTTCCCTCATAACTTCTAAACTACTCATCATAATTTAACAAATGGGGTATCGTTGGAAGCGTCTTGGTTGTCCGCTGGTTATAGGCTGTGTGACGTCACAGTAAATTGAATATGGCTCCCTCTAGAGGCCAAAAATTCATGCACTGAAAAAGTTTTTTTAACGAAAGGGTTAATTAGCACATTTCAAAAATATATTAAAAAAATATAACCCCAAAATCAATAAAAGTAATAAAAACTAAAACCCAACTACGACAAAAAAGTCAACTACATATAAAGGTCATCACAGACAGACAAATCAAAAATCCAGAGTCACACGTGTAATATGCAGGGTCAACTTTTTAGGACAGCCAGAGAAATTAATTGTTAAGCATAATTGACACCCTACGTTAACTTCTTTAACAGTTAATTTCCCTTACTGTATTTACCATAAGTTTCAGCTGTTATTTACTTTCCTCTATGTCTTGCGTAATATGCCCTATCAAAACATAATTTAATTACTTACCTAATTAATTAATTGCATTTGAGAATCAAAGCCGTAAGCTGCATTGTTCCTTATTAATTCCATTGTCAATCCACAATGTGTTAAACCAACCCGTGCATTCAGCATCTGATAAATTAAGATTTGATCAAATCAATGAAATACAATAGTATTTACTAATGGCGTCTTAGACAATGCGGCTGGGCTATCAATCAAGCCGTGAATTAGGTGTTAGGTATACACGGAGCACGGAATGGCAGCGCCGCGCCGGCAGCAAAGCTTTAACCGTTCAAGCTTATTTCCACTAAACCATTTTCAGGCACTTTTGAATTTTCAGGGATGCGGTCAGTCAGAAAGATGAAGCTAGGTGCCCATTCCAACGCGCAGTTAGTAGGTATCTATCGAGAAGAATGGGCAAAAAAGTTCAATTAGGTAAATAATTACAATTTCCTGTTTGGCCTAGAACTCAGCAACGCTAACACGTTCGCTGACGCAGAAGGTCCTCGCGTGAACAGGTGACAGAGCATGTAGCGTAGGACACTCTTTTAAACCAAATGTTGTTACAAAATATTGGTTACATTTCGTCCCTGTTGAAAATTATATTCGATGACTTTTTAACCGTCTCGTAAAAAAATGGGTATATTAGGTGAACGGAGTAGAAGCTTATGGCATACCTAGGTTTTTTTTTTCTTTTTTCCACAGCTTAGAAACAAAAATATCTATCATCAAAAAACGCTACAAAAAAGTAAACTTTTCATATTAGCGACGGGCCGCCTTCAAAGCTGTCATTTGTTTCATTGTGCGAGTAAGGGCGAATTTCACCACTGAATCTGAACGCGATCAGCATATCTAAACTTCGATCAAGAGCTGTCAGTGTCATCTTTATTGGGGAATATTGACACTGACAGCTCTTGAACTCAGTTTAGATGTGCTGATCGCGCTCAGTTTCATTGGTGAAATCAGCCCTAAATGGTGAAACGCTTGGTTTTTAGGGAAAGTGTTGACAATGACTATAGCAGCGACCGGCGAGGCGTCTCCATTCGTCTTTGATGTAAGGTGCAATACGATAGTAATACATCTAATTTGTTAGTGTGGTATTAGGACTGATATATCGCGATGTATATCATTGTGATCAGAAATATTTCCAAAACGTTGCAGAAAATGGCAAGGAAAGTCGTTTGAGCGCAAGCATGTCCTCCTCCTGGCCTCCGTAAACAATGAGAAGAAGAGGAAGAAATAACGAACCAGAAAGCAGTCGGTTTTAGTACTATCCATCGAGTTAAGAGTTCCTATACCCTATTCACAATAATATTAGACGTTTAAACAAAACTTTTTTCAGCTCGTTCAACCGCTTTTCACTTTTATTTCGTAGGCATAAGGATGGCATTAAAAGCAAAAACGTGATTATTATACCAACTGTTTACTACAGCTGCCATTTGTCATGCCACCATCGCAATAGAAGTCAAAATCGGTTGAACGGACAGTAAAAAAGGTTGGTTTAAATGTCCAATCTTATTGTGAATGGGGTATTAGATAAAGTGACATTCTATCCGCGATAACGAATCATGCCGCACCTACACAGCTATCACCTTTTCACCCTGTATATATTTGCTCAAAAATCCTCAGGGATCCTCCCAACTTGACTAGGCTGCTGAAAAAAAAATCTATTTATCAAAGAAAGACCCTTCTTTGCTAAATAACATTATTTTATTTTTCTAAGGAAAAGTCAAAGTTTTTTTAATTACAATTTTGTGTCAATTATTTAGTAAACTTATGCCCCCCCGTCTGTATAACCTCCATATTATGGAGGTTTTAAAATGCCCTTGTCTGTAACGCCGCCATAATATGGAGGTTACACAATGCGTCATATTTGACTGTATGGAAATCTCGTATAACCTCCATATTATGGAGGTTTTATAAATTTCAACATGTGGGACGCCCTCCATAATATGGGAGGTTACAAAATACGTCATATTTGACTATATTGATATCTAGACATTTCTAAATCGCTGTCACAATGACACACGTCATGTCCAATAACCTGTCACAAACTCAACGCTTGTTGGGAGATAAAAATGGTTACCAACTGCGTTTTCTAGCAGGATTTAGAGAACTGCAATAGTGCAACGAAGTCTTCCCCGAACTCATCCAATCCATTAAACCTAACTTTAACAAATAATACAACATCTAGGTACTTTACGTTCTCATTCATACAAATCCAGTTCTCCCGAACTCAGAGATTCAATTTCAACTTTGTCAAAACGTATAATCTAGTCGAGTTGGTACTGTGCCCCTGGGAGATACATGTACCTGAGATAAAAGGTCCGAACGTTCCGCGGCGTAAATGAACTTAGAGAAAGTAGAAATGGAGTGTTGTAGTGCTGTCACACAACACACAGTTTGAGGCGTATGCAAGGTGTATTTGAAATGATTGCGACAACTCGACCCCGAGTTAAGTCGACCCCGCGACAAGTCGACCCGAACCACTCGACCCAGACAACTCAACCCCGCGACAATTCAACCCCAGGACAACTGAACCCCGACATCGGCCCCGACCAATCGGCTCGGAAATGGAAACAATCGTTATTTAAAACCCCTACTAACATTAACATACATACTGGTGTATGTTTCCATGGAGGAGGAGGAGTCACGGGGTCGAGTGGTCCAGGTCGAGTTGTAATGATGTCCAATTGAAATAACAGAAAACCTCTCTCTCTTAGGGTCATTGTACCCATCATTATGAACAACTATCGTTAGAGGACCATCCCTAAACTTGCTTAAAACAATTAGCTGCTAAATGTATATAACATCTGGTTTTTTTTGGCATGGTCAGGGTTCGTTCCATGAGAAGTTTTCAGCTATTAATTACATTTGTATTGATTGACCAATGACGAAGCGATAAAATAAATTCTAGCCAAAGTGTGAGTGTGACATTCCATTCACCCCTACTCCATGTACGGACCCAAAAGTTTCATTGTCACCCTTCCTTAGGGAATCAATTGAGTAACATTGTAACAAGACCGGAGTGTCACTGAGTTACTTTGTTATTTAGATAATGACTATGTCTTTGATCTATTTTTGGAACAGCTCATTTCTATATATATACTCTGAAGAGAGAATTACGTAGTGGGTTGCTCAGAATCCATTACTGAATCGGTTTTATTTACTGCGTTTGCTATTTAGTTTCCAAACATGTAAATAGACATGTTTTTGAAAAAAAAAATACTTTTGATACGTGGTTTTGCGCTATAACTTCAAACATTTTCGTTCCCTCACTGAACTGCTTCAAGAATCGACTGGACAGATGAAATATTTCCAAGCTATTGATAGACACGCATCAGCTGCTAGTGTGTCTAACCAAATAATAAATAATGATTATTAATTTTGTGTCTTGGGAAATCATTTTGAAATGAGCTTAACTTACAGTTGCATTTAAGTTGATATTCGTCTAAGTGGTAACATCAATCGGAAACAAGAGTTTGAATAAACGTCATATTTTTTTATCCAACAAAGCTTAGTGAATGAGATTTTGGCTGTCTTCACACTGCTACGATAATGAAACCAATATATCGGCCCGACATTGTCGGACGATATTGGGACGACATCGGGACGATATCGATGTTATTTTTCCACTTTGCAATCGAAATTTTGTGTAAGTCATTATGTTTTGATTGTTTATTTGTTTTCATTTCAGCAGTCTCGAATAGTCGCGTTGCGCCAGCAAAAGCTTACATCGCCGCGCGATTCCAAAAGTGATAAAGTGTATTCGAGGTAACAATGATAGCAGTTAACAAGTGCACTGTGTCGGTCGCCGATATTGGCAAGACAATCTACAATGTCGCCGACGATACCGGCACAACACTGACACAGTGTGAAAGCGTTTAGTAGTAATTGTATGAAACTACTAGTCCGACGATATCGTGTCGTTATCGTTATCGTCCAATGTGAAAGCACAATCTCTCAAACCTATCACAAGGAGTGACGTCATTCCTATTTTTTGGCGGATTTGAATGGTATTAAGACGAACTCGGGAAGTAAGAAGCTAATCACAGCAACAGTAATCCTCAAACACACAGTGAAACAAGCAAAACAGCTAATTAGTACCCGCAGTCACGTCGTACACTGATTTAATACGCAATAAAGCCGCTTACCCAGACTATTGATAGCGTTAATTGCGCTCGAAGATATAAAATGTGAACCTATTGTTCCAAGCTTTTGCTGTCACAATTAAGGATCAGAAGAGAATGGAACGAGCGCGGAGGGCGGGTGAGCGTATCGGTATATCGCGGTAATAGAAAATGAAGAAAGTAAGGAAAAAATTGTTGAATTATAGTGGAGAAGTGCGACAAAATTGTAAAATATTTTTTTTTTTAAACCAGGCCTGTTAAAAAGCAAACATGTACGGCTAAGTACTGTCAGAGAAATTAATTTTTAAGCAAGATGGACACACTACTTCAATTTGCAGTGTTATAGCCATTTAATATACCTACTGTGAAAGAATGACATGAATTGTGATTTAAACATATCTCAGACACTTTAAGTTGGTAGTCAATTTAACATAATAATTAACTTAAAAAGATTAAAAAAATATGGAGGAATTGAGAAAAGTGGAACTGCTTTTTTGTTGTTTGAAAAAGCACTTCTTTTATGCAGAAATAGCACCCGATACAGAGTTCGAGGCGGAACAATATTTTCACCATCTTGAAAACGAACAAATAATAACTGAGGAAGGTTTGTTCATTTACAATCAAAGTGTAATCAAAGATCTTGCTCAGAAAACATCATAGATTGATGTTTTCTCTCTTCAATTTCTAAGTGATAAAGGTCTAAGATTCCATACCTGATTTCTGTAATTCAGTTCAAAATGGTCTGGAGTTTTCTGAATTCTTGTACAATAATGCATTCCAAGTGATAATTAAATTTCTAAGATTCTATATCTGATTTCTATAATTGAGTTCATCATGGTCTGTAGTTTTCTGAATTCTTGTATAATAATGCAAAAGCTAACGAAAAATCCGACGAAAATTTGCAAATTTTTCTCCATGCGTATCATTTTCATAGTTTTCTAGGGCGCTGACAACGAATACAAGATGGAGCCAACGAATTTTTTTTTTTTTTAATAATTGATGATGATTTTTTATTTTTATTTTTTCTGAATGTTTCTGAAATAAAGCTATGATGAAATAAAGTCATAGAATTGTTTTGTGTTACAAATTGAGATGTTTTTATTTAAATATAAAAAGGGAACTCATTATAATGGCCTGTTTGCTCATAAGCCTTGAGCATACAGGACCAAAATAGAACAAGTTACAAGAGAGAATTTTGGTAATTGGTTCTTTGTATATCTGATTAGTTTATTTGTGTAATAAATTCTTACATCAAAATCAACAAACTCAGTAAAATCAACGGCGGGAATAAAAAGCTCCTACCCATGTTTAACATTCTTGGTTGATCATTTTTATTTGCCGCTGTGAGCTCACACAACCTTATGTTTTTATCTCGCTCGCACCATACTACTCGCGGACTGAGTGCGAGCGAGAAGGAGGTGGCGCCAAATCGGTAAAAGTTTAGGTAATTGCTTTTTACGGCGAAAATAATGGTAATAAAAAACATAGTCGCTGCTTTATAGTTAGTTCAGTTAGTGTGCCGAGTTTCATGATCTAATTTGAAGTATTTTTTGAATAGCAGCGGTTTATTATTCGGTTTGGAGGTAACTTTGGATTTTTTTTCTACCGAGAAAATTTGATGAAATCGTGTTTTCGGCTAACATAGTCGCTAACATTAATCCTCTACTTTAACATATATTTATTTCAAAATTAATGGTGCAGTAGTTTCGATATAACGGCGGATCTTGCTAAGGAATTTGACGACCTATAGGCCCTTAAGTTTACATTCAAACAATGCTTTTCGTATTCTCTACTGCTAATTCTAATACGGGCCATCAATCTTGAACTGAACTACAACTGGACCGCAACTTGATCAGCGCATTATGAAATTACGTCAATTAGTCTACAGCTGTTTCATGGATTTGAGGTCAAAAGTTTCACGGATTCATTTAATTAGCAACAAACTCGACGTACTATGCCTTCAACGTTTTCTACGTATAAAACGTAGTTGGCTCTTGAAAGCGCTTGGACTTCACTTAGTAGCCATCTCTAGAGGCGAGTAGGGATGTAAAAATACTGGATGGACGATGATGATGAATCTTGTATTTTTTTAGACATATCTCACGTAAATTATTTTGTTAATACGCAAATCACTATAATAATCTGTACCTAATTAAAGTTATGTTAATTTAGATAGATAGATCACTGTTTTTTGTACACCGTAGCAAAATATAAACAATATTAAAAAACATGGTTATCTTTGATTTCGGTAATTATTGTTCTTAGATATAAACAAAAACCGTATCAGCGCTGGAAGTGTTTTGGTGTTTCATCAAACAGACATTATTAATATCGATTTGATGTCTGATTCATATCCTTGACCAAACTTGATCGGTAAAGACGCCATTACTAACTCATTATAGTCGAACTGCGAACATGTAGGTACTACATCAATGATAAACAATTTCGTTTGCGAGTCTCTTTAAATAAAATCTTCCTTTTTACGCCAGGGTTAAAAACAGGACGCACTTAGCCGCTGACACTTTCCTGAGCAATCCACCATTCGTTGCCGTCCGTTAGCTGTCACAACTTTGTTAATCAAAAGCAGAGTGCAAGTACCGCAGTCGATGGAAACTTTTAATGCCGAGTACAGATTGGGTGAAACGTAACATGAAATACATTGTTACGTTTAAAAAGATCTTCAATTCGATTTCGATTTTTTTCAGTTTTCGTCTGACCGTTTTAGTGTTGATTTCTTCTAAATTACTCAATAGATTTTGATGCGTTTTTCTCCATAAAGAGTAGGAATCTATTCTGGAAGGTTTATGTGTATAATACATGAATATTGAACTTAAATAATGCCGAATAATAAAGAAATCTCGATGTTTTATCAAGTAGTAAAAAAACAGGGGAAGCAGGGGCGGGTACCACCCTAAATATGTAAAAAAAAACACTTTTTTACAGTGAAATAGGGTATGAAGTACCTATAAAGTGGTAAGTGGTACATGAATTTGTGTGGGGGTACCACAAGTAATAAGTGAAATATAAAAACTATTTAAAAGGAAAAAAACTACGTTAAGTAAAAAGCGACTGCAAAGTGTAACACTATTTCAGTTTCGGAAATCAGCGGAAATCAGAAGTTTCACTGTATAGTCCTTTTTTTTTACCCGACTACGGCGAAGCAAAAAGGAGGGTTATGATTTTGACCGGTATGTATGTATGTATGTCAAATCAAATCAAATCAAATCAAATCATTTATTTCTTTGCAAACATGGGTATAGTACATAGGTGTTTATAAAATAAAGCTCTCCATATTTTACCGTCATGTGGGCATGCAAAGGTTTACATTAAATAATGTCAGTAATGGTTACAGCAATAAAAATATTTAGTAAAAAATAAGATAGAGTATAAATGTCAAATGGAACAAAAAGTAAGTGAACCAGGACCACAGTAATTATGTCAATCAGGGTAACAGTAAGTCAATCAGTCATCATTAAGAAAATCGTGAATGCTGTAATAAGTTTTCATAATTAAAATTTCGTTAAGCGCCCTTTTAAATTTTAATGTAGTCATATTTTTTATAATATTAGGAATTCTATTATATATGAGTGGGGCAATACCAAAAAAGCTTTTTTGCATTAGTGCAGTTTTACATTTTACTTGACATATTTGATTGACGTATTGAGTCCGTATTGGATTTTTCCTGACCTCTGATAATTTTTTAAACAGATGTGGGTTACATTTCACAAATAAAGCCGTTTCCATTATATATAAACAAGGCAAGGTTAATACTTTTAACGATTTAAAATAGGGAATACAGCTATCAGTTGTCTTAAGACCATACATTGACCTGATGCATCGCTTTTGCAGCCTAAATACCAGCTCCCTATCAGTAGACTGCCCCCAGAAAATAATGCCATACCGCAAAACAGAGGCAACCAGTCCATGATACGCTGTTAACAGAGCCTGACTGTTAACTTTCTTTGAGAGTTGAAACAGAGCATAAGCGGATTTGCTAAGTTTCTTGCATAGTTCTTCAACATGAGGTTTCCATGTAAGTTGGCTATCAATTATAATGCCTAAGAACTTAGCCTTATTGGCTTCTTCAATATCACAGCCCTTGTAGGAAATGCAAATGTTTGGGTTTTCACGGCGTTGATAAAAATGCATGACTTTTGTTTTGCTCAGGTTTATAAGCAAACTATTATTGTCTAACCAATTTATAATGTCACTTAAGCAAGTATTAATGTCATTCTTATAGTTATTTGAATTAGTAGATTGTATTATAGCTGTACTGTCATCTGCAAAAAGAACCATTTTGTTGGTTGTTGCTTTCGGGAGATCATTTATATATATTAAAAAAAGTGGCGGACCCAATACACTACCTTGTGGGACGCCATATTTTACATGTCTTGGTTTTGATGTATATATGGTTTCTAATTTAGTTTTAGGACATATCTTAGAAATTTCCGTGCATTGAAGCCTATTGCTCAGGTATGATTTTATTAAATTTAATATGTTCCCTCTTATACCATAACTATTTAATTTGTGCAAGAGAATCTTATGGTCTACATGGTCAAAAGCCTTGGTCATGTCAGTGTAAATTGCACAGACTGGATTTCTTTTGTCAACAGCCGACATGATGTTAGCTAGCAAGTCAAATAATGCCATATTAATAGTAGTGTTCTTACGGAAGCCCTTTTGGTCTGTGCAAAATAATTTGTACTTTTCAAAATAGGCATATATAGATTACTTTCTCGAAAATTTTAGAAATAATTGGAATTTTTGCAATAGGTCTATAATTCTTAAAATCTGTTTTGTCATCTTTTTTATATAGGGGTTTTATTATTACTTTTTTAAGCTTGCTCGGGAAAATGCCATCAACTATACACAAGTTAATTATATGAACTAATGGAGGAGCTACTAGTGCTTTGGTAAACTTCAACACTTTTGTGGAAACTCCATCATATCCAACAGTATTTGTGTTTTTAAGGTTGCAAATTATTTGTATTATATCGTCAATAGTTACAGGTTGCATGAATAATGAATTTGAAGTTTGATTGTTTATATTTGTATTATTTAATGTGATGTCAGCTTTAACATTATTCTCAATTGTGTCAATAAAGTAATCGTTAAATTCGTTTGCAATGTCCATGGGGTCTGTAAATGTCAAATTATCTCTTTTCACGCTTATTACAGATTCTAATGGAAGGCAAAATTTGGATCTATTTATAATTTGCCAGGTAGCTTTTGATTTATTTTGTATGTTCATTTGTTTGTCTGTGAAGACTTGTTTAAACCTTTTTAGTTGACTTTTGCCGTAGTTGGGTTTTAGTTTTTATTACTTTTATTTTTAATTAATTTGTGTTATGTATGTATGTATGTTCATTTGTTTCCTCATAACTTCAAAACATCATAGTTTGACTAATGGGGTATCGTTGGAAGCGTCTCGGTCGTCCGATGGTTATAGGCTATGTGACGTCACATTAAATTGAATATGGCGCCCTCTAGAAGACAAAAAGTCATAAACTAAAAAAAAAAGTTTTTTTAATGGGGTCGTGTTGGGTATCAAATGAAAGGGCTTAATTAGCACATTTCAAAAATATATATATTATAACCCCAAAATAAATTAAATAAAAATAAAAGTAATAAAAACTAAAACCCAACTACGGCAAAAGTCAACTAAAAAGGTATAAACAAGTCTTCACAGACAGACAAATTAAAAATCCGGAGTCACACGTAATCTATTCGATTTATCCCCTAAACACGTGTGACTCCGGATTTTTTATTTGTCTGTCTGTGAAGACTTGTTTATACCTTTTTAGTTGACTTTTGCCGTAGTTGGGTTTTAGTTTTTATTACTTTTATTTTTAAGTCTTTTTTTTGTTGTAAAAAGTTTTTCAATTCTAGTCTACAATCTATATCATTGTTTATCAGAAGAGGGCCACTTCTCTGCCCATTGTTGGCGACCGTCTGGTTTCAGTTTCCGATGTCGGCTGAAAACTAAACGAGCTCATTGTGTATTATTTCGTTCTACTATAGAAAGACGAGGGTTTGTTTAATGATGTTTCTAGCTGTGCTCTCTTTGATAACGCTGTGGATTAAATGACTACAAAGTAAAAATATTTTCAATTTGGTAACACCTACACGAAAAAAAACAAAACCAAAGCCAACGCTTCCGAATCTCAAATTATTTTTCATTTTGTAGTCGGTTTTTTAAACGGTTTTTTTTTTGTTGAAGTTTTATCTTCTCTTTCTACTCGTTTAAATTTATATTCCGGTCTTCAAAGAAGTCTTAATTTTTTTACCCCATTTTCTTGTGATTCCCGTTTTAAGTTTATACCTACAGTAAACAGAACAGTCCACAGCCAAAAAATACCATTTCCTCCCACTATTTTCTCCGGCACTTTCGACAGCCTCGTCTTACTGTTGACCTTTAACAAAACCCCTAATTCCCTTGCAATAAAAATCTTATTAGTCCACAACCAAAACTAGCAATTTGCACAACTAATTAAGCCGACGTAACATTTCCATAAATTATGATTACACCCGGATAAGGCCATTTACACACGTTCGTTTATACACGGACTATTCTGCACACGTTACCGTTATCCGTGCCGGTTAATGTGCACGAAGCTTAAGGTAGATTTGGGCTGTTCTCTATTCAAAATGACAGTACAATATTATGTTTTGCAAACAGATGTAATTTATTAAATTATATAATTTATTAACCTATCGCCGTAAAGAAAAAATATTAAAACAGACTGTATTATTTTCTTTACAATTTTAGTGATGAATTACCTATTTTCATTTTTTTTTTACTTGTCCTCTCAAAACTGTTTTTGACGTGCCGTATATTTTTTATAAATCGCTGAAACCTAATACCATTTTATTTATAACCAGCCATACAGACCTGCACACTTAGCATGACCACAATAGAAACGGGTTTTGTCGACGGAAGAATAGATAAAATGACAGATTGTGATTATTTATCGAATCGATCATTTCGTCTATTCTTCCGTCGACAAAACCCATTTCTACGGTGCAGGCAAACAAGGCGCAAAAGGGGAGAAGTCTTTACTCAGCGTACTCAGCAGTTTCTGGAACAAGGCTGCCAATGATAATGATGATGAGGAACCTTATCTTGTACGCCAACGGCTCAAAAACACCAAAGTCTTACCTAAAGAATTTCCTCCTAACATTCTTCCAGAAATGGTTGTCAAATAAACACTGTCTTAGCTATTTTGAGGCATATTTATCGTTCCTTATTAAGCTTAAATGCCCAAACGACCCCCGAACTTACTAGTGTAATGATAACAATAGGGGGACTGTTTGGATGCGGTTGGGGCTACAAAGTAAGCGGATTTAAAATATAGTACGAAATCGACTCGTATCGCCTTAAAAATAAATCAAAACAACTTATACAAAATTTATCAAAAATGACAAAAAGGTTAGCAAATAACTAATATATATACATGTCTGAAGTAACGTCAATCAATTTATAATACATGTTTTTGTTCAAAACCCGGTTTTAAACCCGGTTGTAAACCCGGGCTAAGTTTATGTGAGAAAGATGAACACTGTGGAAAATCTCATAAAAAGTGGGCTTGCTTGTAGGTTTGTTGGGTGGCAACGTCTATCATCATAAGCCTATTAATAGCCTCTGCTTTTGATAGAGCTCCTGAATATCAGCCGCCTGCATGCTTCGCCTCGTAAACGGTACTGCGCTTCTGAACAAAAGTCTCTCTAAAGCTGATAATTGACGCTTCACTTATTCATTCCACGTTCACACGACACCGACAAAATTACATAGACATGAACGTTCATCTTCTCATTTTCAATTATATTCGGTAGGGGAGTGAACGATTTACGAAATCCAATGTCGTTAAATCGATTTAAGTACTAAAGAATTAATAAAATTTGAGTACTTTCACTTTTGATTATAGATGCCAATGAAAATATTTGCTTAAGATGGATGCTCCAAGGTAGCCCGCGAAATTCAAATTTTCTTACGTTTTTTTGAATTTGCAGGTCGTGTCAGGTTGTATATTGTTTATAATTATGATTCGCGACCGTAACAAATATAGCTTTACAGAAATCATTAGAATCAGCAATACCTCCTTGAAATACAACTCCATAAGTTAGTATAATCCTCAAATGTCATGATTTCATGAAATAGTCATTCAATAGGATTACAATTATGTACTTAGAGAGAGTTGTATTGATGATTTTTATGACTAATTCTATAAATAAATATCTGATATGGTCGTGAATCATTTTTAGATCAATATACAACCTGATACTGAGTTGCAAATGGCAAAAAACGTAAGAAAATTTGAATTTCGCGAACTACCTTGGAGCATTCACCTTAATTGAATTCTATAATTTTTCTCAACCATTTTCTCATCCCCCCGTCGTCATTTGTTTTCTACTGCAATGCGAAATATTGAACGAACAAAATCCTTCACCCGCTGGTTTCAGAACCACACAGCTACGGTCATTTTGGTAGGAAAATGCCACTGTAATCTTTATTTATTGTTTTGCGCCCAAATTTGCTTTGTTTCAGTGTGTCGTTCGCTACCCAATTTGGTGCAATGCATGGGTTACGTTCAAATGGCGATGTTAACTGTTATTTGAATGCCCTGAGATATAGTGTTTGGTTGGAGATAGCAATGGCTTTCATTACCCTTTGAGGATCCCTTGGAGATTATCGGGTCATGGGAAATTTTGGGGTCAACCCATTGAGGTTCAACGTAAACTAGAGGAGACACCGCGAACAAAATTTTTGGGCAAGATGTTGTTATCCTGGATAACAAAATTCTCAGTCTAGAGGCCGCGCCACCACTGAAGTCCTTTTGACGCAGCGCTAGTGTCTATTTTTGCATTAAAAAAAAATGTAGTTACACAATTTTCCGCCAGACCTCACACACACCGCGACGGTGTCAATTGTGACACCGCGGTTGTCACATTTGACATCCGCGAGGACACATCTTTAGTTTGTAATCGTTGCTCTAGTTTACACGGAACCTCTGTGGGTCAACCCCTTAATACATGGGAGATTTAACTATAGGTACTATCCTCTACCTGACCCTTCGTCGAATAAAAGGGGGATGTTATAAAAAATTAACCTTCAGCTATTGCTCATGTAATAATAATAATAGTTTTTTTTTTTTCGTTCACGTCAAACATCTGTGTATCCCTGTACTAAGAGTTCCTGTACAAGAGCCCAGACTTCTCAATTTACAGGGAATATGTAATAGACAAAAAACAATGAACCATTATTATTATTCATATTTTTTTTTTAAGTAAGATTATTTAAAAAAAACTTTACCTAGGTACTGCATCCCAAAAAGGTTATTTAGGACTGCGTATTTTGGACTGCAGAAGACCTAAAGAAAGCTAGGCGTACCTAAGGCTTGAATTACACGAAGGCGTAAGGTAAAGGCGTGGCACGGGCGCAGCGCAGGCGTGGAACGGATAAGGCACGGACGCGATTTAAATTATATAGGAGAGGCGAAGAGACGTCACGATGCTTCATTATACAGGCTGACTTTATTTATTTATTTATTTATTTGGTTCACCAACAATAATTGTATAAGCAAATGAAACAGACGCAATAAATCAGATTATAGTGTAACAATCACTTATAGGTAGACTCTGCACACAAAAAGTTTATGTAACTTACAAAAAAAAGGCACCCGCCTCCGCCACGCCGCTTGTGTTTGAACTGGTTCAAGGCTTACGTACATTTTGTATGAAAACTTTTGAAGCGGCATCATGCCTGCGCTGCGCCACGCCGTTTCTGTATAATTCACGCCTTAGGCAGACTCTCTGCAATAAACCCTTGCTGTCACGTCAATCTTTTAACTGGAAGAGCCATTTTCATCACCACTTTTTATCGTCAGCTAATAAAATGCAAAAACAGTCCTTTAATCGGTTATTGCATCATCAAAAAGTTTTTACTACTTACTTTAAATCAGGTTCATAAAATTTTATATTACATAATTAACTCTTAACAGAGCAAACGATAAAAACTAACTTATAATACCGATTATAAATTCATTTTTAATCGTTTTATTTCTGGGGGGCATCATAATAAATTGGAGAGTTCGGGCAGAACGTAAAATTAAAGTGTCATGATCGTAGAATAAAATTATTAGGAACGGTAAGTTTTGAACGATTCCACAAACGATACGAAATTAGCAGAGCGCGCTTGCTCAAGCGATGACCGAGCGAGCTCGCTTGTCTGTCTTGTGGAAGGGGCTCGGCCTGCTCGCTTTTCACATGTAAACGTTGATCACTCTGGTGTAAGTGGCCTCGCTTCGCTTGCTCGTTTTAAGAATATGCTTGCTCCACTCGCTTTGTTCGCTCATCGCTTCAGTAACCGCGCTCTACGTAGTCATTTCGTCTGTCAGCTCGCTTCGATCGCTCGTCACGAAACAGTGCTCGCTAAACCAAGCTGAGTTAGGGAATTCAATCGTTAAGTCAGCTTAGCTTGAGGTGACTGTAATCACCTCACATTTGTGGGCATGGAGCAAGCTTCTCTGCCAATTATTGTGGAAGTACTTTATCTCTGCCTATTCTTTCAGGGCATACAAGCGTGATGATGTATAAAATTCAATCCGAACAGATCAAGAGTAGTTTCTGCAAATTTTTTTCGTGTTTGAAAATTATCCATTCCCATACATCCCCCCCTACATTGGCGAAATGTAATTTATCCATATAATATAAGATACAATAATTAATTGACGGCATTCTATACCATATATCCGTCTATGTAGGGTCCCCATTTATCACATAGCCAAGGTTACTTCGCTTGTAATGTATTACTGCCTGATATAGATTGTTTTGGTCAGTACGGCTGTGGAATATTATTCGCTGATTTTGCTTTCTTAATATGTTTTGGATAAACAAGATTTTTTATGGTGTTTTCTTGGTTCGGATTTAGTTTTTTTCGTGGCTCTTTGTGATGTCCTATAGGTACATATATCACGAAAGTACTATTGTAGTAAGGCGATTTGTACAGATAATCAATCTGCCTAGCCTTTTCCCAACTATGCCGGGGTCGGCTTCCAGTCTAACAGGATGCAGCTGAATACCAATAGTATTTTATATGGAGTGGCCTCGTTGGTCTAGTGGTCGCAAGCGCTGCTGCTGAGCATGAGGTCCTGGGTTCGATTCCCAGGTCGGGCAAAGTATTATTGGGATTTTTTATCTGGAATTTCTCAGTTGCAGCCCGGAGTCTGGATCTGTGCCCGGTTGATGGCAATAGGCTCGCCCCCTATTACATGGGACGTAAACATAAGTGGCGAAATGTGGGTGTACTATAGGTACACCTCTGCCCAACCCTTCGGTGAAACAAAGCGTGATGTTATGTTATGTTATATGGAGCGTTTGCCCATCAGACCTTCACAACCCAGTTACTGGATAATAAATACGATACCCCTTGGTAAGACGGGTTGTCAGACTTCCGGACTTCTGATGACCTGTAACGACAGTCAAAGATCCACGAATAACAGCCGGGAGGCTTAACATGCTTTTCGAGAAACGAATGAACCAACCCCGGCAAGTGTTGTTGCAGTTAAAACCAGTTTTCCGTTAGAACGCGTTTTCCCTAGTTCGAACTAGTTATTACTAAATTCATTTGTTAAAACTAGAATTAACTAATGCTCAAACTTGAACATCAGTTAAAACTAGTTCTTACTAGACAAAACGCGTTTTTCCGAAGCGAGTCAGTTAAAACTGTTCCGACCGAGTTAAACAATGTTCCTTAACAGTGGTAAATTCTAGTTTTGACTGGGTATTTCTAGTTTTAAGCATTTAGTAAAAAAAAATGTGTTAACTAGAGAAAACGCGTTGCAACGGAAAACGGGTTATAACTGTAACATACATAATTTTTGCAATATAATTGGTTATTTTGTGTTTGGGTTCCGTAGACACAAGTCCATAACCGTATTTTCAGGGATCCGTGCTACATTAAAGGTAATAACAATAAAATAAGGATTTTGATTTTCAGTTCAATGTGTTTTTTATACTGTTGAGTTTTATGTTATGCTTTCAGGATCCAAATTCAATAACTATAAAAGACAATAAGATAATAATGAAGGAAAGAAATTCTTTAACGAGTTTCATTATGTAACGATTCGTTTTCCGCAGTTACCAATTCAAATTCAAATTATTTATTTTTGCAGAAAAAAAAAATGGTTATTGGTTATTTTTACCTACCATTTAACGTAATAAGTAGGTTAATGAGAACATTTTTATGCCATTGCAGATTTGTCCCATTACGCATTGATTTGCACGAAATTTACAATATCTTACGTTTTACTGGCGAAATGTGGGTGTACTTATAGTGAACACCTTGCCTAACCCTTCGGGGATTATATTCGCGATGTTATGAATGTTATTTCACGTTACATTATAGAAACCACCATAAGTAATAGTAAAGTAGAAACTGACAAGTTTTAACATTCAAATTCTCAATTTAGAATCCGGGTATAAGTCGAATTATGCAAAAAAAACAAATGCACATTGAAACTGATATTATGCTAATTCTTGTCATTTTAAGTTGATTAGGGTCTGTCTGAAGAACAGCGATAGGCCGTTTAATAAGCTAGACATTTTTCTTAATAAAGCCTGATTTACACGGTTCAATTTGATTGCCATAATTTGAAGCAAGAATAAAAGAAAGAAAAATAGGTTTATTTGATGCGAAATCAGAAACAAAAATAAATATAAGATTAACATTAAGTTGCACAATAAAAGTTGCATCGCCTAAATAGTGTTGAGATGATGCTAGTCATTTGTTGCTTCAATTTTATAGTATGCCTCAGGCAAGAAACTTGCATCGTGTACCTAATTGAGCTTTTAGCCTTACTTACATGGTGTGATTTAATTGCACGTAGCATAACATATCTTGAAGCAACAATAAAAGTTGCACCGTATAAACAGTTAAGACGATGCAAGTCATTTATTGCTTCAATTTGATAGTATGCCTCAAGCAAGAAAGTTGCATCGTGTAAATGGGACCTTAAGAGATGAAGCTTCATGCAATTTCGCCGTAATTAAACGATGAAATACATGATTGCTTCAATTTGATAGTATGCCACAAACAAGAAACTTGCATCGTGTAAATGGGCCTTAAGAAACAAGGCTTTATGCAATTTCGCCGTAATTAAACAATAAAATACATGACATGACATGACAGACACGGACATGAATGAAAAATCGGACCGCCATTCACGACATTACTCAAAAGTACCGTAAATACGAGTGTTTCGTCGTGTACAGACTGTTATTGAAATACTAATAATAAGTTGTGTCATTCTGGCTACTCATGGGTGATTTGAGTTTGTAACTGATTACTTTTGGGTAGCTTCTGCCTGTGTGGGATATACAGGTCCGTCATGCTGTAACAAATCGGTCCTCAAGTTCATTCCCTCATTTATTTTCTTCCTAATTAACGTAACGTAACCTTATTGTTCACCTTATTCTGGCCTAAAATTCTATTTTATTCTTTGGCATGTTACAATTTTATCCTGTCTTCACCTCATTCAGGCTTTAGAACAAAGATTAAACGAAGTACTACAGTACTTGATGAAAACTAATTCACTTAACACTAAAACTGCGAGTAATTAATTATACACAAGTCCGCACCTCTAACTACCTACCTTTTCTCGTTAAATAAAAGGGAACACTGTAGGTATGAATTAGGGCTGTTACAGAACTTCGCCTCCGCCACCGCAAACGCGAAACGTCCGCAAACATTCGTATCAGAAGGTCATTTAGTAAAGGAAATTGAACTGTGTGTTAAGGAATTTAGGTTCTTAAACCAAAAGTAGTGCTTAAGGCATCATTCACATGGCCCCGCGCCTCCTAACTGTCAGGCCCTTTGTACCAAAATATTTTTCTTGCCATGAAAAACTATACGGTTTATTAGCCGTGGTTATCAGTGTTGTATGGATCAATATGGAAGCTTATTGATAGACACATTTTTTCTACGGCGCAGTTTATACGGCGTACTGTAAAGAAACCGAGCCGTGTGTGTGTGTGGCCCTCACAGGGCGCGGGACACGCGCGTGAATTTTTGGGTTTTTTAGGATTATGACGGAACTTCGATTCCACCTCCACAGGTTTTTGACGGAGGTTTTATAAAGAAAATCGGCTCCAATTAAGCGAAGACTTTTAACATGGTGGAGATATAACTCGAAAATTCAAGTTTTTGGGTGATTTTAAACCGTCTTCAAAAAAAGGAGGCAGTTCTCTGTTCGTCGGAATCTTTTTTTATTTTTATGTATGTTCACATTGTTCACCAATTACTCGAAAACGGCTGAACCGATTTGATTTCAGTACCTACCGAATGAGCAACTATTAGAGGAGCCGGTTTAATTTATGTTTGGTTTAATTTAATCACCAAACAATCCCCTAGAAGGTGACAAAGCCGCAAAAAAGTTATTTGTAAAACAAAGTTACGAGTACAATAGTTTTCCCCTGATGGATTCATTGAGTATGAATACAGAAGAGAAAAAACAGAGTATGAATGTGGATGTTTATAAGAGTGGGTGAAGACCAAAAAAACGATGGATAGACTGTGTGGAGGATGATATGGATAGAAAGGGGGTGACTACCGAGATGACGACTAATAGAGAAGTATAGAATAAAAAGACGTGTTGTGCCGATCTCATATAAATTGGGATGAGGCCGTGAGAATGCTGAGTTTGACGATCCGGGGATTTATATCTGGGCCAATTTTTTCTTTAATTAATATTTTTTCTTTATTTTCTTTCTCCGCCTCCGCTAAGATGGCCTCAGTTACATCCCTAGTATAAATCGCAAGTCTCAGGGCGAAATAATCGTATTCTCGGTTCATTTGCCGCTTCCTGCGAGTAATTTGCTATCTCTGTAAAATCATCTGTAGGTTTACTCCTTGATTTTATTCGAGGGAGACATTTTTAAGGGAAGACCCTTTTTATCTGGTCGACGCATGCTCGTAGTGTTAATATTTATGTCAGTAATTGTACTGGAATTCGCTGTTTTAGAGTTGGTATTTTTTTATTGTATGGTTAGAGAAATATCGTGTTTATCAAATTGACACACTACACCAATTTGCCGTATTTGCCAATTTGACGTTTCATTTCAAAGAATGACAACTGTGATTTGAATATACGGACAATTAAATAGCTAGTCAATTTGCCAAACAATAATTACCCTTACTTTACTGGGTAGCAGAACCACTTCTATCTCTATTAATGTTTGTTTCTTTTTTTCTTCCGTTCTTTCTTTCTATTCTACGAAGAATAGTCTTGATTATCTCTTTCTATACAAAGTGACAGTCTTTTCAGCATTGCATCGCCCCGCAGAAGTGTTTCTACAATCGGTGACCAAGAGGTCGTGTATTTGATCACCAGAAACTGCACTAGTAACGTGAACCGGCTCCCAGCATAATCTTATGAAGCTGGTTAGCAAGAAAATGCTGTCAAAAGATTAAAAAAAAAAAATATTTTCAGGGGGATTACTTTATCAATAGTAGGTATACAGTAATGCCAAACTTTGCCTATTAAAAGTTCCACAAACACAATTTAGATACCAACAGGCGATCGTTAACATCTGAGGATCCCTACACAATATTTCACAGACAGAAAATACCCTCATTAAAAAAAAAAAGAGATTTGAAGAGTCTGTTTAATTAAAATTTGCTGTAAAATCTCATGTCAGTCAACGTTTCAACATGAGTAAAAAAATTGAAACTGCCCCGCCAGAAAACGAACTAAAAAGTAAAAAGCAAACTGTATAAGTTAATCTGTATATAATAAAGCTAAAGGTCACTCATTTACTCGCTGACTAAACAGATAAATAAAATTCTCATGTCTGTCGAGGGACCGTTGTGTCGCTGTATGGAACACTTTTTTAATCTAAAAGGTCTTAAAATTTCTATAAAAAAGCCTATGTCACTTGGGATTATGTAAGGATTCTAACAATACCCCATACATCCAAATCTGTTCAGGTATTTCATTTATTCCGATTTTCTTGAATTGTATCTAAGAACAAAAAAAATAATAATCAAAATCGGTTCAGCCGTTTGGAAGCTACGAGGGAACAGACAGATACACAGATACACACGTTAAACTTATAACAACCCAAAGAGGGTTGTTATAAGTTTGCCGCTTCCTGCGAGTAATTTGCTATCTCTGTAAAATCATCTGTAGGTTTACTCCTTGATTTTATTCGAGGGAGACATTTTTAAGGGAAGACCCTTTTTATCTGGTCGACGCATGCTCGTAGTGTTAATATTTATGTCAGTAATTGTACTGGAATTCGCTGTTTTAGAGTTGGTATTTTTTTATTGTATGGTTAGAGAAATATCGTGTTTATCAAATTGACACACTACACCAATTTGCCGTATTTGCCAATTTGACGTTTCATTTCAAAGAATGACAACTGTGATTTGAATATACGGACAATTAAATAGCTAGTCAATTTGCCAAACAATAATTACCCTTACTTTACTGGGTAGCAGAACCACTTCTATCTCTATTAATGTTTGTTTCTTTTTTTCTTCCGTTCTTTCTTTCTATTCTACGAAGAATAGTCTTGATTATCTCTTTCTATACAAAGTGACAGTCTTTTCAGCATTGCATCGCCCCGCAGAAGTGTTTCTACAATCGGTGACCAAGAGGTCGTGTATTTGATCACCAGAAACTGCACTAGTAACGTGAACCGGCTCCCAGCATAATCTTATGAAGCTGGTTAGCAAGAAAATGCTGTCAAAAGATTAAAAAAAAAAAATATTTTCAGGGGGATTACTTTATCAATAGTAGGTATACAGTAATGCCAAACTTTGCCTATTAAAAGTTCCACAAACACAATTTAGATACCAACAGGCGATCGTTAACATCTGAGGATCCCTACACAATATTTCACAGACAGAAAATACCCTCATTAAAAAAAAAAAGAGATTTGAAGAGTCTGTTTAATTAAAATTTGCTGTAAAATCTCATGTCAGTCAACGTTTCAACATGAGTAAAAAAATTGAAACTGCCCCGCCAGAAAACGAACTAAAAAGTAAAAAGCAAACTGTATAAGTTAATCTGTATATAATAAAGCTAAAGGTCACTCATTTACTCGCTGACTAAACAGATAAATAAAATTCTCATGTCTGTCGAGGGACCGTTGTGTCGCTGTATGGAACACTTTTTTAATCTAAAAGGTCTTAAAATTTCTATAAAAAAGCCTATGTCACTTGGGATTATGTAAGGATTCTAACAATACCCCATACATCCAAATCTGTTCAGGTATTTCATTTATTCCGATTTTCTTGAATTGTATCTAAGAACAAAAAAAATAATAATCAAAATCGGTTCAGCCGTTTGGAAGCTACGAGGGAACAGACAGATACACAGATACACACGTTAAACTTATAACAACCCTCTTTTTCCGTCGTGGGTTAAAAACACCGACAGGTGTCAAAAATGTAGATATCGAAGACTATAAAATATGAGTTATGCCTATTGAGCAATGATTGGAAAACCGGGACTGAGTGCTTCGGGATCTGCTTATATTAGGCATTACCTAACTACGAAATGCACTCCTGTATACATACAATACTTTTATTGTTATAATTCCTTTGCATTAAAAACTTGGTAACAACTATAATATACCGGGAAACAAATCAAAACACTTTCACTAACAAAACATACTCCCTATTTACTAAGGAATGGCCTCGATACTGTCTGATATATCGTCGAACTTTTTATAGCGTTCTTAGTGGCCAAAGTTTGTGGAAAATGCGAAAAAAATGTGTTTTCTCCATATGGTGCCTTTGTAGGGAAGTTTTACGTGTTAAGGGATGAACACATACGCTTCAAGTTTCTCCTTTTCACGTTTCGCTATATTATGTTGACTCACCTAATTGATTAAGTATTTAAACCCTGATTTACACGGTGTGATTTTATTGCCCGTGACATACAATACATAGAAACAACGATTAAAGTTGCACCGTCTAAACAGTTAGACGACGCAAGACATGAATGTTGCATCAATTTTATTGCATGCCGCTGGCAAGTAACTTGCATCGTGTAAATGGGACTTTAGTAAGATAACATCCTTGTAAGAGAGGAACTAATACGCATGGCCTGTCGCGGTATTTCTTTCACTTAGGTACTTTTACTTTTAAATATTTCATATAGTGAATAGTAAAAAATATATTCTTTTCCCATACACACCATTTATTTATCTGTTCTGCTAAAAAAATATAGGTACTTGTCATCCCTACCTACCAAGTGTATGCCTCGAGATATTTTGTGTATACGCCTTAACACGTAGGCAGTAAAATTGTGAGACTAAGGGCAAGATTTACAGACCGTACTTAGACTTTTTTTGCACAGTAAAGTAAGGCAATACTATAAATAAATACTACGAACAAACACTACCTACAACGGCTCAAGAAAATAGGTGGCTCATTCAAATTTCAATATGTACGCTTTTATAATAAACTTCTAAGCCAAGTACAAGGACTCAGCGTTTATAAATTCAAATCATTCATTAAACATAAGTTGTGCCAGAAAGCGTTCTATACCGTTAAAGATTATTTTGAGGACAAAAAGGCTTGGAAAGTTTTGAAAATAAATCATTTATCATTTACCAATACAGTATCTAAGCGACTCAAATGAATATAGATATTATCTGTATAACATTACTGTTCATAATGGTATACAGTGTATAAATACAATACAATCAATGCCATACAACGTGGCAATGCCGCCAGTCTCTTGGGTACCAGTCGACAGCGATGCGGATGAATTTTTCGACACCATATTTTTGTTTGTGAATAGTTTTAGTTAAGTTAGTTTGTTATTTTTATTAATTAATTAAGAAGACTGCCTCGTTGGTCTAAAGTGGTCGCAAGCGCTACTGCTGAGCATGAGGTCCTGGGTTCGATTCCCAGGTCGAGCAAAGCGTTATTGGGATTTTCTATCTGGAATTTCTCAGTAACAGCGCGGAGTCTGGATTTGTGCCTGGTTGATGAGACTAGGTGCACCCCCTATTGGGGGATTTACTATATGTACACCTCTACCCAATCCTTCGGGGAAACGAGGCGTGATGTTATGTAATTAATATGTTCATAATCAAATGAAACGCATGCTCACATTTTATTAAGAACACTTAAACACAATAATAGGGTTTACATTCGTAAAATGAAATGCTTACGTAGCAAAGGAAAGACAAAGTGTGGTCTGTGAATCTTGCCCTTAGTATGGAAAGACAAGCTTGGTTTACTGCAGTCAGTATACCGTATCGTTGTAATGTGCTTAGAACTGGGTCATTGCGTTGTTGATAGACTGGCATGAACTTGTCGGTTTTGTGGGGTAGTGTCGCTTCTGTTAGCTTTTGTAATGAGGTGACAATCTTTAAGGCTCTTTCACACTGGTGCGATATCGCGGGCGCGACAAGGGTATTGTTGCATGTCGCGCCAGTGTGTACGAGCCGTTATAAATGATTTTATTTCTGTAAGTAGGTTTTTTGTACTAATACTTTATCATATCAACCATATTTTTTTTAAATCATTCACTATTTCTATTATAGCCATACCATCGCACCACAGCACTAAAAGAAAACAGAAATCTTAAATAAGTTGTAAAAGAAACACACAGGTACATAAACTCAGCCTTCCTTTAATAAAACAGGTATCTCGGTAATACCCATTACCACGGAATAGTACAGAAGGTCGGATTCATTCTAACGAGCGGAAACGCACTCACACATAGACACGCTTCACGTACAGTGAGTGCAAGCACACCAGCACACGTGAGGAGACCGCCGCCCGTACGTATGGTCTGTTCTAAAAGTATCTGATGAAAATGTAAATAAATGGATCAGAAAACGTAACGAATGATTTGATAACCTTTAACTCCATACGATACTTTTGGGACAGACTTTACACGTCTATGTGAGCATGTATTTTTCTTTATTAACTTTATTTTCTAATTGTCTTCAACGACAGCTACTTCCCCGTGTAACTACGTAATAGTTTGTATAAATTGGAAATGTAGGACGTAGTTAAGCAGAAAGGACCCAATCCACACTTTGGCCAAAATTGAGTTAAGTATGCCATCGTACTCCTGAGGGTCAAATCTATCATGTAGTGAAAACCCTATTTTTAAAATGTACACGGAATCTAGTTTTTCTCACTACCCCGACTCAACCCACAGTATGAAGAGCATATACAATGTATTTGCTGAACGAACTCAGTCCACTTGAATTGTTTCTGAGTAATGACATTTCTATGAGTATGTTCTTAAAGTCGATAAACCAGAATAAACTCAAACAGTTTGGATCCTTTCTAAGAATTAGTTTTGATTGGCAATATCTTTTTATCAAATAAGTGAAACGACTCAAACAGGTTGGGTCGTTTCTGTGATATAGGTTTACTGACATAAAATATTTCTTTTTGTTTAGCAGAAACGACTCAAAACACTTGACATATTTCAGCAAAACAGCTTTTGATGAACAGCACATTTAATATCAAATAACCTAAACCGACTCAAGCAGACTGAGTCGTTTGTAGGGAATATATGTAATGACTGATACAAATACTTTTAATTGAATTGAAACGACTTAAAACATATTTTGTGTTATTTAAGTGATAAAAGTATTAGTAATATTTAGTCAATATTTATTTTATTTGGAAGGACTCAAACTACCTATCTCCTTTTTGTGAATCAGGCCAAGTATTGTAACGAGTTTGAAAACAATTGTCTGAAATAAAATTAATAGGACGTCGTTAAGCAGAAAGGACTCAATCCACAATAAGTCACTTTTGAGTTATGGGCGTTTGAAGTTTCAGCTGTAATTTCGCTAATAAAAAGTTTTTTTTTTCTTCATCTTTGCCCGTTATTATTAAGAAGATAGTTTATTTATATTTTATTTGTTCATCAAAATAGTGATATATTTTGCAATAGATTTCGAGATATTAAGTGAAATGTGGGTTGAGTCCTTACAATTAATCTTAAGTTTGTAAAGGCAGGTATTTTTTTTTACTTTATCAGAATGGACTCAAAGCTACCCATCAACTACAAAATGAGTTATAAAAATAAAAAAAACAAGTATTATTATAAAAAAGTTATATATTTATTGACCTTAATCATAAACTTACAAAATCAAGTAAAAACGCCATCATTAAAATTAAAAAAATAGAAAAAACAGCGCAAAAATCAGCGCTCATATTAATTTCCCTCATCCTCCAAGTCAAAGTCAAGTGTTGGCCCGTATCCATCAACATCCTCGTTGATACAGCTATTACCCTTAAGGTTATTATAAAATGCGTGACAGTCTTCGGGTATTAAAGTAAACATAGATTTGAGATCATCGAGCTTTGCTTGAGGAATGGCTTTTCCCTGGGGCCAAAGAACTTCAAAATCATCTTCTGAAAATTGGATTGAAACCCCTTTGTTTTTTTTCGACAAATCCAGCTTTTGAATATCTCCACTCTCTGACGTCATAGTAATTAAGTATGGTTCTGCTTTTTCCAATAAAATCTGTTTAGTTTTTAGCCAGTTTACTTTATTTTTATTTGTACATATTTTGCGGTTCACTATTTTTTTTTCGATTTTTTTTGTACTTAAAAAATCTTGTGTTTTCATCCTAGTAACTTGAAAGGGGGTTTTCTTTTTACAGATTTTCATGATATTCATGTATTCTTCTGCGGTGTAAATTCGCTCATGATGCTTAAGCTCACATTCAATCTTGCTGAAATCAGTGTCATTAGGCAAAAAGGAATGTCTGGTCTCTAAATATTTAAAAGTTATCGTGTTAAGATTTGGGTGGCTGTGTAGTATAGTTTTTAGCATAAGGATTATTTTGATATTTCTATTTTGTCCCCCGCAGCAGTCGCTCCAAAGGGCTAAGTTCTCAACGCCATCCCTCAGACCGTTTTTTATGAAATAAATGAGACACGAGCCAACTTCTTGGGCTCCTCGTCCAGCTTCCCCTTCAACCCAGACATTGCACCGTCCTTGATTGTTAGTGCCAACGTGGATCCCGGCGTTATAAACCCATAACTGTCGTTTATAAAATACTATGTTAGTAGGTATACGGGGCAAAGGTAGAGTTTTTTCGAGATCATAGGTAAGACATAGGACACACAGAAGGGGAAGCTGGACGAGGAGCCCAAGAAGTTGGCTCGTGTCTCATTTATTTCATAAAAAACGGTCTGAGGGATGGCGTTGAGAACTTAGCCCTTTGGAGCGACTGCTGCGGGGGACAAAATAGAAATATCAAAATAATCCTTATGCTAAAAACTATACTACACAGCCACCCAAATCTTAACACGATAACTTTTAAATATTTAGAGACCAGACATTCCTTTTTGCCTAATGACACTGATTTCAGCAAGATTGAATGTGAGCTTAAGCATCATGAGCGAATTTACACCGCAGAAGAATACATGAATATCATGAAAATCTGTAAAAAGAAAACCCCTTTCAAGTTACTAGGATGAAAACACAAGATTTTTTAAGTACAAAAAAAATCGAAAAAAAAATAGTGAACCGCAAAATATGTACAAATAAAAATAAAGTAAACTGGCTAAAAACTAAACAGATTTTATTGGAAAAAGCAGAACCATACTTAATTACTATGACGTCAGAGAGTGGAGATATTCAAAAGCTGGATTTGTCAAAAAAAAACAAAGGGGTTTCAATCCAATTTTCAGAAGATGATTTTGAAGTTCTTTGGCCCCAGGGAAAAGCCATTCCTCAAGCAAAGCTCGATGATCTCAAATCTATGTTTACTTTAATACCCGAAGACTGTCACGCATTTTATAATAACCTTAAGGGTAATAGCTGTATCAACGAGGATGTTGATGGATACGGGCCAACACTTGACTTTGACTTGGAGGATGAGGGAAATTAATATGAGCGCTGATTTTTGCGCTGTTTTTTCTATTTTTTTAATTTTAATGATGGCGTTTTTACTTGATTTTGTAAGTTTATGATTAAGGTCAATAAATATATAACTTTTTTATAATAATACTTGTTTTTTTTATTTTTATAACTCATTTTGTAGTTGATGGGTAGCTTTGAGTCCATTCTGATAAAGTAAAAAAAAATACCTGCCTTTACAAACTTAAGTTTAATTGTAAGGACTCAACCCACATTTCACTTAATATCTCGAAATCTATTGCAAAATATATCACTATTTTGATGAACAAATAAAATATAAACTATCTTCTTAATAATAACGGGCAAAGATGAAGAAAAAAAAAACTTTTTATTAGCGAAATTACAGCTGAAACTTCAAACGCCCATAACTCAAAAGTGACTTATTGTGGATTGAGTCCTTTCTGCTTAACGACGTCCTATTAATAGAGAGAAGCCACCCATAACACAAGTTTTAAAAACAAAATTGTCATTATATTAAACTGTTGTGTTAATTCATTTATTTATCTACTATTTTATGTCCCGCTCGCTGGATGCATACAACCTTCTGTACCACTCTATGCCATTACGTTCATGACCGGTCTTAGCACCTCCATCTTAGATCCTCAATCTCTGATAATATCACAAAGTTTTCATATGAGAGGACCTTCGCTATAACTTTGCTTTACTAGGCAGAACAATGATCAGCAGAAAAATAGTTAATTCTGCAAATTTTTCAAATACTTTATTTATTTACCTATTAAAAAAAAAGTTTTTTCATCACAACTGTTAAGCTCTTGGCCCAAATCTCACCTGATGGTAAGTGATGATCAAGCCGAAGGTGGAACTGGTGGAAGTGAGCTTGACCCAGAATCCTCAACCACAGAGGAACTGGTTTTCTACCTCTAACTGCCGAAACACAACAATGCTGCTAACATTGTTGTTTCGGCGACAAACTTAGATAAGATGGTGGTAGCTAGCCAGGCGGACTTAGAACAAACCCTAGCATCAACCAAACCGAGCAGAAAATTTTGCCCCCACTGGGAATTGGACCTCTGGGTCTGAGACAGGTGGTTTAACCACTAGAAATCATTTTAACAATTCAGATTACTTTTAGACGTTGTCAGCACTTTTTGAGTTAAGATATAACTGAGTACCTATAGATAATAAGCTTGCTTTAAACAGGCCATTTCAGTACGTTGTAAAATTCCATTAGGTATTACAGTGCCTCAATTTGGGAGAAAATATATCCATCAGTGAACGTCAAACGTTTTTGATGACGAACTAGACAAAAATCACAGATATTTTATCATCATTTTCACAAGAAAAAGTAGGGCCTTGGGCCTTGGCGAAAGAAATTCAATTACCGAAAACTTTCTAGAAAATCAAACTTTTCGGAATTACTATCGAACACCATCTTTTAATCTAAATTTTTCTGCTGACGGTGCCAACACGTCCGATATTGAATTTATCAGCTTTTATAATCCAATTTATGGCGTGGCCTGAAAATAATCTTGATAGCTCATTACCACAGGAAAATATTCTACCTGTTGAAAAATTGTATTACCTTATTTTTGCGAGAATATGTTAAGAATTTTTTGTAGACCAGAAATAAGTTGCGATATTTTCATAAGTTTTTACATAATTGAAAATAAATCTTGTATCAGTTTTTTTCATAACAAAATTACATGTTTTTTTTAAAGGACCATTTTTTTTTCTGTTACAAAATTCTAATTTAGTACAGTCAACCTCACATCAGGGTCACCAATTTGACATTGATATCGTCGTTATGTCGTGGCTGAAAGGGCGATTTTTGTTTTGCAAGTGTTACCTTTGCGGTTGAGTGTGCATGAGGCAAATGACCACAATTTGACAATTTTATCGTTGATAATCCGAGAGCCGAGATCTATAAAACGTTAGCTCATGCTGACTAAGGGGCATATAACACTATCATAATATCTATGATCATAGATCTAGGAGTCATACTCGTTTAGACATAAATAATGAAATTCTATAATACGAGTGAAAAGTACGTGTTCATTTTCATTCTATCCAATCATTCATATTTAAAGATAAGAAAATGCGATGTTGTCATATTTCACGTAAGGGTGTTTTACATTAATAATCGTGACTTGGTCGAACTATTTTGTATGAAAAATGAAAACCGAAAAAAAACAATTGAAAAATAATTCATATGCCAGTTGTTTCTTTGATATGGTCATTCATATTTTAAAAAAAACACCTTGTATATTATATGGTGTTCCCTTGTTTCGCAGACAGAAATTTCATAGAATTTCCTTTCGCAGAAAATGTTTCATATAATATTTGGTTCTTGTATTTTTATTTCGAATATTATTGATTTGACGAATATTTACTTGAATTAAACATATTTCACAGAAACACAATTCAATGAATTTTATAATCACATATTTTTATTTAACAAACTTATCAAACAGTAGAATAATTTTTTAAAGAATATTGTTTGTTCGGGGTATTTTTCCATGTGGTTAAAAGCCCGGTTGGAGTGTACGTAACGGGGCACGGAGGAAAAAATACTTATTTTCGCAAATCGTTTGTTTTCTCGATTCTATCGTATATCACTTATATATAAGGCTAATAGCATCTTGTTGTTTTTTTTTCTCGGGCCAGCCGTTTGTCGTAAAAATTATGTTGGAGGGATGGTACAAAATGCAATATTACTGTACTAGAAGAATTTAGGATGCAAGAGCGAGCGAAGCGAGCTCGGGACTTGGGGCACCCCGACTCGGACAGGTTAGGTTAGAAGGGGATGGCGGGGTCTTCCAGACCCCGCCATCCCCTTCGAGGTTATTTTTTTATAAACCACCCAGAAGTAGGAGCCCCGCGAAGCGGGGCTCCGTCGACTACGCTTTGTTATTCTTGCCATTCAGAAATAGGCGTTTCTAAGTAAAAAAATTATATTAAGTAAACAATATGAGGATAAAGAATATTTGATTTGTTACTCTATGTTATGAATATCGAAACATTAAATTTTATTTGTAACAAAAATCTATGATTTAAACATTTTCAAAGAAAGTATTCTGCGTATTGATTATTCTATGAAATGATAATATAAGAAACATTTTATGTGAAACGAAATTCTATTAAACTGTTGTCTATAAAACAACGTACAACCATATTATATACATATCTACGAAGCTTACAATTTACCCATAATATTATATCCCCCTAAACATGTTTCCGTCTCTATTTTGCACTTACAGCTTGACAGTTGTGTCATAGTAACAGGAATACCGCTTAGCGTTCCTGCTAAGTAAAGCGACGGTTTCCTAGAAGAGCGGTGGTCGCCACATAGCGTCTGCAATTTACTGGTGAATGAGGTCACCGAAACGTTATTTATGAAAGTAATTTTGTGTTCTCCTAGAGAGCATTTTTGACACCGTAAAGTCAAACCCTACTGCCTTAAGATTTAAATCGCTAGATATGCCCTCAACGTACTCTGTCACGCGAAGAAGTGTCCATACTGAGGACAGTGAGCTCACACACTATTAAATGGCGTTTCCATGACAATAAAGTCACTGCGTCATTTTGGCAAAATGAAACAGAAACGTGACTATCTTTTGACGTGGTCGGGCGAATCTAACGATTTAAATCTTTGCTGCTGCCATCATTTTCATGACAGCCGTCATTTACTTTTATAGATCTCAGTCTTAGTAGTCAGGTGACAGATTAAGTTTGAAGACTCGAAGCAAGGCAGAGATGACGGCCATCAAATAATCAAACGACGTCCACTATCTGCAATGTATTTTCTATATTTCGAACTACCAATGTAGAAAGTCACGAAAAACATTACCTTCTTAAATTCATTGCATTGGAAGAAGAGGAAAATGTTCACAAAAATGTTTCCTCAAATTCGCATTTGAAAGGTATCCTTGTCACAGTCAAAACTCATAACGGGGTAAAAGTATTTTTTGTCTGGACATAAGTCTGAAAACTCTCCAAAAGCCTTTGACGTTTTAACTCCGGATTTCTTTTGTTAGCCCATATTTTCCCATTGTTGGACAAATTTTTAAAGGAATCCAGCTCATTCCGTCATCTTCATCTGGGCCTGCCGCAATGTCGCTTATCATTAAGAGGAACTTTTAGATAGGAAAGGATTTTTGTCACTTTTAAAAATAACTTTTATTTTTGTACAATTTCTAAGGCATTCCGTAACCATTTCTACCAAAGCTCTTTGGACTGGTTAGGAATTTCCTAGCAATTACTACTAGGAAACCTTTTAGGAATTCCTTCTTTTAAAAATGATGTTTTTTAATGATTCCAAAAAATGACTAAGGCAACGAACATAACCATGTTTACAAAAAAAAATCATTAGAGACACTAGGCTAGGGAATAAAAATACGGATTTTGAATATAACAAGTCAAACTTACTTTTCACCGATTAAGAATTTTGACTGTAACATCCACCAATTCCAGATTCCCCTTGTTTTTGACGATAGCTTGGTTTTTCTCGTTGATCCCTGTGTAAGGGAAAATGGAATGTACATACCAGCTGTTTATTCCAGTTTAATTTGCAATTTATAAGAGGTTAGCAATTTGATTTGACGATTGGGTGCCGGTGGCGTGTTTTGTGTTTTGTTTGAACGTGGTGTAATTGTACGCACTGTTTGGGCTTATTTTGAACCGTTTATGTAACTCTCTTTTATTGATATATCATTATTTTCTCGTCTGTGTGTGTTTTGTATTTCATCTTTTTTTATTCAAATATATTCAGGATAAAATCTAGCCTATATCTTTTTTCAGGTTTCAGGCTATATTTCTGTCAAATTTCATAACGATCAGTTCAGTGGTTTAGGCGTGAAAAGGTAACAGACAGATGGATATACGGAGAGACAGACAGAGTTACTTTCGTATTTATAACTAGCTGCGCCCCGCGGTTTCACCCGAATAAGCCTCGATCACGTGGAAATATTGCAATAAAAAGGTCATGTTTTTGCCATGTGCCAAATTTCATCCAAATACGTTCAGCCGTTTCAGCGATATCAGTGTCGATTTTTGTTTCTTTTTTTAATTTGAACACGTAACCATTTGTTACATTTTGACAAGGATCTAAGTATGATCTAGGTTTGCATAGACTGCCTGCCAACTGTAGATAAGTAACATGTTAGAAACAGAATGGTTTAAGTCAACCACACATCAGCGTGACAATGACATCGCCTTTACGTCGTAGCATTAAGGGCGGTTTTTGTAGTGCACGTGTTACTACTGATGTGCGGACTATACCTACTTAAAATTGTAATTACGAATCGTTTATCAAAAAGATGGTCGGTATAATATAGAAACCCAGCTTGCCATACAATTTGATCCTCTAAACATGACAATCTATCAAGCAACATCTGCCTTCATTTTATAAACTCCTATGCAATGAAGGCGCAGATGTACTAAAATGTCTCTATTATGTAGGAGCATTATAATTTGGAACGAAGACGGCCATCTGACCCCTAGATTATGTGGGTGGCCATTTTCTGGTCAATGCTTAAGGCGGATATGGGATGGTGTGTGGTACAAGGGATAAGGTGCTGTAAAGGTTGTCTGCAAAAAGGAACCATGCATCATGCCTGCTGGCAGAAAAATGATTCTGTTTGCATTCGAAAACATATGCGAAATTGACTTGTTCGTCGACTTGCGAGTGTCAAAGTCGCGAGCCGCGCGCGAGATGGCATCTTCCGATTTTACTAGAAGCAATTTCAGAATAATTGTAAAAAAAGCTTTTGTTTTGGAATAAGACGTTATTGTCTACAATAATGGACTGAGACAAAAGTCAAAAATCCATCCATACTATTCATACCATAAATGCGAAATACGAAATCCATAAATACGAAAGTAGCTCGTGTCTGTCTGTCTCTCTGTTATCTTTCCACGCCTAAACGGCAGAACGGACATCAATCATCAATCAATCTGCCTAGCCTTTTCCCAACTATGTTGGGGTCCGCTTCCAGTCTAACCCTATGACATATTAATACGTTTTACCCCGGTAGTACGATCCCGTGGAATAATTTCCGAACTCCGAGCGGACGAAGTCGCGGGCAAAGGCCTGTAGATAATGATATACCCGCTAAAGCTTTTCCCTTACAACTGAGTGATATCGCAATGTCAAGCGATGGGTCGCTATGGGCTCAATACACATGATCGTGATCGCATCCATTTATTTTACATCATGACTTGTGAACTATGCCTTACAATCATGGCTCATTTATTATTATTAGTGCTGTCCTTTCGATGGCGATGTTGCAAAGTTTTTGTTGGATAGGAAAGAATGTTTTGAATTTGTTTTGATCATTATTGTCAGAACTAAAGCTTTTGGTAAACTTTAATCAAGACAGATGAAGAATACTTTAGACACAGGTTTTTATACGGTGATGATAAATTTGATCGACAATTCCACCATAATAAAGCATTTTGCCCGTAATGTTTTGAAAAAAAAATCAATCAATTTTATTCATACTTTTTACGTTTCTAGTTTTTTTTTTAAGGTTGTGGAAGTTTTCGATAAACCTTTTAGTGTCAACTTATTGCTTACTTTTGTAACTGTCGAACGAAATCACCTTTATACCTGTAGGACCTCCACTTCGGTAGATATTGCAAAATAGCAGTCAAAAATGGCCTCCATTTCAAAACAGTAGGGGCAAAATGCCTTATTAAGGTGGATTAGTCGATAAAATTGATCTTATTGCGTCGCCTTAACGGGTCGGACACTGTATGAACCGACTTGAGGTAGGTACCAGTCTCTCACGAAGTTAAAGCTCCTTGTTCGTGCACTATTCTCAAATATTAGCAACAACAGTATACCTACTTAACTTGAATAGAGAAAATAAACGTATATATTAAATTAAAATATTATATTAGTCTAAAGAAAATTGTAGCTTGCTCCCGTTTACCTTCGCAGATCACAAAAGTAAAGATACAATTTATTTTTATTATTAATATTAAAAACTGTATTACAACCTATATTTCGTCGACCTTTTCCGAAACGAGATCCCTTTAATACACTAATAAGACAGTTACGATAATAGGGATGTCAAAAACAGGGGTAGATATATTTTCTTCTCAAAAGAAAATAATGTAAGTTAATTTTATAGCTATAGGTACCTTCCCTTACACATAATCAGCATGATTTTCCCACTGCTGGGCCACAGGCCTCCATTCTGTGGGAGGGAGTGGGCCGTAATCCACCACGTGGGCCCACTGCGGGTTGGTGGACGTCACATGTCTTCAAAACGCCACGACTTACGAGTGACAGTCGTGAGTTTTAACCCAGGCACTTTATTTTATGTAAGTATTTAATTTAAAATCAAAATCAAAATATTTTATTTCACATAAACCTACATGGGCACTTATGAAACGTCAGAATCTAGGTGCACGGTTCCAATTGGTCGTTTCCTATGGAGAAGAGCCGGCAAGAAACTCCACGGTTACACGGTTATTTAATTAACAATGCTCTCAAACCTTTCCTTAACTGATGTGTAAATATAATATGTAACATAATAATATGACCTAATTGAGACTAGCTCTGGCTAGGCAAACTGCGGGTAGCGTATCGTTTAAGGAAGATATAGATAGATAGTTTTATGAGAATAAAAATGAAATGTTTGCTATCTAAACCAATAAATTATTGAAGGTGGAAATAAAATACAAGTGACCTAATTAAATATGTAGTCAGTGTGTGAAATGCTAAATAACTGAAGAACCCATATTGCATTTGGTAAATTAAGTTGTATTCAAAATGGTCTGTGGCAGCCCTATTTCTAAATAAGACTTTCCGCGTTATACCCTTATATATTTCGGGAGATTAAATCGCTATTCGCATCTTATCAATCGATTCTCCTCGCTCGCACATCCAGAAAATTGGTGCATGAAATGTAATCGAGAAAATTCTTGTATATTCCTTTACTAGCTACCCGCTCCTGCTTTGTCCTGTTTTTACGACTTGCCAAAACATCTATAATTCTTATAAGTAAGTTAAATAATAATGCATTCTTATAGGTAGAGCATGTATCAGACAGGTGTGATCATATACAACGTGTAACGTTAAATGCGCAAATCCTCAGCACCCCAAGTGGTTTTTAATTCAAATGACCTATTTTTTTTTTTTTTTTTTTATTAGCCTACATTATCCCACTGCTGAGCAAAGGCCTCCCCAAAATCCTTCCAATGACCTATTTAAGAGAGAAAAAAAAAACATTAAAAGTAAAGGTTTTATGTGCTGTTTTAGTTTTACTGGCAATTCTTTGCATTGAAATAATAGTTATTTGTTATGCAAGGCTGCAAAGTTGTTTATGGCGCGAGTACTTGTATTGCAACCTGAGCAAGCGAAGGATTCTAGGATTGAACCAAGAGCGAAGCGAATGGTTCAAATATAGAATCCTGAGCGCTGCGAAGGTAAACGCAGAATAACTTTGCTGCCGAAGGAAACACACAACTTTTCACCTCACTACAGCGAGGAAAATGCTAGGTACAAGAAGTGTGTATGTCGTCTTACTGGCCTGTCTGATTATTCTAAAAATGATGTTGGCTCATTGACATGAAATAAGTATTTATGCATTTTCAGTGGACCCGGCGGTATAGAAAATTATTGAATAGAAAGGTTCGAATTTTAAAAACTCTTTCCACACTAGCGGATAAAATGCACTTTTGCACTTAGATTTCGAATGACAAACAGAATCTTTCCGAGCTTGTGAGGTGAAAAAGCTATTATTATTCCGCGTTTGAGAAACTTAAAATTCATTCCAAATCAAAAACGTCCAACATTAACTTCTCAAACAAAATCTAATTACGATTTTCCCAAAAGTGGCTTTCCAACTAAGCGTGTGCATGCCGTGTACACATCGCACGCAGTTGGCACGGTGCCAGCAAGACTCCATGTGAGCCGCCTGTCTTGTGTTCATTCGAGGCTATTGCGAGAGAGGGAACCAGTCAGAAAAATATTTTTTTTTTAAAGAGCGTGTTTTTATTTTTGTTAAGAGGATGTGCTTGGGTAGTCCGCCATATTAAAATCTTTTATTTTTTGCAATTTTCAGGTCAATCATCTCAGCGCATCGCAGTCCACTGCGGGACATAGGCCTGACCCAGGCTGCGCCACAACACCCTGACCTCCGCCTTCCGCGTCCAGTCTATCGCAGCCACCTTCTTAAAGTAGTCGTTAAATCTAGCTGGGGGGTGACCCACACTACGCTTGCGGTTGCGCGGTTTTCCTTCACCGTTTTGAGAGCAGTGGTGATTAAATAATTTATACGAAGTAAAGCGCCTGTCTGGGTTCGAAACTAAGACGCACAGTCAACAAAGCTATTCGGTATACAGGCAAAATTATTCATCCCTCCACTACACTGCCAATATTCATTTTGCGTAATCACTTTTTAAGCATAAGGCATAATTAGTACATAAAGCGAGTAAAAAAAAATTACTTCCTAGCACATTCTTTTTTTTTTAAAGAATTTTTAAGTTAGCTGCCTTTATACCAAATAGCTTTGTTAACTGTACAACTCGTAAGTCCGACGAGAGCACTCGTAAGTGCAGACAGTGCACAGACACACTCTCTTCCTTCTCTCTCATAGTCCGGTCTGACCGGAGGAGATTAGGCGCAGGAGAAACGACTTAGTATGCTACAAAAAACAATAGTAGACATTATTGTCTTTTGGAGAACGCTAAACCGTACGAGACATAAGGCATATTTAATTACAAACCTGTCAAGATCGATCTTTCAAACAAAAAATAAGATTACATTCCCTTTTCAGTTTTCTAGACACATTATAACGTTCAAGGCTGTAAAAAAAAGGTTATTTGAATTTCTCCAAACGTCTCAGGAATCAATTCATCAATTCGCATATTATCAAAACCAATTTAAACACACATTTTCTTTTCCAATGTTCAAATGTTCTTATTGGCATTCTGTTTTTTAGGGTACCATAAATTGAAGGCACATTATGAATTTTTAATCCTTAATTTCAGCATCCGTCTATCGGGCACAGAATTTAGAAAGAAAGAAAGAAAAATGCGTTTATTGGCATTACAGCAGAAAAATACACCTTAAAACTTAAAAAACAGAAGACAATGATTTTTATGCCAAAAGGCCTCAGCTCAGCATAATGTCAGATGACAACACAAAGTGTACCACCTGACGCTGATTTTCAGCTGCAACCCACGAGTGCCATACGCTAGAATAATAAACATAGGGAAGTGTGTGTCCGGTTTAATAAATTAAAGGTACTTTATGATAGCATAATAAATAATAATATATAAAAAAGCTTGGGTACACAAAATCAAATAAAATGTTTTAACATACATGAGTGTATGTGTTGTGTTCTGTTTTACTGGATCAGCCTGGCCTGGCATATCTAGTGGTTACGGTACGGTAGTCTTAGTACATTGTGTTGATTTACATAATTATTACACATACTTCCCCGTACTCACCACACTAGGGTTCAAATGACCACAGACCCTGGGGCTTAATATGACAAGGGACATATCACATTCCAAAACTTTCAGCACGTCAACATCGACCCTCCCCTTATCACTAATTAATAATTCACACAGTAAATTGGTTTCACCTCATCAATTATTTCACGGAGTTAACGAGCTCCTTGATATAAAGAAATGAATCCTTTGATCCGTGCAGTAATCCCAGTAATTAGAAGAGTCTTGGTATACGCATAAGAGGACGGCGAAGGGATGTGTGTTCATCGACGATTCGGATTCGGCTTGATTCGGCGAATTTGATGGTGTTTGTCTTTTTTAGATCGCTGGCTTGCTGGTCAAGTGGTTGTCAGATTTAAAAATCCTCAATTATTATGAGGTATTTTCATGACTATCATCATTTTTATTTATTTATTTAAATATACATCTCTTTTTTATATCATTGTTTTATTTTTATTCCTCAACTATCGGTAGCTTTCACCCGCGGATCCGCGGAGGTCTGAAATTATCGCATGGGAACGTTCTACCCGGATAAAAACACACATCTTTAGCCGAAAATAAATCCCAAATCGAAATCCGTTCAGCTGTTAAGGCGTGAATACGTAACAGACAGACAGAAACAGTTACTTTTATAATAAGTAGTAAGGATGGATGACTTGACGTAAGATTTGACAGACTTCAACAGCAGATGAAATAAATAAACATGAAAACAGATTTATAAACGTAAATAAGCAAAGTGCAAAATAGTACCTGGAACGACTTGGAGGAGGCCTTTTTGCAGCAGTGGGATAGCAATGGCTAGGAAAAAAAGCATGAGTACTTGGAAGAGGTTTTTGTCCTTTTGTCCTTACGTTTAATATTCATAAAGGTATATGTGAAACAATATTATTGAGAATTTTAATCCCAAATGTGTTTCGGGTCATGTCTCAAATAAAATACCTAGTCTGTAAAATAAATTAATTTTATAGCAATAAAAAAAAAAGTTTTAATAGAAATATCATTCTGTTGGGATGAATCAATAACAAATGTTTGATATTATGAATTTATGATCCATTTTGATGCATAGAAACTTGAATTGAAACGAAAATTTGATACTTTGAGTTAGACACTTTTCTTGATACTTTATTATAATTCAGACCTCATTCTAAATAACATTTCTCTTATAAAATATATTGCTCATGGTCACGTACAAATAAAATTGTTATTCTGGCTTATTTTTGTAAAGATGATTATCTTTAAAGTAAAATAGTTTCAATAAAAAAACAATAAGTCGTTCTCGTAATTGTTTTACCACTTTTGATCACAATTCCCAGTAACTCTCTCTAATTTTAGGTAAATTCTCTAAGGTTGAACCTATCGAAATGTCACAAATAGACAAAAGACCTTGTCGTTTACGTGCAAGTGACATTCTACCCTATGGTGATAAAGCAATTACGAGTTCAGTTATACACAGTTATGCTTCTTTAGGTATCAAGTGTCACCTGATAAGATTTTTTTTTTTAAGTTGGCCATATTTAAATCGTTTTTTTAATATAGTTTTATGTGTTATATTTTATTCTCAAAAACCTTATGATATTTTTACCCATATTTAGGTTAATGAACAATAGTAGATATTACTGCCTTAAAAGACCAAAATAATTGTATTATATGTGGATCTTTTATAGCAATCTTTTGATTACTCATCGAAATCAAAGAGATGGAGTTGAACAAGACGATACTCCATCTATTTCCCACACTGAAATAAGATTAGAATAATACGGTATAAGAGGTGGTGGTAGGCCCACTGTGTTCAAGCTCACCTACGTACAAGTGATTTTTAGTTAAGTGAAGTGATACTTGTCAACTGCCAACGTCTAATCTCGTAAACCCCACGAGCGAGGGAAAAAAATGTCGGTCACTCGGCCCTGTGTAGTAAGTCAATCAAGACTAAATAAAATTATAAAAAAAGTTACAGAATTTCATTCAAGAAGAAATCAAAATTTCATCCCTTATGTCTAACTAGACACACTGTCCTACGGATTGCTTTCGAACAGAATACTTTTCAGCACCAAGTTAATTCGAATTTTCGGCGAACTACAAAGTTTGTTGACCAGCTCACAACACTACGTGACCGGTTGATTAGGGTCTTATCTCATTGGTATCGGTCCTGTATCTGTTTACATATTCAAGGTTTAAGCCGTCCTTTGGCTTGTTATCTGACAGCAATTGTTTTCGAAATTTTAGTTAGAAGACTAGGAGTAGGGGTTGTGTACCTACCTGTCGAAATTTTTAAGTGGGTTGGTATTTGTTTAAGTCCAATTTGTATTTAAACCAAGGTCCTCTGTTTGGCCTACATAACTTAACTCAAGGTCACGGCGTTTGTCAAATTTTCTGACTTAGGTACCCGTAAATATGGCCAACACGGCTTTTCTATGAAGATTTATTAATAATCATCTAAGAGCCACGAAAGGTTTTGTTTTCGAAGATGGTCACCTACCCGACATCAAATTATAGGAAACGCCGTTTTATAAACCAGGATTTGTTCTTCGATACCTACAAGCCTCACAAATATGAGGATGATGAGATGATTTTCCACATAGGCTTGGAAGCCATCTTATTTGCAAAATTGAGTTGTTGAACCCCGTTACTCTAGTGGTGGTATGCGCCACTGCTGAGGACGAACGCTGGTTGAGCAATGTGTCATTAGGTTTATCAATGAGGAATTTATCAGTAGCAGCGCTGAGTCTGTCTTTGTGACCGGTTAATGGCAATAGACTCACCCCGAATTACATGGTACTTAAAAATAACTGGCGAAATCGTGGTTTTCCTACTATAGGTACACCTCTGTCTAACCCTGCTGGAATTACAGGTGTGATGTTATGTGTGTATGTTGTCTCATCATCCTATATCAGTCTCCTACTGCTGAAGCCTCAAGTACAGTTCCCTAAACTCGATCCTCGACCCTCTCTTACATCTTTTACCAGCTCAAAGTGTGCTTTATCAAAATCAAAATGAAGTTACGGAAGTACCTACCACGGCCATGTTAACCCAAACACCATAATCAGTCGATCCTAATGTTCTAGTGGCATCGGTTGTTAAGCTACTTTAGAGCTGTTTCACGCCCCTTAAGTCACCATCAAAACGGCGTAAACCTTAATCTTGTCAGTATTAATTCTGCGCAAAAAGGCGCAGAAGGACCACAAAGAATTAGACCTTTTTTCAATAATCTGGAATGGATTTGCATGTGGGATACTCTAACAACACAACAATATTAGGCATCCATGCTACCGGTCTGTCTAAACAGACCACCCGTAACGATCTTACATTCAAAACTTAGGTGAAGTGAGCTTGAAGTGAGGTGTCAATAGAGACACTGGCAGCAGGTGGAATGACAGCTCACTTCACAGAAAAGACTAGGTGGCCCGTTTTTTCAAAAAAGATTTGCACAATTGCTCATCTATCAGATCTAAAGACACAGTTGGCTGCAAGCAAACCTTTAAGAAATGAAGCTTTGGAAATATTACACATTATGCCTACAGCCTAGTGGGTATACCAGATTCAAAATGAATAGAGAATGAAAAAAAAAATGGCTGTTCACGGGGTGCTATAGTGACTGCGTAATATCCTGGTCCTTCTATAACTACCTATTCAGTGGCACTATCACCGTGGTTAAACGGTTTTCACCCTGCCCGTAGTTTAACACCCTGTATCGTTTATGGCTCGAAGACAACATAACTTGGGTCATTGTCACCGATGGGTAATATGATGGTATTTATCGGAAGATTGCTGATGATCGTAATTCAAGTTTAGGTAAGTTCTGATCGTGTGATGTTAGGGCGTTTAAAAAAAGAAAAATGAACTGAAATACGTTATTGATGGTGCCAAACTCGTAGCTAAACTCAGGGTTGACTTCATTTAGATTGCCATTGATACGCTAAGAAGAATAATGCAAAAAATAATGGTTATAAGCGTTTATCTATGTATCCGCTCGGTCGACACGGAGTAACGCGGCGTAAAGTGCGCATGTGTCGCGCCGTCCCGAGTTGTCCCGAGTTACCCGGCTGCGCGTGATTAAAACTACGATATCTTCTAAGATAAGCATGGGAGCTGTTTAGAAGTTACGTCGTTGGAATTATTATGAAACGCAATTTATAGGTATATTTAAAATATATTCATGATTCGGTAATTATGAATAAATAATATAATAATAATTATTATTAAACAAAACAAAAACATTAATTCAATAAATTAGCAATAACAATAAAGATAAAGTAATTACATAAATAACAGATAAGCAAAATGTTAGAATCTTATAACAACTTAATGATCTCCTTAAACAGGTCTTCCTCTCTCCTACCCTTTTGCTGTGCCCTACAAGGTCCATAATGATGTAAATTATATAGTTACCACCTAAGTACACATTATGGTAAAGCAATAAAGATATTGGGTATTGTATAAATAGGAGCCTATTAATGTCACTAATTCATTAACATTTTCACGCTTTGAAATTCTTCCAAATCCAAAAAGCACCAATTGCAACCTAAATATTTTTTCCAAATTATCACGTGTACCTTATCTCACGTGAAATCTCTTATACTTTACCAGTTTTCAGTGCTGAAAAATTTCCCAAAGGTGTAATATATTTGCTGCAAAATTTTCTTGACTCTCTAACTTATAAACTGGTCCATGAAATGGAAGGAAAAACAATGGCGAACGAGCAGACACGCGGACAATCGCACTCGCTCCGGATGAGATGACCTCAATAGCTCTTACGGAATGCAGTGGGCATCATGAAGTATCCGAATATTACAGCTTATATGAGGAGATTGTATGCATGTGGGGAAAAGGGAATTTTGTAACTGTATTCTGTTGAGAAAGAATCGGTTACGTAAATTGGATGAGGTAGGAGCTAATTTTGAATCGACATGTTACTATTTAATTAATGATTATTTAAATGAAAGACGACTGTTATTATCTGAAATAGCACCACAAATATGGACATTTTGATTAGACTTGTGTATTTTTAATTTGACATTTCTATTTTTAATGTAATTTATTTTGTGATTTTTGGAATTAAATGCGATTAGAATCTAATATATTATTTTGCACACCTCATTAGGTTATAATACAATGTAACACCTTTATAACATGTGTTATGCAAATAAATTATTTGACTTTGATCGAAGGACATTTTTTTTTTTTGATGCTAGGACTGATTTCGTATCGAAAGACCAATATTTTTTTATGCTTAGCTCTTTAATAACTATTTTGATCTGACTTTGATCTTACTAAGTGCAATAAAGTAAAGTTAAGAGAGAAACACTGCTATGGCGGACGAGCATACTCACGGACAATCGAATGACCTCAATAACTCTCACAGAATACAGTGGCCATCATGTGATTGAAAGCGAATTTTGACCCGAAGCACCATTTTTTTCAATTAGTTGCTAGAGCTGAATTTGGTTGAAAGGACCAATTTTTTAATGCTAATCTGTTTAATAGTTATTTTAATGTGAATTTAATAAACATGACGAAACAAAAAAGTGAAGGAATACTGCGTGCAGTATTTTTGACAGATACATCAAAATCAAAATCATTTATTCAAAATAGGCTAAGAATCAGCACTTTTCGAACGTCAAAATTAAATAAGACAATACCCTAAAACACCCACCCATCACCACTTCCTAGTGCTTTAGCTGAGAAGAAAAAGTGGCGCAACAAACTCCCCAGCAGCACAGCTGTCTGTTCAGTTATAAAAAATTGATTATAAACAATAGATAAATCTTGTTACGCTTTTCCCGTTACAATCATATGATTGATGGATTTTCTGTTTGACTTAACGACAAGATTATAGGTACAGTAGGCCGCACATCAGTAGTAACAAAACCAGTATAAAAACATAAAAATTTATACTATGGATCAGATAGTTTGCATTTCAGCTCCAAGGATCAATTTATTTATAACTATCTTCTGCCCGAGACTTCTTCCGCGTGAAATTTCGTACCCCGGAACACCGCGTCTTATCCCATCACCCCGCCCGCGCTATTACTTCGTTTTCGCTTAGGGTTTTTTCTGACTTTTTTCATTTTGCTTGGCTTCTCAGGGCGTGATGTTACATAGCCTATAGCTGGCCGGTGATTTTCTCGACAGATTAGTAAAGTTTGCATCAAAATCCGTTCAGCCGTTTTCACGTGATGCGCGGTCAAAAAAACAGACAAGCAGACAAAAATTTCAAAAAACTGTTGGAATGTGTTCTGTTATCGAATTATCCTTAGCTATTTTTTTTCGAATATCTTCCATTTACAGAGTTTCGACCCTCTTCAGCTTTATTATATGTATAGAAAAGAAAATAAGCTTTTATCATAGCCTTATTCAACCAGCACCCTAATTGCGTTAATACACGATCAATCACAATCTGGATCGGTTTGAAACAGATTGCTAATCCATTGGTTAATAAGTTCGAAAAAAAACTCTGCTCAACAACGTAAATAACGCAATGGATGTTGTTGAACTGTCAAAATGAAACAGATTAGTCGGAATCGTTTACGAAAACGTTTTACGCAATTAGATAGCAGGATCGGAAACCATGGTAGCCCACTAGAAACACACGCTGTTCGTGGGTTCAAACCACTGCACTGCAAGAATTATTTCATCACCAGAGCTCTCAAAGCCATGTCTTTAGAACCAAAATTCGAAGACATGTGACATCCGTACTGGGCCCGCGTGGTGTTTTACGGCCCACTCACTGTCACAGAGAGGAGGCCTGTTTCCCAGCAGTGGGAACATTATAGGTTACATTATCATTACATTATAGGCTACATTATCATTACATTATAGGCTACATTATCATTACATTATAGGCTACATTATCATTACATTATATGCTACATTATTATTCAACCTTCGAGGTCGTTAAAATAGAATAAAATAAAATAAAATTACAGCGTTTCAGTGTTCAGTATCCTATAACAGCTACAAAGTAACTCTAAACAAAACAAAAAATAACAGTTCCAAGAAAACTTTATTCAAGAGCTACTACTGTCACCAGTACTTAAATTGTATTGCGAATTAATTTACAAGACAATGAAGAAATTCTTAGAATACCCTCTCAATGTCTATTTTGTTTAACACTGGTCTTTAGAGTTCAAGAAACTTGATGATAGTTAATTTGTCGTTTCTTTCAAGTTTTAAGTAGCAGCCGTATTTTATTACCTACTTACCTAAATTATATACCTGTGGATGTAATGTCAGAGTTTTTAGGGTTCTCGTAGACAAAAGGTGCTTAATCTTATAGAGGTATGAGGAACAGGGTGTATGTTCACTCATCCTACATAGAAAAGGGAGGATCCTCTAAACAGACAGGTGTCGTGTCTAGTGGGCAACTGCCCGACGATTGCTGTCGGGACATTGTATATATAAGGTGCTATAAAAATATCTGCCACGGCTTTAATGAGAGGTAGTATTGTGTTTAAAGATAACAATAGTGAAGAAATTTCGTACCCCGGCACAGTTAAATTAATTTGAGAAAATAAAGTAGTTAAATAAACATTGACTCTACTCTGCATAACGTGGTTCACAAATTACGCGCGAAGTGCACTTCGTCAATGAAAACAACTGCTATCTCTTTCCATCTGTTCTGTGAATGAAAACTGAAATCAGCTGACTAGTTCGACACTTGCAAATTTATACGTACAATTTTTTGTATGAAAAAAAATATGACACATGATCAATAATTTATCTTTACTATTGTAATCTATAAACACAATACTATCTTCCATTGCAGCCGTGGCAGATATTTTTATAGCACCTTATATATAGGTATACTCGTCACACTGTAAACCCTGCTTGCGCGATGCAGAATTTTGCGTGACGTCAGTGAGATGCGTAGTTCACATGTGGCGTTGTAGATGCCGCCACAATCGTTAACCGCCTCTGTGGTCTAGTGGTTAGACCACCTGTCTCAAACCCAGAGGTCCCGGGCTCGATTCCCAGTGGGGGCAACATTTTCTGCTCGGTTTGGTTGGTGGTACGGCTTGTTTTGAGTCCGCCTGGCTAGCTACCACCATCTTATCTAAGTCTGTCGCCATAACAACAATGTTAACAGCATTGTTGTGTTTCGGCAGTTAGAGGTAAGATAGCCAGTTCCTCTGTGGTTGAGGATTCCGGTTGAAGCTCGCTTCCATCTTCGGCCTGATCATCACTTACCATCAGGTGAGATTCAGGCCAAGAGCTTCCCCGTAGTGGTTAAATATATTTTTTTTTAAAAGCCTCTTTTAGAATTTAATTTTTGTGACTGACCAAGCACTTTATTTTGCGGGTGGAAACCGACATAAATATAATATCAAACCAAAAATTCTATTAATCATCTATCGACCCGCTCTGGGCCCGCGTGGTGGATTACGGTTCACTCTCTCTTATAGAGAGGCCTGCGTCCCATCAGTGGGAACACAATTTTTTTTACGTTTGTAATAAGATCTGATGTACACAGTTATGCAATAACTTCATAATATATGTATCCTCCCATAAAGTTCAGTTTACGGTACTACTTCATATTTGTTAGACTTTTTCAATCGTACTAGTAATTCTGAAATCAACATAATTTACGCTATTGTAAAGTTCATATTTTTTAAGTGAAAATAATAATGTATTTCGAAATAAAATAATAAATAACAACAGGAAACGTCGCTTTATTCGTGTCTGTCTGTGTGATCGCGTTCGTCTTCTAAACTACGCAAATGATTTTGATGTGATTTTCACCATCATTTTGTGAATTTATTCCGAATGAGCGTTGTAATTTCGATGTTTTGTCAAGTCGTAAAAACCGTGCGAAGCAGGGGCGCGTCGCTTGTTTGGAATAAATAAACTTTTCTCTCACTTAACCTTAAGTCAAGTTACGTAACACATTTCTACTGACAGCGATCCCTAAAAGACACGAATACCCCATTTTAATTTGACAGATTAAACAAGAAGTAGGTAACGTAAACAGAGCCTTGTTTAAGATGCTTGTTTAATGTAAATTACCTTGCTGGGGCCCCAGATAGATAGGAACATTTTGACTGGGAATTACCTTTTTGGGTAAAAAAAGGACAACAGGTTCTTTTGCAAATACTGGAAGTGTCAAGGTGTTTAAATCTGATTAAATATTTATTTTGTTAAGTGGAACGTTTGGATACGTTCTTGAAAAGTTGAGTTGGGTCTAACTGCACATTTTCAATTTGGGTAGAATTGTTAAGGTACTATTGTGGATAATTCTATTTTTGTCATTATTATTTTGTAGGATGTTGGCAAAAATGATAAGTTTTATCCTGATGTAGGTAATCTTAGAATCAAAAGATCTGAAAAATCAAGGGACGCAATCAATGAAAACTCAAGGGAATCAATCAGCATTGCTGACTTAAGACAACCATTTCAGCTGTCCAACAACTCGGATTTGACAAAACAACTGATTGTACAACAACTTTATTACCTCCTTACTAACATTTTGGTTATTTTGCGCACTTGACATGAGGTTTTATTTAAGAAAAATGTTATTGTTTTTCATTTCTACAAGTTACTGCTCTTTAAGCATCATTATCTTACTTAAATCATCATCATTTTAGCTGAAAGACGTCCACTTCTGGACATAGGTCTCACCCAAGCGTCGCGTCAGCGTCGCCACCTACCAGCCCAGTCCGGTATGTGGCGATCTTTTCACATCCAGCGAATTTCTGCAGCCTTCACAAGGTTATCAGCCCACCTTGTGGAAAGCATTCCAATGCTGCACCTTCCGGTACGCGGTCGCTACTCCAGAACCTTTCGACTAGATCAACAATCTGGTCTGCGTGCAATATGTGTCTACTGCAAGTCATTCATTCTGCCTAGCCTATTCTCAATCATAGCATCATCGAATAGCAGTATTTTACATGGAGCGACTGCCTATCTGACCTCCACAACCCAGTATCTGGGTAATACGATACCCCTTGGTAAGACTGGTTGTCAGACTTTCGGGCTTCTGACGACTCGGAACGACTGTCAAAGATCCACGAATGACAGCCGGGACTAACGGCTTAACGTGCTTTCCGAAGCACGGAGGAGTCTTGGTATGTAAAGATGGTCACCCATCCACGGACCAACCCCGGCAAGCGCAGCTTAACCTGATGGATCGACCCGTGCGGCTGTTATTACTTACGTCTACTGCAAGTAATGAATGAAATTAAATTCTAGGTAGGTATTTCTTCCAAAAGGTGCAACATTTTCAGAATCGAACAAAACTGAAATCATACAAAATAAAATCAGCACTATTCTTTGTGTCTATGGAAGCAATACGTGACCCGACTGCGCTCAAAAGTCAGATGAAACTTACGTGCCGTCAAAATTGGGTGAAATTGTTGGCAGTGCTGAAAAATGGGTGAAATTGATGGTAAGGGTAGCAACATGTTACTTTTACTTAGCAAAGTTGACACAATACATACGTATAACATAGATAATATCACGCCTGTATTCCCCGTAGTGTTAGGCAGAGGTGTACTTACCCCTCAATGTTGATTTCAATATGATTTGGTAAACTGCTTTTTAGCTCTAAGAGTTAATATTCTTTAAATTTTACTTCTGTTCCGAATGTAGGAAGACGTTATGTTACCTGATGGTTCTTTGTAGTGGAAATTAGATGAAAATTGGAGTATGTTTTTTTATGGATTACACCTTTGATTTATAATGTGTCGTAGGTACTTTTCACCATTTTCTAACTATCTGTGATTTTGCAATATCCCTAGAGTTTCGCGAATATTCGAATTATCAAATCTCCCTACGACATAATTTATGTAGGTACCTATGTCTAGATAATATCGCTCTGCAAAATAACTAACACAACCAGGGCAACTTTTTTAAACTAGTGTGCGTGAGCTACGTCTTACACTCACGCCACGTTATTGTGATTTTATAGTGTGTGTGCATTTAGCAGCAAACAGTTAGACGCTATTTTTTTCTACGAGTTCACAGCTTTGACTGTTTATGACGTGACGATGATGACAACATAAACACCCAATTTCTGCAATAGTGTGTAACATAATGTAGGTGACTTTTCTATGTAAGTATTATATTTTAAATGACTGAAAAAAAATTGTACATGGACAAGGATTTTATGAATATATAAGAATTAAAATCTCTACAGCTAATTTAAAATACTGGGAATATATACAACACTTTGCCAAATTATGTTACTAAATATGCAACTAATCCAGTAAGCGCAAATTCCGAAACATTGCAGCAAACGTAATAAATTAGGTAGGATTTTCAGCGCAGCATAGATTAATAAAACCGTGTAGAAGCGAAACGCCTGTGGTTTTCTTTATATAGTCAGGCGATATGATTCACGACACAGAGTATAGAAAACCATATTTAATCATTAATTACTTGATAGCAAAGATCAAAATAGAGTGAAGAAGGATAGAAGAATGAAAAATATTTTATTTGGGACACGCACAGGAAATATAAATAACAAGTGCGTGTCGGACCACCCACAATGAAGGGTTCCGTAGCTGGGATGAATTTATCCCAAGAAAAAACTTAACATACCATACTTACCATTTAGCTGGCAGGGGGGGGACACACACTTGACTCTAACAATTTATGAAAACATAAATTCAAGCTGTTTATTTAATTCTCACTCACACGTGACATTTTTTAATATCAACGTGTGATATAACATTGTGACAATATTGAGTCGGTAAAGCATTAAAGCAAATTCTTCGTGCATTGAGCAATGGATTCTTGTCTGTTTTTTTCTCGATAGGAATCGAACAGTGACCATGCAGCTAGTTTCTGACGTTCCATAAGTTACGCACATATTATTATGGGTATATGTGAAATAAAATATTTTGATATTGAAATTTTGAATGTGGACGCAGCATGTGCGCGGCGCGCTCAAGCGATGTTTCGCTCTAAAATATTTTAATCTATGACAAAAGGCAGGTGCACAAAATCATACATACCCCACACAATGCACCTTTATTTTACACACGTGCGAATGAGATAGAACATAACTAACTTTCGCTTCAATGCACATGTAGGAGCGAGATGCAATGTTCTTTGCGTATACTATTCATGCTGAAGAATGTATTGTCGCGATATTGGCGGGAACAAAACGCCAATCAATTATGAAGGTAGTGATCGATCATTTCATGAACGACATGAAGGAGTATTTAGTTTTGGCATTTTAGTTACTGGAGCGAGTAGCTGAAGTGAAGCAAGCGGGCGAACAAACTGGGCCATATTTTCCTGGAAATGTGTGTGCAAACATCGTTAAGAAACCGACATATCCTAGGACAAAAAAATCAAAGAGTATTGACATCCACCGCTCCCGCACTATGCCCGATACGGCCTACTTCCTCTAACAGAGAGGAGGCCTGTGCTGTATCTCAGAAGGAAGGGCGAACATTATTGGCTGATAATTATATTTGGTTGCAATATATTGCCGGTAATGTTTCAGGTGTGTCCTTGCAATATTTGAAATAAAGCTGCAGTACTCAAGCACATTTTCAGTGTAGCCCAGCCACTAAATTAAGTAAGTATTGCTGCAACAAATTTTGAATGATGAATTGAATTGAATTTTGAATTTGTTTTTTTTTTTGCATTAATATTGTTGGATATCACATTCTCTACCAATTTTTTTTTGGTGGTATTGCATTAAATGTTGCCATACTCGAAAGAGTTGCAGCTTCATATTGTAGTTAAAATATTGCCAGTTTGGCAGCTCCTTTATGGGATATTGACATTTCAAGAAAGTAAGAGGCACAGTTGAAAGCTTAAAGATACTGTGAAAACGACGTTGTCAGTCTACCAAATGGGTCCTCTCAGAAAATGGCTCTGTCAAAGTCGAAAGATTGAATGATACCACCTCTTAACTCTCATAGCATGGTTAAGTATTTTTAGCAAAGATAACACAGCTTTTCTGCACTGCAAGTCGATGATTACCTTTGTATATTTTATTTTTTATATTTATATCATAATATTTTAAATCAACTTCGACCAGAATTCGTCCACTTCGACTGCGTTAGCGTTGGCCTCGCAAAAGTCTTTCATATTGCAGTATTAGTGCAAAGAGTGCACGCCACGCACGCACGCATGCCGTGAGGCATCGTCTAGTTCCACAGTGCGACTCATCGGAGTATTCTAACCTGACTAAGTTGTACCTACAGCGGCAAAACTGGCTTCTTAGTCAGTTAAGGGATTACCAGATGGGCCATGGTAGTTGGTGGCCCGCTGTATTGTCGAAGATCAACATGCAGAACCACTTGCCCTCTCTAAGCAAGTAACTAGCAACATCTAAACGCTCCATATAAACAACTATAGGTCGTACGCGCTTGGCTTTTAAAGAAAAATCTCTTTAATGGTCCGGAATATCCGAGGCTAAGATTGATAGCAGTACAGTCGGCAGCACAGGCTGCGCATTAACGTTTTTATACTCCCAACGTATAATTTACAAAAGCTGTTGGGAGCACTGTAAAAGTTTAATACTTAAGCATTATGTCGGTGCAATAATGTTAGTGGTACTGGAGTTTTATGATACTGGTTTGCTGTAGTTTTTACCCCGTGTTTACACCAGTATAAAACATGTATTCTACATGCTGTGGCAACTGTTCTCATTTATATATATTTTTACCTTTAATCAAGTTGCTTAAAGGGATTATTCCAGCCATACCCAAACTGCGGCCCGCCTAGCTTTCGAAAGTGGCCCACCCGTTGTAGCTTCAAATTCTATTAACGAAGTTACTAATCCATTTATTTACCTATTTAAAGCCGCTTTACGTGTCTGTCTGTGTGACCGCATTTTCCTTGTAAACTACGCAACGTGTTTTGATACGGTTTTCAACATCATTAGAGAATTTATTCCGGAAGGTTCATGTGTATGTTAAACTTACAAATAATATGGAAATCACGATGTTTTGGCAAGTTGTAAAAGCAGGGGCGGGTTGATAGTGAACTCTTGAAAGTTAATAATCAAATGTGAAACTTTGAAGTGTAAGTAACACGATCATTGTGTTTTGAAGCCATAGAAACTAGGAAACGATCAATAGAAAGTACAAGGTGGTGTTGTGACCTAGTTGGTTCACCCTGGGAAGAGGATCTTGACCTCCTGAAGTCATTATACTTCAGATATGACTTAGGCCTTTCTGCAGTCCAATAACTTAATGATCCGTTTTGCCGAATTTTGTCAGTCGTCATCTACCTAGCCTACAACGATGTTGGGGTCGGATTCCAGTCTAACCAGATGCAGCTGAATACCAGTATTTTACATTGAGCGACTGCCTGTCTGACCTCCTTTTTTAGCCTTTCATTTGGCATAATATGTCTAAATTGTGGCCGTTCTTGGTCCTCTGTCCTTTTTTATAGAAAAACTCAACAACACCTTGCCAGACCTGGATAACAAACCCAGGACCTCATGCTCAGCAGTAGCGTTCACGACCACTAGAATAGTCATAAAAGCAGCAGTAACATTAGAAGGTTATCCTGTATCCATCTCAAAATCCACGGACAACGTGGCGGAGTAAAAAGTTCACGACCAAAATGTCTTCCTCGACTCAACCAATCTATATTGAATATCAGAACTTTTGTATAAACCAAAATGTATGACCATAAATATAAAATATACCCTAGTGTACTATAAAAAAGCGGCCAAGTGCGAGTCGGACTCGCACACGAAGGGTTCCATAACATCATCATCATCTGCCTTGCCTTTTACCAACTATATTGTGGTCGGCTTCGAACGGTTCCGAACCACCATACAATATAATGTTATATGTTATATTAGTTAGATGTTTGTATGTATTGCCATTATTATTTGTATGACCTACATGTAGTTGTTCCGGGTCTGGCTGTTTGTGTATGTCAGTTTAAATGTATGTAAACGCACCCACGATACAGGAGAAATTCCTAGTATGGGGCAACGTTTAACAAAAATAAAAAAAGATTTAAAAATAAATTAAAACCGAGAAAAAAATGCCGAAAAAAACACGTTTCGTTTATGGGAACCCCCTTACATTTTTACCTTTTTTTTTTGTTATAGCAGCCATAGTAGTACACACTCTGTGAAAATTTAAAGTTATTTATTACCTATAATGGTTCAAAAGATCCAGCCCTGTGACAAACAGACAGATGGACGGACAGACGGTCGGACGGATGGCGATCAGAGCCTTAGTAATAAAGACCCATTGACACCCTTTGGGTACGGAACCCCAATAACGCAACATTTTACGACACTATATATTGACGTGTTTCGGCCTGAAACACTAGATTTCCTCGGCTTTTCCTACGATACACTTAAACGTCCGCTTTTTCCCCTCGTTTCGTCATCCCGAGCGCCTGGTCGCAAAATATGATGTTCGGAATACTTTTGCCATATTTTTTCGTCTAATAGTGTGATCAGGATGACATAATACTGGATATAGGGACGTTATTTCATGTTTCCTTTAGAGAAAGGTGGTGAAAGAAAGAAATAAAATACTATAATACACAGCAGATAAAAAAGAAAAATAAAGTAAGGTATTAAATAACGATGTAAGCAATTAGAGGCGAGTTTGCTGCATTGTTAGATTCACATATAATCCTAATATCATGTTGGACTCTGAAAGAGACCATGTGGAGGAGCTCGTGGCTAAGTAATAACAGCCGCACGGGTCGATCCATCAGGTTAAGCTGCGCTTGCCGGGGTTGGTCCGTGGATGGGTAACCATCTTTACATACCGAGACTCCTTCGTGCTTCGCACGTTAAGCCGTTGGTCCCGGCTATCATTCGTGGATCTTTGACAGTCGTTAAGAGTCGTCAGAAGCCCGAAAGTCTGACAACCAGTCTTACCAAGGGGTATCGTATTACCCAGTTACTGGGTTGTGGAGGTCAGATAGGCAGTCGCTCCATGTAAAATACTGGTATTCAGCTGCATCCAGTTACACTGGAAGCCGACCCCAACATGATTGGGAAAAGGCTAGGCAGAATGATGATGTCTTTGAAAGAGACCATGCCCTCTGAGTTTGTTTCTACATTTATTTTGATCTCAGGGATCAGTCAGCTGCCGGCGCCATCGCCATATAGTTTTAAAATAACGACAAAACACTAGATGTATAAAAGTGTCTTAAAATATTTACTTACAGAAATAAACATTATTTCATTTCATTTCAATCTTAAAACAACCACATCGCAGAACTAACCTAGGTACATTTAAGTTTCCAGTCTATTTTTCTTTCCTCAACATCAATTCCTGACACAAACTGGTCTGACATTAAGATCCCTATCCCACTCGTAACAACTTTAGGAGCTCAATGTCTTATCTTTCAAACTTTTATTAACTTCACCAAGAGTAATTAGGAGCTCGAATCTCGGGAACAGACAGTCCGAGGAATCCCGCGCAGCGAATGGCCGATTAACCTTATTTTTGCTGATTTTTTTGTGGTCTGTAAGATGTAGTTTTTGATGTTGTTTCCATGTTTGTTGCTATGAAAGAAGTCTTATAATATTTGCCATAGAAACACGTGCATACAAAAAGCTTAGTTAACTCGAATAATGATAAAATCAATTAGATCTATAATCAGAAATAGCCGGCAGCTGCTCGCCATGACCGTGATAAGAAGTCTTCACTCAGCATGATGCTGTCCTGTGCTATGGAAATAGCTATGATTACGATAAGTACACCGAAACGGATCCGATCCGTAAGTGAAAACGACATCCGATGACGTCCGATAACTAGATACGTGGGGCCTAAGTCTACTAATTTATAAACATTACAATGGTCTCTCAATGGTGAGTTTTTGACAGTTTTTGACATTATAACGTTTATAAAGTAGTAGACTTAGGCCCCTGCTCTCATTTTTACAAATATTTGGTTCGATCGGCCGAGTTCGGCCGACGACGTACGAGCATAGTTCGGTCGATGAGGGATTAGGTGTACCCGAGCCGTTAGAATTTTGGCAAGGAATCCAAAGGGGAAAATGAGGTGATCCGACTGAGAAACAGAGTCGACATAACCCACAGATTATGCAAACTGGAGTGCCAATAAGCTGGTCAAATTAACCGTAGAGCCGATGACCGATGATTGACATGTTATTAATGGAGATTGTGTACCTATAGGTATATACAAAAGTAAAATAGGACGATTCAAGCTAGGTCGAGCGTTGATTTTCGCAGGGTGTGGCAGTTGCAGCTGGATGAGAGAAGTCAGTGATTGCGTGTGATTAGCCTTTATACAAGGTCAAGTTAAATTAGCTAGCGAAACTTCACAGAATTACATAAACTATAATAAACAAAAGGGACAGATTTTTTTGTCATAGTTATTCCAAAACCCGTATTTTTCCCGATAACATTTTTATAATAATTCAGAATAAAATAAAATAATTTAACGTTAGGAACATGTTTTAACAACAATTACGTTACAAAACATTACGTCAAAATGTAAAGTAACATATTTATAAGAATGTTGGCTGTATAACGAAGATCCCAGTCCATTTTTTTTCTTTTGTGAACTTTACTCAAAAAGTTTTTTTTAGTAAATTACACTACCTGCGGTCGTTCACCACAAAATCTGTGGAATTTCGCTAGCTATTTCATTTTGATCCTGTATACAGCAGTGGACTGCTATTATATTTTAAGCCGATGATGATAAACCTAGAGCATTTTTTTATAGACTGTAAAAATGTTGAGCCATATAGTTTACCGGGTACAACTTGGAATCTAATTAATTAATCGCGATCCACGAACTTGCCGTAAAACCGCGATAAACAATTAAATAAACAAACTTAATTTTATTTATTTAAATAATGAAATTAACATTGTCTTATCAACATAGAATAAGCCAGGGATAAAATAATAAATTAATTCAGTACAATGGTGATGTGGTCGAACAATAACTGAAAGTTTCAGTGTTTTCAGTTCAGGAGGAAGTTTGATAAACAACTCCTCTGATGAGAATCAAATATGGCGGAATATCTGTTTCCGGAGTACTAGGAACTAGACTAACCTAACAAAACTGCTATAGCGCCCATATAAAACTTTAGGCATGTTTCTAAAACTAGCGTTTGGCCGCGACTTCATTCGCGTGGAAGTCATAATACACCACATTATACTAAAATAACTGCCACATTTCCGGCCGGCGCTGTTACTTCATTTTTGCTGAGCGTTCTTTCTGACTTTTCTTCTTTTTGCTCGGCTCGTAAGTGCGTTTGTGAATTGTACGGTCCGGCAGTCCGATTTTCAAGTAAATATCACGTGATCCGGAAATATATGTATGAGATTTTACATCCGGAAGGTAGAATTCCGTGTAGTGCACAAACGCCCTAAGGGTTGTAGCGTGATCTTAAATAACCTATAACCTTCCTCAAGCATTGGGCTATCAAACGCGCGCAGTTCGTCGGTTATAAATAATATTTCAATCATGGACATAAAAAGCTATCGTTTCCCCCAAAAATAATAATTAAATATCATTCCAATAAATACGCTCTCATAAATATAAATCTTCATAAATTGCCATCGTTTCATCTCGTCCAATAAAATGAAAAAAACGACGCTACCGCAAAAAAAATGTAGTTTATTATGTTCTCGAAAATTACAGGTGAAAACGGAACAAAAAAGAAGCCGAAAGGGTTTCGATAAATTTTATTCCCGGTACAAATAGTGAAATGAAAAAAAAAACAGGATAAAAATGGGAAAAAATCGTTTTCTCATTATCTGAAGGTTTCGCGTTCTGAATTTATTATTTCGACAGTAAATTGTCCGTCTGTCCGTAATTCCGTGGTCGGCCCCTATTTTAGGGTTCGTTACAAAAAGCTGTCAACTGGAAACCTAATGATGCTCTGGTTTGGCGCGAAATAGACGCGGCTATTTTTATTGGGCATGGAATTAGTTATTTAAATTAGTTTGGGCGTAGAGACGAAATTGTTTTTTATATTTTATACGTAGAATGGCCTGAATATAATATATATTTTTGAATAGACCTACAATCTTACACTAAATTAAATGACTAACTATACAAATAAATACAAAAATAAAAGGACATTAGGCGTCGAAGTACTGTCATCCGGAAACGTGCCCAGAAGACTGGCAGCATTGCCACGTTGAATGGCAATGTTAATTCTTTAACCATAGAACGTAAACTTATAGTAAATTATGTTACTTTCCATTTTAAGGCTCCCGCAAACAGGCGCGACGCGACTTTAATCATACAATTTCTAAACTTCACGTTAGAACAATTACCGGTGTCACGTCGCGTGACAAGTCGCGTAGTATGCATGTCCCTTTAAACTGATTTAGGTACGGTACTGAAATACGAGTGGGCTTGGGCCTACTCGTATTTCAGTACCGTACCTAAATCAGTTGGTCACAAAAACTGATCTTGTGATTGTTCACAAGATCAAAAATTAAAATATTTCATTTCAAATAAACCTACATGGGCACTTATGAAACGTCAGAAGCTAGGTGCACGGTTCCAATTGGTCGTTTCATATGGAGAAAAGCCGGCAAGAAACTCCACGGTTATTCTTTTAAAAATAGATAGTTTTTGTGGTGAAGGCACCAAACCACGTTGAGCAAGCGTGGTCATCAATGCTCATGTCATCTCTGAAAGAGAAGAGGCTTTTGCCCTACAATGAGAATATTTTAGGCTAGTAGTACTATTAGGTTTCTTATAACATTCAATATAGCTAGTTTCTGCTTTTGCATTATTTTGTTACTGATATTCATTGTTCATTGGAGCAGTCGTGGCCCAGTAGTCAAGGACCCGACTTACGAGTTGTAGGTCGGGAGTTCGAACCCAGGCAGGCGCTTTTAAAACTAACCTATGTTGTCCCACTGCTGGGCAAAGGTCTCCCCCATACTTTTCCAGTTTTCCTGCCTTCTCCGGCCAATCGGTTAGGAACAAGTTTGAATCGTCACGCCAGCGTTTTTAGGCCTGCCCCGGCGCCCGGTCCCATTTCAGCCTCACATTTTCAGGCGCTTTACTATAAATGTAAATAATTTCACCACCACTGCTCTCAAAATGGTGAAGGAAAACATCGTGAGGAAACCAGCATGTTCTAGAACCATAAATTCGAAGACATGTGGCATGGACTGTGTCCCAGGAGGTACATTAGGTATAGGCTGATTATTCATTGTTCATAATTTTCGGGTCCCAAACAAAAAAACTTAAAATTTGGAAAATCAAAAGAGATATATAATACTTCTTAGCACTGTTGTATAATGATTAAAATGTACTTTTTCAGTAAATAATAAAGTATAATATCAATCTTTAAAGAACCAACATTCATCTCAAAAAGACTCTTACATACCAAGCAAAGATTTACTCACTTCCCGAATTAAATATCTACAGAACCCTTCACTTGAACGCGATGCTATCAATCCTACTCGTGCCCCACTGCGCCGATCTGTCCTATTCGGGAAAAAACATTACAAATCTTTTTGAATTTATTCCTTTGTAGCAATCAAGTGCGTTCAGTATGATTTTAAGACCTTTGAGAAAATTGGTAAATACGTATAGGTTCAATATGAATCCATTTTGATTCATAGAATATGAAAAGAGAAATGTTTTCATAATTCATTGGTGCTACCTTTAAAGCTTTTGCCCGTGACTTCGTCAGTGTAAAATTTCTTGCAGTCAGGCGCGACGCGTCGTCGCGACTCGACTCTGGTGGAACAATTTCTATGAAAACTTCACGCAAATTGATCTACCAGTGTCGCGTCGCGCCGTCGCATCGCACCTGTCTGAAGGAGCCTTAACGTACTCGATAATAGTGTAAGTAGCTTTTGCCATGAACCTATTTTTGTAATCTGATTAGGCCTTCAACTTTTACAAACATTGGTATTAAGAAACAATTTTATTTTTTTATCTATTCCTTTAAATTTCATAACATAACATCACGCCTGTAATCCCCGAAGGGTCGCGCAGAAGTGTATAGCGTATAGTACACCCACATTTCGCAAGTTATGATTAAGTCCCATGTAATAGGGGGCGAAAATTAAATTAAATTAATCGCCCTAAAACCACTTCGTGACAAAAACACTGCACTGATAGGTACATATTTGCCAAAATGAACAAAGAGCATTATACAATAACATCACATGCCATGAATTTGTAAATAAAATACCATAGGTGGGTAAGGGAAATTAATTATCTATCAAATTGACTACCAACTATAACTGTCAATCAAATCAAATCAAATCAAATCACTTTTATTTGTTACAACAGGTAAAGAAATACAGATCTTGAGTTTGGTGAAACAGAGCGCTATGTTATGCCAGGAGGCATACAAATATGGTGTGCTATCTAAAATATAATCAATTTAAGTTAAAAAAAAAAGATGTCAATGTAACAACTGTAATTTAAAATCCCTGACTGTACATTATTTAGCTACTTACTCATTATTATCAAACTACACCTACAGACACAAAATGACACTATCATCTGTCAACCATATCGGCTAACCTGCCCAGCACAGCCAATGACAGGCGATGCTTTGAGCACTATATCTAGATAACATGAGTGTTACGGGAATCGGTAACTGAAACTCTGTGACGTCGACTCGAATCCTGATTTCCCTGTGTGATATGATACACAGCCACTGTGGTTTAAGAGTGTTTCACCTGTGTCGTGACGATAGGTGGGTATGCTCTGTTCCAAAACAATTTGATGACAATGTAAACAAATGGATCACAACCTAACTGTGGAAGGCAATTGTAGTGCCACTTACACATTAATTGATTTGATTCGAAACCCAAAATTCTAATTTTAAATCCCTTTGAAAATATTGAGGTAATCTCTATTTTCATCGATGATTCATTAATAAATTACAATTTAATAATGTTATCAATCAAATATTTTCATTCTGCCTAGCCTTTTCCGTGCCTCGGAAAACACATGAAGCCGTTGGCCCCGGCTGTCATTCATGGACCTTTGACAGTCGTTACGGGTCGTCAGAAGCCCGAAAGTCTGACAACCAGTCTTATCAAAGGGTATCGTATTACCCAGTTACTTGGTTGTGGAGGTCAGATAGGCAGTCGCTCCATATAAAATACTGGTATTCAGCGGTATCCGGTTAGACTGGAAGCCGACCCCAACATAGTTGGAAAAGAAGCTAGACACATTGATTGATTGAATTTGAAAAAAAAAATCACCCATACAATAAAGACGGCAGACATAATTAAGGCTCCCACAAACAGGCGCGACGCGACTTTAACAATACAAAATAAAATAATAAATATAAAATAAAATCTACTTAATTTAATCTAATTTAATTTAATTTAATGTATATTAAGTAATTTACTGTAATCAATGTAGCTTTATAATTTATTTTAATTAATTAATTGTATTATTATCTGCGCAAAATGTAGTGCATGCTGTGCTTTTCTATAAGTAATGGGGCGCTTAGACTTAAGTTGCAATGTATAAATTATAATGTAATAGTGTATTAATTGTTGAAGAGCCTAATAATAATAAATCAATAAATAAATGCAATGTCTTAGAAAACTTCACGGTAATACAATTACCAGTGTCGCGTCGCGCGACAAGTCGGGCCAGTGTGTACGAGCCTTTAAGAAAAGTACGAAAAAAAACATCGTGCTACGTAACAGCAAAGTTTAAGAAAAGCATATAGAAGCAACCCTTACTTAAACAGGTCGCCTTCGTTATAAAAAAAATCTTCTCACCTCTTAGGCTAGAGTTTAAGCGGAAACATACTTAGGTTATGTTGGCATGAGCGTTTAAAAGAGGGAACGACGAACACGTTTCCATTATAGTTTCTTTGTTGAAGACAGTTGGTTTATGGTTAGAACTAGGGATGTAACGATACATAGTTTTCCCGATACGATACCGATTATTGTAGTAAATAATCGGCGATACCGATACCGATATTGATCGCTTAGTAATTAGATAATAAAAATAATAAATAATGAAGTATGTATCTCGGGCGTTTGCATGTCATTTGCATTTTGTGCATAAACAGTCACTGTCAAAATCACGAATAGCGGTGGCAAACTCGCCAGAAACAAAAGTCACGTTTTAAAGGATCCCGCAAACAGACGCGACGCGACTAAATAATACAATTTCCAAGAAAACTTCACGGTAGAATAATTACCGGTGTCGCGTCGCTCGACAAGTCACGCCAGTATGCAGGAGCCTGTAAGAAAAGACGAACATAATAACCGAACTAAAAAAGAACCTATTCAAATAATAAAAATATTGAAACACGTCCCTAATTTCCCTATTCCTGCATTGAAAACGCACACAAAACGACCACAGCCTTTGTAACTCCATTGAAACCATATTTCAAAACGGTGCCAACTGTCCCAAGCCAACTAACCGAGTTAAATAGGTCACTATTCGTCCACAATGAACTAACTATATCAAACTGCTAAATGCACAATTATTATGATATTCTAACCGCAAGTGTACCGTTATATGTACATGGTTTTATTTCGGCCAATTTATCTTGTGCATAGCTGTGGCCTGCTGTTTTGATCGCGTGTTTATTATTTAATACCAACCAACTACTTATTTGGAATGGGCAGCAAGCTTCAACTTTCTGACTGACCGACTCCTTGACATGGCTCAGCTTGGGAGAGGCCTACGTCCAGCAGTAGACAGCGATAGGCTGAGCTGATTGGAATTCCGTTCTGCGCGCAATGTCGGTTTCTTTATTTATCCAACAGATCTCCTCATTTCTAGTGCGATCACAAGAGGAAATCCGAGAAACAGCAAAATTTATAAAACAAAATCTTTTGCGTAACATAAGCTAAGTATATCCCACGTTTTCCTTGCGTAATTGTCTCCCGGGCGTCACCCCTTAATCCTACATACAAGGCATTTTTCCTATATTGAGTTTGTTCGTAATATTTTGCTTCTGTGTATAAAAATTGGATAGACGTAATAATCTTTCGAGGAACTGGCGGAGCTTCGGGCTAGAGACGAATCAGGCTGTATATTTATATAAAAGTGTCAGTTTTCAATCTCATTTCGAATTTGGAGCTATTTTCTTGTCATTTTTGTGGCTTTGTATTAAGAAGAGACTTGTGTTAGAATTATAATTAGAAAAAGACAATTAGTTTTGTAGATTCTGAGGTTCGTTTTCCGAGAGATACATAACTTGGTTCAATGCAGCTGTGTAATCTAAGGATAGTTGCAAGAGTATAACAAATAAATGAAGAAATGGAATAAAAAACTTTTTCTTTTCCTATATTTATTATTTTACTTATTCATTCTAATTTGTATTACAGAAAAAAGGCTAGGCAGATTATTATGAACAAGGAAAAGTTCCGCGTTTTGCGCATTTGATGTTGTAATTATGTGATATTTTTCCTGTCTGCTTCGACTTTTATATGTCAAACATCGTAAGGAAACCTAGACCTTATGGTCTGAAATCGTCAACAGGCAGTTAGCATGCTGAGTAGGTAACCCACTGCTCGTAGAGCTCGTTACAAACTCTGCAGATAAACATGGACCGTTAGAGAATTTGTACCTATTTTATTTGCATTGACATTTTATTTATTGTATTGTGTTCATTTTGTGTATTGTTTTATCCTGTTGCAGTATTGTGGAATTTTATTTAATGTAATACTTATGGGTTTTGCCTGAATTAAATAAAAAAAAATTATTTTATTTATTTAACTGTCACAAAAGTCAACCATAATTAACTATTAAAGGTACATTGTAACAGCGAATCAATTTTCACGCCTCCCCCTTAAGACCTAGGCCAAATATTTTTTGATATTTGGATAGCTTGACCTAAAGAGGTGCCATAAAGAATATGAAAAAAAAATCTCGCGGGTATTCTGGTAAGATAACATAACATCACGCCCGTTTCTCCCGAACGCTTAGGCAGAAGTGTACCTATCGTAAGCCCATATTTTGTCCCATGTAATTATGTAATTTGGGGCAAGTCTTTAGCCATCAACCGGTCCTAAATCCAGACTCCGGGCTGCTACTGAGAAATTCCTGATAGAAAAACCCAATAACACTGCCCGGCCTGGGGCATAAGCCATAGCAATATTTTTATATAACCGAACACTGTCCATCTCATATTTTTATAAATTAATGGTTTTTTCACAGTCGCGTCTTCGTCAAGGGTTGTCAGAAGCCCGAAAGTCTGACAACCAGTCTTACCAAGGGGTATCATATTACCCAGTTACTAGGTTGTGGAGGTCAGGTACGCAGTCGCTACATGTAAAATAATGGTATTCAGCTACATCCGGTTAGACCCCAAGATACCTGGGAAACGGCTAGGCAAATTGGATTGAATGGCTTTTTCATCCGATCTGAATGATTACTAGCAGGCAGTACATTGTATACAGAATATAATGGATACAGAACAGTATCTTATAAAGTAACGGGCGAAAAAACCAGATAATGTAATGGAGATTGAATACAAACAAATACATTGGAAGTAAGGAGGCCATGTTTATGGGGAAGGTATTTTATGTGGAAATTTTAAGCCGTGTTATGGTAGGAGAGAAATGGGAATTCTGGCTGTTTGCATGACACTTTGATCAGATTATGTAATAAATTACTTACTTACTACTTACTTGATTTTATGTTACTTAGTACTTTCATTACTGACTGATTATACTAATGAACGACGATTTTCTCACGCGCCGCCAACCGGCGCCCCGGTGTAAATTCATGTAAATAAAGTGTTGTAGGTACATATTGGCGCGACTCAACACCAGGGGCCTAAGTCTACTAATTTATAAACGTTACAATGGTCTCTCAATGGTGAGTTTTTGACAGATTTGCTATACAAAAACTGTCCAAAACTCACCATTGAGAGATCATTATAACGTTTATAAATTAGTAGACTTAGGCCCCAATAATTGTTCTACCGTGAAGATTTCTTAGAAATTGTATTATTAAGTCGCGTCGCGCTGTCGTGTTGCGCCTGTTTGTAGGAGCCTTAACTTCGTATGACGCATACATTCAACACTCTGTCTACGTCTATTTTATGTTCGGATTACTTAACGTAGATCTTATATTTTGTTTAATTTTTCTGATTACCCATCTATTTGTGTTTCTGATACTAATAAACCTATTTTTCTTTCTTTCAATGGCCAATACTCGTACTTAAAAAAAGTTCACATTCAACTCGCAATCTGTCAAACTTGTCAAAAATGTTGATAAATTGATTGTATTTTTGACAGATTGCGTATGAGATGCGAATGCGAACGTTGTTAAAAAAACCGGGAATTGCCCCTCTGTTGTTGAGGTTGTAAATGATGAATGATGACGGCAATTCGGCAATGGTCAATTTTTTTTTTTTTACTTTGTGCAGTTGAATATGAGGCTTTTGGCAAATTTTGTAAAAGTGTGTTTTATGTAATGTGCGTTTAGTTTGTGCAGAAAAAACATTTTTTTTTAAATGAATTTACTTACCTACCGCTTTCTATTTGTGACGATCCCAGCATGGCAAACGATTTTATCCCGCCGCGTTTTGTTTCTCTGTGCGAACGTGGGCTAACCCCACCATGTTTCTTGGTGGCAGAGATTAGACATAAAATAAAGTAATGATTGCTGATCCATTCAAATTTTTTTCAAGGCACATGACATCTTAACTCCTATTTTAATCCGATTCATGGATCTTTATTTTTCTGTACCATATTGTGTCCCCTATAATCCTATCATCTCCTTTACAAGGAAAATTTATTATGGTCGCCCAAAACAAGAATGCTGAGGCAAATATCATATTTCTTTTATGGGTACCATAAAATTAGGTACCTATTACCGGTTTTAGAAAGGAAAGACAATGTTTTATTATTTAATGCCTTGCTTTTATTATTTTTTATAACCCTGTATTTGTGATATTTGAGGATTTTATTATGGTTTTATGATATTTATGAGATAATAAGAGAAATCTTGGGGTTTTTGGTTAAGAAAATCCTTTACTCAGTGACGTAAAGGGAACTAAGGGATTGTTTGTTTCGGCATTTCTTCTCAGGGATCTGTCTGCTAGGATATGACTAAGCCATCTAAGCTTGTCAAAATATTGACCAAAAAAATTACATAAATATAAAAGTGTTATAAAAGATCAACTAAAGGTGAACGTCCACTGGTTCGCACCGGCTGCAACGCACACACGGCACAAAACAGATTTTGGTTTGCTTTGTATGAATTCATATAGCACAGCGTCCACTATCGGTACCGCCTGCCGAGCCAAGATATATGAAAAAAAAATCGTTGCGTGCCAGTATTGTCACCTGGATCAGTTAACTGTGTGCATTACTCACTGCCACACGTTGTTTTGTAAATTGAGGTGACAACTGCCAAAAACATTGTAAAATGGATGACTCACTTTTAATTCTATTAGTAGAAAGTAGAGATGCGCCGAATATTGGTTTCACCGAATAACCTGTTCAGTTCCAGTTAAGTTCTTACCGAACCGAATATACTGCCGGATAAGTCGGTTCCCTGTTCTATTCTTTTGCCGCGCAAACAAGTTTATATACGCTAGATTTCCAAAGCGCCATAGTTGCGAAACCAACATAGTTCATTCAACAAAAAAATAAATAAAACCTTAAAACAATATAATTATAATTTGCTAGTGGGATTATTGCAATGAAAAATTACTGTTCTTTTAAGATACTTGATTTTATGTAACTATTAAAGCTAGGTTGTATTTGATTACCTGTGTTTAATTATATCTTTGTTTGAGTATCTTACAATAAACGATTTCTAATAAAAACGATTGTTACATTATGGGATTCCTTTAATTTATTTTTGCCTAAAAGCTGATTTACAGTGTTCAATTAAACCGAATACATTCGGTATTTCAACCGAATGATTTGGCCGAATACGAATACCTCAAAATTTGCCGAATACGCCGAATACTGAATATAAAACGAATATTCGGCGCATCTCTAGTAGAAAGATATGAAGAATTGTATAATCTGAAACATCAACAATATTCAAAGCAAAGAAGAGATAATATCCGGATACAGTGGACGCATGCCATTGCCAAATCAATAATAATAATCAATACGTTGCTTGCCGTGCGTGCGTTGCGGCCGGTGCGGAGCAGTGGACGGTCACCTTTCCAGAAATCAACATAATTTTATTTCTACAAAAGGATAAGCAAAGAATATAAGAATGTGGCTGATATAAACGGCAGAAAACTATATATGTATTCGACCTCATAATTGCTTTATCATCCTAAGGTTTTTTAATTGCAAGGGACATTCAGTCACTTCGTGTCGTTTTTTTGCAATTCAAAAAATAGACACGAAGCGGTTTATGTGACAGAAAGAAATGTTCATCTTAGTAAAGTTTGTTTGAACAAGGAATTGTTGTCACAAGTGGTAAAGCAATTACGAAGTCGACTATACCTATAATAGGTCTAAAGTAAACAGCGCAGGTAGGTCACAGACAGTATTAGTCTGAGCACCCCTGAGCTAGAGTGTGTACACAAGGGGTATAATCATGTTCACTAACATTTAGGTAGGTAGTCCTAACAAAAGATAATGCGGACAAAAATTTAATGTGTTACCATATTTTACCGCAAAACCAGTAGGTAATGTTGACAAAACACTTATCATAGCGTCTAAAATCCAATTATACCGCAAAAAGCTCATTCTTTGGGTATGGATAAGACAAGGTTTGATGTGACTTTGCCGCTATGACTTTGCAATTGCAAGCTGCTTATGAAAAAACTGCTTATTTCTGATGCATGCTATATGTACAGTCACGAACAAAAGTATGTAAACACATTGAAGTATTGCAATTTAATGAAAAATTTAAAAGTTCTGTTCAAAAGTTCTGTCAGCACAAAACTCTATAATTTCAATAATTAATTTAAGAGTAATTCGTTCTTGTACACGTGCAGTTTATGCGACAGTAAAAAAATAATCTTTCTTTCTTTCTTTACATAGCTTGTCTCATACATACTTAAATTGCAAAATTCAAAGTTTTACGCGAGCTTTAAGGTTGGTTCTACAATCTACCGTAGACCACAATGAGATTTAAATGTGAATGAAAGCTTACCTTTTCTCTGTGGTTCAACTTTTTGAATATTGTACACTCGTTGGAAAATGTCTCCGAGCCCGGAATATCTCGTCTAGAGACGGCAGCACTAATGAAATTCGTTGCGCAGAAAGTGCGTTGAGCGCATAACTTCTGTCTGGAGCGCTTTACAAAGTTGTAAGTTTTAATACGTTATTTGTTTCGCCGTGCGAGTGCAGGTTATATGGAAAGCGTTCCCAATGTCGTCTCTAGCAACGGCCGTCGAGGCGTCTTCGCGTTTTGTGAAAAATGAGTTTAATATCTTGTAAAAGATAACTTGGAAAGTTGAAGGCGTTATCTTTTTTTTCTAGGTGAGACTGCAATGTGGGCTCTACCATTACTGTTTCTTCTTTACATGCAACATTACAGTCAGTATCATGTCATTACGAAAGAGTTCCATTTCATTGGGCCTAGCTTGTATGCGGAGAGTTAACATAATGTCAGTTCGAACGATTTTAAAATTGAAAATACTCGTTTCGCACGTAATATATTTTATCTACAACCATGCTATAAATCCTCTTTAAAAGTTTCTGAAACAGTTAGCTTATTTCCAACATTAAAACGACCAGTGTTGTAGTAACCATTATATCATCCAAACGAGTGTGATAATGCAACTCTTTTGCTTCTTCGATCCCTTCCGGTCAGCAGGTGCTGACCCCCGCGCCGACACATGTCACACATTTTCCAAAATACGCTCCGTCACGCTTGGAGCGCTACGGGCTATGGTCGTTTTAAGGCGCGGTGTTACCTCAATATTCACAAAAACTGGTTTCTTGGATAGTCGAGTATGACGTAACACAATAAAAATATCCGACGCAAAAAATACAGTGGATAGAAAAGGGTTTAAAGAAAAATGTAAACCGAATAGAATAGTAAAATATAGTTTAATATTCCCAATATAAAATTTTGAAGTTACAAAAATAAACTTTGGCGTCGAATATCTCTGTATTTTCATCGAAAACAACTTTTTTTATTTTAGGATTCTAATAGCATTAGCTTTATTTTAAAACTTTAACCGGACAATTATTTAGTATAATGTGTATATTCCGAATAATCTAAATAAAACCCGTAAAATAAATGCCCATTCGCACCCTAGTCGCACCGTCAACACAAATGTTTATTCAATTTTCAACCTTATTTGTGAGTGCAGTTGCAGCGTTTAAAAACGTAGTCATTCCGCGCCTTAATGTTGGCAATAAGCTAACTTTACTGTTTCAGTAACTTTTATAGAGGATTCTATATGGGATTCGTAGCTCAGAAGCAAAACATATCTAAAAATAAATTATTCCATAATTTTCCAACTAAGTTAGACTAATGAAGCTTGTAACAAAAGTGTATTCACATGAATGGTCCAGCGAGCTGTTCACAGGTAAGTTTTGAATTCATTACACGCTAGTTCGACGCCTTTAGCGGTTGGTTTATTTTACCTACTGGGCCTAAAAAATATATATCAACATACATGTACCGGCGAAACCAACAGAAGATGGGTGGGTTAAAGCAGGATTAAGCTCTGGCCACACTGAGGCGAATACGTGTGCGCGACGATTGTTTTCATGCTGCGGCCACATTATCACGATACGGCGAAATACACTTCGCGCGCTCTCTCTCGCACACCGCTCGAAGTCTCGCTGAGTAAATGAAGACGCGCGAAGTGTAGTTCGCTTGATCGCGACTATTCGCGCTAGTTTGGAAACCTATATAAGTGCTCATACACACGAGCGGCAAGCGTCTACGGTAGAAGCAACTACAGCCGTCGACAACGTGGCACTTGTATATTTGAGTACGGTGCTCAAATACATGACCGGGATTCGTTTCAGTTTGTGAGTCCGTGCTTAATCCTTTGTAACAGCGACCAGGAGTAGTTATAGTAGTATTTTGATTACCTATGGCTTTATTCCGTGAACTAAAACGAAGACGTGTCAATATTGGATATGATATTACGTGATACCACTTTGCGAAATATTATTATAGTCGACCTCGAAATTTCTTTATCACCCTAATGTTGAATGTCACTTGCACTTCTTTAAACGACAAAGTCTATTTGTCTTCAGTCCGGCCGTCGAGAGAAAGCGTTTCTATTGCCAGTTGGACAATTTCTAGTAGTAATAAGGATCATACTCGTAAGTATGAAACTGAAAGGTGTCAAGAACGCATTCTCTCGACGGCCGGACTGTAACTCCATATTTATATTGTGCTGTAAGTGACAATTAGACAGAGTAGCAATTTAGTCACCTGCATTCGTCTAGGGGATGATTTATGATCTTCTCTATGCATCGCATTTCCGATAGGTACGTGAAAAAAAATACACAAACTATTTTGATGCATGAATGTTTATTTTTATGAATCGGATAGGAACATAGCATAATTTGTTTAATATCAATGGTAGAATCATTCCCTCGAAGGTGAAAGTGACCAAATCGCCACCATCTATTATTTCAACCATAATGTAGTTTTAATTTACTTAGATATTCAATTCAAAAGTGATAAAGCATTTACGAGGACGATTAAAATACAATTAGGTCACACCACTCCTGGAGGTTACCAATTTTAATACGCAATCAATAACTTCACAAAATCTATCCAGAATGTCCGTTATCTATAATAGAAAATTTAAGTCAACACCCCTCTATACACATGATCCTAAATTTAGCATGATTTATGTCTGCACAGCGTAGGTAAACGTCGGTCCCCGCGGAAATTAAAGAATTTTTGCTCAGAAACTGGCAACACTGGTAGGGTTGCTACGTACAATAAAAAAAATTCGGGACTTAGAACTTTCGATTGGTAAGGGTTATCGAAAAAATATAAATTAAAGCTCACATTTTTTTCTGAAGCTTTAGTTATTTTTCGTAAATATTTGGATGGTATTCGGTGATTAAAATCCTTCGGTATGAGGACCTTTGTTACCATTTTTATTCGGAAACTTGCCATCATAAAGCTGTTTATTTTTCATCATATCTGGGGTAAGTAATGAACAACAACACATTTTTTTTTTTGTTCCTGAATTTATTTTAACATTCAAATATTAACAAAATTCTGAAAAGTATTTTTTTTTTCATTACAATCTTTTGATACAGTCAGCGACTAAAATAGAATACCACATCAGTTGTTTCTATCTTAATTAATGACCGCAAAATATTGAATTAACATCGGAACAGAAGTTAAAAGACTCTTGGCTTGGTATAAAATATAAATATGTGCTAAAATACAATGTTTCAAATAATTTTGTAGCTGACCGTATCATACGTTACACAATTTTAATATTTATATTATAATTTAAAAAAATATAATAAAATATTAAAAAATAATTTATTTATTTAAACTTTTCACTCTCAAAAAAGGTACAAAGGCGGACTTAGTGCCTTAATATTCCGTAGTATGCTTTTATGGTGGAAACTAGTTAATGGTGGTTGCATCAAAGGTTTAAAAATGATGATAGAATGATTATGCAGACCAATTTTCTTGCCGTTGTTACGTAAAGAAGAAAGTTTATTATTTTATTTTGAAAAGGCTCAAAAATGTGCAAAAATAATTAAAATAATAAAGTTAAAAAAAAAGTTTAAAGTAAAAGTTCAATTAATTATAACTAAGTGGTTATGCTATGCACAAAACATTGAAATGAATCTGATGCATTTGATCTGGGACCTAAGTCTACTAATTTATAAACGTCACAATGGTGTCATAATGGTTAGTTTTTAACAGATTTGCCATACAAAAACTGACAAAAACTAACCATTATGACACCATTGTGACGTTTATAAATTAGTAGACTTAGGCCCCTGATCTCCAAATTAGGGGTGTCCCTGTATCTTAGAGATCAGTGTCCCTCTGCAGCAATGTCACAAGCCTATATTTGTAACATATTACACTTAATTGTTTATTAATTAATTGTTGCCAACTTAACTTGTTTTAAGTTATGTAAGTCATTTCATACAATTATAAAAGGGCGATGTTTTAAAGGTTGTATAAAATGGCTTTAACGTCATGGGTGTCATTCTGCCTTTCAATATATTTCGGCATCCCCGGACATCCATGATTCAAGAAAAATGTAGGCGAATGACAACCTTAACCCACGCGGTTGTAGCTCGAATGTAAATTCGATTTCAGAGTTGCAGCTTGCTACTTACAAAATGCATCTTTTTCAAGTGATGCAATTTATTCGAAAACGTTACAGGATTTGTAAATTTTGTTTAGAATACGTCTTTTATATTTGAGTGTTTTCATTGAAGCACTCACCGCATATAATTTACTATCTTGGCCGACGCTGTGTTTCATATGTAAATTAAATAAAATCATATATGAAGAGAAGGTCCTTGTGAGTTTGCATAATATTTAAAGAAGGTTATTCACGAGAGTTTGAAAAAATATGAAAACAAATGACAAACTGAATGTGTTGCTAACACATTATTTAAAAATGGAACTAAAATTGAATTCAAATTCTAGAATTTACCTCAGTTGTCAAACCTATTCCTACCAACCGTTGGCTGCTTCAAAAAGCTTAGATTCCAAATTCGATCTAGCTGTGGTACTATTTCTTCGAACGAATGTAAGCCAATCCATCTTCAAGTAATCTCCATAGATTTTTCTCCGATATTTTCTTATCATACTTTCTCAAGGAACCGTATTATTACCTACTTACTTTAATATCTATACCTACTTGTACGCCGTCAGTCGATGTATCTACGTCAAGTGATGTTCAAGCAAAGTGACACGCGTCACGTTTAAAATTTATTACTCTCGTGTGTTTCCTTATAATAATATGATAACTGACAAGGAACGATCGCTCTTTTTAAATTTCAAAGGATAATATTTTAATAAGTTTTCAAAGCAGCCTGCATATTACAGTGTCCACGACTGATATACTCTGAATGCATGTGCATGTGCTGCATAAGCTGCATTCAGTGGGCCTAGCATGAACGCGCGATTATAATTCCGAACGATTTTTGAATTGGAATTAGTAGTTTCACACTTATTATTGATTTACTTTGAATACTTTTTTCACATCTATGTATGATGCGTATTGACACGCAAATTTCGCGTAAATTTAAACAGAAATGCTATACGATAGTTGTATTTTCGAGTAAAAAATCGTGTTAATTTACTCCGCGAGTTCGTGCTAGGCCCAGCGAGCAGTTAGTCCCGCTACCAACCTTGCTAATTGGCTTAAGACGCTGTTATGCGCTAAAAGGTTGTTACTGTCGTACTGCATATAAAAGAAAGAGAAGCGCGATGACACAACGCTTTATTGCAAAATATGAAATTATCTATTTACTCAAAAACGAGTTGAGTAATCGAAAATTAAAAAAAACAATCAAGTTCTACATTTAAATAAAACGTTTTATTATTATTTAAATACCAATTTACGTTAATATTCGATACACATATTTTGGACTGGAACTCAAGGTAAAAGGTTTTTTTGTCGTTATTTAGTACTTATTAAGTGTTTTTTTCAAAACGTGTTTTGGTAACAACCAAGTTCTGAGAAATATGTTCAAGATTAACATACAGGATGTCTCAAACGTACTGGCCCGAAGGCAAATGAGGTAAAGCGGAGGAATCCACCTATCATTAAAAAATGAAAAAACTGGGATATTCTGAACAGTTCAGAAAATTTCTTTATTATTATTTTCAAGAAATTTACACTTCCACTTGGATTTTACGACCTTGTGAACATAATTTTCGACGTAACTAGTTCAAATCTGGCTGGAAGATGCCTGGCCAGATTAAAACTAAAAGTGTACATACCTACGCCACCTACCCTACCTACAGCAATTTTTACATATTTTTATTTCATTTAAACCTTCCCTGGACTTCTAAAAATATTTTAAAACCAAAATTAGCCAAATCGATCCAGCCGTTCTCGAGTTTTAACGAGACTAACGAACAGCAATTCATTTTTTTTTTTTGTCCATGTTTCCTCACGTTTTCTTTCACCGATGTCGGTTATGTCCAAGATAAACTTAGAAATTAAGTATAAATTGAATAAAAGCACATTAGTAATTACCCGGATCCATAACCTCGACCTTACTCACACTATTCAAAAATATTCCAACAAATTTTCCACCTCGATCTGACAGAATATAGCAACAATACGTTACGTCGCAAAGATAACTGAATATATTGCCGCCATATTTTGGCGCGCCAATAAAACTGCTGAGTGAATACGTCATTTGTGTTGGCGTAAGCTCAACTTATCGAACGGTGGGATCGTGGAATTTTATTTATTTAGTGTTCATTTTTGATGAATGATTGTTTGTTGATGTGTTTGTTTATGAGTCAGTGATTGACCGAACCGAACCTAAAAACACACACCAGAGAAAAAGTGGATTGGGAAGCTTACCAGTTGCCTACTGATAAACAAATATTAATTTTACTTATAAATAATAATAATAATAAAAACGTTTATTTCAGATAACTAAGATCCAATTTGTTAGTAGTACAATAACTTATAACTAGTGTTAGTAATATAACATTAAGCTACTCGCCTCCTGCCTGACCCATGAGTCGAAGTATCAATACTTATGTGAGCATTAATACATCGACCAAATGTACAGACAATCAAGTCTACTGGCTATCATACATAAAACGCTGTTGCGACTAGCCCGTACTCTGCTCAGCATTGACGCGCACCGCTTGCACAGAGTAAGAGTTATATATTAATTTTATAGTTTAGTGCTTGTGGCCCACCTAACATGGGGCATGCGGTGCTAACCTACAAGAAATTGTTACACTAACCTATGATTAAGATAGAAATTACTTTAACTATTTACAGTGTGAACAATTGTTGGTTGGCCAATAAAGGAAAAAAAAAAAAAAAAAAAAACAAATATTGAAACTTCCGGGAGTGTTTGTTTCTTTGACTTAACGTCAGTGAAAACGGGATTTTTTTTACGTTACAAGAACTGATGTATACAGTTATACAATAAATATATCTTTACCTTTAAAAAGTACAATAGTAATAATGGTAATATTGTTGTAACGCCAGTTGGCTTTTAAGAAATCACTTATTGCCGCTTCCACAAATTTTACCAACACTACACTTTACTTCGGGAAAATCCCATAGCTTTCTTTTACAGCACTCACGGGACAAAAGGGCAAATAATTCTTTACGAGTTTTCCCCGAAAGATATACAACCATGTATCTTAGAAGTAAAAGAAAAATCGTATCTTCAGTATTTCTTAACAGATCTTAGATACCACACTTTGTTTATGTACTTTACCTTCAAATTGTATCTTACACCGAATCTGAAGGAATGAAATACTTTCTATGTCAGCAGAATTTCCAAGAAACAGGTTCCGATAGAAAGTTTATACAGGGTGTCTCAAACGTGTAGTGGTCCAAAGGCAAATGAGGTAAAGCGAAGGGGTCCACCTATCATTAAAAAAATTAAAAGCTGGGATATTCTGAACGGTTCAGAAACGCTATTATTATTTTGAAGAAATTTTACACTTGGATTTTTCAACCCTGTGAACATAATTTTCGACGTAACGAGTTCAAATCTGGCCGGAAGATGCCTTAATTGCCTGGAAAGGCATCTTCCAGCCAGATTTGAACAATTTTTTTTTTTTTTATCTTTAAGATAAAAAAACATTTTCTGAGACTCAGGGACTTCACACAATTTGTAACTATTTTCTTATGTAATAAAAAAAAAAATGTTTTTTTAAGAGCGTTGCAGGGTTGAAAAGTGTTGCTGTTAGGAAAACATTGTGTACTGTTTTAACTTTGCCCCACACTAGTCATTTCATCAGTCATGCACATATTTAGTCAACAGCTGTTAGTAGTGTACAAGCAAAAATGTAGCCACATGCACTGGATTCCCGTATTTTCTAGTTGACCACTGCAGTTCGTGCTGGCAGTTCTGACGAAGTGATGTAGTGTGGACGGTTGGAAAAAAACGTCTGCACTGTCTTCCGATGAGGCAATGTCTCTTATTTTTTTTGTTTTTGGTGAGAAATTATCAAATAACTTCACCCCCTCTGGGTGGAGCGGCAGACTCCTACTGACTAAAACCCACCCGTGTTCCTTCAGTTGCCTGTGTTGTCAGGGGTCACGGTATCCCTTTCGAACTTTCCCGCAACCCCGGTCATGCAACGTGAACGTACCTAATAATGTGATCAAAAAGTATCGTATGTCCTAACCCAGGCCTTCTAAGGACTCCCCGAAAAGATCAATTTGCGATTGATCAATAGCCATCAATTTCTATTTTCGAAATATTGTTAATCGTTTCAATTGCATTTAGCAGACGATTAATTTGCGCATCAATGTGTATTAATCACGTACAAATGGACAATTGCAATTGATCGTTTTGGGGACCCTTAAGAGCCTATACTACCTAAGCTCAAATTTACTTTTTATCTCGCTCGCATCATTCTACTCGGGCACTGAGCTGGAATGGGTGAGATGGAATGGGGTGCTGGCGGCTCCAAAACGCCAATAATTTACGTAATTGCTTTTTACGGCGAAAATAATGGTATAATAAAAAATATAAAAAACTTAGCAGCTACTTTATAGTTAATTCAGTTAGTATGCAAAGTTTCATGATCTAATTTGAAGTATTTTTTTAATACCAGCGGCCTATTGATCGATTTCGAATTAACTTTGATTTTTTTTTCTATAGAGAAAATTTTATGGAATCGTGTTTTCGTCAAACATAGTACTTAACATTAATCCTCAACTTGAACATCAAGGTATTTATTTCAAAATGAACGCTGCAGTATTTTCGATGTAACGGAGGATCATGCAAAGCAATTTGAGGTATTATAGACCCTTAACAGACAAGCAGATTGACAGAGCAACAGACAGAGTCTGTTTCGCATTTATAATATTAAAGTATTCGTTTTTAAGTAACTAGTATTACTGAATATTAGTTACCAATAAAATAAGCACCCACAAATTATCCGTCTGCCTCGAACCTAAAACTCCTTTACAACGAAAACCTATGTTCGAGTTAGGATAAACAATATAACATATCGTCCAGGCTGACTGGCGCCGTCATTTTTATCTGATTTATATCTGTCAGTCTTAATATTCTAAATGCGAAAGTTGTGTCAGTTTATCGAACAGTGTTAGTGGACTTGTGTTGCTGACCGTACAGACCGGTCGTCGAAAGAATGCGTTTATGACCCCTCTCAGTTGGACAATTTCTAGTAGTAATAAGGATCAAATTCGCAAAACACATGTTCGCTAGTAAGCCACTGACAGGTGTAAAGAAAAAGTTCTCTCGACCGCCTTGAAACTTGAACTATGAAAACCTGCTACAAAATAGGGAGCTGTCAAAGTCAAAATGTTAATACAGAAGATTGACACTTGTACGTACGTTAATAAAAATCACATTTGTTTAAGTAGGTACAACGCATCCCGAGCAACGTGAGGAAACAGGCAAAACAAGAAGATTAGAATAATATGTAAAGAAAGATACTAAAATTATTATGACATGATGGTATGCCAGATTTGGTTTATCGCTTGAGTCTTAGTCATAGAAATATAAACATAAGTGCGATAATTGCTTGGCATTCTCGCCTCTCGGTAAGCAAGAAACTCTTCTTGTGTAAATAAGTCTTTAGCTCAGAGAGACATGCTAGTTCGGACATTGGAATGCGAAGGGTCTAGTGTCAAGGAATTTTATACGAACTTAGGCATCGTTAGTGTGTTGTAAGGCGTATCTATTAATCCTTGCAAGGGATAATGTATGACGCCGAGTGCCAAAATCCAACAGCGTTGGATCGGTTCACGAATGAATCCTTTTTTCGAATTTTTGATTTCTTTATGTCAGACGTTTCACTTCGAGTAAAAAATGCCGTTTTAGACAAAAAAAAAACAAAAAGTTAAGCGTCTGTTATCTGCTTAAGAACTTAACAAGTACTTTGGGATTTTCACAAAAAAATCGGACTAACTCAACAATTTAAGAGGATGAAATTGGATCTCGTAGCTAGTCAGATTTCTCGTATCGTATTTTGGCTAGGGATGTTTTTGATTTTAATAATTTGCCGTACAGATTATCTGAATCCGATTAGAAATGATGCTTTCTATCTTTAATTCGATGAGAGATTATATCCTGAAAGAAATAAATTATTGAAAATACCTCAGACATTAAGTCCGCCTTTGTACAGTTTTTTTTTTTTTACTTGTGCATAAAATTTTATTAAATAAATTATAAATGATTTATTTTCTGAAGTAGGTTTGTACAAACATGTCAATTATATTTTTATAAATGGAACGTCAACTAAATAATATGAAAACTTGAGCCATCTGTGATGATCTGTGGCGGTAATGGCGGCATGTCATCGCAACAGCTGATCGGTTGCTGTGGCGCGTACCACGCCCCGCCACAGTATTCCTTCATTGTGTTCGGGATTCAAAATATCGCCCGCCATTAAAATTTTGCTTTATCCCCTTATAGTTCCTCCTCACTAATAAACGTTGTTTATACTAGATGAGGTCGGCGTTTCGGTCGAGTAGTCAGATACTACTCTGAGAAGAAAGGCCCGAAACAAACTCAGAGGTCAGTGTCTTTTAAACTCCAGAAATAATCTTGATCAGATCATGTGAAGACCATGTAGATTAGTATCTGAAATGGTCTTTTGAGCAAAAATCCACAGATTAAGTGTACCTGTCCATTCATTGCACGCATTTATCAGTAATCGTGGAGCTCAACTCAGAACTTAAGGAGCTCAGCTCAACTTACGATGTTGCCCCCATGGAGAAAGTTGTTCAGTTTTATGGTCTGTACCACACCCTTAAATAAACCCACACCTTTCCTCAAGGTGTATATTCATTAGTAAAATGTGACCACACTATTAATATGAAATAGCTTTTAGAGGTCCACACTAGCCCTGAACCGAAACAGCTGGAAGTCATGAGAGGAGGCCTTTTCCCAGCAGTAGATAGTATAATGGCGACTGACAGTAACCAGTAACCAGGTTTTTTAACCGACTTCCAAAAAGGAGGAGGTTATTTATGTAATGTTTTTTTTTTTTTTTTGTTTATATCCGTCGATATTTTCGTCAATTGTGGACGGATTTTGAAAATTCTTTTTTTGTTTGAAAAGTTATGCTCTCAAGGTGGTCCGATATAAATTTTATTAACTTAGCTTGAGTACTTTTTGAGTTAGCTTCATTAATACGTATTTTTCCCACTTAGCCTATACGGACGATCTTTTAACATTTTCCTGTCACTGCTATTTACATAGCAGGTCGTGATATGTGAACTAGTAGAGGGTAGGTACCACAACTAAAAAGTGAAAAATAAAAACTATTTACAAAAAAAACCAACCGACTTCCAAAAAAACCACATGTGTGTCTTTGGTTTTGTATTTTCGTTTTAAGCCACCGACTTCCGAAATTTAAGTTATTTTTCACTTTCTAGTGTTTTTTTGGAAGTCTGTTGGTTTTTTTTGTAAAAAGTTTTTATAACTTTTTGCTTCGTCAAACTGTGGCCTCAAGATTTTGATTCGAGAGAATCATTGATCGAGTGAAGCCAAATTCAATCCATGTTTTCTCGGAATTGGGTCAGAGGCTCGGGGCTAACTACAAACACTCTGTTACGTCTTATTTGCATAGGTTTGGGTATCTATACTGTTTGAACACATACAGCCAGATAAGATCGTGTGAAATGGCAAACAATCGGCCAGTTACATCATTGAAAGGTTCGAATATAAGACGGAATATGGGGATAGCTGTGATGCCTAAGATGTGTTGTAGGGGGCGTAATTATACCAGAAGGCCAATTCTCGTACTTAAAAACCGTTCACATTCAAGTCGCAATCTGTCAAACTTGTCAAAAATGTTGGTAAATTGATTGTATTTTTGATAGATTGCGAATGAGATGCGAATGCGAACGTTCTTAAATATTACGGGAATTGCCAACCCACTCACAGAAGCTGACGAACTAAAACAAACAAACAATATTGGCTAAAAATCCTCTCTGAACAAAGCCACATAAAACATGTGCATTCAAAAGTGGGACCCCTTAAGTTTTATTTTGTGTTAACTGTTAGATTTTGTTTGGTATTGTTAAAAATTACGGGAATTGCCCCTCAGATAACCTTTAAATTATTATATCTTAACTTTATCAGATCGCATGATTATGATATCATCACTCCTAGACAGTCACTTTGTAACTGTCACCCCTATCAAACAAAAACATAATTCTTCTTATTTCAAATTTATTTTCTTGAACGTTCGAATGAAACTATGCGCGGTCGCCAGCCTGTACGACACGTTCGTCTATCGCATATAACCTTTACAGCACCATGAGTTTTCACTTCTTTATGTTCAGCTGAAATATTAAATGTCAAGGGAAATGGTAAAGTATATTTCAGAACTAGAACTTTTCATATGATAGGTACACACAGCTACACATCAAGCTATACATTTCCAGTTAATGCTGATCTCGCATTATATAGGATTTCCGTACAATGCGAGGTCAGCTTATACTGGAAATGTATAGCTTGATGTGTAGCCGTGTGTACACACGCAGCAATTTATCGCAGGTGATGTCAAAATCTGCGTTTGGACGTGACATTTTAAAAATAATCGTCACCGGTAACAACAGTCACTGCGTGTGTAACTAGCATCATTCTATTGTTCCTTATTTAAAATGTGCTGATTTTGAACTTTTAAACTGAAGAGTAAAGTTTTAAAGATTCTTCAGCTGAACTGTGGCGGCATCTACAACGCCACATGCGAACTACGCATCAAAGACCTGACGTCACAAATCCTGTATCGCGGTATTTAAGTTTACCGCGCGATTATCATATAATTATAAGACTATCCGACATCAATCCTTGGGCAATTGCCACCCAGACATAGCACCCGTCTGGTCGGAGGATCCTCCCTTTTCAATAGAGGATGAGTGAACTTTACACCCTGTTCCTCATACCCCTAAAGAACTTTTCTCATCCAGAAAAAAAAAAGAACGGAAGCATAGTATTATAAATAATTGCAACTATGAAAAATAATAACGACGGAGCAGCTACAAATTCTTTTGTTTTAACGACTGGAAGTCTTCTAAGAAAAGCATCTTTTTATCAATATGTTTTAGTTTCTTTTTCAAGACTGCGCGCCAGTTGTGTCAGACTTTCTATTACAATCCAAAAAAATATCCAAATCCATTGATTAATTGTTATTTTTATCTTCTTCTCCTCTTCGTAAATGTTGTTGAATTGTCAAAAAGGATGGCATTGCCATTGTAAGTGTGTTACGCAATGAGGATTTTCTGAAAATACGTTCACTAGGTCTAGGCAGCACGGAGACGTCACGTCCGCCCACCTGTCAAAAGTGTCAAAGCGCCTTTATTTTTTTTAGTCGTGACGAACGAATGAATGAAACCAATGATGATTGTCATCATATATTTTATATTCATTGTCAAAATGGAAGATCTGTTGTCAAAGTGGCGCAAGAGCTGGTGGCGCAATTTTCATAAAAACCCTCGATACCATTTTTACTTGGAGCCGAATCTCACCCAATCTCACGTGGGGGTTGTGTCAAAAAATGCCTCTCGTAATCAAGGCGCTCATTGCGAACTGGACCAATTGCGAATTGGACTAACTGCGAACTGGACCAATTGCGAACAGCCGGTCTATTCTGTAAAATTATCACCGTGAAAACTTAGGTGAAGTGAGCTTAAAGTGATCGTCATTCTGTTTGCTAGGGATTGACACACTTTGACAGCTCACTTCACCTTAGTTTTCACGGTGAGATGTTGACGGAATAGCACTACTGGACCTCTTGCGAACTGGACCAATTGAGAATTAGACAGTTGGTCATTTTGCGAATTGTCATAATGCGCCCAAAGGCCACAATTTCCCTTTGTCTCATAATAGAATCTCTATTCTCCTCAATGATTAGTCTAACCACAAATCCTTATCCAGTCTAGCCTTAACTGACATCACAACAGGAATACGAAGTCTGTTCCCACTTTTTCCGTTCAGAAAAATTACCTAGTCAAATGTATCGTTCAACAGGTTTCATCAATTTGTGTTAGAGAGCAAGGAGTTTAATCTACACGAATATTGTAAATAGAAAAGTATATTATTAGATAATTTACATGTAGCTCGTGTCGAAGAAAGAAAGGAAAGATTTAAGGCCCCCGCAGACAGGCACGACACGATAGTGCAACGCAATTCTGCGATATAATATCATTATAGCCGTAGAACAATTTCTATGAACACAGAGTCGCGATGCGGTGCGCGTCTCTGGTGCTTTTACGAACAGTTAAAAAAAAATACATTCTTTGATGATTTTTGGCATTTGAACCTTGAAATCTTGTGATAAAAATCAAGTAGGTAGGTATTTTATCTCATAAAAAATCACCACTTTCATCTTATCTTAGAAAACGCAATTCCATGAGTACTTGTGATGTGCATAAATACCCACCTACTCATACTTTCCATAACTTAAACCACAGCACTAAAATTTTAAACCCATATATCTCCTTACATACGCGACCCTACTTATTCCGCATACTGTCGGACCAAGGCAGCTTGCCAACTCGGTGAGCGGTTAAAATGTAAAGCATACATGTACAAAGCATAGATTAATTTAATACTACCCTCGGCAAACTTGTTCCTCAAACTACGTACATGTTTTATCTACAAGATGCAGGGACCGAAACGTATGACCAATACCGGTATTTTTCGGTTACAACATTTATATTTTAAAGGTTACCTTAAATTGAATACATCATCATTCTCCTGCCCTTATCCCAATTTATTTGGGGTCGGCGCAACATGTCTTTTTCTTCCATAAAATTGAATACAATCAGTATTAATTAATTAATAAACGGTTACCGAAAAAAAAATTACCTCTATCTTACTCGTGAAAAAGAAAGAAAAAAACATGTTTAGGTATTCTGCACAAACTAAACGCACATTACATAAAAAAACACACATTTACAAAGTTACCCAAAAGCCTCATATTCAACAGCCCAAAGTACTAAAAAAATTAAAAAAAATAGTGCCGTCGGCATTAGTCAAAGTTGAGCATCACCTGTTTGTGTGTAACCGGTATTAAAACGGTAACCTAAACGAGGTAACATGTTACTTCTTGAGTTACCCAGATAGCGGTAACCTTAGTGGTAGAAGTAACCAAAATTCTTAGAGACATGTACCGTAATTTATAAAGGTTTTCAGTTCCTGACAAGATGTGTTAGGTGTGAGTTCACACGTTATGTTCAAAATTTGAGGCCAATTCTAGCGGAGGTGTATTGCTGATTCTAATGATTATAATAGCGAATCATTTTTTTTTTAACCATAACTGGGAAGTTCTTGGCCTGAATCTCATCTGATGGTAAGTGATGATCAGGCTGAAGGTGGAAGCTATCTTGACCCGGAATCCTCAACCACAGAGGAACTGACTATCTTACTTCTAACTGCCGGAACACAACAATGCTGTTAACATTGTTGTTATGGCGACAGACTTAGATAAGAAGCGAGTTACTTGTATCAACATACAACCTCACACTGACCTGCAAATTGCAAAAAAAACGTAAAATAAACACACGGGCTACCTTAGCTCATCCCCCTTAACCCATTTGTGCAATCATTTTCCTCCACAATTGGACGCAGCCTGGTTGAAAAATGATAGAATGGTCCGCAACGGCCAAGACGTCTATTTTTCAAGCAAGAAACCCTTACCTTAAGCCTCAGTCCTTAAGCGTCTTCTCCAGCTGCATTTTGCTGTGGTCTCTTACGCTTGGTCCTAGTCGATACTTCTTGACCGAGTCTCGATTCACCTTCTTGTAGTATTTTAATGCTTTCAAGAACACTAGTAACATAGGATTCACACACGCAAGTTTTAAAGTCCCTTATAACGAAAGTGCCAGTGAAAACTTTCTTCTACACACGCAATATTTCAGATAATATTCCCGTGTGAAGTGAAAGTGTGTGATGTGAAAGTCCCGTCATAATCAGTCCAGCTGTTTTGGAGATTAGCCGGAAAAAACAGACAGACAGACAAAAATCTAAAAAAAATTTTTTTGTTATAAGTACCGTATATACTTTCATATATAGGGAAGATGCCTAGTAAGGCATCTTCCAGCAAGATTTGAACTCAAAGTGTAAAATTACTTGAGAATAATAAAACGAAGTGTTCAGAATATCCCAGTTTTAATTTTTTTTAATGATAGGTGGACCCCTTAGCTTAACCTCATTTGCCTTTCGACTACCTACTACGTTTGAGACACCCTGTATGCATTTAGTAAAAAGCAGTTATTTTGACATTACAAACAGACACTTCAATTTTATTTATTTGTATAGATTGATCTATACAAATAAATAAAATTGAAGTAAGTACGTGTTTATTAATATGTAACGTGTTTCCCGGCCAGAACTCCGAGATACTATTGAAACATTACACTATTTGCCTGTTAGGTAATTATTACTCTACCTAATAGGCAAATAATAAGCTTTATTATTAAACGGAACCAAGCAAAATTAGTAATTGATTAAGTTGTTATTTCGACTAAAACAACTTCCAATTAAACAACAACGGGTTTCAATTGAAACAACAATTTTCCAGTTAAACGTTTATTCCTTCCCATAATATAAACAACATTGCTGGCTTATTTCTCATTAATAATTAGTATTTTAATACATTTTAATGTTACAATAGAGTGGTGTGTTTGTTTAGATGTTTCTGAGAATTATAATTTAATAAATAAACAGACAGTAAACAGACAGACTATAAATAAATAATATATTGTTTTTGTCGGTCATAACAAATATATTTTACAAGGATTCGATTGCACAAACATTTTGGGTGAAAATCCCCATTTATTACAATGATAAAAATGTGTCTTAATAGGAAAATTAAAAGACGGGAGGTGTTGTGGGACACACGGTTGCAACGAAGTTCCTTTCACTGTATATTAATACAAAGCCATCTAATACAATCTCAAGTTTCTAAGAACTTATAAAAGATGGCTCTTTATTAAAGACAAAAACAAAAACTTTTGACACTAGAAACTGACTATTTTGAGCATAACGCTTTTTCGTTACGTGACGATTTCTGCTTACAAAAAAATGGGTGGATAGATAAAAATGCTTTAACTTTAGAGTCTTGAAACTGCTTCAAGTTAATCCACTCATTGTAAGTTATTTCATAGAAAACTGTAGCTATAGTAGATCTCGTAATTACTGTACCGCTATTCAAAACCAATCCCCATAAAATGAAACTTCACTAAGGTGAGAATAGACCTGTGGGAAAAACAGCACCCGACTTCGTTCAGCCCCAGGAGCACCTACCACTCGGACGTGACCTGCAGTGGCCTACAGTTCGTTTTTTTTTATCCCAGAGACTAATTTTATAGGTGCAAATGTCATACTCCAAATTGAAAAAAACAAACAAGAATCACTTGAAAGGTCAAATTAGGAACGAACTTTATTTGAAATGGCAATCGACTGCGGACCCAAGTAGGCTGCTGTAAGCACAATCTAGTGAAGTGGAGGATTATTGATCCAACTGACACCCGCGGAAGCGGTGCTCCTGACCAACCCATGCCCCATATGATGGCATGTCCTAAGTGTCCGTGAACCTGCACTTCTGAGGACCTAAAAAGTGCCAATGATGCCGCGATTGGCGTGGCCTAATAATAATTAATACTTTACCATCGACTCGAAAATGAGAAGAAGACTAAGGTTCAATATATCTAACTGTCACCATGTAGTTTTTTCGATAAAACAAGTACGAGGTCAACTATATAAAGGTACATGAGTCTATGAAATAATATCATAAGTACATACAAAACTATGTGGAAAATCACTCATTACTTACTTAGCAGCCATAATTACACTGTATGCGACATGCATCAATAATCCGTACACAAATATTAAAATATTAATTCCAATATAAACATGCAATATTTAACGTACACTTAACATAAAGGATTAATATTGTGTGAAACAAAATTAACGAACAATGTGCACATCATCACACATTAAACTATTAATTAATGAAACCGTTAATAATATCTGTAGTAATTATAATGTGGGAACAATCATTAGTGACCAATATGGAGACCAATAATTGGCATTGGGTTTCGTTGGGTTGGGTGGAATATTGGAATATTTTATGGGATTGCATCGAATGTAACAATACGAACATTTTTTTTTTCAAAACAGCAAAATGTGCACCATGTTGAGTTTTTATTCATATTAAATGGTTGTCCAAATTAATAATTATTGTATTATACTGTCTAGAAAATATAACACTTATTTGGCTTCTTCAAAGTTAATTAATATCATATTAATAGAACAGTGTTTTACACAGCAGACAGCGTCTTATATTGAGTGGAATATAGGTATATAATAATTACAAAGACGAACATAAGATAAATTATATTAATCATGAATTTTATAATATTAAAGTATAATTTTGAAGCCGTGATAAAATTATCTAATGTAGAGAGGACCCTACGTCATAATGTAAACTTTGTAAGTAAATCTATAATGTCTTTAGGAACGACATTATAGATCTATTATACTTACAAAGTCTGCATACAAAAATTTAATCAAATTTATCCAATAGTTTGGTCACCATAGCTAGTTGGCTGATTGGCAAAACCCATAGTCAGCGCATCACTACAATACAGATAGTATAAAAAAACAATTTTTATTTGATAGTTTCAAAATACTCATATTATGCACTAGTATTATCGTCCCCACGTGGTATAATGTTGTTTAAACCGTAAAAGAAAATTGTGTTAATAATATGTGACAAAATCCGGACAAAATAATTGATACGCGTCAAACGCACGATGACATAAATTCAATAATCAACTTTAGAACTTGTCAAAAACAACTAATACAAACACACCACTCTATAAAACAATTCAGAACGACAAATTATAACAATTGAATATTTCAATAGGTATCAATTAATTTTCAATTAAATCTAAATTGGAACAAAACTGATTTCCGAGTAGAATTTATTAATTGTGTGTGATTTAAATTTAGTGTTATTTGATGACTGTCGCTCTTAAAACTAAGCTAAAATATCTTTAGTTATGTTAAGCTGGCTACATCTGTCAAGATTAATTGTTGCGAACAAAAACACGAAGGACCATCGTTCATTCTTTATTTTTTAGTATTTATATAAATAAATTATAAAAATGTTATTGATATTATGACGCCCCATTTGTTTTCAGCGTGTATTAGAAATGCGTGGCCATATATTAAAAGTTGTTCAGTTGGATGGTCTATACCATTAAAAATGACCACACATTTCTGAAACATGCTGCATAGAATTTTAGATAAAAGATGGCCATTTTTCTTGTTTTTCTATCAATATCCACCAAGCAGATCAAATGACGCTTCATGATCTATTCACTTCGAACCACTGAACTGAACTTCAAATTCCTATACCACATCAAAGGCTTGCAAGTGAACGAGATTCTGTGTATTCCTGAACCTACACTTGAGCTATTCTCGTCTGAAATAACAGACTATCCGTATACCAATGCGTTTAACATGGTTTCATCGCAACAATTTATCGTTACGTGTGTAGCAAGCTTAAGGTCCATTACACTTTGTAATCGAAATTCTTTTGAGTTATTAACATTTCAAAACTGCAGTTGTCATTTAAGATTAAGCTTTTTGTTAATGAAAATAGTAATTGAAAACAGAGTGCTTAAATACACAGTGCTTGCATTTATAAATAAAATAGTAAACGTGAAATTTGCTATCGTAATCGTATCGTAAGCGAAAATGCAGTACAAAATGTGGGTATTTTATATTATTTAAAAAATAATAGGTATTTCACACAAAACCTGTTTTCTTTTCAAGCGATTTTTGCAAAAAAATGTTCAATGAAACGCTTTAACAGTGTAGCGAACACTGCATACCAATAGTTTCACAAAGTACAAACGTAATCGCATTTTGTTGAGCCGCACGAGTTGTCGCGACTTTGTGGATTAAAACTTCACAACAGAAATCGCTACGTTTACAACCAGCTTTATATTAAATAGAGCCTTTAAATTGTGGTACTTACATCGTTTTAAATTTTGGTACATAATTTAATTTATTAAATAATTCCTTTACTATATTAATAACAAATATGAGGTCGGTGATAAGCGACAGTCATTACAATATTTTGACTGAAATAATAAATATCATAAACACCATTATTATTAGGTACATTGATTTTTATATTACGTTATAGTCTGGGAGATAGTGATGTTATATTATTTTTTTAATACTAACAGTGCAGTTCTTCTTCTTCGTCTGAACTCAGAATTTCGTCAGTCGAAGCTCAGTACCTAATAAAAAAACACTTTTTCAATTGGAAATTCTAACGTTACCTGTATACTGTATAAAAAATGTGTCTGTGTTTGTCGAAAAGAAATCGCCAATAGTTACTTCATTATTATGAAGTTTATTTATCTAAAACGTAAATGTTAAAGCGGTTTTTTTTTAATTTATGCTGTTATTACGTTGAACAGAATAATTATTATATATTTTATCTTGTTTCCGCGTGAACTTTTTATGATCAGCCGATGTATTCAGTAAAAATCTCACCGTGAAAGCATACGTCAAGTGAGCTGTCAATTGTGTAAATCCGCTAGGGATTAGGTGGAATGACAGCTCACTTCAAGCTCGCTTACTTAAGTTGTCACGGTGAGATCTTTTACAGAATAGACTGGCTGATTTCAAATTATTAGAAAAAAACGTTTTTTTTTTTCTATTATCGGGTGTTTTCAGGAAAACACTGCGGGCCAATTTACTTATAAAATTTCCAAGTAAAATCAAAGCCTGTTCTAACATAAAACAGCATCCAATTACCCAAAAATATTGTTCCATAACCAATAAATGATCAATTATCTATCGAAAATTAAACTCAAACATCCTACAGATATTGATTCAGCGAATTACACAAACACCCTGATTTGTTCGAAAAACCAATTAGAAAAGATAACAGTTCCCAACATCGCTATCTCCCAGAAGTTTGAATGATAACTACCTACAATTCCTTTATCTATTTACAATGTAAATAATCCCTATTTACATATTAATGTTATAGTTACATACAGTTAGGGACGCAAACTGAAAGTAATAAAAACTTGAGTAAAATTTAACTTTACGATAAGCTTTATGAATTAGGGTACATACAGCTTTGATAATTTAAGTGTTACGGTGGAAGCATACTGTACAGTACCTGGCCGTAAAAAAAGACCCATCGTTTAAAACGAAAAACGTATAAGTAGTTACAACATCTAATTCAGTGTTATTATTGCAATTCATAATCAATGTTTTAGTACATTAGGTACAAAGCGAGATTTCGTAATTTCATATTGACAAAAAATAATCAAAACAGCTGTAGGTAACATATTTGACAGTCTACATAGACTGTCACATAAGTTTGAATGACGTTCTGCAACACGGAACTTTTTTAAAAACTGTTTCATATTTACGGCATTAATTTTTAATTTTCTCTGCTCTAATTTTGTAGCCCCTAATTAACGAACATCATCCTGCAAATTTGTCAACCTAGCTTTGACGTGTTCCGTATTTGATTAAAACTTGCGTATTCCGCAGAACCGGGTTTATTTTTCAACTCGAATGACTGCCGAGGGACGAGGGTACGTGTCAATGATATGTCGAATGCTTGCGAAGAATAATAATTAGGAGAGCCTTGAAATGTCAGCCTGTTACGAAAAAGAAAGGCAATAATTTACGTTACTTTTTGACTGGAGTAAGTTTATTTCGAGAAATTTCGTGAGCACAAGAAAGAAAAGTTGGTTATCTTTTTAGAAAAAAAAAAATCGGCAATTCGTTTTAAAAAAGTTTTGTGTAGCTGAAATTACGAAGTTGGCATAAAAAAATCTGAAACTCTCTTCTATTAACATTTTTTTTTTCTGGGAACGGTCACTGGGCGCTTTTAAAAGATTATTAACCGAGGAATTATTAAAAAAGGCTAGAAAAAGAAAACCAACATTTTTGTAAATAAATATTTTCATATCAGTTTAAAAAAATATCATTATTTTTACGAAGCCCAAACATTATACAGAGAGTAATAACTAAAATGGAATTTAAATTTTAAAGCTGCGATTGCTATCATTCGAATTTCAAATAATTTCTGCAAAATTGAAGCTGACCAGTATGATACCAACCTTTACAATTTACCTGGACCCACAACCGATGTCCGATAATTCACGAGAACCGAGAAACAATCGTAAAATTTACGAATTTATTTGCTTTCAACTCGATTAAAATTCTATTCGATTCACAGCACGTAATTATCGATATTGAATAAATTTTGTTCATCGCAATTATAGCCCAACATTACCGATACAGAGTGAGAATATGTATTTAAATTGTATTATTGGGTATTGAATTCTAACGGGAATATTAGTTCAGTAAATAAGGCTTATTTTTGCACAATAGCTGATACCAAAATCGTAGTTGATAATGAACTAAATTCAAATATTGAAAGTAAAATATTTTTAATCAGATTGAAATCAATAGAAGAGAATCGGAATAGATGTAGGGTAGTACTACGTTGGTTAAGAACTTAGTTCGTTGAACTATTGGATAAACTTACTGTTAGTACAAGCATTGAACTTCGATAGTGGATAGAATTGCTGGTGTAACATAAATCGAACAGAAATCAATCAGCCTTTCCAAAATAATTTTTGATTTTCTCCCCAATCAACCGAAAATTCATGAATATCAAAACATTTTTTTAATGTTTTGTACCTCAAATTCTGTTTGATATTAAATTCAATTCTCTGTTATTTTTATATACGCCATGTTGTTTGTGTCCAGAAAAAATAGGCCGCCCTCGAGCGTTTATCTTTTTTTTTTCATCTTTATTGTGAACAATCTCAGTTTCCTCTTTGTGTTCGGTAAATTATAATACGAGTAATATATTGTCTATTAACTGTTACAGATTAAAATTTGATCTGTCTTTAACATCAATAAGTTTGTCCGAACGTTTATCTTTCTTCATTTCTTTTATTGAAAACTTCACTTATTATCATCATGCATTCGAATTTATTTTGTGCATGATTCTTCTTTTACGTTTTAATTTAAAAGCTATGAATTTTTTAAAGTTGCTTTTGTATGATAACGTTGCGTTTTTTTCATTTTATTTCAATACATTTGCGTTAAAAAGATATTTACTCGTCAAAAATAACAAAAAGCGTGCTGAAATTCAAAACTCATTAAAAATTAAGGTTTCGTGTACAACAAAAACATCGAGCGAGGGTCTCAATATTTGAACATCGCAATTATGTAAATTAATTCACAAATGTATTGCCAAATACATTTGCCCAACATTTTATCAGCTATCAAAAAATAATTTTCGGCATAACATTTAAAGTGTTCCCTTTATTCCTTTTGTAAGTGTTAAATAAATTCGTTCGATAAAGGCGAAAACATATTTAGTTCACATCGCGCGGTTTTGTTACGTCATTGCTTTATTGGTAGGTGGCATATTAATCGGTCAACGGTTTTGGTTGACATTTAAAATTATTTATCTGTTATTATAACTGAATTAAAGCCAATGGACTTGTTCTCAATGGAAGTTAATTTATGTATATGTGTCAAATGATGTTCACACAGTGATTGAATTGTATTAACAATATCCAATAAAGCTCTGCCATTTCCCAACAGAAAAGTGTCATATTAACTCATGTCATTTACAACTGGGGCCTAAGTCTACTAATTTAAAAACGTTACAATGGTCTCTCAATGGTGAATTTTTGACAGATTTGCCCTACAAAAACTGTCGAAAACTTACCATTGAGAGACCATTGTAACGTTTATAAATTAGTAGACTTAGGCCCCTGTTGTAAATGACATGACTTCACTAGGTGGCAGCACTGAGACGTCAGGTCCGGGCCCCTGTCAAAAGTGTCAATTCTCCTATATTTTCTTTAGTCGTGACTGAATGATGAACGTCATCATAAAGTTTATATTCATTGCCGAAATAGAAGACATCTTGCCAAAGTAAAAAAAAAAAAATCACATAAGCCTACATGGGTACTTATGAAACGTCAGAAGCTAGGTGCACGGTTCCAATTGGTCGTTTCCTATGGAGAGCACCAACAGGTAGCGTAAATTTTCATGAAAACTCTCATTGGCATAAAATTAATAACACCATGTACCTACCGTCCATAGATACGTAGTACTACTTCTACAGGTATTGCTACGTCCATTTCCATGTTGCACATGTCCACCCAAATTAGATAACTCTCATTCTTTCTCAAGAGGACCCATAACCCATTGCTTGGTATGTTCGTAAAATTCGTCTGTTCAATAACATAAATCATCATTGAGGAGCTCGTGGCTAAGTAATAACAGCCGCACGGGTCGATCCATCAGGTTAAGCAATGCTTGCCGAGGTTGGTCCGTGGATGGGTGACCATCTTTACATACCGAGACTCCTCCGTGCCTCGGAAAGCACGTTAAGCCGTTGGTCCCGGCTGTCATTCGTGAATCTTTGACAGTCGTTACGAGTCGTCAGAAGCGTGACAGTCTGACAACCAGTCTTACCAAAGGGTATCGTATTACCCAATTACTGGGCTATGGAGGTCAGATAGGCACTCGCTCCATGTAAAATACTGGTATTCAGCTGCATCCGGTTAGACTGGAAGCCGACCCCAACATAACTGGGAAAAGGCTAGGCAGATTGAATAACTTGAATCATCATTATTCTTATTTTATCTTCCATACTTCTCTATTAGTCGTCATCTCGGTAGTCACCCTCTTTCTAGCCATAATCATCTTTCAAGCAGACCGTCACCGGTAATTGGTTCTACCATGAAGATTTCTATTGTTAGAGTCGCGTCGCGCCGGTCTGCACGAGGCTTCACACAGTCCATCCATCGTTACTTTACCATCTTTATTCATACTCAAAACTTTTCTCACGACATTTTGTTTAATAATATTCATTGCGTTATTCAGTTGGTTTAAATAGGTTTTTATTCTTATTGTTTTGTTTATCCTATTTATAGATTCCTTTATATTTTGTGAATGTGAGAACGTTGTAGGCTCAACAGACTGTCGATTTGCAGACTGTTTTCTATTTTGTTAAGTATCTTGTTGACAGGCCTTCACTGTCCTCTCATACCTGTTCACTCTGTTAATTTTTTGGAAAAACCCATTTATTTTTAAAAGAGTAACCGTGGAGTTTCTTGCCGGCTCTTCTCCATTGGAAACGAGCAATTGGAACCGTGCACCTAGTTTCTGATGTTTCATATGTACCCATGTAGGTTTATGTGAAATAAAATATTTTGACTTAGATTTTTGATTTTTTGAATATTGTTGGATTGTCAAAGTTAAAGGGATTGTGATTGTGAGTAGATACTAAACAGCCATCTGATTTTTAAGAACTACGTAGGTATATTATTTATGTAAGTAGGTAGTAACCACGTATACGGTGTAGACGGCCAATAGAGACAAAAGACGACCCCAAATAAATAAGGACCCGGGTGATGATGATGGTAATATGATGTGATGTGTATTTTTTTTAATTCAAGTGTTTCTACACACACACACACCCCTACAGAGAAACACAGACAGACAGTAAATGTGTGCGTGTCACAGATGTTTGTGACTTTGAAGTGTATATGAAGAAATTATTAGTTTCTATCACAATAATACAATTTTTCTTTCTTTTTTTTATGTATTTTTACAATGTCACCTCTCGACGTTTCTACTCACAATCCAACATCCAATATAAAAATAAATAATAACATAAATATTATTCATCATGTTCACATCATTTTTCAAACAACACTGATTGCTCCATTACGCAAACATACATATAAAACGAACAGCCTTCCAAACGAAAATAAAATACCTACAAACACATCAGATTAGGAAGGTGATTAGCTTAATGAGCCATAACGTGGCAGGAGAAGTGAAATTACACCGTATATACGGAACACGTCTAAATATTATACAAATGATATACCTACCAGGAGAAATATAGATCGGATTCGGTCAATCTTATTTGTAAATTAGGATATTAAAGAAAAATAAATAAATTCTCGTCTGCCACGTTGGTCTAGTCGCAAGTGCTATTGGATAGGTCCACTCAAATCTGTGTGGTTCTTTCCTCAAAAGACCATTTCAGACACTAATCTACATGGTCTTCATATGACCTGACCAAGATTATGTCTGGACTTTAAGAGACAGTGACCTCTCGAGTTTGTTTCATCCTTTCTTCTCAGAGTAATCAGATAGGAAAGTTAGTTCCATTTTTTGTTTTTATGACTTGTAAAATTGATTCCGATATCCTATTTTTTTCGATTCCCTGGTCGGGCAAAGTGTTATTGGGGGTTTTCCAACAGGAATTTCTCAGTAGCAGTCTAGATTTGTATCCGGTTGATGGCAATAGGCTCGCCCCTTATTAAATAGGATTTAAACATATCTGGTGAAATGTGGGTGTACTACCTATAGGTTATAGGTACACCTCTGCCTAACCCTTCAGAGAAACAAGGCGTGATGTTAAGTGTTACCCACTAGTATTATTTTATGCTGAGATTCGTGGTAAACCGGACAGAGTAGAGTATTTTCTTAATCTCTTAGCTCCGTACTCTCAATAAACCGACTATAATAAAAAGCATCGACCACACGGCTTGATCCATCAGATTAAGTTACACTTGCCGGGGTTGGTCCGTGCATGGGTCCATCTTTACATACCGAGACTCTTCCGTGCCTCGGAAAGCACGTTAAGCCGTTAGACAGTCGTTACACTGTCAGAAGCCTGAAAGTCAGACAACCAGTCTTACCAGGGGGTATTGTATGACCCAGTTACTGGGTTATGGAGGTCAGACAGGCAGTCGCTCCATGTAAAGTACTGGTATTCAGCAGATATTCAGCAGCGAAATATTCACTGGCTTCATGTAAGAGTATTATTTGTTTAGTAGTATTATAATGCAACGCGAGTGAAGTCGGGGGCTCAGCTAGTGCACCATAAGGGAAGAAGAACCAATAATATAGGTCACGAAATGGATTACAAATCAAAACTACCATGAAGCTGATAAGGTAATATATTAAGTTAACAAAACGGACATCTTTTACAGATGAAATATTTCTGAGAAATGAATAATAGACCTAGAAATTCTCCGAAACATCGATCATATTAGTCTAGCCGCAATTTATCATAACTTAATAATAGTCTAGTCATGTTTCTTTAGGTTAACAGTAAAAAATGTTGTAATATTTTTTATAGGGAAACCGTCTAGTATCGTATTCAATTTCTGCTTTTAATATTATCATTCGATTACCTTTATTGAAAAACGATGTTTACCCATTTTTACAGTTTACCTCACGTAGATGATAACACTTTGACCTTGAACTGGACTGGCACAGAGTTTCAATAGAATAAAGCTCAGTTTACATTACCACGGAACGGAATCGGGGCGAATTTTTCTAACACCAAATAAACTTTATGTCAATGGTCTAGCGTACAAACTACAAACAACTACAATGCGTGACAATTCTCCAGAAGACGCGCGACCTGTTATTCGGCTCGTATCTAGTTTATACTTTACACTATTGACATCGAGTTCATTATGGTTTGTACAAAAAAAATCGCTTCCATTCCGTTCCGCGGCAATGTAAATAATTGAGCCTAAGAGGACAGATTATGCTGGTTTTGTTACCACTGACGTACGGTCTACTGTTTCTTCTATTGCTTCAAAATATTATACTTTGGATCAACTTCTGAATATTTTTTGTGAATAAGGCTGTTGACACATACTTCATTTTATAATGACTTGCATATACTAGTCATTTGTTTTTCCATTGGCTTCAATAATGGTACAATCTTGAAGGCGACCGCAAACCGCAACGGCAAAGCCACCAAATCTCTATGATTAAGCAACAGGTGGCAATGCGAATGCGGCCAACTAGCGTTTCCATACAGTTACATAGAAACCAGTCATGTCGCTGAGATCTGTCATTGCGAACGGGCTTTGCCACTGCGGCTGGCGGTTGTGGTCGCCTTCGGAATTGTATCTCAAACAGTTTTAATAATAAATATAATAAAATTTTCATTAAAAAAAAATTTCATTGTGAATTATTAATGTTTGCATAATTTATTCATATTACGTCATTCACCATTTAATTTTCAGCAAAATACTTCTCTTCGTGGTCAGCAAAGCGTTACATTATGTAACTTAAAATATGTTTCGGCCTTTAAATCGACGGAACGTTGAAAATGTTATTAAATTGTAAAATTATAAATATTTCGGTACAGTATAGCCGTCGGCAAACGATATTATCTTTCTGTTTCATCAGTAAATAATTTTAATATCCTGTGTGTGAAAGCAAAAAATAACTCTATTATCCATTTGGTTTTTCTCCGAAACAAAAATTTGAGAATCTGCGAAATTATTCAAGCCTTTATTATATCTAAATCATCATTGAACCAAAGTATTGTTGTTTTTATTTTGCGTGTTTCATATTTCACATTAAATATGAATTTGCAGAAAGTAATATTCTAGTTTATAATACCACCTTTTTTAAGACCACTAAAATAAGAATTACAATAAAAACACAGACTTTGTAAGAAATATGACGATAATAACAACTGACAGTCGACGAAGTACCTAATTCATATTTTTTTAAATCAAACTTCTACAGTGTACTTTTTTAGTTTTCTTTGAAAACTTAAAGTGTCTGCCAAAAGAAAACTCACACAACCGACAGTCAACTTAATGTGCTACGGAATAGAGTTTAAAATAACATTTTTTATCATTTAGAGTTTTAATACTTTAAGAGAACGTACAGTCAGAATTGCCTGCGGATGTACTTTTAATGACTTCCCGTTATTTATTTTTGTATAAAAAAGTTGTTTGAACTTTGAGTAAAATGAGAATTAATGGCTACAAATTACAATACTTTGAGAATGTTTCTGAAATTATCGGGAAAATAACGGCAGTTGGGAATGTGATGCTAAAGATCTTTGTGGGGGAGTTTCAAAATTCTACTAACTCATCTACAAAACCACATACAAAGATGTTCTCGATACTTATAGAGTATGACGGGGTAAGTTCGGCGCTGGGAGAAGACCGTACGAATCCAAGTCTGCGTCATTTAGATAAAGTAGATAAATCAAGTAATTAAAGTTTTTAAGAAAATCTTTCGATTATCTAACAAAAGCTTGATGCTGCTTTGAAACTGCTGTTTTGAATTTACTAGAAACAAAAGGGTAACACTAAAATCAGCCTATAAATTCAAACTTACCTATGAACACACACATTAAACATCCGACAAATTACATTTAGATAACCCACACTTTATGGCCAATAAATAAAATTTGACAAGTCATTACTTTGATCAAACTTGTGGGTGTAACGCGTGTGGAAATCTTTAATATGCGATGCATGGATGCGTGCGTGAAAGCGATGGGCCATAAAACGGCTATAAAGATTCGCCTGTTACCGGTTCAGGCCATAAACTGTATGAATCTTGAAACTGCGACGACAGAAGAAGGGCCTTTGAATACTTTTTTACGACTGCGAGTTGTTGTCAATGTCAACGGTCATAATTCTTTTCGTGAAGTGATTTTTCTGCTGGGACCACTTGATAAACTACTTATAGAAGAAATAAATTCCGAAGATTCATCGCAAATATATCTTTCAAATTAGACCTGGCGTCGTGAAATCCCTCTGTGGAAATGGAAAAATCTAGAGAAGTGTGTTGGAATCGTATTCGTTTGACCTCAATTCTATCCGCTCGTTACGGTTTTCCTTCTAGGAGACTGTGATGAAAAACAAGTATGTGAGTACTCCCTTGATCGTCTTCATTTTCAAATTATAGATACGAATGATCAAACACCCAAAAAAGACTCAAAAGAGGATTAAATAAATAAGAAAGTCTCAAAATACAACCGCAAAGAAATCCCGACTGAGAAAGATTACTCTAGCGTTTATGAATATAGTAATTGTGACTAAACTTTACACATTGTTGCGTGTCCATAACACGCTGGCTAAGTGTCAGCTGACGAATGCGACGAATATAGCCAGCAATGAATCGGAACAACTCGCTGCGCCGCCTCGTTGCATCGCTAGGGGATTCTCGCCTGCAAAAGAAACAATATTTTAGTTTTTCATCAAAATCAGTGAAAATTTGTACTTAGCTTTTCTTTATTATTGATTTATGTATGTGTACTTTGTATCGCAGCTGTAAGTAATATTTAGAAAAAAAAATGATCCGCCTAGACCTACCCTTTTCCCAACTATGTTGGGGTCGGCTTCCATTCTAACTGGATGCAACTGAAAACCAGTATTTTACATAGAGTGACTGCCTATCGAACCCTCACAACCCAGTTACTGGGTAAAACGATACATCTTGGAATGATCAGTTGTTACAATATAATGTTTCAGAACTGGTGATCTTAAAAAACCGTGTTTACGATACCTTACTTAGTTTTCTGCGTCACATAATTTGACATTTAAAACTTTTTATTTCATTTTTAATTGATGCTGGTTTAGTCAATTTTTTATTTTGTGATTTGGGCAGAATGCTTTGGAACAATTGTTTGGAAAATGTCCTCAAAGGGTTTGAAAAAAATACAAAAACAAAATTGTCCTGTTTTACAAAGCTTTGAACATAAACTGTATAAAAATAAATGACAGAGAAATTAATACAGAACTGGAAATTTCCACTTGATCAGATAAACAGATAAATATTTCTAACAGAGTGGACGTTTCTAACATCAAATGCATGACCAGTGGACCAATAATCCTTTGGCATGAAACATTTATGGAAGCGACGCGAAGAAACTGCACCATCTGACGACCATGAGCACAAATTGCAACTAAGAGAAATAGGCGACGAATCGTGACTATTTTTTTTAGGGTCATGTTACACACTTCAATCGACGTCGCGTCGATACCTTGGCCAATATCGATCACGTAGGTGTCAAGCTTTGGTCGTTAATGACTCCGGCTCTATAATCTACAATGTATTAGTCTGTTGATCAATCGAAAAGGATAGATGTCGGACTTCGGAGAGATGTCATTGAAAACAGCTCAGGACAATCGATCGATTGACGTCACTTTTTAATCGACGGTGAGCTATTTAACTAAAAGATTGACGCGCGAGTGATAGATATAGTGATAGTTCTAATAATACATAGAATACAATAGAATCAATAATTAGTATAAAATATGGAATACAACAAGTTTTTTTTAATAGAGTTGGTTTCAATTATTATGTCACTATCTTAATTCGTAAAAAAAGCTTATAAAAATGGTGTTACATTAGCACATGACGACCGTAATGATATAATAATTGGTCTACATCGAGTATACTTCGCGTTGAACAATCCCAGCGATCGATGTCAACCAAGAGAATGTAATAGCACCTTAAAAGAAACAGATGACGTAGTAAAACTCGTAGCTAACATTTTCTTTAGACACGTCCAGTCTCCCGGAAACAAGAAGTTGCTAGTTTTATCCGGTTTCAGATTCGATATACGATGATATTTGTGGTTAATACGGCCATAACTTTCTTAGTTAATGTTTTACCTGTCCTATCAGCTTTCGTATGAAGTATTCTGATTTGAAAAGTGTTGAACACCTTCTGAACATGGATTGGTTTAAAGAACGGAATATTAAGCTTGAAACTTTACTCTTATACAGGATGTTAGGTTAAACGAGGAACATACTTTAAGGGCGTACAGTGGGTATTCATGAAAATGTAAAACTTTTACTATGGGGAACAACACTGAAAAATGAAGACCCTACATTTTAATAGCGTAGGTATTGCAGTTTGTAGGGAAGTTGTTTAAAGCGGCTTGCGGTAGGAGTAAACTGGTAAAAATGGTCACGCTACGAAAACGCGTAATGCTCGAAAAGTTGATCGAACCATATTCGATGGCTCTGATTTATACAACGTGTAACGTTAAATGCGTAAAACCTGAAAGTAGTTCGATCAGAATAACGAGCAGAACCAATTGAACCACTTTTTAATATAGGTCACATATTTCAAGAAATCTATACTTATAATAAATCTGTAGAAGTGAAAATTCTGTACATTGAAAATATCAAAAAAATAAATGGCAGGGGTTGTTACTAGACCGACACCGAACCCAAAAATGTGATTAAAATTTTTTTTGTCTGTCTGTCTGTTTGTTCAGGCATCACGCAAAAACTACCGGTTCGATTACGATGAAACTTGGTATAATTATTCTTTAATATCCTGCGAACCACACTGGGTACTTTTTATCCCGGAAAAGTATCCTATCCTACTATCTATATTTATACCTATTAATAAAAAGACAAGTCCTGACTGACTGACTCATCAACGCCCAGCCCAAACCCTTGGACCTAGAAAGCTGAAATTTTGCACAGAGGTTCCCTTTATAATGTAGACAAGGAATAAGGGAGCATTTTTTGAAATTCAACCCCTAAAGGGGTCAAATAGGGGATGAAAGTTTGTATGAAAAATCTTATTCCTTGAGGTAATAAACATGAAACTCCGCACGAATAATTATCAAAATAAATAAAAAAGTTTGTAATTTGTTGTTTTTCTAAATTACCCCCTAAAGAGGGGTTGGGGGGTGTCAAAGTTTGTATGGAAGAATTTTAACGCGCTGTCCGATTAACTCGAAACTCAATATTTATACTTAAACCCATAAATGAAGAATAACGTGTATCAGGATTTTTCGAAATTCAACCCCTAAGGGGGTAAAATAAGGGATGAAAGTTTGTAGGAAAAATCTTATTCCTTGAGGTAATAAACATGAAACTTCCCACGAATAGTTATTATCTAAGTAAATAAATTATAAAGTTTGTAGTTTTTGTTTTTCTAAATTACCCTCTAAAGGGGGGTTGGGGGGTGTCAGTGTTTGTATGGAAGAATTTTAACGCGCTGTCCGATTAACTCGAAACTCAATATTTATACTTAAAACCCATGAGGATGTATGGGGTAATTTCCGACACTCACGCGGGCGAAGCCGCGGGCAGCAGCTAGTCTTCAATAAAAACGTTGCCGTGTCTATTTATTAACACGTGTTTTTTTATTTTATGTTTATGGTGTACTAATAAAGAGTATTCTATTCTATTATATTAATAGGTCAAGCCATCACATGCGCAAACCCGCCAAAATAGGTAAACAAACCACATTGTTGTCGACCAATTGAAATTTTCTTTAATCAAGATAAATACTAGCTTATATTTCAATGCAAAGAATTGCTAGTGAAACGAAAACAGCACATAAAACCTTTACAACTTTTTGAATGATTTTTTTCTCTCTGAAATAGGTCTATTGAATTAAAAATTAGTTGGGGTGTCTGAGGTTTTGCGCATTTTAACGTTACACGTTGTGTACATACATAATAATACAGCGAAAGGAACTTTCCAACTGGGTGTCCCACGTCACCTCCTGCCTTTTTTATTTCATTGGGTTGGTTCCATAGTAAAAGTACTTTAGTTTCATGTTTAAGTACTACATTCCTTTAAAGTATGTCCCACGCTTAACCTAAGCACACTGTATATGTTCCTTTTTATTATTTGAAAGACTTTCATTCATACATACACATTTTCATTTCTTATTTCTAAGTTCTAAGCTTTTGTGTCACGACATTATTATATCTAATCTTTATACATACATACATGATTTCTGATTTCAAGTATTTTTTATGCTATAATTTCTCCCAATCCCAATATCGAACGAACTAACGAATTTGTATTGCAAATAGACAGATCGTGCGGTATAAACCTACTTGCACGAAGTTCGAACTCCTTCCTATTACAAGTATTATTTACGAGTAGCTTAGTAATAAGCTTTTAGCTTCTTAAGAATATACTAGCCCCTTACTTCGAACTTACAGTTGCAGGCACGTAACCTGGCAAGCGTCGTAGATGCGCAGAATTCGTTTTTGCTTGTATTTCATAACAGAAATATTAAAAAATAAATTATGGCAATAACCATAGAATTTTTTTGTCGTATTATGTGTACATGCACAAACTTACATATTACGCCAAAACCTTGCCAAGTTACGTGCCAGCAAACTATCATGACTCCAATAATTAGACGTTGAAAATGCCTGCAAAGTTACAACTTTGCAGGCATTTTCAGCGTAACACGAACGCGTGGATAAACGTAAATTCGAACGACTTTTAAATTGAAAATACTCGTTTCACACATAATATTTACTATTTAGGGCGGATTCAATCAAAAACGAATAAATTTTATCCGCGGAATAAGATTTAGTCTGACAGTTTTCGTATGGAGAAACTGTCAAAAAATCAAAATTTAATCGGAAGAGAAGGCTTATTCCGCGGATAAAATTTATTCCGGTTTGGTCGAATCCAGCCTTAGTTTAAAGAGTTTTTTTCATATATTCTATGGCTGAAATGTATAGTGCTGGCGCAATTTTTTTTAGCTTATGTATAATAATTATAGATTTAATAAAATGATACTAGTTTCTGTTAGAGTAGTATCCCCCCAGAGTATTACTATAACATTTCGCAAAATTACAGCCAAAATGACTTAGGAACGTGTTCATAAAATATTTACCATCTATCTATCTATCTAATATCAATATAACACATTTCATACAACGCTAACTTCAAATGGAACATTATTTCGTCAATCCTTGTCACTTCGAAGACGCATTACGAATATAAAAGCGTCGATCCATCTTCCACAAATTCTTTCGAATGAAGAAAATTCAGTTAAAATCGATTCAGTAACTCGATAGATTAGATTCGAAATTCACTCGGTTCATTTGGTCGTTCTATTTGTGAATGTTAAAAAATTTAATTGGTTACATTTAATTTTGAACGCGATTTTACATTGTGTTTTGAGTTGGGCTCATTGAATTGAATTTGAATGAGGGAAAAAGGGTAATTTTATGGAGGTAATTTTCGTTTTATATGGTAAAGGAATTTGAGAAGCCTTGTGTGTTGTTGAGCTTTTATCAAACACATCAGCGACATCTGCTATTTATTTTCTTATCATCAAGAAAAAAATTGAAATGACTTCTTCGTTGGTCTAGTTGTAGAACATAGCACGGAGAACGTTCGGCGGCATTGTCAACACTTTCCATAAAAACCAAAAGTGTCACGTGTTTTAGGAACAGAGTGTAATGTTCACTCATCCTCCATAGAAAATGGAGGATCTTCCGGCCAGACGGTTGTTGTTTCGTGGGCTACTGCCCGACGATTGTTGTCGCGACGAAATTGTTAGTGGGAATGGGCACAAATCGATTTCAAACGTGCATAATTCGATTTAGTTGGAAAACACAACAAAGACAGTTTTCCGACAGTTAGAAACCTTATAAAGCACTAATAAAGGGAAACCATTTTAAACTTAGCTTCCATCACGCGATTGCTAGAATTTCGAAATAGGATAATGACATAGCATTGAACATTACGGAATACATTTCGCTTTGTTTAGATAGTTAGTATACCCTCTTATTCATGATAATAAAAGGTCGTTTTTATTCAAAAGGATTTTTAGCAAATCGGTTGTCTGATTACTATAATATTTTATGCTAATTAACAGTTGTGTTGGCTGACTGAAGTACAAACGGCTAATCAAATTACTAAACCTTTGTATTAATACCAGAATACACGCGAAATTTCGCGGATTTATATATATATTTTTTTATTCTAAATCTTTATGGCACCTCTTTAGGTCATGAGTTACTTTTAGGTTATTTTCACAAAAATGATTTTTGAAAATTGATTCGCTGTTATAATGTATATTAAAATAAAAATGATACTAAAGTTAAAATAAAATGAGGAATATTGAAATAAATAAAGAAAGGAGAAGATAAAGAAGAAAATGAGATGTTAACACACCCCGCTATTATTACAAACCATGACTTGAATCTTATAAATGTGTAAAGAGAAATAATGAAGCAATGAAAGAAAAATACAAGCAAAAAAAGAGTGAGAGAACTAATAGATAGCAAATAAGAAAGAAAGAGATAAAAATAAAGATATCCTAACAAATGTAAAGAGTCAACTTGAATTAATATTAAAGAAAGAGAACCTACCTCTCAGCACGTGCACAGATACAGCAGACGCAGCGACGTCTGCTAATGAACACGTGTAGTTCCCAGAGTCATTTCTGTTGGCGTTCGCTATGTAAAGACGTGACAATGCACCGTTGGATGTAGCTTCTGTCTTCACGCTGGGGACAAGAGACATGGAATTAGTGTCATTCTTCCAGCCTTTTCCCAATCATGTTGGGGTCGAAATACCAGTATTTCACATGGAGTGAGTGCCTAGCTGACCTCCACAACCCAGTAACTGGGTAAAACGATACGCCTTGATAAGACTGGTTGTCAGACTTTCGGGCTTCTGACGACTCGTAACGACTGTCAAAGGTCCACGAATGACAGCCGGGACCAACGGCTTAACGTGCTTTCCGAATAACGGAGGAGTCTCGGTATGTAAAGATGGTCGCAGCTTAACCTGATGGATCGACCCGTGCGGCTGTTATTACTTAGCCACGAGCTCCTCAGACATGGAATTAGTGATGATTCATAATCAGCCTGTAATGATCCCACTGTTGGGACACAGGGCTCCTCTTTGTGAGAGGGAGCGAGCCATAAACCACTACGCGGGCCCAGTGCAGAATTGGTGGATATCACTCATGTCTTTGAATTTTTAGTTCTAGGACAAGCCGGTTTCCGCACCATGATTTTCTTCACCGTTTTGAGAGCAGTGGTGATGATTTAATTTACACAAAGTAAAGTGCCTGTTCAAACCACTTACAACTTGTACTGGGCCACTACTGCTAGTAATGCTTGAAAGACATGTAAATATTTATAGTTGAGGAGTAGCATTCCAACAAATCGAGAGGTCGTTTAACTGTTGGTATGTGCTTAAAAATCTTAAAAACAATCAAGTCACATTATCTAAGAAGAGTTGAAATGACTGTACAAACTGAGGCGAATCCCGCGCAGGATGTCTCGAGTGCACGCGTCGATTGCTTTAAGAGCAAACTCGCTCGCACCATACTACTCGCGGTCTGAGTGCGAGCGCGACGGAGGCTGCTACAAAACGGAAATAGTTTAGGTAATTTCTTTTTACGGCGAAAATAATGTTAATTTCAAACAAACAAAAAACATAGTCGCTGCTATAAAGTTAGTTCAGTTAGTATGCAAAGTTTCATGATCTAATTTGAAGTATTTTTGGAATAGCAGCGGTTTATTGTTCTGTTTGGAGGTAACTTTGGATTTTTTTTCTATCGAGAAATTTCGATGAAATCGTGTTTTCGGCTAACATAGTCACTAACATTAATCCTCAACTTTAACATATATTTATTTCAAAATTAATGCTGCAGTAGTTTCGATATAATGGCGGATCTTGCTAAGCTATTTGACGTCCAGTAGGCCCTTAATGATTAGGAATTTATGCTACTATTCGCGCCAGTTTGAACACCTCCATACAAATTAGTTGACATAATCGCCCCGACCGAATTTCGCCTTGCATCCCACGCAGTATTCGCATGACCAGCACCCTAATTGCGTAACTGTAACTCACTTTCAATCCCAATCTGAATGATTTTAAGTGATACTGCTAATCCATTGCATCACATGTTTGAAAAATAAAAATAATTTGACTGAACAACGTAAATAGCGCAATGAATGTTGTTGAACTATCAAAATGAAAGCCATTGCTACTGTAAGTGTATTATGCAAGTATCCCGCAAACCTTAAATTCAATCCTATAGTCGTATAATAAGATTGCGCAGTTCAATCTTTGTAAAAAAACATTACAAAGATTGAACTGAGCGATCTGAAATTGGAAAGACCTTTTTCAAATAAAAAAAAGTCGTGAAAGGCGATGGCCAATGTCACAAATTACTCAAAATAAAATATTCAAGTGAATTCGCCGAAAATACTTCGAAAAATCACCTTACAAGTCGAAACACATAACTCAAACTAAAAGGTTCTGCAGTTGTACACAATTAGAGTTGTACCATCTCTTTGAAACAATTAGGAACAGACACAATCGATATTTGATTAAACGAGAACCTGGTCCAGTCTGCTCAGATGGATGCTACTGTCAATCCACCTGATTGGAAAGAGGAATCCTGACCTACTTTAGAATCGAGTACGGGTTTTTTCGACGATTCGCTTTACGGACTCGTTTTAAAATCAAAAGTTTGGAAATTTACTTTTATTTGTGAACATTTGGGTATGCATGTATTTGGATATTTCTTGTAGATGAATTTCTGTATACATTCTTATGCATATTATTTAGTTATTTTATCATTAGTATATTATAATCATGTATTCCAAAATAAGTATAAAAACATGTTATACAGAAGCTGTTGGTCAACTTTTTAGTCATAAATACATAATTATTTTTGCAAAATCAAAAACCAGAATTTCTAAGTATTTTTGGTACTTTTTACCTTATGCGATATCTTATTGATTTTTTTCGTCTGTAATTTAATAATAATACCTGCCATTATAACTGTGTATTTTATATAAAACATTGGTCAGGCAGGGGCCATAATCTTTCTAAAGTCATAGATAACCAGTTCACTTTATCAACCTTTTTTATTTTATTTAATTTTTATTTTTGTTTCCATAACCTGCAATAGTCCTGTCACCAACAGCTGGAGGTTGTCCTTGGGTGCACTTGCATAGTGCAAACAGGGATAATCGTCAGTTGGTGCCTTAATTAATTAGAAAGGTGTAACGGGTCTCTGCGAGTTGGCTTCGGCCCCTCGTATCCTTCCCAAGATCCAGTTCCTGAGAAATGTCAGGAGACGTAATAATAATAAAACCTTTATTATCAGACCACAGAGATCCATACAGTATTTTGTAAAGAGAACCTTTAATCTAATATAAGTATCCTAATCATAATCTTATGCTTAACCGCTAGATTGCTTACGCAAAAAAAAAAATGGCTGCTTACTTTTCCAGTTGTTCTGCACTGCAAACCGCGCGTTTGCTTTAGATAAATTTATAATAAAAAAGAAAAAAAAAATTGTCTAAGGTTTAAATTTTAAAAAATGGACTCTATGCGTTTGTAATAGCGATTAAATTAGAATGACAACCACGTAGTATGTAGTGTGTACGTGTAAATGTATGAAATCAAATTTTTGAAACCCTAGGGTTTAGAATCTCGTTTATCATTTCTAACTATCTAGGCTCCAATCAAAAAAATCACCCTTCAATCAGCGATTCCATATTACATTTGGAATAGCGATAGAATATTCATATTTTCCCTTAAAATAGTTTTAGGCTGAATTGACGAAATTGGTAGCAATCAACCTGACTGGTTTGATCGATAAATATATTTTCGGTCTGTGCTCGACGGCCGTCAGACGGTCTAGTCACCTGTTTGTAATGGATGGTTTTATAACTGTCGGATAATAAATATGACTGGAAAAATATAGTGGTTGAGAGTTTTATTTCGATTATTTATTATGGGCCATTTATAAAAAATAGTTACTGTAATTGTACAATTCTGAAATTTTACAAGTAATCTCTGTAAATAGTAAGTACTTTGAAAAGTATTAATGGCAATAAGTTGATAGGTGAAGCTCGACAAAAGGAAACTGGATATGAGTCTACTTTTTTCGAGCTTATATTGAATATCCTATTTAAATTGGTTGACGAAATAATAGTAGCCACACATATAAGACAACGATTTAAATATGTATAATCTCTGAGAAAATGTTGGTTAGGCAGCAACCTCGTTTATGAAAAGATTTGTGTTCTTTTCACAAATGAAAATACTAACGCACATCGAGTGTATCTGGACAGTCTGACCTAGTACCAAATTCGATGACCAGCTAGTCTTTTAGCCATGATGATATAAATATAATTTTGTAGTTGGCTATAAGACTCGAGAAAAGATGTGAGAAAGAAGTGAACATAGAATAGGCGGCTGATAGAAATGTACCTACGGGAGAAAATGACATACACTAGGTAATGTTAGGTTTGCACACGTGGTAGATATAGGTATTTGTTACGGGAAGGGGATACGTCGAACTCAAACGCCGCGCTGGTTTGGTTAGGTTCGGACACACTGTTTGTTGCGGAAGATTTATACGTTCCCGCGTCCCCCGGCGTAGGTGTGAGATGGAACACCGGGGTGGTTTTTAGTCATTAAGAGTCTGACAGACCCCTCCGCCCGCCCCAGGGCGGGGGACATCCATGAGGATTTTCCACACAGGAACAAAAAAAAAAAAAAGGACACACTATTAATTCAATATGGCGCTTAGCGCAACAGGCGCGTCACTTGGCAAAGATATTATTGCTATAATAGGTAGTAAAGCAGAGAAAAGCAGGACTACGATGATGATCTTTGCTACAATACTATATCTACCTTCAAACCAATCAAAAGCCAAAAATAACCTTTAAAGTACCAATAACTACCAACTAGGAGCTATCATCAAATACCCACATATGTAAATACCCTTCAACAAACTTCGATACAATATACAAAAGTTTAAGTATTTCACTTTACCTTATCGTAACTTATCTTTTGTTAGACTACAGTAATCACCTTGCTTGACTTAACATTTTAATTAAGTCCGATAAGGATAAGCAGAAAGGGTACTCCGAAGGATAAATCTTTTGTTTTCATTATTTTATATGTTGTTTCGGGATGTTAGGTTCCTGGCTTATATTAAGCCTTGTTTTCCGGTAGAAGGTATTAAGGAATTACTATTGAGGGTGCGAGGATTAATGATGTTGATTTAATACAGTGTTAAATCTGGCTTTTTCGAAGTGGACGGTGAGTTAGAGATTAATTAAGGGTTTTATACTAAATCGTAAAGGATGATCGATGAAAAAATACTATGTGGCATTCAGTGATGTTCCCACAGCCCTCCTCTACAAGGTGTCTTATAAGGTCATTGTACTCATAATTATGAACAAGTTTTACTATGGGACTAAACCTGAAATCGCGAAATAAAATATCTGCTGTTCCTTACATTTATGTTCTCATAACTCGTGAAAATGTAGGGAACAGCTGATTTTTATTTCGCGATTTCAGCTTTGGTGCCATTGTAAAAGTTGTTCATAATGATGAGTACAATGACCTTATGTTTAAGAGAGGGGAGCGTACGTTTATAACTATTTTTGAAAAATATAAACGCGGAAAAATTACTATGTGGAAATCAGTGAATTAGTTAGCATAATCAGCTTACAGGCCTCAAAATCAAAAAATCAAAATCAAAAGTCATTTATTCTTCAAAATTACATAAGACAGTCCCCCAAAACGCCCACCCTTCACCACTTCCTAGTGCTTTAGCTGGGAAGAAGAAGTGGCACAACAAACTCCCCAGCAGCACAGCTGTCTGTTCAGTTAGAAAAATTGATTCTATACAATAGTACGCAAAATCGTTTACCTTTCGCATTTGCCTCCTCTCTGTGAGAGGAAACAGGCTGCTACGAGGGCCCAGTGCGGGTTGGTGACTTAACTAGTTTTCAGTAAAGTATGACCGTTGAAATAGACTACGTGGCAATCAGTGACTCAACTTTTTCAAATTATGGAAGTGTGCCAAAACCGGTGACAATGATGATCTACTGAACAATATTGGTTGAACCAGTATTTCATGTTAACTTTTTTAAGTGTCGTGCCGAAATAATAATCCTGCAGCATCCGGGCTCTCTTTTCCAGGTTGCCATAGTAACGAAACGCGAGTATACACACAGTTCAAGAGAAAAAGTCTTGAAAAAATCCTTAGAAATATTTCTAACAAGTAACATTAGTCAACGTGGTTAGCGTAAATAGTTATTAATTTTATAAAAATAAAAAAAACGTAAAACCTATGGATTTGTGGCAAAAAAGTAACAAAATATTAAAATAAATAAATAAGTTTTAACCAGAGGCAAAACATTTTTAGAAAATCCGACCACTACAAACATCTAAATAAGCCAAGTAACATACACTACCTTCCAATGGAGAGGACACACAACCGGGGAACAATGAACATAGTTGGGAAAACTATTGTTACCGTTCGTTAGAACTTACCCTTGGGCCACACAAAACATATTTGAGTCGTTAGCAACCCTTTAGTGGCTTTACATTAATCCCTTCTTAAAGTGTACTACGGTACCGCTAAATTAATTAAATATTTATGTATTTAGAGCTTGTGATTATAATTCATTAAGTTTTAACAGGGTATAAATAAACATGTCCTGAGGGAAGGAAGAAATTACGTCATTAGGATAGGAAGTTAATTAAGTCTATAATATATTCCTGAACGTTAATAACCAAAGATTTAAATCGTTAGATTTGCCTTCACACAGCAAGTCGCGAAAAAGTGTCCATACTGAAGAAGAGTGAGCTCAGACAATAATATTAATGTCGTTTCCATGACAATCAAGTCAAGACCCTGCGATATTGTATGTGTCAGAGGTATGAAAATGAAACAGAAACATGACTTTGTTTTGACACGGTAGGAGGAGCCTGCGATTTAAATCTTTACTAGTAACAAAAAAATGCGGTCATTTGTCTTTTTACGATATCTGAAGGCCAATTCTCGTAGGTAGGTACTTAAAAAACGCTCACATTCAAATCGAAATCTGTCAAACTTGTCAAAAATGTTGGTAAATTGATTGTATTTTTGACAGATTCTGAATGAGATGCGAATGCGAACGTTCTTAAAAATAGGGGAATTGCCTCTCAGCGCAGCAATTCCCGTATTTTTTAAATCTCAGTCTCAATTCGTCAAAAATACGTCTGTCTCAGCGATAATCCATCCCGTATTTAAAATCGTCAAAAACATAGATTTTAGACGTTTTTAGATACGGGATTGATCTTCTGGTGACAAACAAGTGAGCGGTCCACCTGGGGCCTAAGTCTACTAATTTATAAACATTACAATGGTCTCTCAATGGTGAGTGTTTGACAGATTTGCCATACAAAAACTGTCAAAAACTCATCATTGAGCGACCATTGTAACGTTTATAAATTAGAGACTTAGGCCCCTGATGGTAAATGGCACAGTTGTCAATGGACATAAATATGGCATCGCAGAAGCATTGAGCAAGGAGTTCCCATGCCAGCAACAAAGCTGAAATGAATCATGTGGCTGTAATTAACACCCTTGTCTTTAAAACCTGAATTCATCAACGCTGCTTAAAAAAAAAGGCAGGTATGGTAGAAAATTCCAGGGCGAGCTTTTTTAAAAATACATATAAATAAAAAATATTTTCAATTTAAAGGTTATGATGTAATGAAGTCATTGGGCGACATAAAAAAACATTTTATTTATATATTCCGAGGGACAAACCAATCGTGTTTATTGAGGAAAATGAATAAATCGAAATACAGGTACTTGTAGAGAACAAAAGATTCCAGAAAGTTTATTGCGAATCAAAAGAAAACATAAAAAGTATAATCTTTGGTAATTCAGGAATCAATGAAAGACGATATTTTATGTAAATCTTTACATCAGTCGAAGAAAATTCTTGGAAATGAGAATATAAGAACTTTTGAAATTACAAAAAAAAAAGATAATTATATACGAAATTATCGTCAGATGTTCACGATCATAAGTACCTACGAGAATATAATATCGAAGTGCGTTCGCAACCGACGACGCTCTTTTATGAAATAGATGCTAGATAGTACAGGCACGGGAATTAATTATTACGCAGATTTCCAGCCTAAATCGATAATATAGCCATTTCATACAACTGCCAAGAATGACAGTGTAATTTGAATAAACGGACAATTTAATTTGGTAGTAATTTTGCTTAAGAATTAATTTTGCCTGACTTTACATTACATTGTACACATGGATGGAGGAAGCAAATGGAGTTGGTACGTTAAGGTGGGTATGCACTGTGTTCACGCACAGAATACATAATGCTGAAGTAGAAGTAATAAGTGGCGTTGGATTGTAAATTATCTTAGATAACGAATATTCAAGTAGGTACCTAATATGCCTGGTGCCTGCCTCGTTGGTCTAGTGGTCGCAAGCGCTACTGCTGAGCATGAGGTCCTGGGTTCGATTCCCAGGTCGGGCAAAGTGTTATTGGGATTTTTTATCTGAAATTTCTCAGTAGCAGCCCGGAGTCTGGATCTGTGCCCGGTTGATGGCAACAGGCTCGCCCCCTATTACATGGGACTTAAACATATCTGGCGAAATGTGGGTGTACTCATAGGTACACCTCTGCCCAACCCTTCGGGGAAACAAGGCGTGATGTTATGTCAGTTATGTAGGTACCTAATATTTATTTATAAAATATTAACAGTTTTTAATTTCGTAACTAACAGGCGTAGTTTATTAAACATAAATATGGATGAAGGAGGCCGCGGCTAGGACCTCTTATGTCGACAACATCTTGTGGAAATAATTGATTTATTTAATGGATAACTTTTACTATCACAAAACTGTAACTTCTATTTCCATCACAATTTCAAATCGCCTTTATTAGCAATCTTAAAACTAGTATTACAATTTTTAAATTAAAGGTTTGCTCTTTAGTATAGGCCTCCCCCACGCTTTTCCACAGCTCACGGTCGACTGAGATTTTCTCCTCCATATCCCGCAGTAGTTTTCAAATCATCTTCCCATCTTTGAAATAGTAACTTCTGTTTATATTCATTAAATAGCGTAGCTCTTTAGACTTCAATCTGACTAAAAACTGTCCAAAAACATTTTAAAATCACAAATTCAAAAGGCACTTAGATATAAAGTTCGAAACTTGCTGACTTTCGAACTTTCCTAATAAGCGAAATCAAATTCACTCTCCTGAAAATCTTTATAACAATCAAAATCTCTTGTAGAGTTTACCTACTGACCCACCAGACTAATTAAATCAATGTAAATTATGACTTGAACTTAGTTTGACTTTGTACTTAAGTAAAAAAAATATTGTAATTGTGACAGAACAAATCTCAAAAATATGGAAATCTGGAAATTCTCAGTAGCAGCCCGGAGTCTGGATTTGTACCCGGTTCATGGCAATAGGGCATATAAGTATCAACGCTTTTTCGCGTGACGATTTTTACTAGTCAACTTCTACCGCAAACAGCCTTTTATAACTTCGTTCCAAAAAAATATCGAATGCCCTGTCTGTGAATTCTAAGGTCAGTGATTGTTACATTCGTTAGTTGTTCGCCAGGTGGCGCTAGCAATGTTTTACGAAGTATTGTAGAGGTGGGGTGCGGCAAAGAGGGCACGAATGCTCAAGGTTTCTTGGTCGGGGTACCGCCTTAAACATAACTGGCGAAATGTGGGTGTACTATAGGTACACCTCTGCCCAACCCTTCGAGGAAACAAGGCGTAATGTTATGTTAAGTGTGTGTACTTAAGTGTAACCACGTAGGTATTTAAAAACTTTTTGATCTTTTACCACTTTGAACACAGTTAATATTCTCTATTTATGCCATCCTCGAAAAGTTATTGACACTGCCCCTGTTCATCCAATTAACAAGAAAACAACCAGACTAATCCCAACTAAATCAATGTACTTATAATTAGAAACGCGGCGTCGACTTTATAAATTCATGTTATTTGACTTTCTTAGCTTAACTTCTACCTATCCGCCTAATTAAATATTACCCTACTAAATCAGAGAGGTAGCGGGGTACAAAACAAATACACCAATTTTACACCCCATAAATTTTAGGAGGCTGTGAAATACGATGTCATTGATTTACATGAAATATTTATTTGTAGAACATTTTAGTAGTCGATTTTCTTGGCTTTATGAGTAGAAGAAGGCAAAAGAAGCGATGGATGGAGAAGAAGACGTAAACGTCAACTAAATTTTATTTATTTTGTTATGGGATTCAGAAAATACGTCCGTAGGTTGTCCGTGTCATCACAGCGGGCCTTATCAGAATACCAGCGCAGCGCCGCAGTATTCTTTTTTTGAATATCGCGGCATTATGCTGGATAGGAGCCTTTTGTGGCTCGCACAGGTCGTTAAAATGTTTTAAATTTATTTTTCACTTTCGCTTTTAGTTTTAATGCTCTTTTTATTTTACTGTTTGTATTTCCTGTGCGTGTCCCAAATAAAATAATTTTCTTTCTTTCTTTCTAAAAAGGTATAAACAAGACATCACAGATAAACAAATTAAAAATCCGGAGTCACACGTAATCTGTTCGGTCACACGTAATCTGTTCGGTCACACGTAATCTGTTCGATTTATGTAACATGACGTGTTAACTCCGGATTTTTAATTTGTATTAATATTTTTGTATTATACCTAATTAATTATTAGTGTAAATCGCGTAGTTAGGTTTTAGGTTTATAACTTTTTTTTCAAATTATTTTGGGGTTAAAATATAAATAATTATTTGAAATGTATTAAATAAGGTCTTTCATTTGATAGACAAAATGTCATCATCAAAAAAAAAAAATCTTAGTTCATGACTTAATGTCTTCTAGAGGGCGCGATAGTAAATTTAATGTGACGTCCCATCAAGACGCTTCCAACTATACGTCATTTGTCAAATTATGATAAGTAGTTTAGAAGTTATGAGGGAACAGATGATACATACATAAATACCGGTCAAAATCATATCCCTCCTTTTTATTTCGCCGTAGTCGGGCAATAAATTAAAACCGCTTTTACGTGATGTATACAGGCTGATTTTGAAAACATGCAATAAAATTTAAGGGGCTGTTCTACCCATCAATATGAACAACTGATGTTCTACACATCAATGTAAAAAAAAAAACGACCCCTTTATATAAACGTATACCCGATTGGACCATTTTGTATAAGGTCGATGTTTTTTTGTTTCGAATTCTCTTATTTGGTCCCATAGTAAAAGTTGTTCATATTGATGAGTAGAACATCCCCTTAATTTTTGTTGCATCTATTCAAAGTCAGCCTGTAGAAATAGATGCTCCATATATACTGCTAATAATAAATTCCTTTAGAAACGTATACAAAGATTTTGAATTAATACCTACTTACGCGTTGCCGGAAACATCAGTCGGCTAAACATTCCATCTACAAAACCACTTAAAATTAAACTATTTTCAAACCGTAAAGCTTCTCAAATATTCATCAGCGTTGATTGAGAATCAGCCTTTTGAGTACGGAAACATTCCATAACGCGCAATAATTAATTCTAGTGAAATTCCTCAGAGCATAGCTTTGGAAGATTATTGTATTTAGGCAAGTTTAGCTGCCTTAGCGAAGATTGTTCGCTGCTTTTGCTTTACTTGCTTGCGGGGGAATGTTGGACGTGTAAAGTGTAGGTAGATAGGGGTGTGTTATGGATTGAATTTGTATAAACCGTCTATCTTTTAGAGGTTTGATTGAAAGTACTAATGCAGCATAATCATAATCAGCCTATAATGTTCCCACAGCTGGGACTCTTCGAGAGGTAGTGGGCTGTAATCCATCACGCGGGCCCAGTGTGGGTTGGGCGATGTCGCATGTCTTCGATTTTTTGTTTCTAGGACATGCTGGTTTCCTCGCATGCCATAGGCCCCGCTTCCAGGGAAACTTCTTTATTCATCGATAGGACCCGCATGTGAGGTGCTGGAAATTACTGTAAAGCATACCATAGGGTCCGTATTCGGGGAACCGTTTTCATTAGTAGATAGGCAACTATTGCGTTATACGAAGAACTTGCACCACACGTTTGGCATTTGCTTTGAAGGCTCATTGTCGTTGTAAATTTTGATTGGATGTGAGTCTCCACGCACTTTTTGCCGACCGATGTATTGCATAGATCGCTACGCCCGCTACGGGGATTCCCCGCAGACAGTGTACCGACCGCGTGCCGTATAATATCAACTGAGTTATCGACCAATGAAAAGTCACCAACGTAAAGTAACTTACGAATTATCAACGTAGGGGTGTTTCATTAAAGGTTTGACAACTCTTAGTTGTCAATGTGGATAGTGACGACAAGAAGCTGAGAAGAGTAATGGTGTAATCAGCAGGCGAGCACTTGGGAATAAATTAAAGACTGAACTTCTGAATGAAACGGTCGCAATATGTGACAATAATTAATCGGTTGAGGGACACTGAACTACTATTCTTACTGTCCATTTAAACTATCTGTATACGACCTACTTAGATGTTTAATTAGATTTTATAGACAAAATGTTTTAAGACGAGTGCTAATCCTGCGACAAACTGTCACGCAGTTTGGCAAGTTTATAAATGTATAGGTACAAGTTTTTGGTCCAAAATAAATATTTTTTTTATATGAGCTACCAAAGAAAATGCTAGTTTTATAATATTACAACCCAAGTGCTCGATGGGATTTCCCATCGGCAAAACTGACGAACTTTCATTTATACTTTCATTCCAGTCTTTAGTTCTAGCGCGGGCGGGCGATGGGTTGCGACGCGGTGGGCCGAGGTCTGAAATGTTACGCGGACGAAGTCGCGGGCAGAAGCTAGTAATAAATAAATTAGTTACTAAAGCTCACCTTACACCACCTCTCTTAGTGTCGTAATTCAGCAAACGAGTCCCGTGCTTCCAGTTGACTTGTCTCGTGGGCTGTGGCACTTCACTGACCACACACCGCAGCTCTATGATAGAGCCTTCTTTGTAGAACTTGTCCTGTAGAGGTCTCCCGCGTTCGTCCACTATCTCTACCTTTGGCACTGTGAAAGAAATTCGTATAGTTAATACGGGGAAGTTGGTGAAATTCGTGTGTAGTCTGTAAAGTGACGACCAGTATGTTTGATGTTGTTCGGTTTCCATATTATTATTTCGTAACGAACCGTTTGGATAGCCAAAATTAATTGTTCATAATTCGATCCTTAAGAAAATATCTTAATTAAAATTGAAAAGTCTTGCGTGCTGGTAGAATTTCAAAGTGAAAATTTCAACAACAAAAAAACGGCAGGTATGATACCTCTGGTGGAATACCCATGTTAATATTTAACAACTTACCAGTATCACTTTTTCCCCACTATGTTGGGGTCAGCTTCCAGTCTTACCAGATGCAGCTAAATTACTGTATTTTACATGGTGTAAGGCAGGTTTCATAATAATAGTTTAATAGTTTATTTATCACTCCTAAAATTACAAATTTCTCTTAGTCTACGTACAAAATCATGGCAATGAAAACATATTCATAAGAGTTTACTTTGACGACTTTACTAGTATAAACTGTGACACAGGTAATATATTAACGAGTAACCAGTAACAGACGACAAATGGACAAAAATCATCACGAACTGATATCCAATAAACAAAAAACGCAGACAGATAGACCACACAAAAGATGAAGCAGCAATGTTACAAAGATAGCCGGCAGAACATGCAACAGAAATGCCAGAGACAGAACAGCTTGGAAACAGCTGAAGGAGGCTTTTACCGCTATCGATAGCAGTCCTTGTAAACCAGAGTAATGACATGTTAACTTTAATAAAAAATTAAATAACCCCCGACACAATTCCAGGTGATGCTGCAGTATCGGTTCAAGGTTACTATGTTCTTCTAATATCATTGAAGTAACAGATTACTAAATTTCGAATCGATCAGACCTGTGGAAGATGCGCACATCCAATCATCAACAAGAAAAGAGCTGAAAATCGTCAAACGGCTGAACCAATTTTCTTGAATTGTAGCTAAGAACACTCTCGATCAAGACACCTTTCAAACAAAAAAATAATAATCAAAATCGGTGCAGTCGTTTGGGAGCTACGAGGGAACAGACAGATACACACGTTAAACTTATAACACCCCTCTTTTTCCGTCGGGGTTTAAAAAAAGGGATATATTTCTAGTTAATGTTACATAAGTGATAAGAAATATGACATAAGAAATAAGTGTGTAAGGAAAATAAAGCTATTTTATTTTATTTATTTTATATAACAGGTAATGTAATACACGCAACCTAATTAGTAACACTATTACTTATCCGTTACGGCCTAGCTACAATATTCACCACACGTTGTTTTTAGGTCCCAAGTAAACTAATAAAAGCCATGTGTGACTTAATAGATACTTAGTTCGGGAAAGAAAACATGTCTGCCAAGTTATTTATGTAAGTTCTTTACTACCCTCTATTTAAGATGTTCTAGTTCAAGATTCAAGGTCTACTTGCTCACGTCTTCGCCTGTGTTGAGGTCGGAAAATATCCTATTAGAACATATAACTGGAGTTAAAAGTAGGTACCCTTTGTGTTAATCCAGGTTATAAACTATATGTGTACCAAATTTCATCCAAATCCGTACAGCCGTTTCGTGATTGATTAACAAACATCTAAACAAAGACAAACATTCTAAAAAAAAATATCTTAAAAAAAAGACTTATCTTAAAAACTATATTTTCTGTCCGACATCTTAAAATAATTATACTTTTTTTCAAAAATTCAATGTACAGTTTTAACTTTGTCAATATTTTATTATTTTGTGTAGATATTATTAAGTAATCTATAGTCTAGTCTTAGAATCTAAATAAATCACAAATGAAGGTGTTTTTTTAATGGATTTATTGTCATTATTTATTAAATATCCATACAGACAATGCCCTATAACACATAATGATGACATAATTGTCACGACAGCGTGTGTTCTTTTTAATAAAACAGAAAACGATTAAATAAACTTGTAAAATTGTCGGATTGTCGGCCTGTCACCTGTCGCCTGTAGGTTTTCTTAATCAGACAGACAGGTTGGTTAAAAGAGCTATTCTGTAAATACTTTTTACCTCCACTTTGGCTATCATTACAAAATAAAAGACTTATTTCGTTTTCCAAAAATACCTACCTGAATTCTCCCTAAATAAAATTAATGGATACATTCTAAAGTGAATTCTATTACTAAGTAACCTTTAGTTTCCATTTACTTCAAATGGTTTCCGCATTTTCAATTACACCGCTTTAATTCAATAATTCAGAGGTTCTATTTTCTGTGTATACCTATGATTAATTCATATTGGATTAATATGTACATATACTCCGTAATTTGAGTTTAATTGCCACTTTTGGTAGATTAAACCACATGTTTACTACCCTTTTCCTAAAGAGCTATTTGAATCTTAGGCATGGCGCACACTAAGCGACAAGAGACTGCGACAGCTCGGCGACTAGACGCAACGATAGACTGCGGCCGAAAACTTTCATATATTCAAACGTCGCAGAGTCACAACGACAGGCGACAAGTCGCATGCTCTTGCTTCTTATCGCAGTGAATAGACGCACGGTGCACGCGCACACCTGACAACCGTCGCATGTGACAGGTCTGCGTCATTCTTGCTGTGAGCGCTGAGGAAGGTGCTCGTATTGCGAATCTCAAGATGGATACGTACAATGTCATTGTTTTCATATCGGACGTCGAATACTCAAAGAAAATGATCGCTTCCTCCGCAACGTGTTTCGTAACGACTAATCGCAGACGCAAACGACAACTCTGCATCTTGTCGCTGCGACAAGACGCACTGTTTGCGCTGGCACGTAGTCGTGAATAAATCAACGATGGGTATCGTACTAGTAAGGTAATTAACACTGTCGATGGAACGACAATTCATTTCAATTCTTGGAAGGCTTGATCAATTATTGAAACGTGAAATTACGGTAACAGTTACTGTTGGTAACGGTTATTTTTCTGTTGAAGGCAGTTTTATAAAACAAAACTAATATTTTAAAGCAATAATTACGTATTTAGTATCAAATCCTTGTCTTTGAATTTTTGTTTCATTTTAAAGATTCCTCTTCAAAAATATTTGAGATTTCCTTGTCTTGTCTCTGCGGCACACTGCCAAGAGATATTTTAAACTCCTAAGCATATTCATTTAAAAGTTAGCTTTCTCTTAGTATCGGCTTAGACGGATTATGATCTGGGCATGCCAAAAATTTCTTCTAGATAGATTCGGACGCTACCATAAACGTTGAAAAACTGTTTTAATTTTGATCGAGTTTTGACTAAAACAATTTATTTTCATTTCTTCCCGTAATAGTTCATGATAGCTAAAAACCAGCTCGCAATTCAAGTGATAGTTTTATAAAAGGTCTTTTTTGGCAAAACTCTTTTGCTATTGTCCTACTTGTATTGTCGTTTATTAAAAAAACGTCTTCATCAGAATGTTTCTTTCAGAAACAACCGATTTCCAAAAAAAAGTTTTTTTTTTGTAGTCGGTTGGTTTTTTTTTTAAGTTATTTTTTTTCACTTTTTAGTTGTGATACCTACCCCCCACAAATTCGAATATTACGACTTGCTATGTAAATAACAGTTACAGGAATATGTTAAAACATATTCCTGTTCATCCACATAGACTAAGTGGGTAAAATACGTATTATTGAAGATAAAAAAAAAACATACATACGCTACGAACATAATTATAACCTCCTCCTTTTTGGAAGTCAGTTTGAAAATATCCTTTTATATCTAGCACAGCTTCAAAATTGACTGAAACATCGATCCAAAATCTACACGAGTCAGGCACGACACGTTTAGATTTAAGTAACAATATCGTTAGTTTCACTAAAAATACCAAATAAAACATTTCGAACCCTTGTTCACAGTTCAGCTTCATTTGTAAACAGTTTCCCATATGAATATTCGAAAAGTGCCCAAAACAAATAAAAAATACCATACTTTCTATACCAAAAATTGGCGAAAATTAGCTGTGACGTATATTTTTACAAAAAAAAGGGCGTCGGTTGTGTGAATCGCAAACAGGACGGTAATGCTGTAACAGTGTTATTAATATTTAGTGGCCATCCATGTGGTACTTTTGAGGTTAAAAGGAATGTTTTTATCAGTACGTTCTACTGAAAATGGCTTTGTAATTTTGGCTATACGAGTGGATGAGCATTATATTTTATTTCTAGCATTAAAAGACCCTCATTCTCC